>KN805369.1:311846-911846 GCA_000818905.1 Trebouxia gelatinosa | reverse complement strand
AGCAGAGGTAAGAAGAACACACAAATGCAGTATGTCAAGCAGCAGTGGCAGCTAAGCATGCCCTGAAATTCTTGTTGAGTTCTGCTCTGTCCAGATTGCGGCCAATGAACACCAGCTTGTTGAGACGCTTCTCATCTGCAGCCCAGGGTTGACCCATACCCTCTGCACTGCACCCAAATGCCAGCAACATGTGCACCCCCTGGAAGAAGTACCTACACCAACCTTACTTGTGAACAATGGGNGTTCTCTCTCTGCACAGACACACTGGCATCATTGAGGGTCAGGCGCTCCACTGCTGCATTCAAAGCCTCAAAGTCTGCCCCACTGATGGGGAACAGCCCTGCAAGCAGCAATGGAGCACGAGGGATTTGCGGAGACTGACACTGTACGCCTCACTAGGGGTTCAGCCAAGCAAGTTAGCATTATACCTTCAAGCCATGCAGCATCACATCTCTGCGACAGACACCCCAGCAATGCTTAGAGAGATTGGCAATGTATAACAGGCCGCCAAGACATAGGAGTCTGTTGCACCCAATAAAAACCCAAGTTCCTGAACAAGTCGTACCAGAGAAGACCATTGATTTTGCAGGCTTGAAACCAGGCAGAGGCTGCACAGACTGCTTTGCCAGGTGCCAGGTGTCGCCAATCTGAGCAGACTTGGTTGTTTTCATGCCCGTGATGATGTAGCCCACCTGGCCTGTGCAAAGTTTGCCAGTGGGCACTGCTTCTGGAGNCCAACAACAGCTGCAGGTGAGCAGCCAGCTCTGGGCCACAAGGCTCAATCTTGTCAGACCAGGCAGTCGCTCAGTGTCCCGTTGCGTTCATGAATACTCACATCCACAATGCTTGAATCCTGGCCGCTTGGCCACATGCAATGCACATTCTGTGCATACATTGCCATCCAGCATACCCTCTGCATGACCATACAAAAGTGTATGATAGGTTGCAAGCCCACGTACGAGCTGTGACATCAAGCATTGAGCCAAAAGCTCTGTTGCAGATTCAGGACGTAGCACATGTATGTTTTACCCATATAAGGTTGGACATCAGTGCCTAACTAAATAAAGGCCACACATCCTGAGCACTGCATTGTTCACAGGNTTTGATATTGCTGCCCATCTTGACTTGATCGCTGCCTCTGCCTGACATGCAGGCGTGTCATGATTGTATGCTCTGTCAGTTTGGTCTCCATACGCAGCCATAGGTGTATCATATCCTGGACCCTCATGGCTGTGCTGCACCTCAGTCTTGAGGTGACTGCAGTCAAGGGGGCTGACAGAAGGGACTGAGGTACAATGCCAAACTAATTTGATGATAGAAGCTACATTGGCCTACCTATACTGGGTGAGGGAAGAGGCGGTAGGGAAGGCTGAGAAGGCTTGGTGGCAGTTGGGATGGCCGGTTCAAACATGCCAGCAGTGGCTNGCTGTGACAGACAGCCTGCAGCAGCTACATCATCATGCGTGCATCTGAACCGCTTCAAGTGGAAGGTTGGTACTGGCACATGAACTGCACCATATTCACCTCTGAAAAGGATGTTACAGTTTTTGTTGAGGTGGTGGCATTTGGGTTTGACAATAGCTCCTCAATGTCGCTTCTGCCTGGCTTTGCTGAATTTGATGCTGGCCTGTTCAGTAGCTTAGCAACTCGCTCAGGGTCTTCTGTTTTGTCTAGGGCAGTCAGATCACCAGCTGATCCATGACTTACGTGCTCTTGCTTGCCTGGCTCTACATGCATATACAACCTACTCATGGTACACACATAGCGTATCCTTGGCAACTCTAGGCTGCAGGCTGAAGCAGCAGCAGCAGCGCCTTGCAGCTTTCTGTCTGACCTTGATACGATGTGTAGTACTTTGAAGCAGTGTACCCATCGNCAATTTGGAGGCTGTGCAGGCTGCACAGACCCTTTTGCTAGACGTTCATGTCCAAGAAGATATTGCAATGCAGCATCAGGTCTTGTCTAGACTGCAAGAGCATCACATACCTTGCTACTTGCAAGTGGCTGCAGTCATAGCGGCATGGCTTGTTTGCTATGAAATCAAGGTGTCTGCTTAACTGGGCATATACCCCATGCATACCCCACTGGGAAACACTCATCTCATTATCTTGTGGTTNTCCTGCCAGTGCAGGCCAGTCAGTGCAATATCTCTGATCAAGGTCTTCTGCAGGTGCCATACTCAGATGCCATGCACACATGCAGTGCAGTGCCCTGTCACATATGCCAGGACTGCCACATGACAGGCATGTCACGTCATCTGCCAAAGCATGTGCTGAAGCTTGTTCATGTCATACATACTACATGCATGGTTGGCTGTGAGATGTCTACAAGCTGCAGCATGAACGATGCAGGCCAACTAGTAACGTACTTGCTGTGCACTTACGCAACTTCGTTTGTCAAATATACATTGCGCAGATAGCCATCTGACCTGAGTGCAGCAAAACCCAGAGCAGCATGCAAACAACCCAGCGTAGCGGCACAAAGCCAGCATCTGTGCCCTGGGCACTTGAGACATTGGTCAGCTTGGCTGATCCTGCATGTGACAGTGCANCGTGGTAGGAGGCCCCTGGGGATTCAAGATGAACACCTCAGCCTCCCGTGCTCTCTTGGCAGCCTCTTTNTGACAGATTTTGGTGATGCAACACAATTCTGCAGCTTGCTGGTGATCCTGTGCGCACGCGTCACGTGTGCGCTGTGACAAGACTGACCAAATCAACACATGAAGCTGGTACAAACCTGGCTGTTTGAGACGGCTGCACCTGTAGTAGAATCCAGTACGGTAGAGAAAAGAAATGCCAAAATTGCCATTAGTAAGCGTTCAAAGCGTCATCTCCGCCACACAAAGGACATGTGACACTGTGNGCCCTGTAGGCGCGGATCAGGTGGCATTTCTGCAGTTGAAAACAGCGACAATTTCGGGGACATTTTCAACCAATACACAGCTGGGTTGGACGCTCTAGCAGCGCGGATTAGCCAGCAGGGGGTTAGTCGAGAGCCATCTGCTGGATGAGTGGCACATCAACAAAATGCAATAGTATTGTAATAAGGCCAGGTAGGGTAGAACACATATGCATGAAGCCACAACATGTCCACCTAGGGCCAAAACGGTAGAGAAAAGAAGTTGGGGCTCGGAAGGGCTCGAAAACCTTGGAGTTTATCTCTGGCCTGCGCATTTTCAAAGGACCTTGCAGCAAGGGACGTGTATGCTGAAGCACATTGACTTGCGACAAAGTTCACCAGACTAGCTACAAATGACCCAGGACTAATGCAAATTGGAGGCATGCATGCTACTCTGACTGTTGCTGGGGTTGTCAGGCTGATTTTCCCATCAGCAAGTTTAGCTGAGTTGTATAGCAGCATTTGTGTGGGACAAGCTACAGTCATGCGGCCAGACTGTCTGCACAGGCACACTGCAAGCTGCCATTGCATGCTCCGAAGCAGAGAAGTCTTACCTGATGAAACTGGATCAGAGGCAACAGCCAGCATGAGCTCTTCATACAAGTCTTTGCCAAACTTATGCAGCACATGGATGTCGCCAGTTGTCTCTGCATCTGCTTGGTTCACTGTGGAGGTCTGACCAACATTTATGACCGTCATGAGAGGCTGCTGATCTGCCACAGGGAACCTGTTGTACAATGGGAGTATTCCAAGTCAGAGCCGTGCAGATGATCACACGAGTGGTGTTTCTACAAAAATATATAAGGACTTATTGGCCTGCCNTTGCTGCATCACAATTGCAGCTATCTGAACCAATCGGTGCTTCTGAACAATGGCAAGACTTGCAAGAGGCCTGCAACCAGCATGTGCAGCGTCGTGAGCCAAAAACCTGTATCTGCACGTGTTGGAAGAAATGCCTAGCAGCATGCTCAAGCGTCGCAATAGGGCCAATATTCGAAGTCATTGCCCTTGAAGTTGACAGCTAGGACGTAACTAGTACTGTCCTGTGTGTCCTTGTAGCTGCTGTTTACAAACACTTGAACATGCAGCACCAATCCGGTGACAGGGTGCAAATGCATAGTGCTTCANGGCAGCTGGGGCAGCCAGAACAGCCCTGCGGGCACAGTGCACAGAGGTCTCCCTGGAGACCGTGGAAAGATACAATCTGCTGAAAAGGTTCCTTGCCATGCTGCCTGCCAACCTTCAGGCCGCTTGCGAAGCTGCTGTTCTGGCTCGCCAACATGTCGAATATCTGGACGCCCCAGTCATGACACAAACACTTAGCAGGGTGGGTGCATTCCTGAGCTCCAAACACACATTTTACGGCTTTGTGCATCACTGCACATGCACTGGTGTAGATAGCTTCCATCTGTGTCTGCACCGCAGCCATGAATTCGTGACTGCAGCCAGTCNATGCGGTCTTGTGTAAATACCCTCTTACAGTTTGTGGTGTGCATAGTTTGCTGAACGTTTCAGCAAACCATACATGCATGCTGCAGTTGTGTCGCAGTTTGCAGGATTGGGCATGTGCTGGGTTTGGGTTGCAAGGAGCTTGCACACTGAGGCCATGCACAAGCTGGCATAGCTGACCTGCCTGAAGCCAGTACTGCTACCGATGATGCTGGCAGTGTCAATGACACTGTGCCCTGATAGTTGAACCCACTGTACTGTCATACATGTCTTTTCTCAAAGCATGTCGCCAACAAGTCAATTGCTGCGAACAAGACACAGCAAGCAAAGCCAGACCCCTTGAGGAGTGAACCAGGGACAGACCTTTGAGCTGGCAGTATACTCACCAGCTCTAGCGCATAGCAGGGACAAAGACCCTGTTTTGCAGCTATCACTGTGCACCAGTCACTTTCTTCAGGCGTGCATCGATGGAGATCACGCTGGTGCACCAGCATGTGGGGTGTGAACCTGAAGCTGGACAAAGGGCGCAACACCATTATGCTCTCAGCACTGAGCATGACCCTGCAGGGTCAGCAGGTGACATGAGCATAAGCACAGATCCCGGGGAGGAAGGGCAGCTGCTGAGCAGCAGTGAGTTGGAGGGGCGGCGGCCTGATGGCTTCAAGTTCATAGTGGCCCCTGTGCTGCGGGGGGAGGGCAACTGGCCCAGCGTGAGCATGTACGGCACCATNAATTGCTTGTAAGGTGTTGCAGCACTGCCTGGTGAGTTGCAAATCCAAAGTCTCAGCTTGCCCAGCAGGCACAAGGAATGCTCTGCATGCACATGCCCTGAGAAGTTTACTGCATGCTGATAGTACAGCCAATAGTTCTGCACGCACTATCAGCAGTGTGCTTCAGTGTGCTGAAGAGTTGGTGGAATGCCACATGTTCTGGCGNGCAGGCAGCTATGCAAACAGCAATAGCGCCACATCTTCACGGCTACATGGCATGGCGGTCATCGGAAGAAGTCCCTAATGCTCAACATCATGATTGTGGCCAAGCTGAGCATAATCAGCACACATAGCACCACTGGTCCAACAATGTCATTGAAGAACCCCATCTGCAGCGCATTGCCATGGTCAGTGCTACTTTCAGCACCATCAGTGTCAATGCACAGCTGTGCATCTCTAAACTGGTTGGCAACGCATAGAACAGGTTGTCCTGTATGTGTTCACTTGCTTCCATGATCTGGCAGCTGGCTCGCAACCTTGCAAGTTCAGCAAGCATTACCTGTTTTCTCTCCATGCACCGACTCCTCCAGTAGAATGTGAACAAGGCATATGCAACCATGCCAATGGAGATGGGTAACAGAAGTAGCTGAATAGCTTCTGTGGTTTTCTGAGTGACTNCGGCAATGCTACAGCGCAATGCATTTGTGCACAGAAAGGTGGAGGCTGGGCTACTGGTCGTGTCCTGCCCACGAGCATTGTCAGCACTGGTCGCATGTTTACACCATGCCATCAACATGGAAACCCTGTCAATGCGTATGCAAATGCGATGACTGTTGTTGACACAGGCACACAGAGCAGCAGCAGGCAAAGCTGGCCCATCAGCAGCAAGCCATGCTGGCAGCCCGGTTGGAGCAGCAGGGCTTGTGCCCCGGCAANCCCTGCAGATGCAGGTCTCAGAGCAGAGCTGGACAGCACTCTGGGTGAGTCAGAAAGCATCCTCGTGATCAGCACACTGTGGCTGAAGCATTGTCTGCTATGTTCTGTTCAGCCGTCATGCCTGCAGAAAACCAATATACCATGTCGCGTGCTGCGGATGCATAGACACCATGTACAACATGCACAGCCCTCTATGTGTATACGGCCCTATACATGCCCTGTAAGTGCCCTGTATGCATTTTGTATACAGCCGTAGCAGATACAGTGCTGCCTCTTTTGCATGAGGACAACCATTTAGCTTGCAATTCACTCAAATCACTAGACTAGTTATAAGCTGGTACCGAGAATGCACCCCATGTGACTAAGGCGACAAGATGCTCGATGACTTATTGAGAGGATCGCTCAAGTTTTGGCCAATTATTGCGCGACTGCCAAATCAATCCAATGAATGAAGGCTTATGCTAGCGCACATGTAGGCCATGCTCATGCATCAGCTGCTTCAGCACCTGCCGCCATGAGTCAGGGGGAAGCTGCATCAGAAGGTGGGCTGCAGCCCTTTCCCAGGTTGACTAAGGCATCTGTGGAGGCATTGAGGTATCGAGCAGAAGACATTGCGCGGTCCTTGACCAAGACAGTCATCAAAGAGGTTAGCGACNGATCCCAGCTGGAGTGCCTTCAGCTCCTACTTGGCCTCCTGAGCGTTGCCTACAACAGCAATCGATATGGAGTACTGAGAGGAAATTATCGTTGCAACTGGAGTGCCTTCAGCTCTTACTTGGCCTCATGTGCATTGCCTGCGACATCATCCGGCGGGAACTGACACTATTGATGGGATCTGTTGATGTGTTGAAGTGATGTCAATTTGCGGTCTGTCATGGCATTGTATATTCATCTTATGCATCGATAGTTGATCCACAAAAGCACAGAGAGTGCACACATGGCATGCGTGCTGTAGCCATGCCTCTACTGGTCCCCAAACCAGCAGCATGAGTGATGCAAACTCTGCACACAACCGCAGCATGTGTATCACTATGCTCATGTGGTGTCGACATGCATGGCAGGACCTTGGACACATGCAGCATGATCTAATGAAGTGCACACAGAAGCTTGCAGTGGAGAATGCAATTCCAAGCCTGGCAGATGCAGCATGTATGCATATAGAACATGTTGCATGTGACATGGTCTGATCAGGGCTGAGTCAGCAAAAGACTCTGTGAAGCCCTGGGTACACTCTTGAAGCCCTACGACTGAACCGTTCATGTTGAAGATGATGCCGTTGTGCTGTAGGGACAGGCATCAGAGCAAGGAGCTGTTCTGGCCCTCGCCCCTGGTGGTTCCGGAGCACCTGGAGGATGCAAATGGTGTGCCAGATTCCTTCAAGTGCCCTATCACATTCAGTATCATGAAGGAGCCTGCCACAACACGGCAAGGTGCGACTGAAACACTATTGGTAATGATAATGATCTGACAGGTACACCAGAGGGACTTATTAGGCATGTGCCGTGCTAGAGGGAAGGTGCGACAGCTGCTGCTCTATGCCCCAGTCGGAGTACTGTGACTGCATGTCTTTACAAGCAGACTCTACCAGTTGCCAGAATGTGACTCTCAACACATGAGTGGAACAGGCTGCTAACTTGCTTGAGTTGGGAACCAAAGCGAAGCTATAATCAGGGCAAAGCTTCAGAAATGACAAGGCATTGTCAAGACTCTTGAACACAATGGTTTGTATGCTCGCTGAGGAAGGCTGCGTCTAGTGTGCTGCTCGTTACAATGTCACAGTAACAAACNGCTTCAAACCACTGATGACATGCTACCTCACTGACAACACCAGCCCAGATGAGGTGTATGAAGCCAAAGAGCAAGGCATTGTTGCATATAAGCTGTATCCAGCAGGAGCGACTACCAACTCCAGCTCAGGGGTCACTGACTTTCAGAAGGTTTTGCCTACATTGAATGCCATGGCTAAAGTGAGTACACCACACACACACACCTATAGCGTCGCAAGATGTATATAACCCGTTGTGACTGCTAGTGCCAGCTTTGGCTGTATACACAGAGTCCAGCAGTATACCATGATGTGCTGTGCATGTGATTTTGGAATGGACAGAATGGCACCTCAGCACATGCATGTGTGCTGTGACTGTGGCCAAACATGTTGTATGCATGACAGTTGGTATCATTCATATTACGTCTCGTGGTCACAACACCAGTGCCCGCTGTTGCTTGCTGTGAAAGACCTTGAGCAGTGATTCTGAAGCATGTAGTGAGTGTCTCCTTGTCNACATGCTGACACAGCTCTGCTGATGTATTTACATCTGCATGATCGAAGGGTGAGTTGTAGAGTAAGCAGCCTACCTGGTACAAGTAGACACTTGCTTGCAAGCAAGCTTGTCAGACGCATGTTGTGAACAGAGCCAGTTGTTCTTGTGACTGTTGTGCAAAAGGCTACCATGCCTATCGCATACATATGGTCTGTGAGGGTTATTTGCAGCAGCGTCATGAACCCATGCATGCACCTGTTGGCTAGCTGCACAGCCATGCGCTTGGTTGACAGATGTCACTGTGTAACATGTGAACAAGGTTAACAACCAATCAAGCTACTGCATGTGGATCACAAGCTCAGACATTGCGGGTGCCATACTGTGTGTATCATTGAATGAGTGTATACATGAGCCAGGGTGTATGCGCTTGCAAGAATGCTGCTGCATGTGTCATGTTATAATATCAACGAAATGCCACTACCAAGCAGCGGCTTCAGAACCAAAATGATGTTTCTCTGCGAAATGTGGCGCTTTGATAATGACAAGCAGCTGGTTGGAGTGGTGAAGTGCGTAGACACATGTGCATGCAACACATCTCATGTAAATCAGATGTGCATGCAACACATCTCATGTAAATCAGATGTGCATGCTTTGCACATGATACTTGGTGTTAACT
Source organism: Trebouxia gelatinosa (assembly GCA_000818905.1). Lineage (NCBI taxonomy): Eukaryota > Viridiplantae > Chlorophyta > Trebouxiophyceae > Trebouxiales > Trebouxiaceae > Trebouxia > Trebouxia gelatinosa. The sequence goes on along the minus strand of KN805369.1, from coordinate 902,916 downwards.
TCACCCCAAGAGTATTGCGCATTGCGTTTCACACCTGTGGGTTGTTGGCGCAGTATATGTCTGCATATAGATTACAATATAAAGTGGCTTTATGGCTCAGGCACTGTGACTCACTTCAGGCATCTTGCTCAATTTGCTTGCATGTGCCTTTTCGATTGTGCCTGCTTCTGCATCAGCAGCATTGCGACAGAAATCAGCCGAGTTTGCTTAATTTAGGGTTAACCTGAACACTGAATGTGTTTATGTTTGGGGTTAGGCTAGACCCTAACCTCTGGTTGTGCTCTGGTTGCAGATCAAGCTGCAACCAAAGCCAGCAGCAGCAGCAGTTGAGACAGAGAGTCTGCATGAGTTTCTTGAAGCCCACCCATACAAGGTGGGCAACTTCTCTACATTCAGAGTTTAGTGTCAGGGTTTGGTCCCGACCCGACAAAACTTCAAAGTCAACTCCTAAATCGATGAAAAGAAATGCAGAATGCAACTAGCACTTGCAGGGTAACTAAGAGCCAGCTTGGCTAAACTGACTGTGATGGCTCATGGGATCTTTGGCCTTGGCGTCTCATCCCTCTCATAGCTTCTTGCAGCTATCCACAACTGAATGCAATATGCAGTTTGCATGTTTATACAAATCATGCATGAAAGATAGTACATAACCCCAACTACAATTCTATATGTTCAATCAGCCAATTTCTTGAGGGTTTGCCTTGACATGTGCCTCTGTTGTACCGTCAATACTGACCTATGCACTATACTCTTGGCTCCACATGTGGTCACAAGGATGTCTGTGATGCACCAGCATGATTGGCATGTATAAGACGCAGTGCAGGCTAGTGTAACACTGCACAGAACGGTCAAGAGGCGAAGGCCATGCCTGTAAGGCAATTGTGCATGGGCTTGTATATGTGTGTGTATATATAGGCATAGTGTGTGCCTTTGTGGCTGCCCCAGCCCAACTTGGGTGACGGGGATTCAGGATCTGCATGACTTTGTTGGTGGTTCATATCACCTATTGGGGCATGCTTGCTATTGTCTTGACTTTGTATACAGACCCAGAGCCTAAAAGACAGCTTGTCTGACAATGCATTGCGATCCACAACAGCTTGTCTTCTCATATTCTGCTGAACTCCTGACAATGTGCGAGCACTGATGCAGGCTTTGCTGCTTTGGAACGGGCTCATCTTCTCACCGCGTATAACGCTTCTCACTTTTGCAAACCTGAAGCGGGACATGGTCAGCAGCATGGTGCAAACTGCGGCTGAGCAAGCGGCCTTGCTNCTAGTTGCCTGCAGCAGCATGCTGCAGATTGCAATGGGCTTCAGGTTGATTGTTCGGTCTGCTTACAAGACATGCCACATGGCAGCAAATGGCATTCCAGAATGACACTGCAAATCATGACCGTTCAGCACAGTCGGTTGTCCTGTTATGCGTGACCTCCACCCCTCAATGCTTCCAGTCATGATTGACTGCAATTTGCATTGCTCACTGATAAGCTGGTGGTACCCACAATGTGCCTGCTAGCAACACAGCAACATTCCCCTGCCACACCCGTCCCAAGCTGCTACGGCCACATGTCCTGGTAGTGTTTCTGCATTGCTGGCTGTGCTTACTGTTAGCCAACTGCTGCCGCCTCTCTGGACAGCCAATGCAAACAAGAATTAGGTTCTGAAAGACTGCATGTTTGTGTACATGCAGACCAATGGCTCTGCTGCACCTCCCAAACCAAAAGCAAACGCCTCCAAGAAGGCTTCAGACACCCACACAATCGACTTGGAGGAGACGTTCTATGCCCGTGCACAAGACATATACGAGTNTGCTTTACTTGCATGATGGTCAATGCGTGCATGGGACTTGTTATGCAAGGCGGATGATAATAGCAGTTCATGACTTGGTCTGAATGTAGATGAGCTGGGCTGTTTTCACACTGAGGAATGAGGAACATGCTAGCAGAAGCCAAGTCAATCACCTCACTGTGTATGTATGTTTCAATGCTCTTTGGTTTCACAGCCTTAGTCTGTCTGTTCGTGGAACACCAGTCGATATCATGCCGGCGTCATGCTCGTTTGAGCTCTAGTCTGCTTGAGTGGTCTAATCAGGTTAGAAATAGATGAAAAAGCAATTCATGCAAGTACAGACTGATGCAAGCTTCTTCCCATGCGGTTTCCTGCTTGGAGGCAAGGTTTTGACACAGCTGTGGCTGACGGTCCCAGATCATGGGTGCTGCAGACCCCTGATGTTGGCGTTGAGGTGTCTGCTTGTGCTCTGAACGCATGCTGCCAGACAAAACAGCTTGCTCTGGCTCCGATGCCAAACAGTGAGTACCAATCTGCGCGCGCGCATATGTTGTCGTTTTGTGGTTATGAGCTCAATGGTGCGTTTAGGCAAAGCCGGCAGCCCCTGAGCAAGGTCGTCAACACCGTTGTGCATACGTGGCTACTAGAGACACAGCAGGTCAGCACGTTGCAGGCATGCCATACTAGCATAGTGGCAGCGATATGCTTTTTCTTGCTGCCATACACAAGGATTCGTTCTGAGAGCAGTGCTTATGCTCTTTCATTTTCGCTTCTCACTTCCAAGCACCTACAGGCAGCTGAAAGGGGAGATGCTGAACAAATGCTGATGTTGTCTAGCATGCTGGCAAGTGGGTATGGATGTACACCAGATGAGTCCAAAGCCAAAGTCTGGGCTGATAAAGGCAACAGTGAGATGAAGAGCAAGGCGTGCAATGAGTGATAGCCTATGTGACTGCTGATACTTTACTCAGCAAGATCACTTGCTGCTGCCTTGCAAACTGCTGGTGAGAGAGTAAGCCTCCCACCTATTTGATGTGCAACATAGGAGTAACTGAGTGGTGATGCTTTTGCAGAATTCACTGGTGCTCCTTGGCTTTGCTGGTGGCTTGTCAATCTGCCAATAGCAAATTTGAAAGAGCAGCATGCTGCTGTCAATGACATGCTGTCTTTGCTGTGCAGTCGCTGCACCCACTGCGCGATGCCCATGCTTACCACGTGTTGTCACAGTACTGGTACCATTTCAGTCAACTCATGATGCTTTGCACACACTGTTTCTGCCCTGAATTCTTTGTATGTATGCATGCAGTGTCGTTAATATGCCTTGTAGCCTTAGTGTAGATTCTGAAATAGATGATTGCGCACATAGCTGCGTGTCAGTACAGANATACATCAGCCCTGACACAACAAGTGGGAACACAGTTAACCTTTCAAGGTATCACAAAGGAAAATGCATTGAACACAAGCATTGCGATCTGTGTCACTAACAGTTGTGCGTATTACAAAATGATATTGACTGTCATTCACAGGCTGCAATGCACATGCTACAGCTTATCAATTTTTATCATTGCACCTCATTGGGCTGCACACATCTGGCTACTTGCTCTTGCCCCCCAGGCATGGCAATGCCTACAATGGGACATGCCAGAGTGACAACATAATCGTGGCACATGCAAGTTACGCACCTTCAGCCCTGCCAGCTCTCCAATGCGCTCCTGCAGAGTGTTAACCTCAGAGCGCAGCTTGTCCTGCTCTGCAGGATGGTATGATGCTAACTGTGCAGAAAGCTCTGCCCGCTCCTTCTGCAGAGCGTTGACTCGGGTTTTCTGCCGCTGCAACACTTCTGCAAGCTCTTTGACCAGAGTTTCTTGTTCCTGCATCAGCAATCAGTGATCTTTGCACTTAGGCATGTATTCCCATTTGCAACATGTCCCACGGCACAGCTTGCCAGAAATCAAGTCTGAGGTATACTAACAAGATTGTCATGGCATGGGAGCCAACACAAAGGGCCTTTGGAGTGACAGCGGGGGAATCATTAGGTGAGGCTTGTCCTAATGGGCGGTTAGACACACGCATGTTGCTGAGAACAACATGACTGTTACCTGGTGCTGCTGATGTGCCATCTGCAGCGCCTTNAGGGTTTCGCACTGCAGCAAGTGTTGTCTCAGCCATGCGCAGACTATGTCCTCAGGAGAAGCCTGCCTTTCTGTGAATGAAGCGTGGAGATATGCACGCAGGTGAGTGGCACCACTGATCAGAGCTTCATGACTTGCACTTGACAGGTTGGTTGCAAACTGAGTCTGTATAGCAATTGTGGCTGGGTGAGTGGACCCAAGCTCTGAAGCAGCTGTCTCCCAGAGTACTCTGAGCTGCTGACTGCTCTCATCTTGATCTGTCAGGCCATNGCAATCAGTCATTGCACACAGAGGCCTGGCAGACTGCAGTCTTGCTGAAAAGCTTGAAAGTCAGTCTGTAGCTGAGTCTGTGCTCAACGATCACAATTTGCAGTGAATCATGCACAACCATGAGCTTGTCACTTTTCAGATGTGCACTGCAGATTGGCATTCAGTACAATGAGTACTTGCACTGTCACATCCAACCTTCACATGCATTGCTGGCATGCAATGAATTGTAGAAAGCGTGATCTGGATTGCTATGCAGATTGCTGTGCACAGGCTTCAAGTGTCAGGTGACATGCATTGAGGTCCAAGGNCAAGGCATTCAGGGTAAGACCTTGTGCCACACATTTGTTGATGCAGAAGGTTCGACCTTGCGCGATTGAAGTTATGCGCATGCATTTGTCCAGCATGTTGCTCCCTGCTCGTACAAGTGCTCCGCGCCATCTCGAAGCAGTTGGTGCACTGCGTGCAACAGCGGGAAGCAAACTGTATTGCGCAAACAAGAGTTGGAAACATCAAGAAGTGCCCAGCAGACATGATGGTGCAGGTAATCAAGAGTCGTTGGTGTGCGCCCAAGCAGACTGTGCTCAGCAGCCAACGGAACGTACCTGCACAACTGCAGATCAGGACTACGGTGACGACCAGAATTATGGCAATGATGCGGATTACAGCACTTCTGCCAATGACGGGAGCCAACCCTCTGGGCAACAGCAGTACGCCAGCAACGCACAGCAACACCCCTACGGTGATAACACACAGCAGCAGCAATATCAAGTAGGTGAGGGATATGACGCTGAGCAACAGGGTCCCTCTTCTGATCTCACAGACTTGGAGAACAGCAATTACTCAAACAGCGCAGCTGGCAACAGAGGCGCTGGCCAGTTTGATTCATACTCAACACCCCAACAATACCAAAACAGCAGCCCCAACATGGAAGGGACGCAAGGGGGACAAGGCAGCCAGGGGATGCAGGCGTCAGGTCAAGGATTTGGGCAAGGGTTTGATCAGGGCTTTGACCAAGGTCTAGCTGGCGGGCCTGATGGTTCTCAGCCGCACTCCGGTGTCGACGTCAATGAGCAGTCTGGACCTGGCTTTGAAAGCAGAGATACTGATCTGGTGAGGATTCCCAAAGACTTTAGATGTGGTTGCATTTGCTGGAGGAGCATGCATGTNACTCTGTCGAAACCTTCAAGTCAATGTGTCCACACAATGGATTGCCAATTGCAGTGCACTCCATGGTGACAAAAATGGTGTCAGAGCTTGCAAGCACTTTGTAGGCGCCACAGCTTTGCTTGCTATGTTACATCAAATGCCCTGGTCAGCAGACATGTTGTGCAAGGGTGCTCATGGTGACGGTGCTGGCAAGCAGTTTGTTGGCACAGTTTGGCTTGTCATATTGAATCAGCATGCNTTTCAGCATTACTGCAGGGTCCTGTGTGGCACCTGTGCATATGCATGTTCAGCTTGTGTGCACATTGTGCTTGCACGCCATGGCAGGCTTACTGCAGCCGCCACTCTCACTAGCACTCCAGGCGTCTGTTGCTGCCTCACACAAAAGTGTTCAGGAACGAGTTTATACAATGTACAGTTGTCTTATTGCTTCTGATGCTGCCAACACTCAGTATNTTTTGCAAATGGTCAGCTGCAACATCTGCTCTCAAGTCAGAGAGGTGCAATCAGCTTGCAACTGAAGATGATGTGATATACCTTATCACAATTATCATGTGGTGAGATGTGACTGAATCAAAACACAGTTGATGTACGTGAGTCATCAGGCCCCACAAGCCCATGTTCCATACTTAGGGTGTGAACCCGAGCTGTTTTGATTTGTCTGTTGAATGCAATGCAGTCTTCTGTGGTCACAGGCCTGCACCTGCAACAAGTATGAAGTTGAAAGTGTGCTAGACGTGCAGCGGCAATTAGTCGAGGCATCTACAGAATAGTCAATTTCATAGGGCTGTCCATCATTGTGATGTATTATTGCATGTAAGCTAATTTTGCTGGGGCGGAGGGTCGTATATAACGTCTTCGCGAAGATCCCATTGATCTTCAGCTGAACCTGTATCTCCATGTGCAATCTGGCTGACTGCAGCACTTTGAAAAATGATAGGTCTTGCTTGTGCAAGGGCTAACTTGGTGCTACCAGAGTTCACAGCCACAAAAATAGGACAAAGTTGTTTGTTCGACATAGAATGCTGTTTGGCAAATTATAAAGCTGGCGCCATTGCAAGTGGCAGCTTGTTTGTGTTTTTCCTCTTCGTTGTTCTTGGAGCAGTGTTAGCTTTTCAGTTGCATTGTATGGGACCAAAGTGTGTTGCATTGTACGGGACCAAAAAAGTGTTGCATTGTATGGGACCGAAGTACTGCTGCACTGTATGGGACCAACATTGTATGGGAGCGAAGCGTGTTGCATTGTATTNCTAACTGATGCACTCAGCGCTGCTTACAGTTCTGAGTCTGGCGAGACTGCTTACCGAGAAATCAGCCACATGCTGGCCAAGCTAGGCGATCCTTTCACTCGGGTGGTTCCTCCCAGGTGTGTTCCGCAGCTGGACACATCTTTCAAAAGTCCGTGAACACATGCCTGGAGAAAAAGGAATGGTCTGCATGATCAACTTGTGGCACAGCAGTCCACTTTTGTGCAGGGAATATGCAGACTTTCGAGTCAGTAGTGATGGAGAGGTCCAAGGAGTAGGCTTGCTCATTGCTCAAGAGCCTGACAGCGGCCGCCTTTTGGTGTTAGCACCCATCAGAGGGGGCCCTGCTGACAAAGCAGGAGTACTTCCGGGTGATGAAGTAAGTAGTCAACTCAGCCTTGCTACTGCTGATTGTCGTCTTGCCATGTTGAGTGCGTTACACTGTGAGACAAGCCTTGCCTATTCCCATCCTCATGCTTAGCTGCGGCAGTAACAGATGGACATCTATCTGCACTATCACACCAGGACACAGCTCAAAAGTTGGGGTTTGCCACCAACCACACAGCATGCTTCACTGTTCACTGCACCTGGTTGATTGCTGTGTCCACATCCATTGATGTGCAGTTGGTGAGCATCGATGGGCAAGCCACTCTGGGCTGGAATGGCGATCAGGCTGCTCAGCTGCTTCGTGGCCGCACAGGCAGTAGTGTCAGTGTTAAGCTTGCCCGCCGCAGCCAGGCTGTCCCTGGGGTACCTGCTCGCCCAGAGCCCCCGCTGCCCAAGCTGGAGTACAAACAGGTCAGACCCTTGACTGTTTCATATTGGTGCGTTTGTGTCACACAAACCTGTAGGTATACATGTGCTGGTCCCCAGCCAAAGTGCAGCAATGCTAACTGTGTGTTTGTTGTCACTGAACCTTGAGAGAGCTGTCATCAACAATTTCTACCACATGGCCGGTGGCAATGGATGCATCAGCTTACATGACTGCCAGCGATGCGATGATGTTGCAGGTTCAGTTGCAGCGTGAAAGGCTAGAACTGAGCCCTGTGTTCAGTACAGCTATGCAGCATGGGGGCCACACTACTGGGTACATCCGGTTGATCAACTTCAGCCAGAAAGCTGCTCCAGAAATGCGCCATGCGATTGCTGAGTTGCAGGTAAGTTTGCATATAGACGTAATCTGTGCTGCACTAAGGCCAGGTCCTGCTTGCGGTGCATTTAAGAGTACAAGTCAATGGTCCATTTGCACATGTGTTGCAAGCGCAGCTTACTTGCAGCTTAATCTGACAAGCATCAAACTTCAGCTGCTTTCTGCAGATTGCCTGCTGCCAAGCTGCTTAGCAGACTACAGGGTGGTGCTGACACTGGACCACAGTGTGAGTGAGGCCATTCTGCAATGCAGGACAAGGGGTGTGACTCCTTCATCCTTGATCTGCGGAACAATCCAGGGGGCTTGGTGAGGGCTGGCCTAGACATCGCCCGGCTCTGGCTACCTGGCGAAGCCGCTATCCTCACTGTTGAAGGCAGGGACCAGAATGGCACTTCTGCTGCTATGCAGGTGACACCTGTACCCATCCCTCATGCTTGCAACTGTGTGTCCCCTTTGCCTATGGTGCCAAATGTGACTGCTGTCTAGCAGCAATGTCGGGAGTATATTTTGCAACTTTTTGTGCAACTTTGCTTTTGCAACAGCTGAGAACCTTGCAGCACAAGCTGTGTCACTTTTTGGCGAGTTCAGTGAACACCCAATGTCCCACCGACCTTGACCCAAGCACAGTGTTGCGCTACTCTAGCCATGTAACCTGCAAGCAGTTCTTGCACCTGTCATCGGCAGGAAAGCCAGAAATAGTGGTGCACAANGTGTCATGCCTGACCAAGCTCTGCTTGCAAGCACACAGATTCAACCTCAGGGCAGCAGTGCAAGACTGCACAGCATGTCTATGATAGTACTGACTTCAACAAGTGCTTCAGAGCTCTTGTGTTAGTCGTTTGGTGTACTATTGGCTTGCAGTGGCAGGCCTTACCATAAACGGGCATGGCTGCCTGCTACACCGGTGGCACAATCAGATTCAAAACGCAATGGTCAATGTCTTGCATCAGCAAGTTTGCCAGGCAAGTGCAAGCGTGGAGTACACACCGGGCAGCAAGCACAGCTGTTAGGCACATAGCCTCAGAGCCAGACTTGTATGTGCAGGTGCAGCAACAGGATAAGCATGGGCACCAGTTAGCTCGTGTGCTCAACTTGGCAGGCCCACATGCTCAGATCACTGCTTTCAGCACCAGCACACCCACCTTGCTCCTCACAGAGGATCAGCACGTACAGCTGCAGCACCCAACACAGGCANCCCTGTGAATGCAGCAAACATCAGCATGCAAAGTGGAAGCGTCACACAACACCCCTAGGATATAGACATAGCCATTGTTGTGTTGGATGACTTGTAGCATCCTGGTCAGCTTGCTGTGCCGACAGGACTGCATCCCTGCAGCACGCAACACTGGGAGCTGTTTTATACACATCTTCTGGAATCAGATTGCGTGCTCAGCACAGCAAGGCATGCACACGACACACAGCAGATCAAGGATTTGACATCACACTTCAAAGCTCTGCACTAACTAACTTGAGTAGCAGCATGCCTCTACTGAATGTACTGAGTACAGCAGCCTCAAGCTGGGCAAGCTGTTTCGCCTATTAATAAGCCTTTACGCTGGCAAGCATGCATCCCTCCTGGATAAATGCCCATGGCTGGTAGCAGGACAGCATGCAAATATGACACGAGCTACGGCATGATCCTATTCGTCCTGACCCCCACTGGCGTTGTGCTGTGCTGTGCTGACTGTGCTGTGCTGTGCCACACATTGAAATGTGCTGTGCTGTGCCGTGCAGAATGTTGACTTACACTGCCCACAAATGTCTTGCAAGATTGTGATCAGTTTGTGATCAGTAAAGTTTTTGAGGTAGCGAGAACAAGTACACGTTCGGAAGGCCAACTTCCTGTATCTTTGTTGTTGCAGCAGCTAGTCAACAAGTGTAGGCCGCAGACAACAACCATATGTGCAGGACTAACATGTGTCGCTTTTGCTTGATGGCGCTACAAGTGCTGCTTGCACATGAGTCTCAAGCCTTGGCATGACCGTGAAGATGCACCGACTTGAGGTCTGACCTCGCTGTACAGACCGGTTGACTGTCAGGCATACTGCATGCTGTTGATGTGACTTGAACCAGCACAACAGCTGTGCTGGCTGCAAACTGCAGCAAACTATACACCATCCATCCTGCAGTAAGAAGGCGAGCATTGACTCTGGAGTGCGATCATGGAACACAAGGACGGTTGCACAGGAAGGCAACACCATTGTAGCTAGATCAGTGAGCAGTTGACCAGTACGGCAGCAGCTGCAGTGCGTAGACAGTGCCTGCTGCCTCTACTACTATCAAGTCATGGTGAGGTGAGGTGAGGTGAGGTGCAGCATAGCAAAGTTACAGACAGTGTGACCAGTGAGGTGCCAGGCACAGACTGCAGATGCTAGATGTGCAGCAGCTAGCATACATGTCCTGGCAAACATTATGCCCCAATAAGACAACAGCTATGAGCTGCTTGCTTGTACGCCAATCATGGATAGCAAGCTTNCAAGTTTGCATGCATTCCTGCACATGCATGTTCCTCAACACTACAGGCTGCCTACAATGATACCTTGAACTGGTCAAACAAATGCTTTACGCAGATGAGCACAGCATGCACAGCATGCAGCATGGTACCTGTGCAGCTCACATACCTGCGGGCTGCAGGTCTTCCAATCACCTGTAGAATCAGCGAAAGAAGCAGTCAGCAATGCTGGAGAGGGATTCAAAGCACCATCATTGCCATCAGCCCCTTCCTTGCCTGGAGCCCCCTCCCTGCCGTCATTCAAGGGGTCCTTGCCAAAGTTCAACTTGTTCACAGACGGAGGAGACATTGACCCTCGTGCTGTAGCCCTTCCAGGTAAAACAGTGGTGTGCCAACATCACATCAGGCTGCAGCCTGTGCAGAGACACCAGGAAAGGCATGCAAGCAATTTGTCCATACCAGTGCTTATCAGCTTCCTTCATCAGCTTATCCGCCTCAGATAAACCCATAGTTTGGTTTGTGCTTTCGCACTTTGTGACCTTAGATCATGAGCTAGATCCGCCAATCGGGCTCAGGCTAAGCGTGACCTCCAGCAGCGTCCTGAAAGCACTGCAAATCCTGTTCTGTTACCTTGTTCGCAACAGCGTGAGTACAGATGCTCGCTGCTGATGTCGGCATGATGAAACGCTCACTATAGTTGGTTTTGTGAGTCATCGCAGTGCTTCCAGCTTCTGCATCAAGTTGCACAGCTAGCTTGCGTTCCTTCCGCACTCATTGCACTACCGGCTTTTCTGTAGCGGTCGACATGCACAACGCGAGGCCGCCGGGCTTTGCAATACAAAATCACTGGTTTGTGCGCTGAACGGGAAGTCGTTCAGTTTAAGGCCTTGCCCTCCGTGNCAGCAAACGCAGCAATGTACAGGGTGCTCAACAAATTTCAGTGACTGTCCGCAAGAAAATGTGCTGCATACAGTAGAGCTATGTTTGTGCAACAATGTGTTCTGCCTGGCTTGCTAGCCAGTGTGAAAAGGCTTGAATTCACAGGAGACTTTTGGTTAGACCAAGTATGTCCCTCTTATTGGGCTGAAAGGTTAGACGGTGCTGACCAGTGTGCATTGTGTGCTGCAGGATCCTCAGAGGGCAGCGAAGAAGCTGACAGATGAGGCGTATGCTCGTGGCAGCAATGACAACATCAGTTGTATTGTTGTCAAGTTCAGCTTTTGAATCTGAACAACAGTCTAATTTCTAGTTTGATGACAGGTCACGTCATCATAGCAGCAGCGCTTGTCATCCAGTCACAGCAACGCAACCAAGCCAACATTTTATGCATTTTGCGCCTGACCCAGCAAGTGTTTATCGCAAAGTGCTGTATCATGGAGAGATGCGGGGTGTCACTGTACACTGGGAGCTTGCCTGTATGTGATCAGAGGCATTCTTTGAGTCATGACCACTAACCATTGCAGCACTAACTGAATTGAACAGGTTGGTAGTCTGGTCAAACTTTTGGTCTGATATTGCAATACAACTTGGTCAACATTTGTATGTTCTGTTGCTTTACAGCTCAGTCATCATTTGTATGTTCTCCAGCCACTGTAACATATGTAAGTCCCAGGGTGGGGTTTCATTTCACAACGTCGGCAATTGCTTGCAAGCTGCACATAGATATTGTCCTTTCTCTGGGCACTACAACCCCCAGCAGCACAAGCATGATCTGCCTCACTAGATGTCGAGAATTGAGTCCGAAAGGTGATTCAGTGAGGGCACTGATAAAAACTTTGCGTGGGCCAACTGACACTGCACAACATTACTAGCTTGTGACAACGTGCAGAGAACGTGTCCACAGGTACACAGTCCCCTTTGCAGTGATTGTCGACGCACACACTGACAGAGCCCACATGACAAAAGCTGAATACAAACACAACAATGCCGATATAGTACAGGAGATTTCATCATAACATATGACTGTGTCAGTGCTCTAAGCTATGCCAGCGTGGCAGAATCGCTGATGTTTGCATATTGCTGCAAAAGCCGCCTGATGACCGGATAGATAAGAACATGTGCATCCATTCCCCACACAAAATCCAGGTGCTCATATGACTCCTCAATCAAAACTTTGACAATCATGTCATGTGGCAGGGCACCAGTAAGGGCATCAATGTCTTGAGAATCCGAAAGCAAGTCAGCTCCACCTATGGGTACAAAAGAACACACCCTCAGGCAGAGGCTAACATGCACATGGTGNCTTCTTCTTTTTCTGCTTCTTCTTCTTCAGCATACATAACAGGTTGTATGTCTGCTCTGTAGGCACCTTCAGAGAGGACAACTTTCAAAAGTCCATCGCAGCTTTGACAGAGTCTGCAGCAGAGGGCAACCGCAGCAGGGCTGGTGCCAAATCAGGCAAGGGGAACAAGAAGAACGGAGCCACGTTGGGCCCAGAGGAGAAGCCTGACATCTACAAGATTGTGCGCATGTGCATGGACCGCAACTACGATCCAGTCATTGTGTTCAGCTTTAGCAAGAAGGAGTGTGAAGGACTCGCAAAACAGGCAAGTGTTGTAACAGTGTTCAAGTGCAAGCAAGATCTCTTCTGCAGTTGCTGCTAGTCAAGGTACNTATGGGCTGATGCCACAAGCTGCAAGCCTGATTTGTGATCCTGTGTAGCTTGACTTTCTGCAAAGGACGATCTGCAAGGCCTGCATTTGCAGCTGTTGCAGAGTGATGCACCTTGCCAGCAGCTGATGCCTTGCCAGGTCTCAGACTTGATCACTTCAAGGCAACCAATGTCCAAGGCTGGTTTAACATGCCTCCGTGTGTGTCTTGCAGCAGAGGTCATTATCTAGGCTTGCAGCATTCCACCAGTGGATGCTTTCACACAGGCGCACAGTGTTGCTGTCGTTATGCTGCAGCTGTGTTCCCTATAAGATGCTGATAACCCCTACTACAACGAGCATGTGCCCATGTGACAACGTAGGGACAGGGACACTAACACAGCAATCATCTGCCTGTGCCTTTACTTTCCCATATTTTGCAGGAAACGGTGGCAAGCCTCGTTAAACACTCCGGCACAGACCAGCGCATTCTTGTGTTTGGTGGAAGTGTGGCTGCTGCAAACACGGCAGCCAAGGCCCTGGAGGATGCCGGTGTGAGTGTGCTGCTGTACCACAAGGGAGTGCCTGCTGTACAGCGAGTTGATGCGCTCAAGACAATTGCTGAGTAAGCNGACATCAGCTGGGAAGGCGTCTTTGATGATGCTGCCACCTTTCCTGACTTGGGCTTTGACCACTCCAGTGTCAACGCCTTTCCTGGGGCCGACTGCACCTCAAGCCTTGGTGGTGAGTCCTTTTGCTGCTCATTACCTCTTGCCTGACAGTGATGCTGCTGATGGAGATATTGCGTCACACATGACAATACAGGCAGAGCTGGTTCNTTATTGAGCAGGTGAGTCATGTCTTGCATTCACTAGCCACAGGAACCCTCATTGAGTGTTGCTATGTCTTCTCCAGGTGCCCAGGTATAGCCTGAGCTACACAGACGATGGCACACAGGAAAGGCTGCAGTTGACTGTGCACTTACCAGGTGAGCTGTTGCAGCCTTCCCCTAAGTCTACTGTGTTCGGGCCTATGCTTCACGCACCTTTGCTGGTGTTAGGGCTTACATCTGCCAGGGAGTTTCAAGTCACAGTCAAATCGGATCTGTTTACATTGCACGCTGAAGGGCGTTATAAACTGGTAAGGATGCGAGCCACTGCTGAGAGCTATGTACAAATGAGATGTNGGTCATCAGTCTTTGCTGCTGCCTGCACATCACAGCTGACAAAGTCATGGACTCAAGAGCATGGTGCCATGCACGCATCAACAGGCACCAAGCAGTTCAAGTGTTAGCAACAAGCATTCACACTGCATGACTGACCAGCTATCTGGAGCAAGAGAAACGCAGCTATCGTACAAGCCTAGACATATGCAACTGCAACAAATATACAGGACCAAAATCAACCACCAGCAGTCAAAGGATAAGAACCTGATACACTGTGCATGCTCAAGTGTGCCTACAATGTCATCACAAGCAGTTAACGGTTTACAAGCTGCATGCACGCCTAAGTGACAACAGGCAGAGGAGTGCAATGTGCTGAAAATCCACCTCTGCATCTGGTCCAGACCTCCTTCAGGTTGACTTGTTTGCTGATCATACTAAAGGCAGAAGCCGCAAGCAAAAAGAATCAGGCTGCAAGTAGCCAAAGCATTTGCAATATGCAGACTCCCTCTCGTCTGGTCCAACTGTTTCTTCAAGCTATCGCAGATTTGTCCGAGTGTCACAAGCAGACTGTGTGTCTGTGTGACTGGCCGCAAGTGTGGCAAACTCAGCTGCTATGCACTCCAATGCCTTTCTGCAACATGTTCTGTCAATTGCTCAACCTAAAGCTCCCTCTGCAGTGCAGGCAACGCTCAACACTGCAGCAGATGTAGCACCTCGAATCTTTGCCTAGTTGCTGACATATTCAGGGTTTTGTGCTGACATGCAAAATTGNATTGCTGCTGCTGCAGCAGCTGTACTGTGTCCGTTCACCACACACAGCGAGTTGTGGCCGGGCTGCAACGGCGTCAGTACTCCTGCTTGAGCGACAGCCTGTAACGTGATGGCAACCCAGTGGTGACCCCGTTGACACGGCAGCGCACAAAGTTGCTGGCATATGCGAGCTTAGATCAACGCCTTTTTAATACAGACGTCTGCGGTGCCAGTGACACAGCGCTCCGCCGGCTTCTGTCAGAAAAGTACAGACTGTACTGTACAGGCTGAGCTGCACAAGCTTACTGCAAGTCCAGAACGAGCAGCATGAAATTGTAGTTGCAATTGCAGCTGTGCTTGCTGTCTTCAGACAGGACCACTGGTCTTGTAGCATGTACTCAACATGACTTCCGGTCATATGCTACTTTGGTTGCAGTCACAGGCCTATATATAGCTAGTCTGGGGTAAATCAGGATTATGGTCGTACACCGGTCTTTCAACAGCAGTCCACAGTGTTGATCACCGATGCTGCAAAATATGGACTGCACACAAGGAATCCAGTTCCTGTCTGCAGCAGGTGTGCTGAATCCATGGAGTCCCGTTGCAAATTAAATTGACAATTGTACGTACAATCCTTCAATTGCAAGCAGAAAACATTCAAGTGAAATGCAGGTCCACGAATCCCCCAGTGTGGGACCTCTGTTCAGAACAAGTTGAGCAAGACACCTGAGTTAGCCAATTGGCGTCTTTGCGAAGATGCAGTTCGACTTCTGACGGCCAATGTTCAGGCTGAGTAGGGGAGAGTAAAACTATATAGCCTACAGGCTGTTCAGGGAGTTGCACCCAGCGCGACGCCAGTCTGCCCGACAGGGTCTTGCTAGAATTCACAAACAAAGATACAGTGCAATTTGATGAGATGGTTTGCCTGCCTGAANGACAAGCTCACATTGGGCAGCATGGCAGCAGTGACAGAGGGCCCTGGGGCAGATTTGGGGTGCAGCCCACCCCAGTTGCTGTGCTGGGCAGTCCCATTGGTGTGCAGATCCTGCTGGGGTTGGTAGCTAGGCCGCACAGGGGGGTCAACAGTCACCCCGCCCAGATCAGCAGTGCTGGTTTTGTGTACAGGGGTGGAGGTTTGGCTGTTGGAAGACTGCACCACTGTTCCTGAGGGGGGCCCAATGGGTTGGATGGCATTGGGGTAGCTGCCAGGGGCCGTGCTGCTGCTGAGTGTGTGCAGGCCGCCCCCTGATTGCAAGGAGCCTATGGGCTGTGTGATGGCATCAGAGGTTGAACTGCCCAAGTTGCTGTCTGAGAGGGGTGGGTCTTGAAGCAGCGTTTGTGGCGGCGGTATATGCCCTGAAGATGCAGCCCCTCCCACAATCTCCTGCACACAGTATCATGCGTCAACATTGTTGCTTACAGCATGAATGCATGCTGTCAACAGTGGACAGATGTGCACCATCAGTAATGTACAGCACAAGCTGAGCAGGCACTTCCAAGCAGTACAGGCATGCGATGTTTGCATACGGCCCAGGGCTGCTTTAACGATAAGTGAGATTGAGNAACCCCATACACTGTATTACAGCAGGGATGCAGAGCCCACCTGAGCATTGACCCGGACTTTGAACTGGTGCTGGCGGTTAGCGAGATCTTGGACCCGGTAGACTGCCAGCTGGGGGGCGTCCCCTTCATTGGCCTCCCCCACTAGCTTCTTTAGCTTCTTCTCCTTCTTCTCTGCAGGAGTCAGCTTCCTGGCCAGGTTACGATCCTCATGCGCCTGTGTCAGATGACAAGGCACATCAAACAACTGTGGTGTTTGTGTCCAGCCATATATCCAGCATGTGTATTCTGAGACAGCAAGCGGGGTCGTGCATGTCAAAACAGCACAAGACAGTCTTGGGGGTCNCATGCAAAACAGGCGTGCTCGTTATACGCACTCAATGCAGGTAAGCTCAACGCTCACTGACTGCCCTGACTGGTCAAACAAGCACTCATTGTGATTGCTGTAGACCGCCCTGAGCGTATTGTAATAGCACATTTCAACATTTGCTGCCCCAACAGTTGCAGACCGCCCATAGTGTGCATGTGCGCACGCCATGTGATGCGGTTGATGCTGAATGCGTCAAGCAGGCTTAAGTGGCAAGCATTGCAACACCCCTCGTCACTGCGCCGAGCAAGATTTGCTTCTCATCAGCATGAGAGAATTGGCATTTGNGCCTTTTACAGCAGGCTGCAACAATGCTGCAGTTGTGTGCTGAGAATCCCAGCTCTCTGCATGACATCCCATTTCAGTTTAGTGATGGCTCTCCTGCTGAGGGATGCTGTGAAGTCCATGTTGAGGATCCAAAGCTACCCCAGAGCATGTCCCAGCACTNTGATCTGCTTCCTGCACACAGCCTGAAGGTCTGCTTCTGGTCACCCGAGAGTTGGACCACAAGACGTCCACCAAGCAGTCACCGAGAGCCGACGTCCTGTAGTTGCGTAGGCTATACAAGGAGATCAACCTGTGAGTCAGACAGTACGCCAGCGTGTGTACAAGTTGAGACCAAATGGACAGGTCAAACTGTGCGGTGTCTGACCCGACAGGAATGTACCAAACTGACGTGGCTGTGTTGCCTGCGGGTCAAGGGAAAAGGGAGGGCACACAGCTGCTGAATAAGCGGGGCTTCTGGCACATCAGCAGGCAGCTAAAGCGCGATCTGCGTGTCTCCAAGTGACGGACCGTAAATACCTGANCCATATGTATTCTGGCAGTGGCTGCCCATTCTGTGTTGGCCAACGAACTTGCAGCTGCAACTCCCTGCAGTGGCTGCCGAGTGGGATTACAGCAGGAACAACGGCACCCCAGATGAATATACAGCCCGCTCTGGTGCAAAGGTGTGATGGTACAACAAATTTTGAGGCCACTTTCAGACCAGAATTGGCCACCGTACACTCACAAAGCGGCCCAAGCGAGGCGCTTTGCAAGTCTCAGCAGCATCAGGTATACCTTGCATGGCTGCTTGTTGCCCCCTTTGTATCACGGGGTACACTTGATTGTGATGCAGCAGTATGATGCAGTCTACGCACTATATTTTTGCACAGCATAGGAGGTTGAGGACAGCCTGGCCAAGGCAGAGCCTTACTGTGTTTGCCTGGGTCTCTCAAGACTGCCCTGCGAGATGTCTAAATGTCTACAGAGTCACCATTTGCTTTCCAATAAGCTATGTTGACAAGATACAACTTGCTTCTTGTCATTGCCAACANCCTGGTTGATGGCTTTGTCATCATCAAGCGCTACATCCACCCTTGGATCATCTGGTGAGTCCCTGTGACCATTTGTAAAAGATGCATTGCTTCCCTTCTTTGTCACCGTGCGACTGATTGTGCTTGTTGCGTGATCATATCAGCAATGTGTCAGTTCAAACGTACTGTATGCAAAACATGGTGAGAGTTGCTGCTACGTCATGCACACAGTTGACACCAGTGACCATATCCAGTACCTGATATCTGTACAGCACAAGAAAGTTGTCTATCTTGCTGGTGCTCGCATGCAAGCAGCCAAGCCAGCCCAACCACAGCGAGCTGGTGTAGCCCACACAAGCAAGAACTGTGCTTGGTCAGAAAAATATGGTTGAATGTGCATGCTAGGTACGCCAGAGTAAGGCATGGTAATCAAGGTGTTGCCTTGCAATGACTCCACCACAAAACTGGTACTTATTTGCAGGATATACTGGATGAACCCTCTGCAGTACACACAGAAAGCTATTCTTGTCAATGAGTTCACAGCAGGTAAGCACATGCTGTCAGGCATGTGCAGAGACTGTCTGCATGACCCTGCAATGACTACACNCTTGCTTGCTTGTCATGCTTGCTTTGTGTGTTGCGCCACGGCTGTCTAACACGCAGAGCAATGCAGAGCACCTTCAGTCTGCTTGCAAGTCGTCATTGCAGGTTACTTGACAGTTGCAGACATTAAGTCTGACAATCCTGTAACATTGGCCATGTGGGATATGCTGCTGCAGACTAACAATGGAGCCATGTGATAACGGTGGAGGCAACAAGTCATTTGGTTCTTGTAGGCCAGCATAGTGAAATGCTGGCACACATACTGTGATGCAGACATGCGACCAGTGCTTTTGAAGTTCTGACTACCAGGTGGCGGTGAAGTATGGCATGTAATGTAGGCTGTCACGGCGTGCAGCAGCTGGCAGTGAATGTGCCAGCATTGAGACAGGATGGTGGCGCTATTTGCAATGCCCAACTGCACAATATTTCAGTCTTGCTGGAACTCAAATGTGCCACACGTGCAGGGGGTGCAGCAGCTGACAGTGAACGTGCCAGCATCAAGACCTGGCAGTGGCGCTGTTTACAGTGCCCCAAGTGCACTATGTTTTTGNGGCGGCACCGTTGTAGGCAGTCACACCCACATCCTCAAACACATACGAGGCCAAGAGGCCAGTGATGTCGTTGCTGGCGTAGTCAAATGTGGGGGTAAGGGTTGTGTTGGCAGCAGCATTGGCAGCAGCGCCGAGAGCAGAGAGGTCAATCTGGGGTGCTGCAATAGCTGATGAGCCTGCAACAGCACAAGCAGCCATGTCAGTTTTTCAATGCAGTTGACAGCACCTAGCTGACCACTCAGTTCTGCTGTCCAGGCTTGACATGGTACTGCTTGCTTGTACATGCAGCATCACTACTGTGGCAAGCCATAACACATGGCATGTACTGTGTGATACAGCACAATGAAGCTGTGAGCAGTGACGTGCAAAACAGCAGCACAACAAATCAGAAGCTGCATGTGCATGTACACGGCCCACAGTTCACGGGCAAGACAGAAACAGTCAGGTGCCTAAAGTTGCGCAAGGCTGCATGCAGAACAACAGTCGATACTGGAGCAACCTAGCCTTGCACTAGCAGCACTGCACCAATACCGANCATCAGCCTTGCAGCCTGCAGTTACGAGCTTTGTTTCAAATCAAACAGACCAAATTCCAAACTGTAAACCTGTGTGGCAGCAAAACATTACAACACTGTGCTGTTACCCTGTCACGCACAGCATGATACAGATTGTCATTTGGCGTCTGACAGCCTGCATGCATTTCTGAGACATAGCTTGCAAGTAAGAAGCAACATGCTGCTGGCATAAAAAGCACTGACCATGCATTGCAGAGCAAAGAGGGTGCTGTGGGACCAGTTTCACAGCATGCGCTACCCCCCGGCTTACGTTCCCAGGGACAGCTTAGATGTCCGAAATGACATACTGGATTGGCATGGAGACCATCCTCACACCAACTACCATCACATGTATGACGCCCTGCGGGCCTCAGGCTTCTACCTGGNGCCCTGGATGCCAACACTGCTCTGTAGCTTAGGCACATGTCATTGGACAGCAAAAATACCCATGGGGTATAAGCACTATGCTGATGGACAGTGTTCATGACTGAGCGCTGCCATGTTAGTGGTGCTGACTATACTGAGAGCATGACTATAGCAGCAAGAGACTCTGTTGCAGTCAATACTTTTGGCTGTGACGCAGTCATTGCAGGGAAGTGGCGCTGTAAGATTTAGCGACCTGGGCTTGCATGTCTAAAGTCAGAGTGGACCTGGGTGAGGCATGCAGCATGTCAAGACAGCCTGCTGCACACAGCTCGAGATGTATTGACACAATTGGTTGGGCGTCCTGTGCAGGTTGGGTTTGGCGATGTGTGGAAGCAAAGCCTGAGTGAGCTAAGTGGTGGCCAGCGCTCTCTGCTTGCCCTGTCCCTCATTCTGGCTATGCTGCTCTTCAAGCCTGCTCCCATCTACATCCTTGACGAGGTGACTCATGTCAACAACACCGTCTTGTATAATGAAATTCCTGATGCTGGACTGCAGGTGGCATAATGTAAGCTGTACATTGCTAAGTGTCGCAATGTATATGCTCCCAGATTGCCTTGTACTCAAGCTTGTATGAAGCAGACTCAAGCTGAGGTNACAAGCAAGGGCAAGCCGGCATAACAAAAGCGACAGTGTCCATCATCTTCAACAATGAAGACAAACAGAACAGCCCTGTAGGCTTTGAGCATGATGACAAGATCACAGTGACTCGCCAGGTGCAACAGCTATGCCTGCCTTTCTGAAGCATACATTCCTGGTTCCCTCTCTGCATAGTTGGCATTGTAGCCACACGGCTTCACACCATCTGTACGCTACAGCTAGTCATCGGTGGAAGAAACAAGTACTTGATCAATGGCCACAATGCACAGCCAAGGTATGGCAGAGAAGGTTGTAACGTGGTTGCTATGTACTGCCAGCTGTGGCAAGCTAAATTTCCTGAATGTCGTGCAGCCGTGTCCAGAATCTTTTTCACTCCGTGCAGCTGAATGTCAACAATCCACACTTCCTGATCATGCAAGGTAGGATCACCAAGGTGAGGTGCTCAGCTTGTGCAAACATGNGCTCACCCAAAGCATGTGCAGGCTGCACACCTCATGTGCAAAAGGTGCCGTTCGTGCATGCAACCGCTCGCGTGCAGTGCACACATCTGGATCCAAGCTTGTCATGTTCAGCATCTGTTCAGCAGCAGCACACGTTTCATACTCGCTTCCAAAATTCGCTGCGGTACAACAGCTACTCCCGCGTTCACCAGAACGTTTGCGCTGCGCTTGCTCACTTGCAAATGGCTTCATTTGCATTGTTGGACACAAGGTGAGTCTTCCGCAACCGAAATTGCCTTCTTTCGGGGTTGATCGCTTCTCAAGAACACGCTTTCCGCAAGACGCCTGCAACATCTTCAGACCTCAAGGCAAGCAGTTCTGTTTGTGTAATTGCAGGTCATGCAGACTCTCCGTCGAGATTGGTCCTGTTTGCTCCGGTGCGTGACCATCTCAGGACTTGTTTCGATACCTCACCCTCGAAAAGACGTGCACCCACTGCCAGTCGCTTTCTTGCAGGTTATTTGCTGCAACTGGCACACCAAGCCACACCTGGGGAGGATCCAAGTTGTCACAGCTTGTAAGGCACGCACTGCTTACTCTGGGCAGCTATCAGAGCCAGGATGACTTCTTGCACACAGCTGGTGTTTTGGGCTTCTACAAGGCAAGAACTCGACCGACTCTTGTCTCAGACGAAGACAAAGTAAGCGTTGCATGGCTCACAACAATGGTGTGGCCTTCCTGCTCTCANAACAGGCATTGCAGCAAGAGACACATCATTTGTGGCATTATGGTTGTCTTTGCATATGATACACACACACTGCAGCAATGCAGACTATAAAGAAAGAAGCATATTTGCTGACACAGCAGCATGCAGCTATACCTGAGCACGCTCCATAGCATCTGCGAGGTTGGCTGAGGAGATATCCCAGCCACTAAAGACAATGTCTTCAGGCTTGACCATGGGCAACAAGCTTTTGAAAGGTGTGAACAGCTCCTCTCCCTTGTAGTTACCAATCCGCAAGGTCGCAGCTTGTGTCAGGCTGCCAAAGTAGTTGGGTGTCTTGAGCCCCTCCTTTGTCATCCAGGTGTTGCCACTGCAGGTAGCATATAACTTTTTAGTACACTCAGCTAACGCTGTGTGTTGCTTTGTGTGAATGTGGCTGGGCTGGCCATGACTGCCAAGGCAATGGACTCAAGCTGCAAAGCTGAAGCTAGGTTGTTATGGCAGTCATGAGTTGCGCTGCACAAGGACCTGAGACCGGGCACTCACTTCTTGTTGGCAAGAACACCTGCAGTCAAGGTGGATCCATTGTTGCCTCCCCACCCAACAAGCATCACCCTGCAAGATACCGTGTCTCAATTCGCATGCTGCCAAAGTTCAAGCTAAGCTGCTGCAAAACGATTCAAAGACTGGGCTTACTGCTTACCCAAGCTTGGGTACTTTTGTGGCGGTTTTGAACGTGTATTTTGTCTGTGTTGGCTTGACAGACCATTTCCCGTCAGTGGTTCTGGTCACTTCTGTGTTAGCATAGTTGTACGCGGAGGTGATGTGATCAGGGCCGTATTGCACGTCTGGGGAGTCTACGCGGAAGTTTTCAACCAACATGGTGTCTAGTACAACACAAGATTATCCTTCAGCAATTCACTACCTATACTACGGTGCTAGCGTCTAGCTCGGCTCAGCTGCCAGTCGCTATGCGAATGACACTATGTCGATGCAGGCCAAAGGGGTTTAGTAAGGTGAACTGCCGCCATTCAGAAGTTTCTGCCCCGCTTATCGGAAGACGCAGCACGTAATCTTCCACGGAGCCCGCAAATCGCTCACGTACTTACCACGTTGTCGAACTCCAACCTCAATGTCCGGACTCACACGTGCCGGATCAAAGTTTAACCGAGTCAGGCTCGAGTCAGCTAACACTGAGGACACTCGGGTGTGACGGAAGTCCGGCGCAGCTACAACCCCTAGCCTCAGAACCACGCAGGCTTAATGCAATTGCGGCACATCGCTTCGGTCAACAAGGCGCGTATATCGCAATAACGTTGGGTATCTGTTAGGGGTCGCGATATGCTAGACACTCAAGGCATTGCTTTCGGCAACACGCCGGCTGGCTTACACAGCTTTGACAAGAACGCTTTGCGCCCGTTTTCGTACGGATGGAAGCGATTAGCTCGCAGCANTTGGCATTTGCAGCATGCACATGTTGCATACATGAACACCATCTACTGTACAAGTTCGCTAAGGTGACACCTGGTTTCAATCATGTGCAGGTACCAGTACAAACTGAGGTTGCCGCTCAGCTGTTGTCTATGTTTGTGGCTAATGCTGTCAACGCATTGTTAATGTTGAAACATTTTGCAAAGTCACCGCAACTAACGGACTGCTTTGTGTTTCTGCAGCCCAATGAGTCAACCCCCGTCAACCTTTCAGACAGATCCCAAACTGCTGGAGACTCCCCAATTGGGATGCCAAGGCAGCCCCATTTCAGCCCAGTTGTGAGCAGGGCAACACAGCGTGAGATGAGCCCCAAAAGTGAACCAAGCCGCAGACAGTCACACAGCCCAGTTGCTCCAAGTTCTAGCAAATCGACTGCAGCACTCCGCAGCAGAAGCCTGACTTGTGCCCGCATTGAGGCTACACTTGGTGGAATGGGCGTTGGCTGCAAGAGTGGCAGCACTGTGTCAGACAGCTTTGCTCGCTTCACAATGACAGGCGAAGTGCAGTCTGCCTCTCCTGTCAGGACTGCTACACCCGTTGGCGCTGCTGTACCCAGCACAGACAGTAACGTGGAGTCAGTCCAAACTTCACCAGTGCATGNACATAGCGCATACCTTCTTGAGGCCATGCTTCTGCTGTGCATAGCGTGCAGCGATGGCAATGGTGCTGAGCAGGCAGAAGCCCATGGCAGACTGCCTGACAGCATGGTGCCCAGGGGGTCGGCAAATGCCAAAGCCTGCTGGTACATTCTTCCCTGGCTGCCCTTGCCCTGCCGCCCTCTGAGACGCCTCCACACAGCGGTCAATCAGGCTNGGCTGGGTGTTGCAGCAGTTGCCATGGCATTCATATGAAGAGTGGGGTGTGACCTTCAGCTGCACTGACTCAGCTAAATGGGGTCATAGACATGTCACTTGTACCAATGTTGTATTTGTTGCAGCTGGCCAAGCAGGGCAGCATGGCAGAGCAGCAGCTGCATCAGCAACAACTCAAGGCGCTGCATGAAGACCTTGAAGCTCTGCAGGTCAGGCTTCTGCTCACACTGTGAGGCACATAGGCGAAGGACATTGTGTATGTTCTGCTGAGATGCCACTATGACAAGCACAAGAGAATCGGCACAAGAATAGCTTACAGTGGCCCACATCTCTATCTTGTTTCTCATCACTGTCCCTGTCCATCTGCGCTGACACGCAGGTGAATTGGACGGCAATAGCGACCAGGGTTCTTGGCGTCTCTTGCAAGGCCNCATCCGCAACACATGAGCAAGAGGAGTCTAAACTTATAGCTGCCTTACAAGAAGAAAAAAGGATGGTGGCTCATATTGGAGACCAGCTGTCCCTGGCCAACACTACACGTGAGCAGCACGAAACTGACATGCTGAAATTGAGACAACGCCTGCAGTTTGCTGAGGCACACATGGCCGTGTGTGGTTGTTCAGCCACAGAAGCTAGCAAGGGTGACACAGCCAGACCCCACAAAATGACTCAGCCAGCGGGTATCAAACCTGTACTGGGAGGCAAGAGACGTGCAAAGCCTGATCTGGATGTCAACCAGCCTTTTAAAGAACCAAGGTTGTCACGTGGCTGACAACACGATCCAGTGTTGTCTAGATTANTTTAGCAAGTATGTGGCACAAGGGTACACCTATGACTACCTTGTGATGTATTTTTGATTGCTGTTGCGTTCAAGATTCTCATGAGTGTCTTGCAGCGTGCTAAACACATATGTACATGTTGTCAGCGCCAGACTCGACTTGATCAAGTCAATTCTTGTCGCAAGTTTCAGCATGTGAAACAGCGCATACTTTCCATTGCGGAGCATCAGCGAGGTGAGGATCACGCCTCAGCCAGCCTTGCCGTGTGCAAAATTCGGGTCTGGTGAAGCAGTGAATGTCGATTTTGACACTCACAGCCGGCCTGTGGAACGTGACGCAGCATGATATCAGCATGATATCACATTAGTTTTCTGTGTCTTCTACTTCTTGCACTTGCCTCTGGCTTCATGCTCAAGCAGCAAACACCCAAAGCCAGGTAGACAGCTTGCCGGTAATTGATGCCAAGCATTACACACATTGAAGACATCTGGCCGTGGCGGCAGGCGGCATTGGTGCTGCCCTGCTACAGCAAGCTTTCATTGTCTGCTGCATCCTGATGTGAAAGTGCACAGCATTGTGTTAGTGGCAGCAAAGCACTCTTGTCAAATTGAGCATATGGTAGCTCCCAGGAGTCCTCGCTGCGCTACCGCACACTTCACAGACACATGAGGTCACTCAGTTCAACCTGCCTGATATTCTCAGTTGTGTTTGTGTTCATACAAAGCAAGGCTCAGCATGTTGCTGCAACTGATGCTGCCACAAAACTTCAGGAATTTGTGCTGCGTCATAACGTTCATGATGTTACTGCAGCAGCAGTCATACGCGTGCCGTCTTGCAATCATGCATGCACTGTAATTACCTTTGAACAGTTGCTTATTGACTGCACAGAAATCAGCTCAAGCGGATACAAAAGATCAAATATGTGCCTAAAGAAGGAGATCAGTATGAGCGAGCTTGGCTGCTTCTAGCTGATATCTACATCCAAAGTGGCAAGTTTGACCTAGCTCAGGTATGGAATGCTGTTGCNCATCCCCCGTGGCATGTCAAGCATTATGCTGTGAAGTTGAAGTGTGAATCCATCAGAGTCATCATGCAGGGCTCAGAAATTGGTGGACACAACATTGGCAGAGTTGGGCATATCAAGTGGCCTTGCTGTGCCCACACGTGCCACTTGTGGGGCATACCTGGCTTTACGACAAGAGGTCATTGACATGCTGGAGATGAGAAAGACGCTGCAGCACAGGTGCAGTGCTGCCTGAACAATGCTAGGGTCACCTTGCACTGCCTGATTGCATCAGCTTCATACCAGAAAGCTGTATGACACGACCTTTTTGCAGCCTACCCACAAAGGCCATGGAGCCATGTACACTAGTGCCTGCCCATGACACCCCTGCTTGATTGCCTGTATATGACTGACTGCCTCAGATATTCTGTTCAACCCAAGTACACTCTTTGTGTAATGGTGATGCAATATGCGGACAGATGGAGCTTGCTTGGCCTCCAGCATTTCATTGACTACAAGCTATCCAGATGCATTGCGCTGACATACCAATGACTTGCTGTAGGCAGGCGGGTGAGGGAGGTGCAGACAGGGGCCGAAGAGCTGCAAAAGNTATATTGAACAGTACTGGCTTTATCAACACACAGTTGTGCATGCGTTATGCGTGATTTTATTGTAATATACACTTTAGGCCCAGGAGGTTTTTGAGTGAGTGTGCCTGACTGTATTGGAGTTGCAACTTCCTTCGTGTAACAGAATGCAGATTCGCGAGCTGTGAGCACTGAGCAATATGCCTGAAAGGATTTGAGACATGCGGTTACAGCATTAGCAAACCATAGCGCAGTGCCGCTTGTTGCAAGGGCCAAACTTCATGTCCTGACCGGTACTCATTACCTGCGGTGCTCGTTACTCACTACAGTTACACAATGCGCTGCAATGCCTGAGCAGTTGATTTTGCGCATGTAGAGGTGCCTGGGAACGTGACGATATGTCACAGCCTAGAAAATTAGCTTGTGTAATGTTTCATAGTTTGCAGCAAAGTCACTGTCTCGGTAAGTTGACACAAATGTTTCAGCAAGTCTGCATTGGATCATTTTGCCCTTGATAGCCTGTACTTACAGCTCCAGGCTCATGTCAGCAGCACCCAGACATCCTCCTTGTCACCCTGTAAAAGATAATCTATCATAGTGTCTGCCCTGTTGCATTGTGAGATGCTGGGAGATCCTGTATGAGCTGCTCTGCTGTTGAAACATGAACCTGGATATCTCACTTCACGTCAACATCTCGTTGATGACCTANCTGCTCTGACTGCTGCAAGTTGTGCCACACAGTCCAGCTGTTGGTGCAAGTGGTGTAAATGATGAGCAGGACTCATGTGCTTCCAAATGTATCCCTTACGTGACTGTGTAATACAATGCAACTTGCGCCTGCCGTCTGCGTCAAAAGCAAGGCCCTGCTCCAGTCACACAGTGCAGCGCAGTACGCTTCATCAGCATGTTGTAGCCTGAACCGTACCCCTCTTTGAAGCTCTTTACTGCACAGTTTCACACAAGCAACACTTCACGTCGTGTCGCTGGCTGGCTGCAGTGAGGTGAAGGAGAGGATGAAGAAGACAAAGGCTGAGAAGGCATCTCAGAAGAGTGCCCAGCCAAAGGGTACCAGCAGGGGAGCCACCAAGGTCATGCCAAAGGGTGGCCCCAAGGGCGGCAAGCGCTAGACAGATGTTGTTTCTGGTGTTGTTCCTTCAGCCACAGCTGACGTGCCTTGTAATGAGATCAGAACTGACCCTCCAAGCTGCTGTTGACCTGTGTTCTGCATGGGTCTTCCTTCAAGGTCAAAATATCCTGGCGCTGGTGTGTATATGGGGGTGCAGAGGACCTTGCACACATGTGTGCAGGTGTCAATTGCGGACAGCTTCTTTGGGGTACAGTATGTGCACTACCGGCTGTCTGAGCAGCCCTTTGCATGCATATGCCTCTCTGCATGCCTGTTGTCCCTTCCAAGCAGTGGCAAGTGGTGGGAGCTTAGGCATTATCAGCAAGGTGTATCAGCAGCTTCACTCTATGCTGTAGTGTAAGCCGCTGGGTGACATATAAGTTCACGGCCTTCAAAACATCAACATTGACAACTGCTCTTGCCTTGTCAAGGTCATTGGAAGTGCTGTGCTCGAAATTTTGGCGCAGACCATTTGACATGTTGCATTGGCATGAGGGCGTATTTCACAATTGCTGGACAGTATTGGTCCACTCAGGGTGTCCTCTGAGGGACTTGTATGGGAGTGATTCAATCTGCCATGGTGGCAGGCATGCACAAGTACAAAATCATGCATGGTCAGTCCATATGATCAGTGCTGTCAGTCAGGTATACCGTACTTGATGCTCTCCTACTGCACATCGAGCTGTGAGTGTTGGCCGGGCATAAACTAAGGTCATTGTATCAGGCAGAAAGTGGGTCTATGCAAGTACGGAAGCGCGTGGCTGGACCTCAAGAGGGATAGATTGACACNTGCTGCTGCATGCTGTGACATTGGCTCACACTACTATAGTGATCACTTCCAGCTCCTGTTTTCGCAGAAATTTCTTGCTGGCCTACATCTGGTTGTGCCGAGTGCAACTGCATTGGAATGGGCTGCACCCCGTTGTGTTGCAGAGCTGCTGTGGTATCTGGTGACTGCAGAGTTGCAGTGCCAAGTCTGGCATAGCTAGCACAGGCTGGCATGGGGTAGCAAGCCTCTGAGGGCTGTGTAGGAAAGCCNTCGCCAGACTGCAGCACCTGCCCTGCTTTGACTTTTACGTGCCTGCACCAGTGGTGAATCTTCCATGAGGATCCTTTTGGATTGTACACTTTGTACTGACAACTCGCCTCTTGCCAGATTATCACACTTTGCGTTCATCCAGTCAGTGGGCCCAGAACCTCTAAGCTGTCAGTACCAAATGACGACAGGTCACCAGGCTTCTGCCTCCTTGCAGTTTGACCCCAGGTGTTGTGGCACAATGCCTTGGCACATGTGAAGCAAGTGCACAGCTGTGCACAGCAATGGACATGCGCAGGGCTTGGCGTGCCATGCGTACACAGCATCAGTCACACTCGAGTGAGCACTTGCACCATGTGCAATGCTGTTACAGTGATTGCTAGGCAGCCACACTTACTCAGTGGGCAGAGCAGGCCGCTTCTCTTGATGTGAGACGCTTTTGGCTGTCTGTGCTGTGTGGCGCTGCGTACTGTCCACTTCATGCGTGACTATGTCTGTGTCAGAGTCCTGGCTGAATGCAGATGAGTCAACCAGATGCTCAGGTAGCTTCCTTTTGCAAGCCATGTGAAAAAAACTCTCATCATCGCTGTNCAGCCAAAAGCAGTTTGACAAGCCAGACTTACCAAGTGATGCAAGATGTGTCTGCTGCAACTGCATAGTGTGTGTTTCCTGCTGCCATGTGACGAATGTTCCAGCCTTGAAGATCCATGAAAGGCTTGGGATACATGGTATTGTCACCTGAAGTTTTCCACTTGCCGCAGGCATACATCTGGCCTCCCACTTGCGTACAACAAAAGGTGGCTGTCTGGCTGCACGCTGCCTACATGACACACAGAACACTTTGGTCTGCACAGTGCTGTTGAGGTCCTGCATGAGCAATCTTCAAGACGCTGTATTTTCACTTCCATGAAGGCGTGTCAGTCAGAACTGTTGAGATGCTCCCGAGCTAAGCCTGATTGAGGATACAAGGCACCATGATGGGCATAGTTGCTTGCAAATGGGGCCAAGTGCCCAACATGTTCAGACGATGGCAAGAGCCTGCTTGCAAGCATGACGCCACCATGGTTAGCTGGTGTGGGCGCTTGAAGAACGGCTAGCCAGACAGTTAAGCTTAGAAGCTCACCACATTTGGGGCAACAGGAACTCTCTGATTGAAAGTCTCTATAAGCCTTGGCTTGAACTGATCTTCCTGCTTCACATGACCTAGCCGCCCATAGCCACCATTGCCTGTAATCAGTTGTGAGTCTGTGCTGAGTATGAAAGTTGCACATGTATGAAAGCTGTTCACATGCCAAGACAACCCCATAGGACAAGAGTGACAAAAGCAGGGTGCAAGAGTAATGCTATGTTTGTGGCATGCTGTGTGGCTATGGGCGCAGCTGGTGTGCTAACAGATGAAATGCGCGATCAGGATAGCAAAGACACATTCCGACAGAATATTCGTGCAAGCCAGGCTCAAGTACTACATTGAGCAGGATGCAGCTTGCTAAGACCAGCAGCAGCCAGCCTTTGTGTCGGTTGCACTGAGGAATACGCTCATCACCAATTACCTCAGCACTCAGCAAGTCCGACTGATTATGCAATTCAGATAGCAGGTTTGACATTGGCAGCAGCTGTTGAACACTGACTGTAGTATACAGAGCGCTGCTTTGCATGACCGTCGGTTTACCACATCAACGTGGAATCTGCTTATACTAGTTTTGCNAGGAGTGGGAAAGGGCAGTGACCAAAGTCACGCCCGTGCGAAGGTGGAGCCTGATGCTCAGTCTTCAGGTTTAGACTGCGTTCGGTACGGCATCCCTTGCAACACGAGCTGAAGCGCGGCCTCTTTGTGCTCCGGACAGCATGCCCACAACTGCAGCATAGTCTTTGCGTTGTGCCAGGTGTGTTAAAGCTTATTTGATGTTGAGGTCACGAACAGGCAAACAGACACTGAGGTAAAAGCCGTACGCACTTGTGATCCCTCGCAAGCATCGAGACCTCTGAAGAAGCAAACTTGTACTGAGAAGTCTTCGCCTTGTTCTTGCGCTAGATCAGAGTTGCACTTCTCACAACCTTTCTTTGCGCACTGCTGCAAGACCGGCCGCCCCATATGTGCGATCTGTGTAAGCTCACTACAGTCGTTCAATGTCGCCTTTGGGTGCTCGCAAACGCAGGAGAGGAATAGCACACACCGCGGTGATCAGCGATGCCGAACGTGTTCCCACTCTTCACGCTGGCGTTGAAGGCGGCCATTTTACTAAATTAAGCACACATAACGTGATCCATTGTCCGTCTGGCGTTTCGTCTGTCGGTGCAGGAAGGGTTGCGGACCGCTGAGCGTAACGATGTTATAGGGCCCGACCGGCACGACACGATCGANCACGACATTGTCATCAGTTCAGCAAATGTTATCCTTTCATTCACATCACACTCAATTCTGTCTAACAGCTTGCGTCCTGAACAAAAATTGTGATACATGCTTGGTCCTGTCATCAAAACACACAATGTGAACACCGATTGCAGTAAACGCTTGCAAGAAATACCAAGCTTAGCCTGAGAGCAATACACCGAAAACGATAGTCAGGAGTGGGAAAGGGCAGTGACCAAAGTCTGCCTGTGATTTCAAGGGAGCAACTTGTGTAACCTGAAGCGCAAGCATCAAAGTTAGATAGTATAGATTGTCGTACGATCATTGTTGGGCTGCCTGCTGCATATAGTCAGCACTCAACAATGCTGGTGCAAGGACTGAGCGGCTATGATGATTTCTGGCCGCTGCAATTTACCTGTGATCAGGTGACGTTTANTCTCCAACCCCAGCTGCTACTGTGCGAGCTATCCCCTCTCCCATCTTTCACCCCTCACCTTCTTTTACCCCACGGCCAACTTCTGCCCCAACCCCCATCCCAAGCCCTTCACCAACTTTGACCATCATACCATCGCCACCTGTGGCTGTAACCCCACAGCCAACTCTGGCCCCCAATCCCACCCCAATTATGTCCCTGGCACCAAGGGTAATCCCAGCGCCAACTGTTACGCCGATGACAACCCCAAGCCCAAGAGCCACCTTTGCTCCTTNCTTGCTGCTCTGTGCACAGTTTCAGCCATGCACTGGCATAACCTTTTTGGTCCATATTACTATGGACACAGTTTTTGCTCACCATCACAAAGTCAACCAGTTACCAAAGGCCCCTCAAATAGGTGTGCGAACATGAGGGCCAGGCAGTTACATACATGCACTGGTGCCCCACTGACTGAACACATGCATGAGATCGGGTTCATGTGCAAATCTGTGTCATAAGCTCGGTGATACACCAGCACAGGATGCAACCGCTTTGCAACGCCCCACAACAAGCGAGAGTACAGTGCTGCTGCTATCTCTTATCACAGCACTGCAGGCAACAAGTGACCCCAACAGCACATGATGACTGGAACTTCACGGCTTGCATACAAGCAACACATTCTGAAGATGGTATCGGTAGAATTTACGCATGCTTACCAACAGCAACGGGTGTTGACGGTGTTGTGATCGCTGGCTGGGCAGTTGATTGTGCATGCCTTCAAGCAAAGTCTGGCTGTGTGTCGGAAGCTTGTTGCATTCCCGCTTGTGCGAAGAAGCGTTTTAGATGCCCCTTACAAATATCTTCATCAATGAGGCACGGAGTTCAAGTGCACAAAATTCGGCGGTCCGGCGTATTGCCCTGTACCGGTGTACTGCCTTGTGCAGCAAATGACTTTGTTGTGAGAGAGTGGCAGTGCTGTAAAACTTCGCGAGGCTTTGCACANCGTGGCGAGTTGGGCTGCATGGTCCTGTGTGGCTCTGTTGGTAAGCTATGAGTTGGTGCTCGATGAAGCTTCGTCTCCCTTTGTGTACGAGTGTTCTGCGCCTGAGCTTCAGTTGTATATTGCCTCTGAGGTGCAACAAGCCTGGCTGTCCTGAGCAATGCTGCAGCCTCAAGCTGTCTGTGAGGTGGGTTGACTTGTGTCAAAGGTCTGGTGTGGAAGCCGGAGAGCAGCGCTGGCATGGCGTCAGAGTCTGCTCGCAAGCTCCGACAGATGCTCAGTGCTGCGCTCTTGCAACCTTCAGCCGAAGCTACACCGCTGACAGAGACTGAAGCACATCCCGCAGCAACAGGTCGCTAACTTTCACCGCCTGTTGATTGCAGCAGGGTTTCTTGCCCCCTGTCTGATCCGGCTAACGCCACTTATTAAGAACAGGTGAGTCTGATCTCGACTTTGTACGCTTGGGCGGGTAATCAGNCCTGATCCAGATCACATTCTGCAGTCAGCTTACGCAACAAGCATAGTGTTTATCACACAATGGTTGCAATGTATTCTGCGCAGACAGGCAAGATGCCAAGTCATGCAGAGGCGTCAAATGGTCGACAGGGCTAAACATATTTGTTCAACCTGATTGTCAACATCTTCATCAGATTCAGTCTGAATGATGACTGCCAACTGATACTCATGGTTCTTCTCAACTGGTATGCCCCAGTATCCAGTGTTGCTGAGTCCTCCGCCAGACTTGCCAGTGCTTATCTTGATGTAGGCTGACCTATGCCCATCGTCTGGCTTGACAGGTTGCTCACTGACCAGGGTCAGCGCAGCTTGTCCGGCAGGTAGCCAACTTCTTGGCTGGCCTTTCAATCTGCACATCATACACAGCGGTCAGCAGCAATGCCCTGTGATCAACTGCTGGCATCTATACAGTGGCTGCTGTTGTGTGTATGTCAAATCCTGGAAGCACCTGAACTCAGGAGGAGCTGTAGAGCGCCACTGCTGTATGCCTGTTAGGTTGGTGACAGAGGGGTCTGGTTCCGAAGGCTCGACATCAGGCGAGAACGGCAGGTACTCGTGCTCGAAAGAAGTTGAAGGTATCACCACGCTTACAGCGCTATTGTGAAAGAGGCCAAGAGAATAAGCCAGACCCCCGAAGCTTCTGTCTGCTATGAGTTCGGCATACAAGCCTCCGTCGCCCGCGTGTTGTATCTGCGGCGGCAAGTGCAGCGTCTGACGCAAAGTTCGCGTGTGAGGCCGCATGACACGTGTGTCAGGTCGCGTCCACAACATATCTGCACGATCAGTCACTGCAATAAGGTCACACCTCCTCGAAGAAGACACCGAACAGGTTTTCGGCCATTGCATGGCCTCTGCTCAAATCAAATGTGATTTTTGCAGCTGGGAGTCGGCCAACGGTATCAGCAGCGTCAACGTGCACAAGGTGACCCAGAGCAAGCGAAGTGATGACGGTACAGGCGATAAGGAAGCGCAGCCCGACATCGGATAGCATGCTGGCAGGAGCAGGCAATTCTTGTGTGTCGTTTGTCGAATCAAGGGGTTGCACAGGTTGCGTGCAGCATCCGGCTCGCCGCTTGGCGCTCAAAATTGCCTCATCTGCACTTCCGAGGTCAGCGTGTCTTCCGACTGCATGGCTTTCGTCAAGATTACGGGAAATTTAGTCATACGTAGCCACACATGATCCTGCCTCTCCGCTTTTGCACTCCTTGCCCCTTGACGCAGTTGCAGACGCAAGGTCAAGCGCAGTGTTCTTGACGTGTGATACTCGAGTGAGAGTCGAATGCAGTCACACACGGCTGGCTGTTTGCTGCGAAGNATTCCTTGAGGCTTGACAACACAAGCCATGTGTTCGTCCTCATACACCACCTGCAAGAACATTTGTGTCATTTGACGGGGACACTGTCGTTTCTATGCTGAACTTAGNAAGAATGAGAGCTGAGACAATGCTGGCAGGACAATGAGGTGAAGCTAGAGCGCCCTGCAACGCAGCATGAGCATGTCAGCCTGACATGCAGCACACAACCAAAAACAGATTGTCCCTCTTTACCCTGCAGCACTTGCTTGCCAGAACAACAAGAGCCTGGCAGTGGCAGGAGCAATGCAGGCACATCTTACCTTGAGGTCAATGATGCGCTGGTAGTCAGGGAGGGTGCCATTGGGCATGAGGGTGAAGAAGTTGTCGGCCAGGGTGTCAGGGCGGCTGCCCACCACCTTGAGGAGGGCCTCTGCTCGCCCCAGCTCCCGCCCCACCCAGCTGCTGAAGCCTGCAGGACCCGCCCCTGTCTCCTCACTCTTTGGACGCCCTGCATGCACAGTGACTTGCAGGGGCAGTGACTGCACAGCCCAATGCTTGAGGCTCTTTTGCAAGCACAAAAAACACAGTTAGAAAGCCTGCAGGACTAGCCCCTGTCTGTTCACTGGGAAGTCCTGCATGCATAGCTAGTCAAACAACACAACAGCTGTGCATGGACGTGGATGTCTGCACGTGATGACCAGCTGGAGAAGCCTGGCAAGCTTTTGTCCTCTGTTTGTCTGCTCACTGCTACGGCTCTAGAAGCTATGCAACTGGCATGCTGATGCAGTGGCATCCATACAGCGCCTTGCATGTGCATATGCAGCTGCATCAACCTGCAGGGTCTACGTAATGAATGTGCATATTGGCTTGGCCTGCATATACAGTCATGCTCCTGACACAGATGNTGAGTAAATGGTGTGGTTCGGGAGCATGCTTTTCCTAAGTGCAACCTGTGATCACCTATGCACACGTCACAAGCCTCCCACCGCATGCCCGAGACTTAGTATGCAGATGCTGTCTAACGCAGCTCGTTTTGCAGGCCAAGCGGGAGTTACAGTCGCCAGCAGATGCACTGGTCCAAGCTTGTCTTTGCAGACTTGGCACTTGACACAAGCCTTCAGTGTAAACACCGCCTCAGTAAGGAATTCTGGGCAAGTCACACGCGGTTTCTGGTCTCACATCTGTGTGCACCAATCCCCGTCAGCGCAATCGATCTGCCAAGTAGCCCAGCCCCTCTTTAGACAAGCAGACCCTGCACAATCACTTGTTCGTACAGGCAAGAAGTGTTTCCATGCAGCCCTTGGCGCTGTCGTAGATTCTCATTGCCAAACTACTGAGCAAAACTACCATTTTCTGCTCATTGCAGTACTGCAGGCTGGACAGCCAACCACCAGACACTATGCGGCAATAGCTACCACCTTTCAGCATAGTGCAAGCCATTACGCACCCGTAAGCTGTATTAGCTGAGCAGCCCTGGTGTCAGGAACGCTGCCACACAAGCTACTGCAGTCAAGCTCCTGATCTTGATGTCAGCTTGTGGTTGCAGCACTTGAGGGGAGCACTGGCTCAGACAGCTGGCTTGTCAGACAGTGCACGCAAGCAAGTTGGTTGGTGGCTGGCAGCATGCTCAGGCTGGGTCTTCAGCATGGTTGTGCTGGGTGGCATGACCCGACTCACTCGCTCTGGGCTGTCAATGACTGATTGGAAGTTCACGGGGGAAAGGCCTCCTACAACCCTGGTACGCCGGTCTGCTACAGGCAAGCATGGCCAATGATGCAATGTAACTGCTTGGCAGGTCACACCAGCAGCAAGCACTGAAGCAGCTGCTCATGTGCACAATGTACATCCTAGCTCAACACACTGCCATGTAGGAGGGTGCAAGCAGTGGACATACCAGCTGGAGAGCCACATTTGCGAATGCACGACATCATTGTTTGCAGCAGCTATGGGCTGATATCCTGAGCTGTGATAATAGCAGCAATTGATACACTTAATACCGTTGCAGGAAGCCAGCAGCAGCTGCAGTGCAGCTGCGTGTGGAAACATTGCAGCTATTGGCGCACTTTCTGAGTCTGCCAGCTGACCAGCTCACTGTTTTGAGTGAGACAGTGAGTGAGCTGGTAACAGATGTGTTTCCAGCCAGCTCTTGGGAATGGAAGCGGGGGTCCACACAGTCTACAGACTACGCCCGGCAGTTGATGGCTCTTATGGACTCTGTAGTCACTGCTGCAGAGCAAGGGAGGCCGGTACAAGCNGGCAATCCCGCTGGCCATCTTGAAAGTCTCAGGCTTGTTGTAAACAGCTGCCCCCACTTGCTACACAAAGTGCTCACTGATGCAACTCTCTGTGTCGCCAATGTCTTTTNCACATGGCACACCTGTCAGCTGTACTCGGAGGCGGATCCTTGCCGTCATGCAGCATGGGCTGATGTGTGTGCATGTATCTTGGGTGCATTGCGCACCAGCATTGGTCAGGCAACATCTGCATGTTGCTAACAAGTCTGAAAAGCACAATAGCAGCCAGTGCATGCTGTGTGCCAAGCCCATAAGGCAGCAACACGGGGTCTATCCACACATTAGCATGTTCCTATGCGATTCAAACTAAATGGTGCTAGGCCTGGCCTTAGTTAAAGACTGAGATCAGTGTTGATAAAGACAAGCAGCTAGGCTCAAGACTGAGACAGCAGCAAGTGCAGAGGCTGCAGATGCTCTGAAGCACTCCACAGAAATGTATTGTTGACTGCGTCTACATAGTACCCTGTGATGCTGCAGGAGGTAAGGGCCTCAGGCAAAACTTGACCCCNTGTTTTGCCCACCCTTGACACTTACGAACAGTGTTTTGACTGTCACCACACATTGTCATCAAGCAGTCATCAGACGTATGTTGCACACTTGTTTGCTGCCCATATAGTTCCATGTCAAACCTGCAAGATGCATGCGATAGTTGCCCAGCTGGGGACCAAAAGTGCAGCCAAGTTTCCACCTCCCTTTGCACTTCAACCTGAGCAACAAAGGCAGGAGCAGAAGCACATATGTGATTATTGCCCAGTACACATTGTCTGTACCCGATACCACAGCCTTCCCTCATTGCCTTCTCCTGCTTGACAAGCCTGATGGGGTAAGTGTTTTACCTGCAGGCTTTCTGGAACCAGGCACAGGAGTACCAGTATGAGGGGTACCCCCAAGATCAGTATGGGGCAATGCCAGGCAGCCAGCAGAGGCCCGCTGATTACTTAAACCCCCAGTCTATGACTCCAGAGCAGCTGTGGTTTTTTGCCCAGCGTATCGCTGCAGATCAAGCTGGACCTCATGCACCAGGTACAGTCTGCCATGTCTGTTACCAAAACTCAGATCAAAACCTTGACTGTTGTGTCACGAAATGATACCTTCATCTGCTGGTCCATAACACCCAAATTTTCACTGACCTTCAACATCACCATGTTGTCTTCTAGAACTGCGCCCATGCAGTGCTGAGTTAATGTGAGCAACGTCAGTCACAAGCAGTATGGAGAATGCACTGCAAGATACACGTCTCAGCAGCTGTGTACGGGCTGCTATGCTTGCTGTGAGCACAGATCTGCAAGGCTTCAAGTCTCACAGCAGCTCAGCAGACATGAGGAGTCTGTTGTCTGCCCGGTTTGGATGGTCAGTGGATTCATCTAGGTTGACATGATCCTGTGCTTTGCAGCGGAGGTTTACAACCGTATGGTCCTGGCTGAATACAACAGGCTGTGGGCAAGGCAGCTGCAGGNGCTCAGTGCTCAGACAGGGCTTGTGCAGTGACAAATGCGCCTGGCTATCCCCAATCCTCGGCAGTATCAACACCACATTCTGCCAGCTGCATCCACAACTACTATCCCCAGTTTCACACATGGAGCATGACATGAGGCTTGGCAACCAGCATTGGGGTCAAAGCTGTAGATTTGTTAAATG
Source organism: Trebouxia gelatinosa (assembly GCA_000818905.1). Taxonomy (NCBI): domain Eukaryota; kingdom Viridiplantae; phylum Chlorophyta; class Trebouxiophyceae; order Trebouxiales; family Trebouxiaceae; genus Trebouxia; species Trebouxia gelatinosa. The sequence continues at coordinate 864,754 of KN805369.1, read as the reverse complement.
AGGTTCAAATGTGATGTCGCTGTCAAAAAACTCATTTGACAGCAACGTCATGTTTTGAGCCTCATTTGACAAATCCACAGCTTGGACTCCAATGCTGGGTACCAAGGCTGATGTCATGCCCCATATGTGCAAGTTGGGGAATGCTGTGGCGGTGCTTGACATTTTCAGGGTTCTCAGGGAGTCAGCTGTAGTGGTGATTAATGTGGTCTATGCTGACACCAAGTATTGGGCAGCTATCAAAACGAGTGAGCTTGGTGGGGCTCTGGATAGAGAGCAGCGTAACTGTGCTTAGTATGATCTGATTTGGTGTGAGAAGGTGACAGCTGCATTGAGAGGAGGCATGCAGCTGTTTGGAAAATCATTTGAAATGGAGCATTTCGTAATTGCACAGTGCTCTGAACATGTTGGCATCACCAGACTATTCTCACATTGAAGCCTGGCAAAGTGTCAAACATCATTGCAACAATGCTTGCCTGCTGTGCTGATAAGCATACTTGTGTTCCATAGGCACACAGTATCCTTGAGATTCTGCCAGCACCACAGTGCTCTCGCACTCAGCAGGCTTGCTCAGAGCTCGGCGCTCAGACAGGGCTCACGGCCACTGTGACAGTCACACCTGGCATGCGCTTGGTACCGGGCATTGTAGATCGGGTGTGGGATGGCGTGAGTCAGCACGCCAGAAGTAGTCAAGGTTCGTTGATTGCATCCACACTTGCAATTTACATTTGACAATGCAGCCAGCACATGTGACTGTAGGTATGCCAGACCAATGCTGTCACACATTGGTTGCTTGTGTGTCAAGCTGGCTTGCTTCCATTCAGGCCCATTACGCTTCGCATTGCTTGTGAGTCATGTGGACATGCTGTGCGACAGGCCGCTTGCATTCTGTGAAAGCCAGTCAATGCCCACCTACCTGTTTTGCCGGAAAACTGCNGATCCAGCTTATGAGGAACTGCCTCTTGTACGGGTTGACCACTGTCAAGTATTCTTTTAGACCTGGTATGAACTCATCAAGGTCCAGTGCATAACTGGCTGTCACAATGTCCTGCAGTGCATGCTGACTGAGCAGGCATCACACTCCAACAGCACTCTGTTTCATGCAGAATATTGCTCTGCACACCTTGACAAGGTTATCAAGGAACTGTGCAGCATTCTGCACATTGGCCTCAGAGTCAGCACATAGCCGAAAGAGGGCATCAAAAACATCGTGGAAGAAGACCATGAAGCCTTCTCTTGCAACTTTAGCAATGTTGTACAATGCTTCACATGCATAGTAGCGCACGCGGCTGTCCTGATCTGCATCATTAGTGCTGGGTTATATATTGGTGAGCGTGGCTTCCAGCTGCTTACATAAGAACCCAGCTGCACTTACCTGTGAAGGAATTCAGCACTGGTGGCACAATCCGCTGCAGAAATTCCTGGTTGTTGTTTGCAAGTCCGACAGCCGTTGCTGCCAGACAGAGTAGGCCGCCCTTGCGATAGTTTGCTTGGGGTGAAAAGGCAAAATCTTGAACAAGTCTGTCGATAATTTGTCCAACTCGCCGAGTGTTGTCCGAAGCTGCCAGGATTTTGACTATTTGTTCTACCTCAAGAGCTGCACCTTTTCTTTTCTCGTATAGCTTGTCTCCAATTCCTCGGACGACGGAGTATGGCAACTCTCCGTCCGCACCCATAGGAGGTTAACGGCCTTGACCTCAAAGTTTGCAGCTACGAGCACTTCACATATTCCAGCTCAGCGCGTAACTCCCTCGATGTATCAAGTCAATAGTCTGTGCAGGCCGGCACGCCGGCCTTGTTTGCACCTAAACATGTCGGATCACTTTAGTGTTACAGAACGCGTGCAGCTGCGCCGACAACGCCGTATCCTCTCACTCGTTAAGTTCAAAGTACAGATGTCATCACAGACCGCGCGAGAACACGNGCTACTGCAGAGCTGTGCAGGTGCTGGACCGTGTGCTTGCACGCACTGGGCGGCGGAACTGGTGGACCAATGTGTCTGGTAGAGCTAGAGCTCAACAGATGTGGACTGCTAGCCGTGCGGGTGTGCCTGTGGTGTGTTTGCAGCTGTCAAAAGAAGTATATAGGATTTGCCTGCCTCTCTCGTGCTTCATGTTTTCTTGCATTGCAGAAACACATCTTACGAGACCTGGAGAATTACGGCATCAGCTCGAGGTCCAAAGTTGCGCTTGGCAGGTTGGACTTGTTGCCCTGGTAGTTGGTTATTTGTCACAACTGCATCTTGAAACATGCAGTGCCATGCTTTGACCGTACTTGCCTTGCTCACAGCATGTGTAGCACATGTTACTGTATGTCATGCAGGAATGCAAGCTTGAACTACCTTGTAGAGGCTCCTGATGCTCTAGATTTGCACAAGGATATCAAGCGCAGAACAAACAAAGCCACTCGTAAAGGCACAGGGCAAAGCAAGTCAGGATACAAGGCACAAGCTTGGCTCAAGTATCAACTCCCTGGTCATGATTTTGTGGGCACTTCAGCATGGAACCAGGACTATGTAGACAGTGCAGCATCATACTGCACAGTCCCGCATACTTTGTCATGCGATCTAGCTTCAAAGGACAGGCCAGATGGCATCCAGTACAGGGTGGGGCTGCATAAGGTGAGTCTGTAAACAGCTTTTGTCGCAAGCTGGCTGCTGCAACTGTGCTCAGCAATAGTGTGTTGACGGTGTGACACACTATAGTCATATGAAAACTTATATGCAGTCTAGCAATGCATTCATTTGACTAGTTGTCACCATTCATGACCAACTCTGGTCAGCTGTGCGTTATGGTACACTGCTGAAAGGCCTGAGCTCTAGACAGCACCATATATGGTGCCCACTCACCGCAGCACTGCATTGTGGACGACGCTGCGGTGTTAGAACCGGTGATGACCCCTCAGGCAAGGCGCGATGTCTTTCTGCAGGTCTCTGCCCCTGAAGTTGAAGGCAGCAACCTCAATTTACACTCTTTACCTAGCAGCTCAAAATCATCAGCTCAGACTCGGTCATCTCTGCATGCCCAGGTGAGTGTGTCTGCGTTCACGGCATGCAAGCACTGCTTGCTGAGATCATCATGCTTCTGTTGTCACGCTTCAATGGCGGTGCAATTTTGAGCTTGCATGTATGAAACCTAAACGCTCAGTGTGATCAAATGTGTGCACAAGCTTTGGCAACCCCGCACTATTATGCTGCCCTTGACCCAACCCTGTTGTGCAGGGCGCAGTTGCTGTTGAAGGGGAAATGCATATTTGGCGGCCAGGCAGGAGGGGCAGCAGCAACTCAACTGCGAAGAATAAAGCTGGTGACTCGCCTGCAGAGCCGAATACATCTTTCACAACCAATGGGGTCCTGGGTTCCATTGCAGAAGTGTCCCAAGCAGTTGAAAAGGAGATTGCAGTCCAAAAGGACATGTNTCTAGCAAGCAAAGCAGATTGCTGTCAACAGGACAGTACTTATGCGTGAATGCATTGGGTCCAGCTTCCCTTGCACAGAAAGGTATTGCCAGAACTTCAGCACTTGGGCACAACCAGCCAAGCCTTGACATGCAGGAGGTCGCATTGGCAATATAAATAGCCGTGAGTGGGTGGCTCAGGGTGAGCACATGTTCCACGCAAGTGCCTGATCACCTTTAGCGGTAGCATGTACAGATGGTGAAGGTTTTGGCAGGCTTACCTTGCTGTGTACAACAGCATTGCACTTGCCCATGTCGTCGTGGATGCCCTGGAACAGTGGCTTCAGCAGCTTGTGCACATCCAGCTGCGTGGAATCCACCTTCTTGCCCTGCGCGGACACCTTTCAAATCAGGAGACACGGAGCAACATGACAAGCGCTACCTGCCATGCAATGCTGCTTGGCAAAGAGGGTAAGGTTGATGTGCATTGACAGGAGGCAGTAGGACTCCTCACAAGCAGGATCTTGCTGAACCACTTGTCCTGTTCCTGCTTGTCTGCCTCAGACTGCTGGTGTGGCGATCCAGCAGTGTCTGAAGGCTGTCGTGGTAGCCCAAAGCGCCTAAGGAAGTCGACATTCTGGAAGAGTACAATACAGCTTTGCGTCGAGCCTGCAGGCCTGCAGAAGATGCGCAGCGTGTTCTGGGACTGTGATTGTTGAAGCAGTGTCGCGTAGCAAGACAGTGACAAAGTAAGGGTACACAAAACTTACTGGTGAGCAGTGTCGTGTATGACTGGGATCAAGACACAGACCGGCTTATGAAGCTCGTGCAGAATGTCTAGCTCTGGTAGTGTCCAGACTCGATTGCATATTGGGTCGATGGCTTTCAGGTGAGGCAGTGTTGGTTTGCTATTGGACTCTGCAAGAGCAGCGTCGTATGCTTGGGCTACCTCAGTCAACGCAGTATTAGGGCGCATGTACCTGCCATGCNTTCGTTGAACACTATTGCCTACAACCACCAAGAACTAATGCAGGCTGCTTATGACCCCAAGGAGCTGCTAGCACAGTGTCACATCTTGGCAGTGACAGCTCACACATCTGCACAGACTCAGGCAGCACTGTCAGCAAACTTCCTTGTGCAAACAATATGCCCCTGCTAGCACAGCATCACATCTTGGCAGTGACAGCTCACACATCTGCACAGACTCAGGCAGCACTGTCAGCAAACTTCCTTGTGCAAACAATATGCCCCTGCTAGCACAGCATCACATCTTGGCTGTGATAGCTTGCACATCTGCACAGACTGACAAAGTGGGCATGCACCTGTTGAAGGAACATGCAAGTGACATTGCCAAGATGGTACAGGTAACTTATGCGACAGTGACAGCCATGCAAGACATGTGCAGAAACACACCAATACATATGTAAAGTCCAAGCTGCAATGATGTCACAGAACCTCATGGAAAGCATGGAGTCTCAGAGCAATGACAGCGTCTTTTGTGCCATCTGAATATTGTACGTGCAACCCTATGCAATGGCATACCTGTGAGTCATTGCCAGCGCTAATGGCATTGGGGCCATACAAACTCTGAAGCTTTCTGTNTCATGCACCGTGTCATGCACCCCTGAGCAAGCAATTTTGCACAGATATGTGTTGTCTGTCACTAGGTAGTAGTTGCAAGTACAGCTGCTTATGGCCACTACATGACTCACGCAGTTTGCCGTCCACAGTTAAACCAGGCCACGCTGTCTGCTAGGGCTATTGCTTGTAGTTACATGACGGCTATGTGGGTGAGTGCAGGGCATGCAGATTTTGGTGTTTTTGCACTCTGTGGCCAGCACTGTTGGCTTCCTACCTCCCTTGGTGTTGGCAGAAACTGACCGTCAGAGGCTGAAGCTTCTGAGCCAGCAGCTGCGACGTAGGATAGCAGTGTGTAAATCTGCTCTGAAGACTGCTTGAGGGTTTGCAATGCTTTGCAGCAAACTGTCTCATGAGTTGCGTGCACAGCAGTACAGACATTTGAGGATGTACTACGTCTTCCACCTGTGATCAGCTGCCCAGCACCTTTACCTTCAGCGCATCAGCTAGATCAGCTGTGTTGTGTTACTTAGTGCTCTTACTGCCTCAGCCCAGCACCTCCNTTGTGCGCCATCTGTGCCTTGCTTGCAATTTGTCAACTGCTTTTGCACGTTTACCGTTACAATATGCTGAACCAAGTTCTGGTGCTGGTCTGCAACCCAGCTATCGTGGGTGTTGTTTTGAGGGTGTTGTCTGAAGGGTCATGCTTCTCTTGAAGCTGCAGGCCATTCTTGCCATCATGTTCCCATTTTGCAGATTCCAGTCACTCATGCTGACGACATATGGCTTGCACTTCTGTCTGCGTGAATGCATGTAGACAGGGCGTGGCAGTCTTCCCGCTTTGTCAACAAGGAGTCAATGTATGCAACTGCTTGCAGGTGAAGAACTGGATCTGGAAGATGAGAGCTGAGGGCAAAGCCTTCTGCTCAGACAACTGGTACCTCCTGGCTGGAGTCCTCTTCCAAAAGCCTCACTCCCTCATCTATGGAAAAGCCAACAGGAAGCGGTCAGTCAATGGCTCAGATGTGGACACCAATGGACACCTTGCCAGTGGCACAGTTCAGAACAACATTGTGCCAAATACTGGGCTGCGGCACAGATATGCTCAGAACATCAACGGCACTGTAAATCATGGTGAAGATCAGACTGATGAGCTCATCAAAGTCATGACANCAGCTGCAGCACCATCTGGTCAAGGCTTTGACGTTGCAAAGGTGACTGAGTTGCGACTCAAGCGTGTGACAGCTGCCTGTCTGTATTGAGGGAGTGCCTGAGAGGATGAGGGAAAATCAGGCGGCACTGTGCGTGCATGCGGCAAGCCAAAGTCCATGCCCCAACAAGTTGCACAGACTGTTGTGATTGAGTTGAGTGCTTGAGTGAGCCTTGTTAGACCTGGTATATGCAATTTGGAGCCGCAGTGCTTTGTGAAGCAGCTGGTCTGTTTGCTATGACAGCTGCTCATGGTCAAGTGATTATCCCAGTACCATCAAGCTGAGTTTGGCTTTGAGCTGACCGTAATGCTTTTGCCTGTTGTGATGGTACATGTCGTGCATGCCATTCTATGAGCTGCTGGTGTAGCATCACACAATCTGCGACCACTTGCTCTGCAGCGCAACAAGGCGGATGCGGCATGTGCAGAAGCTGCCAGCCAGAGCTCAGCCTCAGGTATGCCTTGCCACTCTTTCCAACAGCATCACTGGCTTGGGACCTTTGCTAGAGCAGGCTTGCATATGACAGTCAATACCCAGTGTTGCGGGTCATGAGCTCTTGCATATGCATGGGATGTGTGGCACAATGCTGCTGTGCCCCCATCTGAAATCAGCTTTTGAGTTGAATGACTGTTGCTGTNACCAGCAGCTGCACACAACATGAAGTGGTGCATACATTGATTCACAACCAGCAGCTGCAGACATTGCAAACTCTTGCCATGCAGCAGCACCTGACCACAATGTCGAAGATCACTATACCGTGAGGGTGCATATGAGGCATATGCCAAGACCGGCAGTGCCAGGATGAATGGAGGTGTAGCCGTGATCAGGCCAGCATCCTGCCATNCTTTTGCACATCATCAATACTGAGCAGTTTGCGTCATCAAATTGTTGTGTCTGGATCCATCTGAGTGAGGCAAGTGTGAAAATCACTGTGAGGAATTCAGCAAGCCTGTGAACCAAACCAGGACTTAGCCTGACCGTGACGAATTCAGATNGCTGGCTTTTGATGTGGCAGCAAGTGTTCCTCTGGGGGTCAAATGGGATAGTGACACTTTGAGTAGGCGCCAATCCCTGTAATTTTGTTTCAGAAAAGCTGTAGGATTTGTCAAGGCCTTGCCCATCTTTCTCTATGCAGTCTGATCTCCATGTTGTCGCGGCTCCCAGCGCTGGTCAGGAATACATCCTGCAGTAACTCTTGCAGCTCTGTGCATATAGAGTTGGTTCTTGCTGTTTGTATAGCTGAGAAACAGCACTGCTGTGCAGATGCACTACGAGGCGATTTCACAACCTTTACCCAAGGTGCCTTTTCTCTGCTCCCTTTTGACTTGCCGGGCACATGCAACCACAAAGCTAAGAACAGGCAAGCCAAGAGCAACAGGGTTGTTGACGGTATGTCTGTGCCGGTCCATTCTGTCATGTAGCTTGTTCAAATCATCCGGATCCCTGCCTTCCTGCACTGCTGTGCGTCAGCATCAGATGCACATGACAGACAGCTAGCTGGAAAACTGAAGCGTGAGTGACATGAGTGGCAAGAACCTGCAACAAATGTGCACTTCCTGCCAGAACTGGGCTGAGCACGACATCTGCAATTGCCTGTCTGGGCACAGCACTGCTCTTGTCTGTACCTTTGCCCTTGTCAGTTTTGATTGGTGATTGTTCAGGTGCTTCATTCAAGCATTACGACTTGGTAGCACAGGACAGTCAGACGCAGTTTGCGATCAGTTCACTTCAGGCATGAGATTGCAAGAAACCACGATGCCCCAGTGTCACACAGAGCAAAGCTGCTGTCCTATAGGGAGTAGCAGAGCCAGCTTGTTGTACATGCAGGAGTNTGCTGTGCTGTGCTGCACTGTGCCATGCTTTGTCAGGCAAATCACTGCCTGACACAAGCTGGTTGCTGTTGGGCTGTGACACAGTAGTCACGCAACCAGAGCCAATCTAGCACAAACTCTTTGAAGAGCTTGCCAAGTTCCAGGCCTTGCCATACTATGCTAGGCTATGCTGTGCCATGCTATGCTATGCTTGAATCGCAGGCGGTTCATCAGTACCAGCAGTTACGGCTGTTGCTGCAAGGAGAGCAGCCCAGACATCTGCTGCCGCCCTGCCCTCAGGGCTACATCATACTGAGGGCTAGGGCACTTGCAGAAGGCCCCTGCATGAATGCCTTTGTATGGAACAGTGGCAGCGGATGGGGAAACAAGCCCTGGAGCAGCGAGTTTTACGTCGACTTAGCATCGCTGCACTAAAAGCTGTTGTCCAGGGGTCGTGTCAGGTCGCGTATCAGCACTTAGGCACCCCTTCACACTGTGCTGTTGCCTCGGAGGCTGCACAGCTGCTCGGCCTAACCCTCGCAGCGCAACCAACCTTCCCGGACGGTGTCACACTCTGGGACTTTCGCTTTACAAAACAGCTTAGCTGTAACTTGGCCTTGCAAAAGTACAGACAGGCCTCAGCAAGGGTCTCGAAGGCTGTTGTTAAACGTGACCGGGAGCTTAGAAAGCAACAGACGATGTGTCTAGCTGACTGTCAAGTCAACAACAGCAGCAAGCTGCAGGAGGCACGACTGGAGTATAAGCTGCTCAGCAAAACCCCCCTTAGCCTTAAGGGGTTCCCGTACCTCTGCAACAGGGAGTATGCCTCCAGTGGTGGCAAAGGGGATCTAGCCTTCACAGACGGACAGGGCATGTATGCNGATGCAGCAGACATCACACCTGGTTACAGAGCCAATGGTAAGCTGCGCTATCCCTCCAGGCATCACTGGCAAACCCAACCTCCACGTTCTCTGCTGCTCCACCTCCCCTCGGGGATCCCTCCCGGCAGCATGGCATGGAAATTGTCCAAAACAGCAGTCTGTTATCGAGTCAACTTTTGCATATGTGGCTGTATGAGTGTGTGCCTTGCACTTGGATTGTGCTCGAATTGAGCGGCATGCAGCAACTCACTGCTAGTAAACACAGCACATGTATGTATCGCTGGTCCACACCTCCATGTCGACTTGATGTTGTGAGCACCTCTGCGAGCCAGACATGCCATAAGTGAGTGTACGTACTGTGTAGGTTGTGCTGGTGAACAATGGCACAGCCAGTGCAAGCGAGCTGCTGGCAGGTGCTCTGCATGACGCTGCTGGGATCCCGCTCATTGGAGAGAAGACCTTTGGGAAGGGCGTTACGCAGCGGGTTGTGCCTCTCAGCGACGGCTCCATCTTGCTTGTGTCCACAGCAAGCTACATGACACCCAAACATGTACCGGTGCATCAGGTGACTCCCGTGTTGCACGGTACATGCATTGCATCTGAATGTGAANTGTCATGTACAGGATTACTTCATCTTCTGCGCCTTCTCATTGGCTCTCCAGATTGCAGCTTTTGGCGTTGTCATATCTAGAGCACAGCAAACTGCAGACGATATTGAGGACGCCATTGAGAGGGTGGTTGACCTCTTCATTGCAGCTTTCCCGTCCATAGCGCCAGCAGTCATCCTGTTTGCTGTTGGAGTGCGCATCAGGAGGCTGTCGAGCCAGGGCATTGCCACGCTTCAGCCTGACAAGCTGGACGCTGCTGCACACACGGAGATTGTGTGCTTCGACAAGACAGGGACCCTGACAGCCAATGCGGTATGTCTGTCCTGTGCAAGTGTGCTGCCACACAGTGCATGCTGCTTGCAGACACAAAGCTTGTGTGCTTTTGTAAGACAGGGACCCTGACAGCCAATGCAGTATGTCTGTCCTGTACATGTGTGCTGCCATACAATGGATGCTGCAGCACACAAACAGGGACCCTCACAGCTCATGCGGTTTGTCTGTCCTGTACGTATGTGCTGCCATANAACAATGCAGCATGTCACGCACAGAAGGTGCAGTGTCAACCTGTACAGTCAAGGCTATATTGTTGTTTCAACTTACAGCTTGCCTGGTGACCTGTCATTGAGGTCTGCAAACTACAGCTCGATCTGCTGCGTGGCATANGCTTTCCTACTGACACATGCTTGCATCAGTATCATGCAAGCTGTATGTGTACAGCAAGGTGCACAAGCAGACTCTGCTTGTGAGAGAAGAATTCGGAATTCTTGCTGCTGAATCAAAAACTGCAACAAGAACCCAGTCAGGTTAAAAGACTTGAGTACCTTCAGTTCATCGTCCGTTGGCGGTGTCACGTCTGTATCAGCTTCTGAACCCCTAGTGACGACCCAGCATGGTTAGCATGCCTGCTAGATCAATCTCATCTACTATAAGGCTTACCAGTTGTGTGCTCCAGCACCACCCTTCGAAGACCTGTCTGGCACATGGCTTTTCCTGTTGTCTGGCCGGTCTGGCCTTGGTACAGCAGATGGAGCAATNCGCAAGAAGCAGCCCAATGTCAGGCTAGGACCTTGCTGTTTGCTGCAGCGCATATACCTAGGAAGCAGTGCTAGGCCATTGCTGATTGTTGTGAGTGGACCTAGCTTCAGCAACAATGGTACGTTCCCATCTCCATACTCATTGTACAAGTAGCTGATGATGTCGTCAGACTCACCCATCTGCTGCCCAGTGTTTGAGTCCACCATGAACGGGAATTGTGACTTGCCGCTGAGCTAAAGCTGCAGAACTACACACTCTGACGTGGCACAGCCAGATGCGGAACAGCACGAAGGTGCCTGCAGGCAAGATGCTGGTCCCTTGCTCCAGGATGTGAAACAAAGTTGGTGTGACCTCGACAGAAACATCACAGTCGAGCTGCGGGTAGGTTCAGGACAAGCTACATCAGCGATTGATACTTGCATTGCCGCAGCAGCAGCAAGACATGCATCTGGGAAGCTCACCTCGGACAAGCGGTTCATGAGTTCGCCTGTCCTGATACGGTCAAAGAAGCCAATCTCCTGGCTCATCAGGTGCGTGAAAAGCCTATGCCGTAGGCGGCACATGACACGCTCTGCTGCTGAGTCAAACAGCCTGCCAGCATGCAACAGACAGTCAAAACCAATCAGAAGCCTCTGATTTGGTGAACACGGCCAGGTGTCATGCGATTTGTCATGCTTCNCTGTTGACATTCAGCACTTGCACAAATGGACACTCAGGTTGGTGACAACTGTGTTTATGAATTGTGTGTACGCTGACAAGCCCTATTCTCCAGCGCAAAGAGAACTGTTGAACCAGGTTTTTGCTTGCTGGAAAGTACGTTACAGCAATCAAAACCCAGCTCAGCTCACAATCATCATCGAAGCCATCACACGCAAAGGCAGTTCACTCCACAGCCCAAGAGTCAATCACGCTTTCCACAGCCCAAGACATAACACATATAGAGGAATAGAAGCCAGCACGGGTATCCACTGAGAAGGCATGTCTAGGCGTTGGGGTACTTGGGACAGCCAGTCCTTCTAAGCTCTCCACAGAAACTACATGTTGGTCTGTTTGTAAATACATTGTGTCACTTCAAGCAAGTCTTGCGCTGTCTAAACTCTTCACACAAACTACATGTTAGTCCGCTTGTAAGTACGTTGTGTCACTTCGAGCAAAGCTTGCACAATTTGCACAACACTGAAGGCTGCGATTTTGTGACAGGTGTTTTGAAATCTGGTCTGACTGTGTGCAGCACCCAGCACTCGCGCATTGCTGCAAGCAATTGTTTGGCTGGCAATGACTTGTTCGTGAGCTGATAAACCTGAAACGAAAGTTCAGAAGCAGCTTTGCTTTACGATACTGCAGAAGTAAATCAACCAAACACACTGAACGTTGTAGGCAGTGATGCGCCAGAAAGACAATTCCAGCAGTTGCATTCCAATTTGAAACCCACCAGCATTGCTAGTTCAATCATTTTTGCTACCATTTGCAGCGTTCTCATTGTCATCAGCAGCACCACTCTCCTCAGTGCCACTCTCTTCACTACACATCAATTGCGCCTGGGCATCTGGGGAGTTGTAAAAGTGAGTCGTCATCAGTGCGTGCTTCACACCTTGCGTCACACATGTGTGGTATTGCATTTGTCANATTGCCGTCATGTGAATTGCAGCCAGGCAATGACAGCATGTTACCAGAACTGGACTGACCTGACCATGATGGAAGTGTTGCCATTGACAGCAGCAAAGTATTGCCCTCCATGGCTGAAGCGGCACTCCTTGCAAGCCTTCACGCTGAACTCCTTCACCAGCCTGTGTTCATCACAGCGCAGGATATTTTCATTGGCATGACCTTAGTAACAGCAGAGAAACGTCTGTCGGGCAAATATGCGGTCATGTAGTTGTGTTAGGGTAAAGAAGTGCCTTGCCATCCTGCCTAGGTTTCCACTCATACTGACACTACGGTGCATTATTTTGACCCTACGTCAGTCTCAACAACTGAGCAACATATATAGCACTGTTATGATGCTCGCAAGGAGCAGCGATCAATTGCCAGCCTCATGCCAGCCTTTGCAGTTGCCATCTGTGCGTGTCATGGTGCAGTGTCTGACATTCCAAAATGNGTACATGCACTGGTGTGTGCACATCGTCTGAATGACGCCCGCAAGCTGCGGGAACTTCACTTACACCGTTTGGACATGCCATAACTGCCATGAGTTCTGCGGCCCTAAGATAAGATAGGGTGTCGTTTAATTTGACTGCAGTAGGTTTCTACGCCAAAATAGGTGGCCTTGGCTGTCAACCAGGACCTTACCGTCAGGAGTCGCACAGCTGGTGTAAAGCTAAGGTACTACAAGTGGTCGCAATGATTACTTGTCGCAGTACATGCCGTACACAGACCATTTCAACCCTCAAATGCAGTCAGACAGCAACAGATCACAAGGGCATCTCAGGTCGGGCGTCAGTGTATAAATAAAAGTTACCCTGAAGAGGGGCAATAACCTGTGCATGACCATGTGTCCAAGATGGTCACATTACTACTCAGTTCAGCCCAGCATCGATAGATTGATATCATTCGGACAAGATTGATGGACAGGTCACTCTGTTGGCTTGTCATGTAGTGGTCAATGAGCAGTTCTGCAAGGGGCAAATGACGCAGCCGCGTGACAAATACNAGGTCATGAAGCAGGCTGTAGTGACACTTGACACATGCAACATAACAAGCATGATGCCAGGAGGACATACCAAACACTTGTGTGGAGGTCACAGCTGCTCTCGAGCAAGATGCGCATTTTGCACAGCTGTCCACAGACAGATGGGGCCTTGCTGTCTACAAGCCCCTCAAGTGGGGCTTTGCCGGGGCTGGCAAGATTGCTGCAGACTTTGTGGAAATCCTAGCTCTGGTGCCTGGGGCTGAACTGACAGCAGTGGCATGTGGTAGCAAAGAGAGGCAGCCTCAGGCCCAGGCCTTTGCAGAAAAGCATGGTATGCGTATTGTGTATGAGTCTTTGCTGGATGTGATGCACTGCTTTTTGGGTTCCAATCATTGCAGAAGAGCATGTTACGCATCAGCCCTCAGCCACATGGTGTGGCCAAAAATGAGCGCTGTCAAGCAAGCTGGTGTAGACAAGTGTCCATTTGAGCCTCAGGCATGTTGTGTGCAAGCCTACAGTGCAGTATCTGCAGTGCATGGGATGTGCTCCAGGATTCCTTGCAGAGGGATTATGGCTAGTGCCACCACGCCATGTCTAGACTCTGTCAAGACTTATCCCAGTAGCTTGTGTTGAGCCATAGGAGGGTAGCAGCCAGGCACAACAAACAAATACAAGCAGCGAAGCCAAGAGTCACCCGCAAACGACACCATCATATCCCAGCTGAGCATGCTTCACCCGCTGCCCCAGCTGATATTTGCGGTCAGGCCCTTGCACAACATCGTCTTGGCTTTGGCTTGCAGCCTCCGCCGTGCTGTCCTGAATGTCTTTCAGCCTGTCCCTGACCTTGGCAGCATCTGCATACTGAGTCTGGCTTCAGCATGTGTCTGCCAGTAGACCTACTGCACATGCATGGTAGACAGATGATTGTGACAATACATTACTGGCATATGTACATTCAGCTTGGATGGAACACACTGCTACAGCACGCTACGAGTGTCTCTCCTGGCAGGTCCATATCAACATCTGGATACATGTGTAGCTAGGTATATCAGCTAGNCAAAGAATGTGTGTGAGTGCATGAACAAGTATGCAAGTGCAGTGGATGATATAACACATGTCCCTTTGTTGAGCAGCAAGGCATGGCATGTGTTTGGGACCAACTTGAAGAAGATTCAAGATGGCCTCCTGAGCGGTAATCTCCTTCATCTGAAAAATGACNTCCCATCAGCACATGCTTCAGCTTCATGTGACATCTTGCTGCATTGGTCCATGCTGTCCAGCAAGTATAGCAAGTCATGAATGCTACATAGCTTGCTCTATTAAAGCTACACAAAATGCAAGCTCATAGCAGCACTGGCACATGTCATGCAATGTCTTGGAAGTGCATGTGCGGCTTATGGTTTTTGACACGATACCCTGCTGCAATCTGGCAGTATTGACTTGGCATTGTTGTGGTCCACCCAGATGATGCAAAGCAGGCTGTGCAGCTTTGCTGTGTCAGCTACTGCACCAGTAATGATGCTGGAATTGTGCCTGATGTGTCATAGGCTTCCGGTCGCGGGCCCTGCAGCAACTTGGTTACAAGCTCCAACTCGCAATCTCTTGAGCCTCATCAGAGCCTATGAAGGGCTTGCTAATGTGTCTGACAGCAATCTCTCCGCAATACGGGTCTTCAAGAGCGATTTCCTGTTCTAGCAAACGCTTGAGATCTGCAACTGATGCAGCTAGCTCAGTGCCAGATGCGGCAGCTTGGACGGTGCCAACTGGAACCTGTAAACAGCACAGCGCTCTTGATGCTCGCTGACGTTGCATTGGCTGCATAGCGCTAAGCGCAAGACGCACATGCTGCAAATCCTGCAAAACCCAATGCTGCTACTGGCCTTCAGTCTAGGCAACTCTCAGCACTGGTAGCAAGTTCTTGCATGCCCAGCGGCTACTGATTGCATCAGATGGGCAAAAGCTCCTTGAGTATTGCAAAGTCGCCCAGTGGCCGCTAAAATCAACGTAGTATCTGCAAAACACTTGACTATGTCAAACCCCAGATATTGTAACGCTGCATGCATTGGGTTTCTTTCATGTTTGTCACATAGCTTTTTCGATCATGTTGACGAAGATGATGCTGCTGCTCATCTCTGTCAGTGCAGGAGATGGCAGCCAGGTTGATCTGCGCTGTTACCTGAGCTAGTCGTGACAGCAAAGCTTGAATGCGCTGCTGCTGAGGGGCCGGCTGTAGTTTGCTGACTTCTGCTGCTAGGCAAATGCCATGGAAAGCATTTCCAGACGGGAAGAGGTAGAAGGGAGGCACAGCCCCACCAGAGGGCCCTGCAATGGCTGGCGGGGGCTCCCCCACTGCTATGCTGCACCTGGCACAAGGCTCTGACATGTCCAGTGTGGCTGCCCTGTGTTCTAGGGCGGCCATGTCCTTCCTACAGAATGTGCCAAACAAATGAGGGGTACTCGTTGTTCATGCAAGCGTACTGNTGAACTTGCTGCTGTATATGCTGCTGTCTACAGAGCAGTATGTGCCTTGCAGTGATGTGCTACCTGTCCTGAGATAGCAGCTGAGACATGCGCTGGCAACTGGACTGGAGATGTGCTAGGGAGCGGGCTGGCAACTTCTCCGCAACGTGCTGCAACACATCATCCGGGAGGTCGAGGAGGCGAAAGCCTTCGCCAGACGTGCGCGACACCAGTGCTTTAGCGAGGTCTGCTACATCCTTGTAGGCTGCCTGTAAATTTGGACCCCGTGAGCATCGTCGAGATCCGCATAAAGCAACGGCTTGGCCAACAAGTGTTGCAGTGTGCGTGGCATGTCCTGAAATAACATGCGAGGCATACCTGGGGATCGAGCGGTGTAGCCATGCGTTGCATGCTGCCTGCGTACGCGTATTGTTCCTCCTCAACGCAGTTCGTTTACTGGTGCATATGTGCAAGGGAAGAACTACCCGTCGTGCAGAGTCTCGTCTGAGTTCCTTGTCCGATGTGCTTTGTGCTGCATGAGCAGATTGATCACAATTCTGGGACGCTCCGACACCACAGCATGGTTTTGTTGTTGTGTAGTAGTCGGAGAGATCTGCAGACGGATTCGACAAGAGGAGCGCAGTTTTGCATATGAAGATCCATCGTCAGCAAATGCAGTGCTGCAGGTAACTGCCACGCCATCTGCAGTACTTACACTTCAGCGCTAAGCTGAAACTCATCTCAGGCTTTCTGAGGCGCCTCTTCACCAATCTGTGCAGACATATTCATAGATTTGCAACGAGCACACGATCAAGTGACAACACGTGTGAAAGGACAACACAGTGTAACAGGTCCAAGTGTTGCTGNGGGCGGCCATCCAGCAGTGGCTGCAGTCCAGCTCAGCCTCCCCTGTGACTGCCCTGCCTCTTCCCCACACCCGCCTCACCCCCAATGTCCTTGTCAAGCTGGCCATACAGAGCCAAATGGCTGACTGAGCAATAGGCTGCAGCGCAGCAGCAGCGGCAGCGGCGACAGCAGCATCAGCTGACTATTGTTGGCAGCAGCAGCTAACTACCACTACAGGCTTCCTCAGGTGAAATGCAGTGCAGTATTGCACCTGTATGAGTGATACTTGTTGCATATGATGAGATGCGTGAAGTCACATGAGAGGACACAAATTGGCTTAAGATGTCTGGGTCTTGCACGTTAAGCACATTGTTCTATGACCGTCCAGCCCATGCAGCTCTTTGCATTCTTTTGTGTAGGGCACAAACATTGCAGATTGCTTTCTCACTTTAGCTTTTGGTGGCCAAGTTACCCTGGCTCTGTTTGATNCAAACCCACCTACACAGCATCACAGCCATTGCTGCATGCCTGGCACCTTAACAGTGTAGAACACAGCACTAATCCTTCCGCAGATATTGTGACATACCTGGTGCCTCAATGATGTGACAAGACAGCGCCACAGCTTGCACAGCATGACTGTGAAACGCTTATGCAAAAGTATACTGGCACATCCTGAACTGGACCATACAGGTGGAAGCCCGGACAACATTGTTTCAAACCCCACACTTTGGTGTTGTTTGATGCATGCTGACAATGACAAGACATGGCAACACCTTTGCAGAGCAGATTCCAGCTGAGGCACAGGCAGAACAGATGCACACCTGTAAAGTGCAGCCAGTCCACACCCGTCAAGTCAACCTCCACATCAAGCGGTATCTTGGGGTTTGCAGCTACATGGGTCAACTCTCTGTCAAAGCTGTGTTCTAGGTTGGTGCCTCGGCTATCCACTTGCATGACAGGCTCCATCAAGATGCAGCGTCTGGTACGCCACGTGAGGCCTCCCTCGCTGCAGTGGTCGTTTACTGCACACCACGCTCTTCTGTGTACTCCTGGCTGCAGTGGGACACAGACTGATGNATAAGAGACAGTGTCTGGACTGCCGGTGTTCTACAAGCAGAGAGAAAACAAGGTAAACACACAGCCCTTGCCAGCTGTTGATGTTACAGTATATAGTGAAACCAATCTGCAGCCAACCTTCTACACATCACATGGAGCTGCCATCAAAAGCAAGCTACCAATCTTTTCCTCACTGCAACTGCACTTGTAGCATTGGGCACCATATACTGCAATACAAAACACCCTGGCTTGTTGCTTCTGCTCTGTATGCGGTGATACGATGTGTTGCAGTGTGTCACTGCATACTTTAGCCAGGCAAATTGGGGGGAAGCAGCACCATCTGATGGGCATTTCTTGCATGCAGTTCTTCCCTGCCTGGTGCTTTGCGCTGCCCAAGACCATTCTGGATTTGCCCCTGTCCATCTGGGAGGCCCTGCTGTGGACTGCTGTCCCCTATTTTGCGGTCGGATTCTACAAAGATGCTGGCAGGTAATGCCCTGCCCTGCCCTTCCTGCCCTGCCCTGCCCTGCCTGCCCTGCCCTGCCCTGCCACGTGCTGTTTCAAGATGTCATCTGGGTCACCTTGCATCACCTGCTTGGCTTGCAACCTTCTTCAACATCTGCAGGCTGTGTATGGGGTGCTGAAAGAGGCTGAACACAGATCAACTTTTTACATTCCCTACTGGAACCTGCCCTTTGCCAAGAACCTAGTCCCTCGCCAGCGCAGGTTCTACTCTGACCTGGCAGTCATCAATGACTGCCTGGATGACCTCATAGCCAGAGCCAAAAGCACTCGCCAGACTGACGATGCTGAAGCGCTGCAAGCCAGGGATTATTCAAAGGTATGCTTCTTGCTCCACTGTCAAGATGATGTGTTCTCAGTGCATCCTGTGGTGAGTATTTTATCAACACAGCTGCATCAACAAAGCTCCATTGAAGCAACACAAGCTGAAGGCGTGCATAGGGAGAACTGGTAATGCAGCTTTGTGATCATTGTGATTCCCCTCTTGTCATGATTCTGTGGGAGTGGCNCACTGTTGGCCTGGTCAACACCCACTATGTATACTTACCAATCCCTGTTATCATACAGGTAACACACAAAGCTCACAAAGTTGACTTGCTGCATAAGCTCTAGGGCTAGTTATTGCACTAGTGAACAACAGGCGGACTCTGCAGTATGCCTGCTTGACCAGGGGCATGTGCAGTTGATAGTCTGCTAGGCCTTTGTTCGTGTGCTGTCCTGTCACAACGTGCAGCGGATGTTTGCAGTTGTTGCAGATGCACTCTGTGAATGTGCAAGGCATGACCATCCTTCTTACCCAGCAGAGCCCCTGCGTGAGTTCCCTCTGGAACGCTCCCTGCCTCAAGCTCTTGGCGCATATGCTGCTCTACACTGAGCAGCGTTGATCAACAACCCACAGACCCACGAGTGGGTTTTGAATGACCTTTGCAGCACATTCAGAGGACTTGTGTTTGTTTAAGCTGGTTCAGTCCAGGTCAATGTGATGTTTCTTGCAACACTAATCTAAGTGGCATGTCACAGGCAGCCAGGACGGTGGACCCCAAAGGCCGCTCATGGAACAGACTGATGACTGCCATCAATCAGCCCAACTTTGTGAAGCGAGAGGACACTGCTGAGCATGACTCCTCATCGCAGATTCTGGAGGAGACCGAGTACAGTGAAAAACAGNGGGACGCTGTGGTTTCAGACTTGTTATAGTGCATTCACTTGCGCCAACACACACGAGTGCGGAATGACAAAGTCATACCAGTTGGACACGTCGCTTGGGTTCCTCTCTTCCGGTCACTGGCAGACGACTCAGTCGCTGCTGATAGCACAGCGTGACGCGACGCAGCGCTCTCCAGCCGACGCAGCGGTTTGTTCTTTGCGTTATACCCCTGATCCGTTGTAGAACCGTTACTGTGCGGTTCGTGACACATCGGTGAGTCATTTTTCAGGCCGAGGTGATTTGTCGAGAGTTGCGAATTATTGGCGNTTGTTCTCGACCTGACTGCGCAGCAGGCTTGGGGCCGAGGACAGCTGTCCTGACTGAGGGAGGCTGATACGTACCGCCTGAGCCCGAGCAACTTGTTGTCTATGCCTGATCAGCAAGCTAGAGTCGGCAGAGGGGAAGGCGCTGCCTTGATGCACAGCGTGCACTGGCGCCGTTAACGGTTTCGCTGACACGAAGTGGGCAGGGAAGCTGCGAGAGGTTCGAGACTGCGCCACCTCAGCACCGTTTGCTAGTATACACATGCACCACTGCTGCACTCGCTGCAAACGTGTACTGAGCGAGCGAACGCTAGNCCTTTCAAATGGGCCAAACACAGCATTGAGCTCTTCAGCGCTGATTGCATCTTCCCGCATCAACTTGTTCTGGTTGTACTCACGTATGAACACACTGTCTCCCCTGTCGCCTCTACCTGTAGAGGAGGATCTGCTGCCCTCTTGCAGAGNAACCCTATACACAGCAATTTTCTGGTCTGTCTGTCATGGACTTGTCAGGACATTTGCATGATGCATGCAGAGATCTTGAAGGACTATGAGGCCAAATTGACAGCTGGGTACTCAGAGACCTACACCAAGGGACAGAACGCTGGAGTGACAGTGCCCGTTTCCAACGGCCAGCACGGAACAGTCACAGCCGGTGAGTCTTGTTTTATACAACCTTTGTATACATAAAGATAAATTGTATAAGTTATATATATACACACATGTAGAACACTTCCAGTTATGTTTATTATGCAGTCTTACGCACACATTGTAAGACCTCATNTTTGCCGCAGAGCCCACAGCTGTGGCTTCTCCTAGGGTGGCACCCCGGCAACACAGCATGTTTTACCAACCGCCACCTCAGACTGCAATGCAAAATCAGGCAATGCAAGACGCAATGCAGGCTGCAATGCAGACAGCAGCAGCAGTGACTCCAACACCGCTAGACGCTGCAGCATCAGTGCAGGATGCGCCACACATGCCACACATGCCTGCACAGCAACAACCCATATATGATCCCGCGCAGATCTTCGCCCCGCTGCCGGNTGCAGAGCCATGCAGCAGACACAGCTGCACGCACAGCACGGAAGAGGTTCAGGGAAAGCAGCCAAGACACTCAGGCGCCAGTGGCAAGACAAGCCCGCGCTAGAGTCTCAGCTGTGACTTCACGCTGGGGTCCAGATGTGCTGCAGACATCTCCTGTCTCACCGCCTCTGATAACTACACCTCCTGCTGAGCCTGCTGGGCTGTCTCCTGCCAGCACACAGCATGGCACAGCATTTGTTGCAAGTCAGCACCAGCACGCTGCACAGCATGCCACAGCACCTGTTGCAAGTCAGCACCAGCACGCTGCACAGCATGCCACAGCACCTGTTGCAAGTCATCACCAGCATCCCATCACAGCAGACCCAGCTGCTGGCAGCCTGCCAACAGAGCATGCACAGAGCCCAGTTGTTTCCATGCAAGCTCAGCCTGCCGCTATGCCCGCTATGCCTGCTGTGCTTGCTGCTATGCCTGATGGAGCACAGCAGCCCAATGCTAGGGACCCAGTTGTCCCAGGCATGCTTGTCGGGAACCCCTTGGCACTGCAAGCCAGCCAAGCGCAACATGTGACATTATCATGGCAGTGGGGAAAGCACAGCAATGTGGTGGGCGAAGCTGGGGTCACTGCACACATATGGCAGACGCAGATGAGGGGTGACAAGTGGCCTCAAGGTGTGTATACTGAGATAGTGATCTGCTGAGATGTATGTCCATGGAACATCACATACTCAGCCTGGTCCTTGCCATGAGCCTTCAAAATGCTGGCTGAATAGTTGAAGCTCTGCAGAATGCATGTTGCTGTAATGGTCTCACCCCTTATGAGCCATTCAATGTGCAATGGCACCATTCGCCATCTGCTTGTTGTATTCACTTGTCAGGAATTCAAGTTGCCGTTTAGGCAGTGCAACAGCTGAACTTTACGTACAGCCTCCAGCCTAAACTGTCAAGCATCAACCAGATTGCTTGAGGGCCCTTGCATGTATCACATGAAACAACATGCAATTTCGTATACTGGCATGGCCATATGGATGTCTGCATTTGACCATATGGCCAACCGCATTTCACCATGTTGTGAATCATTGCTGCACAAACTGAGATAGAATGCTGAATTGTGGTGCACAGCTTTCTGTTGCAGCCAAAATTAGATCTGCAGAATCTTTTGTGCATGTGTGGCCACTCAATGCTCGCATGCTGATATCTCATGAGCATCAGGTTTTTTACAGGAGGAGCTAGGTTACCTCAAGGCTCTGTGGGACATGGTGGGAACAGTCATGTACACCTTCACAGACTGGTATGCAACCCTCTGGGACAAGATTGATGTTGACTTTCTGATAGAGGAGACCAAGAAGCTCACCAAGGATATCAAGCTGCTCAACAAAGCAGTGCGTAACTATGAGGTGTACAGGTGAGCCTCATGCACGATGGACTCATAGCATGACAGCAAGCGGCTCGTGAGTGAGCACCGTCACCAAAAAGTGCAGCAAAGCACCTATGATTGCATTTGACATTGGCTTTGACATCTCATAGCAATCTTGGTCATGAAACAGCACACCTGTATAGCAAAGTTCACCTGAGCAGCTCACATACCAGTTTGCTTTCTACAGGTTGCTGGAGGAGCGCTTGAAGGCGATGCTTACATCGCTGCCTCTGGTGTCAGACCTCCATCACCCTGCCATGCGTGAG
This sequence comes from Trebouxia gelatinosa, assembly GCA_000818905.1. Classification (NCBI taxonomy): domain Eukaryota; kingdom Viridiplantae; phylum Chlorophyta; class Trebouxiophyceae; order Trebouxiales; family Trebouxiaceae; genus Trebouxia; species Trebouxia gelatinosa. The sequence continues at coordinate 842,528 of KN805369.1, read as the reverse complement.
CGGCATTGGAAACAGCTCATGAAGGTATGCATACACTGCCATTCCAGCAGGCTAAGCTACAACCCACAAGCCATTGACACCTTTTCGTGTATACATGTTGCCATGAGTGCAATGTCCGACTACTACTGACTTAGTGTGCAAGTCTTGGAATACAAGCTCTGTGTGTGTAACCTGTTGCTCAACCAGTGTCTTNCCATTGGCAGTCCTATGGAGGGGTGCATGATGCGGTCTTGCAAGGTTCTTAGGGGGTCAAGGACTCTGTGGTCAGGATTGATGTTGCATTCAGAGCATGCTAGGTGTCTTTATTGGAGCTGACTGTTCTGCAGCTTGACGTGATGTGGGCAGCAGCACTCACAGTCCTGCTGGACCTGGTCATGGGGGTAAATGGCAGCTGACAGTAGGTCAACACAGCAAGCAGACATTCACTTGTGTGTATGTCATGTACATGATTGTGGCAGTTTATAATACATGTAGCCACTGTGCAGCCGCTTGCAGCCTGTTGACCATAAGCAAGCAGACATGACTGGAAATGAAGCAGTATAAGTGAGAAAGCCATGGTCTGCAAGCCTTGCCTGATANCCACCTGAGAGCAAAACGCATTGCTCAGGTTGCTGAACAGCTTTCATGTAGGATGACTGACAGTGCGCTTACCGTGACATCTGCATGCTGAGCTGCAGCCTCAGCAGCTGCTTTGGCAGCTGCCGCCGTGGAGTCGACCTCGATCAAGTTGGCCACAGCAACTGCTGCTTTAAGGCGCTTGTTCTCCATGTACACATCATACATGCCAATGATGGCTTTGATGAACTGAGCTGCATCCTCTAGAGTGGGGAAGGCCCGCGAGCGGACGTGAAGGGTCAACATATTGCTCAGCTGATGCTGCAACAAATGACAAACGGTCAGTGAGACTCAACCTCTGCTCTGCAGTGAGTGTTTCAAGCATGTAGCTAACGTTGTGGAACAAGACAGCAGCCACAGTGTATGATGACAAGGTGTGGTGTAGGTAAAAGGTTATGTCCCAATCTTGCCCCAAACTGCTCAGTATGCCGTATTATGTTTTATAATTAGTCACGAGACTGCAAGACTGCGGAGGCTGCTTTGCCACAGCCCCTGCAAAGGCTGAGTCCACTCAACTGGACACGAAACTAGACCAGCGACATGAAACAAGACCAGTGCACTCAGCACAGACAGCATCAAAAGTTCAGCGTACATAAAGGCTGAAGCTGACATACACAGACAAGACATGCTTGTCATGAAGGCACAGGCTTGAAACAATTTTTTGCCGCACCAGGGGCTGAAGTGCAATATTTGGCTACCATGTACCTGGCACGTGTCATCACATCTATGATCCAAGGCACGCACAAGCTTCATCATGTTGCCCATCCTGTCCTCTGGGCCAGGGTCGAACATGTTGACTTCTGGGTGGTAGAAGGAGTAGCCTGGATCTGTCATANCTGAGGCAGCACTGCTCATACCTTGCAGGACTTCAAGACGTTGACCTCCACTGACAAGTCTCTGTTTGCACTGCTGAATCAGGTAAGCAGCAATGCATGCCAAACACGCAGCACAATCAAGACAGCTTGTGTGTTCTACTGCAGCCCAACAATTCTGAGTTTTGGACTGCAGGTTCTTGAAACTGTTGTTGGGATTGGAGTCATCAATGCTGCTGTTTCAAAGGCTGGGCCAATCCCAGATGAGGTATTCAAGCTAGACATGAGGTGAGACAGCATCAAAGAGCATTGCACACCAGGCCTACCACTGCTTGCTGCTCCCTCAGGCATGTCACCTTGCACACATGTCCAGCAAGGTTATGTGCAATGTACAACAATCAAACAAGCAGTGTTGGACATGCCTAATGAAATAGATCATACCACTTCTTGATAATGGCGAAACAAGCAGACATGCACAGCATTTCCATGCTCAAGTTGTGCTGTTGCATCTAGAAAGTCCTTCAGTAAGCCAGACGGCTGGCTGTTTTGGGCGGTCCTGGGCACAGTGGCTGCTCCGCTTGTGGTGGGCGCCACTGCTACCCTGGTCTCAGTTGTTGGCTATGAGGTACGCAGACAGCCCACACCGTATTTGCAGTGCTCAGATGCTGGCTGGCCAGTCACTGCGACGTTCGCCTGCTGTTGTGAGCAGCTCAAATAGGCATGCTCGCTGGAGCGTAGACAGTGCAACAACGCAACTATGCATTTAACACAGTGGCACGTGTGTATTGGCATCCCTTTGCACGTCTCGGGTCATAGTTTGCCATACAATGCAGGATCTGGTCACAGACAAGCGAGGTACAGTCGATGGGGTTGCTCAGATCCTCAGTCTTGACTGGAGAACCTTTGCAAGCCTGTTTTCTGTAACAGCTATATTAGCACCACTGCTGGAGGAAACCATCTTCAGGGGCTTCCTTCTCACAACCCTCACAAAGTACATGCCCACATGGGCAGCAGTCCTGATCAGTTCTGGAGGCTTCGGTTTAGCACATGCATCAGCTCGAGACCTGCCACAGCTAGCTGCTTTGGGAACTTTGCTAGGCTTCAGCTATGTACGGTCCAGGAATCTGCTGACGCCCATGTTGATTCACGGAGCTTGGAATGGCACTGTGTTGGTTGCACTCTTTAGCCTAGTTTCTTCTGGGGTGGATTTGCAGGAGGTGTTGCAGGCAGCATCAGGCAGTACTGCTGTCGACTTCTTACAAGCACACAGCAATTCCTTGCAGCACCTGATTGGTCAGTAAATTTAGATTTATATGGTGCTGCCTTGCACCAAAGGCTTGAAAGGTTCAGTCACTTGCAAGACGCTAGTAGCAGCTCATGCAGCCCTGGCAGTGTAAGATGCAAACGACAAATACGCTGTCCACAATACACTACACACAGACATGTATANATCTTCCGGCATCCTACCAAGGTCAAGCCTTTGCAGGCGTGAAAGATCAAAGCGTCAATGAGTCAATATAACCAAATGTACTTTTGGCCGCGCTGACCACAAGCGCTGCGGGATCTCGCAAGTGCCGCAGTTGCACAGGGTGAGGTGAAAGAAGAGGATTATCAAGAAGAAGAAACAAGAAGTAGATGGTTGCAGGTTTCGGCCTGAAGAAGAATGTACTGCAGTCAGTCCAGTACATGGTAATGCAGAGCTCTGGGACAGGCTGCAGCCTTCAAATGTGTGTCTTTGCTGATTGTAATGCTTCCCTGCCAAGCACAAGTGTGCTTGACCTGCCGACAATGCAATTCAGGTTGAGTGAGTGCCTTCTATGTCTCCCATCACAAGATACATGGAAAAAGGCTTGGAACTGTTTCCAGCACCCCCCATGCTTTCAGTTGCTTGCGAGATGCTCTCCCAGGCTCAGAGTTGCTTGCAAAGTCAAAAATCCAGAAGACGAAGACAGAGCTGATGAACATCTACCTCCAAGTTGCTATGGACAAGCAATTAGTGTGATTGCATCTTCTGCAGGTCAGTAAGGTGGTGCAGAAGTTCTACGAGTGCTTGTCNTACACACAGGCAGCCAGCATCTTCAAATGCTGCCCAAGGCAGATGCAGGTGCGGGTGCTGAATGCCAACTGTCCGAAGCACAGCCTTCTCTACTGAACTAAGCAGTTCTTGTTGCACTTCACTCTGCACACCAACTCGTTGTAGCAAAAGGCAGCAATACTTCACAGTAAAGGTTGCTCAGCAGTAGGCCCTACAGCGCGCAGCAGAGGCCGTGATGTGTACGCAGGGGACTTACAATGTTGAAAACGAGCAGCTGCACAGGGGTGTCACAGAGGGCACAGGTTGCTGTCCTGTATTCAGTGCCAGCCGCGCAGATCGAAGACTCGGCTGTCTTGTAATGTTGCAGCTTCCAACAGTCGCGATGTTGTAGCGGCATGGGGCAGAGCGGGTGCACAGCAATTAGACGCGGAGCGTATTGAGGCGAACTAGTGGAGTTCATCTTACAGTCCAAAGCTTGCGCGCCGTATCAAGTTGCAGACAATGCTGCAAGGTTTGCTTAGTCAAGCGTCCACGCAGGATGAGCTCGCTTACCACGCAGCATTGTGTGTGTCGTCTGTCAAGCCCGGAGGCTCGAGAGGTTCGGAGCTAGACAACAATATCTGCTTCATTTGCAATGCGAGTTTTTGGCCACTAATCAGGCAGAGTTTGCAAGCTGCCATAAAAACTACAGCTGTGTCACCACATCTGCTGCCTGCTGTTTATTGCCACAGGTGAAGTACTGCATCNTGTCATCCTTGTCGTTGTCTTCATGCTGCTGTAGGCTCGCTGATGAGTGCTGTTTTGCAGAAGTCTTCATGGCANAGGCTGGCGCACTTGGAGGAGTCAGTCACCAGGCACAAGACCCACATTGGGCGTCTGGAGCAAATCATCAGATTGCTGGACAACGATGCCATACAACCTGAGGAAGTCTCCAGGGTGGTGTTGGAAGAGATACCTGAGTACATTGAGAACAACCAGGAGGACTTTGATGCCTATGAGGTGAGAATATTGCTCCTAAGACGCACCTTTGCAAGCGTGCACAGCATCAGTTGGTTCTTGCTTCATGCTGGCGCAGGTGGCAAGAAGTGGTGTAAGCTGTCATATAGGACTGTGGGCAGCGCTTAATGTTACAAATCTTCACCGTTGCTTGAGCAAGTGCTGAGTTGCGCAGCCCTTGCAGCCACTGAGTGCTGGGCATGCTGCCGTTTGCATGTTCTATGCTGAACTCACAACTTGCAACTTCACCTGCCTGCAACTTGACCATGTCTTGCACTCCCAGACACTGTCTTGACAGAGCACAAAACCGAACACAGCAACCTGTTGACCTAAGTGCTGATGCACCTGCGCAATTGCAGGTGCAGGACGTAGAGGCATGTACGCTGAGCTTTTGCAGCAATGCTTTTCACACACATGTGAGCAACACCCAGATGACACATGCATCTCTACATTGTGAAGCAATGCTTGCTCATTCGTGTGTGCAGGATCCAGATGATATTACTGCTGAGCTATTGGATGACACTTGCTCACCTTTTGTACTGATGGCGTGATTTTTTATCATGCTGTTTTAAAAAAATCACGCAAACAAGAGTGTGTGTGTCTGTGCAGAACCCAGATGACATGTATGCTGAGCTGTTGGAGCAGCTGGATGCCGTGGAGGGGTCCCTCCCCCTGGCTGCGGTCAGCCACATCAAGCCCAAAGAGCGGGGCGCAGAAGGGGACAAGGACAAGGAGAAGCAGCAGGAGAGGGAAAGGCAGAAAGAAAGGGAGAAGGCCCAAGCTGCCAAGGCCCAACTTGCTGCTAGGGGTGGACTGTAAGATCCCCCCTCCCTCCCTCATGCTTCTGCTGCTCATTGCTGCCAATGCAAAGCATGTGGTATGTTGTAACACATTGCTGGAGCTGGTCTGCAGCTGANCATCATGCCCAGCACAGCAAGACACAGCATGCAAGCTTTGAGTTTGATGCTGTCCTTGACTCATGTGAGGTTGATGCTGAGCTAGCTCAGCTGTTGGACTCAGCAGCAGCCTTCCGCCCTGCTGGGCCTCCTGACACCTCACAGGCGGGGCCATGCCCTGTGCCCAGCAAACCCCATTTCACAGCTGCGGGCTCAAAACCTGTGCAGGCACTGTCTGAAATGGCTAGCCAAAGACCAGGTGCAGCAGAGTCTAAACGATCCGCAGCAAGTAGCCAGTCTGGAGTGGCATTGTCCCAACCCAAAGCCAGGCCCAGACCCAGTTCAGCAGGGTCCAGACCCACCTCAGCAGGGTCCAAACCCAATTCAGCACGGTCCAGGTACAACTTGGCAGGGTTCAAACCCAATTGTGCCGAAGTCAGCCCCACTTCTGCAGCGCGTAGGCCTAATTCAGCGATGACAAGCACTGATGCAATTGGGCTCCTGCATGCACCCCTTGACGTCAGCGTGGCTGTCGCAGATCANGCTGCTGACATTGCTGGCTAGTATGGCACACTTGCAGGTCATGCATTGTGGTGCTGCTAGAAACCCCAACCTGTGCTTACCTTAGCTTGTAGCATGGCTTGGTAAATGCTCAGCACAGCTTGCCCCTGGTGGGCATCACGCAGCACTGCCATCAGTGCTGTCTGTAGCTCACAAGGCGGAAGCTTGCCAGCAAGCTTCAGGAAGGACCATGCTGTGTATGCATCTTGCCACTTCTTGGACTGAATGCAAGTGATGATGATATGACAAAGGGAAATCTCATTACTAGCAGGGAATCCCTGCAAGTCAGACAAGATCAGTTATCTGACAGGAGNGCAACCTACCTATACAGCATGCTACGCAGGATTTCTGTGGTCATGACAACACAGGTGGCATTAGGCCGAATGGACACATCGCCAGTCATCAAACCCACATCATCCTCAAACTCCTCACTCAGCTCTCGAAACTTCTGATTGCTGAGTGCCTGTGACAATGCACTGGCATAATGAGTGCGCTTCACCTTTGTAGCAGGACCATGAGCTTTTGTGGGGACTGCTGCAATGTGGACCAGCAGCAAACCACCCTGGAGCAGCTAAATTGTGCGAAGACACTGGCAACTACAGCATGTGGTGCATACTGTAGTCATGTATGCACAAGGGTTTGACAGTCTACCCAGCATAAGAAGAAGAAGAAGACCAGTATATTATAACTCCCTACTAACACACACAGCTACCGACCGCTTCATGGACAGCCAGTCTGGGTTGCTCGAGCAGTTGCATGAGTCATATTTCAACAGCGGTGTTGCGCAAGCGCCATGATGCTGCAGCCGNGCACAAGCTGTGGAGGCATGCCTGGGACAGACAACATGCTAGTTCAGTTGCTGATGGCAGCTTTGCATAGAACATATCACGTTGCCAAAAGTCGGCAGAGATTGCAGGCCATAAGTCAAACGTTACATGACGTTGTTGCTGTTTCCAAAGGTCCGTTTTTCCTGAAACTTATTTGGCCACAAGATAACAGTTGTCAGGTTTATTTGTGATTCATGTATGCTTTAGGGAGATATGTTGTTCAGTAACTGTACTTAATCAGCATCAAGCAGGACTTGCAAAGGTCTGCTGCTTGTTCGTACAACCATCAGCCCTTAAAGAGACACATATATGCTATGTACACATGTCTCTCTTCATGCTGTGACTGGCTGCAAACCAGCTGAAATCACCAGATGCCCTGAATTTGGTAGAAGGTGGGGAATCTCAAGGACCTGCAGCAGGAAACCGAGTTGCAAAAGAGGGCCCTTCCCTCCAANGGGTCTGAGCTGCTGACATGCTGCTGCATGAGTCCTAGGTTGCTGAAAGCTTCTCTGTGATCCTCGTGAACAGGCACTCCTGCATGCCGGCTTTGCGGTCAGGAACGTGTTGCACTGGCATTGATGCTGTGAAATACTGGATGTCAGACGTGGCTGGCAGCACTTGAGTGATAATGTACACCAATAAAGTCACTAGCCTGCAAGAAAATATGTGCAGGTTTTGAGGCCATGCATTGAACGTGTACTTAGTATGGTGGGAAGACCGACATCTGTTCCCTGAAGGTCCCCAGGGCTGCACATAGGGCACAGCGGCTTGTGATCGCTGCATGCAGCCACCAACGTACGCAAGGAATTATGTCAATGACAAAGTCAGCGTGTCTCAAATCCTTTGCTGGTTAGCGGTTGTCAGCAGGCCATTGAGTAAAAGCTTCAGGGGTACTGTGCCAAAACTGACAAGTATGCCATTATGCAATAAGGTGCTGACACATTGTCTGAACACAGACCACTCTGCTGCTACGTACACAGCGGCATCCGTTGTTGTGATTCACACATTCAGCTGGATGCACTCCAGAGATTGCAAGGTGACCAGAGCAGGGGACAGCAGTCATTGCACACCAGAGCATTGTTGCGCTGACCTGATGCTGTGACAGCAGTGCCATTGGTATCTTGTGAGCCCTGCTTCTGAGAGGTCATGTAGATGCTTTGCTCATCAGAGCCCAGGTCCATCCGAGCTACAGCTTTGAAACGCCACGCTGAGGTCATCACATAGACCTACGCGTTGCATCAACACTATGCAAGCGCAACCACAAATGATTGCTGTTGTAGCTGTCAGTAGTGTGCATGCAAGCACTTCCTGCAACAGTGTACATGCACGCACAGCACCCTCACGTACTGCNTGGCATGAAGGGGAGGCAGCACAGCAGGGGCAGTGAGGTGGGGCTTGATGCGCAGGTCAGTCAGGCTGTCCATGGCTTGTGGCTGTGGATGCGGCCTGCTTGGAGCTGAGCCTGTCGGGACATGTGTGTCAAAGCCACTGCACTGCAAAGCTGGCTGCGGAAGGATTGGTAGTACAGCAGGATTTGGCAGTCCCACGGGTGCAAGGAAGCCTGGCTGTGCCTGCAGGGCTGTTGGGGCTTGCAATGGCAGTTTGTGCTGGGGAGAGAAATGGCTGGGCTGCATTGACTGAGGTGCTGCTGCTGAGAGTGTCTGTATGATAGATGACTCTGTTGCCATGCCATCAGATCTATCAAATCTAGTGTCATGAAGCCCAGCGGGGTGATGAAAACCAGCATGAGTGCCTGATTGTGACAAGAAAGCTGTGCCAGCTGTTGCTGATTGTGGCTGAGGCTGCATAGGCATGGGTTGCAGGTGTTGACCCTGTGAGGCATGGCTACCCACAGATGCTCTGTCTAGCAAGCTGTTGCTGTACAAGCTGCCTGCATGGGGGTGCACATTATGAGCCTGAAGAGATGTGGGGTCATTTGTAGGGCGAAGGGGGTATGAGTGGGTGTTGTAAAGGAGGTGGGGGGCTGCTGAAGGGGAGGTATGGGTNACACTCTCCGTGAGCAGGCAGCTTCTCAGGGCTCCTGACCTTTGTGTTTGCACTTGAACTCAATCTGAACTGCACCTGCTCTGTCTGAAGGGTAGTACTGCAGTACTGAATGAATCCAAGCCTCTAACGTATGAGTTTAACAATCCCTTGTTACATATCTGGCCAGATAGCCAGACATGTGTGCGTCATATGCTTGCTGGGCATTCCAACATTGAAGCTCTCGAAGTCCTAGGCCGGCTAGATGTAGCCCATTGCAGCAAGTAGCTGAATGTGATGTTCAGCTAGCACTTCAATTCAGCAGCTTCAGTAAATGTGCGTTATGAGTTGTCAGGTGACTCATAAATGGAGCAAATGACTAGTGATTTATATCGCCAGCTGGCAGCAGGCAACGTAATCGTGTACCACAGGTCTATGGGAGCACAGCACGTCACAGCACAGCACAGCAGAACCAGCACAGCACAGCACACACAGCACGCACAGCACAGCATGGCATCAGCACAGCACAGCACACAGCACAGCATGCACTCTGCTGTTGTGACAGCACAGCACAGCACATAAGCACAGCACAGCTCAGCGCACAGCACAGCACAGTTTGCACAGCACAGCACATCTTCTATGGGAGCACAGCACGGCACAGAGCAGCACAGCGCACAGCACAGCACAGTTTAGCACCAGCACAGCACAGCACACACAGCACGCACAGCACAGCATGGCATCAGCACAGCACAGCACACAGCACAGCATGCACTCTGCTGTTGTGACAGCACAGCACAGCACATAAACCAGCACAGCACAGCACACACAGCACGCACAGCACAGCATGGCATCAGCACAGCACAGCACACAGCACAGCATGCACTCTGCTGTTGTGACAGCACAGCACAGCACATAAGCACAGCACAGCTCAGCGCACAGCACAGCACAGTTTAGCACCAGCACAGCACAGCACACACAGCACCGCACAGCACAGCACAGCAGAACAGCACAGCACAGCACCAATGCGTGAAATGCAATTGCATCACATAACAAGACAGTCATTCACAGTCACAACTTTNTCGTAGAAGATGTTGTCAGGCTTCAGATCTCGATGTATAATGCCCTGAGAGTGTATGTGGGCCAGCCCTGCCAATGTCTGTCTGAGTACCTGTGTATAGAGAGCAACCAAGACCTCAGGTCTCTGTACACAATGCATCACAGCACAAACTGCCTCTTGTTAGTTATAGTTGTTATAGTTACAGCAGGGTGTTGCAACACTGCGTTTGTCCAGCCTCACTTGCATTGAGGCGCGCACAACCTTTCAAATGTTTCATCACTTGGGCAGCATGATGTATTCCATGGACTTGCTGTCAGGTGAGCTGTCACATTGATGCTTTTAGCATCATGACTTCTTCATGGGTACATCGGGCAGTTAGGTGTCTCCTGTTTGCCTTGCAGAATCAAATCTGACAGAATCTACCACTGTCTATGCTTCACAACTGGACTGTACCTGCCATGCCTCAAGCTCATCAACAGGACCTGCCAACAACACCTGCTTCAGGGTGCGTGGACAGAACTCCATCTGAATGTACAGCATCTGCTCGTCACTGCCCTGTTGCGCACCAGCGTCAGAAGGTGAAGAGGCACCAGTCGCTGGATCAGGGCTTCTGTGATGATCAGCTGTGTCGAAGTCCCACGTGCCGCTCTGGGATGTGTCTGGGTTGCCCCTTTGCCACAGCCCACCAGCTGAGGATTCGGTCTCACTGGCTGAAACCATGTCTGTGTGGTGGTGCGATGCCTTAAGCAGCTTGTTTTGGTCTTTGGCACCCTCGACTGAGTCTGCAGGGGCACAGTGAAGTACAGATTGGGACTGGCAAGCACTTGCTGCTACGCATGCATGCCACAGACAAGTTCACTGTCTTTTCACATACACTGTAGCCAAGTTTTGTTGCAACGCAGCAAGGTCATGCCTAAGTGACTAATTGTGAGATGTCAGGCTCATGGGTATCTTATGCTGCACGCACTGCACACAGTTACAGCTCGTCACAGTTGCGGCTTGGAATCAGACATATAACACGCAAGCTTGTTATAGTCATTGCCGTGGTTCTTGTGGCCTTGAAACGCAGGTTCCATATCCCTTNAGCCCAAGCCTCAGCCCAGGTATGTTGCACTTTATAACTTTGGCAGCCAGGCTTGACTCAAGACCAGTCACTCAAAATTCAGCCAAAGTTTCGCAACCTGTAGCTGTATGTGAGCAATTACTGTAGCAGGACTGTAGCAGTACCTTCCGCTGCAGGATGACACCTAGATTTGTAGTCATAACTACCTGTAACTACATTGGCTATGCATGGCTAGGCAGCAATTGGGATTGAATTGTGCTTTGGTGCCTGCATGTGATATATATAATGACAGGCCGTGTTTACAGAGCTCAACTGCTGGATTGTGCTGCCAAAGTCAAATATGTGCTCAAAATGTTTGTGTGTTCTTTCAGCTGCCATCTGCAAGATGCTGGCAGCTGCTTTGCACAACAGTCTGCTGTTGTGGCCAGCAACATTGTCTTCATTTGGCAGTTCAGTGTGCAAGGTTTGTGCAGGAGAGCACCGCTGCACTTACAGAACAACTGAGGATAAAGGACACTAAGGTGAACNCTTGCAGCCTCAGAGACGCACTGAAACTCATGTGTATATGCTTGCCAAATGAGCCAAGCAAAGGAGGGCAGAACGTCCACGGTGNGCTGTTGCAAGCAGGTGCTGCTGCATGACATGGTGGTGGTACAAGGTCTGCCCTGCTGTGCAAGTGCATAGCATGTGACTTCTGCAAGCTGCTTGCAACTCAAGCAATGTGTCTGTACACATGCAAGTAACAATTGCAAAAGATTTGTTCTTGGTAGTGCTTGTTGCTGACAGGCAGGAGCCACTGGTGGGTTGAGACTGCTGCTGTCAGTCATAGCCCCACGACAAGTTGGTTGAAGTAACAGCACAACAACAGCAATATATGATCACCACACCCATCATTAGCANCACGGTGTCCTGTTCAACACTGGTGTGACCATCACATGACTTTCTTGGCCCTTTACGCTTGATGTTGATGAGTCCTCTGGAAGAGCAGTGATACCACCTTTCTGATTATGAGCCTCAACACCAGCCAAAGCACCATACCCAACATGAACAACAGTCCCAATGCAGTCAGGATGACATCAAATGACATCATCTGGAACCAATTGAGGTCATGCCTCCATGTTTGTAAGTGTCTGTCCCCTTGAGTCCATGCCGCATGCTCAATTGCACCTACACAACAGAGACAGCAGACCACGCTACATACATGCCCAGTAACAATGTGACTGCTGTGCATGTTTTTGCAGTTTCAGAGCAATTGACGACAAAGGGCAATTAGCAATACACAGGACATCTGCTGCATTCGCAATTGATTGCAGAAGCTACAGCATGACCTGCGGCAGCATCAAAGCATTGGGCCTCTGAGCGTGAAATGCTTGCAGAGTCAGCAAAGCTATTGTCATGAATAACACAACATCTACAGCTCATCAATGAACTTGGAGCCTGATCAGCAGCAGGCATAGTGATAGCAGCATNCACAATCACTACTGACCGGAAGGCTGCCCTGCATCTCACCAAGTTGCACTGTCAGTAGGCCCTGTCACAACCTGCCAGCTGATGCACATTACCACTTGTAGGGAAACAGCACAGGGGCAGCTTCCTATGCAGTGCAGAATTGCAGCAGTGCTGGAGTGGGCTGCACTGCAACAATGCCTACTGATTGGAAACAAGCAACATGTTGCTTGTAGGCTGTCCAGGATGTGTGCCATGTGCAGCATGACACGCATAAGCCATGCAAGCCAGGAATAGGAGAGTGTGTTGCAGAGCTGCCAGTTGACAGTCACGCAACAATATCTAGCAGAAAGCCTACGTGCTGCCTCCAGCGCTGTTGTATATCTCATAAAGTATGTAGTATATGATGCCACACCCCGTGAAGCCCGCCACAAACAAAGAAGATATTAGACCTCTCTTCCCAGGAAAGAGATTGCTGATGTGGAAATTGGCCAAGTGGTATGTGATGCCACCCAGACCAAGAATGATAGCTCCTGCTGGCAATGCATTGAACCCTCCTGGCCGTGTGCAGCCTATCAGGATCATCCCTATCATGTTCAGGAGTACGCCTGCATGAACAGCGCACTGCATCTATGCTTCACCCACATGGAGTCAGGGTCATGAAGTGAGCCTTGTTGTGTCAGGGTACAAAGACCAACAAGCACTGTTACTACATGATGGAGTTAATGTGTGTTGTGACATGGCAGAACGTGCATGGGTGGATTGACTGCATTGAAAACCTTGTGCTGAACAGACTGTGCTGATAGTCTTGTGTGACAGCGTTGGTATGCGCACTGATTTAGCTGCAGCCTTGTGAGCATACTCAAATGCATTTCAACACATGTGTAAGGCTTGCTTACCAAGGACTGAGGTCAGCTTAGGACCAAAGTAGTCTAGCACTGGACCAACAAAAACAGGCCCAAAGTTGAGGGCAAAGATGCCGACTGTCCACAGAACTGCCAGCTTGCTTTCTTGAGTAGGGCACAGTGCATCTGGTCCACCATTGTCTGCAACGCATGACGCTCAAGACTCAGTGACGGTGCATGCAACTGCCGTGACTGGTGAGCTGCCCCAGCATATAGGCGCTGGATAAGCTCACCTGCCCTCTCAGCAGCACACCCCGCATCATAGACACCTTGATCTTTCAAGATCAGAGCCAGTGCATTCCATCCAAACATGAGGCCTCCTGCACAACTTGGATCACATGAATGGGCACAAAACTCCATGTGTTTCCATGAGGATCACACTGTATCGCACACCTTGCACAAAGTCCCCAAACATTGCCATTAACAACAGGGGAATTTTGCAATCCCTGTATGATGGTGTGAGCCGAGGTGCGATGTTGAACATATTGGACAGGATACAATGGTATACTGGGGTGCCGATATGGTCAACAGAACCAGATTCGGCGAGTTTGGCGTCTCAGAATTGATCTTTGTCTCCCCATGGAGCTAGACTACGCATCTTGCAGCCTTGCGATGAATGCACAGGATCTGTCCTTGTCGTATGACCAGGCAGTATGTACAAATATGACAGAGTCTGGTCAGGGGTAATTATCCTGGCCACCAGGCCTTGAGACAGCACGTCAGTCTCGCTGACGTGGAGAACCGTACAAGCTGTAGCCAAAATATGACACGCGAGCAAGTATCAAGAACACGGTGAGCAGCGGCTTGTGAGCTGATTGGCAAAGATCGTAAGCAGAACCGCAGCAGTTGCCCAGCACAAGCTGGAATGCTCACGTCGCAAGTGAAGCTCGAACGGAATAGCGCTAATCGTACGTACTGCAGGGCAAGTGCAGAAGCATCCAACGGGGCGTCGGTCAAGCAGGTGCAGGTAGTCGCTTCATCATTGCCTAATTGTCAACCCACCGAAAGGTTTCGGTTTCTCGAACCTCTTTCGGACAGAGGTCTGGAATTGGGCAGGGTCTCTCAGATGCGCATTTGACTACAGCGCTCTTGAAGTCAAGCAAGGCAATTTCGACCAGGATCATGCTTCGTCAGCTTGTATCAAGATCAGCGGCCAGGTACTGTGAACATTTTGGCAAGTTAGCAGGGTCTGCATGCATGCAGACCTTGCAACGCGGCTTCACCGCTGCTTGCGAGATGAAGAGTGCATGCAGTAGTCGTCATTGTATTGGTCGTCTTGCAGGCAACAGTTCTGTCAGGAGCAAGTAATCAGAGCTTTGAGCACCAGTCATAATGCTGCTGCTGCCCACTCCGCAATTGACCAGAAGAACGTCAGCACACCTGATCAGGGCGACATTGGCAGAGGTCAGCACAATGAAGTCTCTGATGGAGGTGTGCTGAAGGGCGACCCTCATCAAGATGTGGTACCAAACATGGTCATTCCTGATGAGCATTCTAGCAAACCCGCAGGCGAAGCAGGAGGCTTGGACCAAGCCATTGGCTTCAAAAAGGCAGCTGGTGCTGGTCAAGAGCCATTGGCCACACCGACAGATGTCAAGCCAGTATGTTCCCAGCACACCAGTCCATACACATGCAAACGATTTGCACAGCATGCTGTGTCAACAGATACAAAGCAGGCTGGCTTGTCTTGCTTGGAGACTTCTCTTTACATGACAGGGCAGAGCAAGCTAGCTTACGTACCTTCTGAGTAACTACGTCAGCATCAGCAGCTACATAGCTGACGTGGTTGCCGCATGCATGTGAACAAACAGTCATAGCCCTTGTAAGCAATTGTGAGTTGCAATGCCTCATTACACAAAACAGGACACTCTCAACTCGGTTAGTGGGAAACAACACAAGCTTTGGAGTGTTGACCAGCAAGTTTGCCTGCCATCTTGCAGGGCCAAGTAGAGAAGGAGGCACAGAGTAGCCCTACCCCTAGCCTTGCTCCTTCAGACAAAATGGCACAGCCCCACAAGTCAATTGGCTCAGCATGGGGAAGGCTCTCCGCCTTCAACCAATTGCGAGTCATGCACACCAGCAGGCAAACCTATAAGGAAGACATGGGCGACAGAGAGGCTGAGGACATGCCTGCTGCTGGCATTGCTACTGGAGGACCATCCAAAGGCTCAAGCAATGTCAAAGACGCTGGTGAGGCACGAAGTGGTTGTTTGGGTGTACCTCTTGCTTCAATGCTCTTCACATTGATTGCTGATGCGCACAGGGGTGACATGAGTGTGCAGGACATACCATATCATTCATCTTGAGACGACTGTCATGCTTCCACCTTGCATTGACTGGCTGCAGTAAAGTATGCAAGCTCACTACACCATGCTGTATGGTGGCCTTTGTGAGCCTGCCGTATCCTGATGCAGGTCTCAGGAAGGGCAAAGACGGGAAGCTATCAGATGAGAAGTCACAGGCAGGCAGGGTCAGTGCTGACGATGCAGAGAAGGGCACATCAAAAGGGGTGACAGGCAGCACCGAGAATTTGAAGCCTGAAAGCTCTGGCAAGTCTACCAAGGAGGCGGGAAAGGGGCCAGAGCTGTAGCATCATCCTGTAGCATCATCATCATGTAAAATCATCTGAGCTTTTGAATTGCTATTGTGCTCGATCAACATGGCGGAGTTCATCGTTTTGATCAAATGCCATAGCCGGTAGGGCCATGCTGAGCTGGGAACGATGGTGATGCACAGCTGTACTACCAAGGTAGCAGTGTAACAGTGTTTGCATACTTCATGCCAAGGGATGCTAGTTTGCTATCGACCAGCTATGTTGCCAATACATAGAAAGACGTATCAGACTCTGAATGATGTGCCATGATATCAATACCTCAATGCATTTGGTATAATGGGGGGCCGGCCCACAGTTGTAACGCTGATCCTTGACCTGCACGTGACGGCGTTACGTACACGCGCTTGCGATAGGAACGTATTGCGCGAGGGCGCAGGCCACACACACTCCCCAGTATGGCTGTAAAAGGGCTAGGAGCCCTGAAAAGTGTCGCTGCAGCTGCACGTTCGAACGGCTGTCGGCGCATACACGATCGCCAAGGTGCTCTGTTGCAATTCACACACTGTGTCTGTGCGTGCCTGACTTGCTTGTGTCACTACCTTGTCAAAACTTTTGACAAATATGTCTTGTAAGTGGCGCAGACATGATTGCGTGCTGCTGACGCAGGCTACGCTCTGCCTCTGCGCAGTGCTCTGATCCCGAGAGTACGTCAGCTCAGGCAGCCAGCATCTTTGCTGACTTTAACAGGCTGTCGTCGATGCCTTCATCAGCGGACAGTGGTTCAGGTCATGTTCACGCCTAAAATCGCCTCGCTCATGACATGTGCCCCTGTTGAAAGCAGTGCGCTGTTGCTCAATTACTGTGAGCAGTGCTTCTTCATGCTATCAAGCTGCAACACGGCTGCACTCATACCTTCAGGCTGAGGCCAAGTCTAGCAATGGTGCCTCAGCAACTGGGGACAAGCAATATGACTTTGACTTGTTCACAATTGGTGCTGGCAGTGGTGGGGTGCGGGCGTCCAGATTTGCAGCCCAGAACTATGGTGTGAGCCTTTCCAGCACACCTACATTGCAAACTTTGCACAGCGCATGTCATACATTGCTGTATGCATCATGCTACTGCCATGCACACCTGGCACAATCATACAGCTCAATGCAGCATGTGCAATGCATAGCTCAGTGTCTGTGAATGTAGCAGTACAAGCAATGCACAGATGCCATCATATGCTTGGGTGCATCAGGTCAATGCACATGGTCAAGGCTCTTGTACGGACAATATGGTAATCTCACACACTATCAGCCAACTCACCTGGCCGTCATGTACTTCCTACACTACATGGCCATGCCACACCCATTGCTGACATCTGTTATATGGTTGATAGGCTGCAACAGACTTGCTCACGAAGCAAGCAGAAGTGCTTTATGTGCAGCTTGCAGGGACCGCCATGTGATGCAGGTGCTAAGGTTGCAGTGTGTGAGTTGCCTTTTGACTTGGTGGCATCAGACAAGAAGGGAGGTGCTGGAGGCACCTGCGTGCTGCGAGGCTGTGTGCCAAAGAAGCTCATGGTGTATGGTGGCGAGTTTGCACAGGCCTTCAAGGACAGCAAAGGTTTTGGGTAAGCTGCGTCCACTGCGTGTGCAGAAGCCCATGACATGACAAATAGTGATGTGTAAGAGCGGTGCTGATCGCATGACATGCAAGGATCTCAGCCATGTGTTATGTGCCAGACATGCACCACGCAGCACTGCACAGTAAAGCGCGCATCAGCACTGCATTGCATAGCACACTAGCCAAGCATTGCAACACACAGCAATACATCCCTAGGCGGCCTTGCGCAACACAGTGCAGGATGGCGCAGCCCAGCACAGGACAGCCCAGCCCAGCCCAGCCCAGCACAGCACAGCACAGCACAGCACAGCAAAGCCCAGCACAGGACAGCCCAGCACAGCACAGCACAGCACAGCACAGCACAGCACAGCAAGCCCATGCTGAGCTGCTGCACACTGCCCTGTGCCAGCTTGTGCTGAGCTGTGTTGCATTATGGCACACTGTCTTGCGTCATGGCAAGCATCATTTGCACTGACAGCGTGCAAGGCAACAATGTGACCTTGCTCTGGCATAGGTGGGATGTACCTGAGCCGAGTGTGACCTGGGAGCGTCTCATGCAGAACAAGAACAAGGAGCTAGACAGGCTGAATGGCGTCTACATGAAGTTGTTGAACAATGCTGGTGTGGAATACATTGAAGGCCGTGGCACCATTGTGGATGCACATACAGTGGAGGTCAATGGCAAACAGTACACGGTGTGTGCCATCTTATCTAGGCCCCAATCTCTGCATCACATTCACAGTGATGTATATCATGACTTGCTAGCATTCAGATGCAGACTGCATCAGCTGCCAATCGTTACTGTCAAGGCTGTGCTGATGGATAAGTACCCAGCATCTCAGTGTGCATAACACCACATCCCATGCATTATGTGTCTCCGGTCAAATTACGCTTTCCGGCCGCCATGCTGCCTGGTGCCTTGCTCCTGATGCATCTCTGACATGGGCATATTGGCTTGCATTTGCACCCAGCAGCGTTGTTGCTCAGTCTCATCTTACCTAATGAGGTGCTCATAGCAGATGTGCACTACAGGCCAAGTATATCCTGCTAGCAACAGGAGGCAAAGCAGTCAAGATACCAATCGAAGGCGCAGAGCATGCAATCATCTCTGACGAGATCCTGAACCTACGTAGCCTGCCCAAGAAGCTTGCAGTCATTGGAGGGGGCTACATTGGGTTGGAGTTTGCTGGCATCTACAATAACTACGGATCAGAGGTCCATGTGGTGTACAGACAGGTAGGCAAAGGATGCTGCTGAGACTGAACTACCAATCTCTTCTTGTGGGCTGCTGCTGCTGCTGCTGCTGTGGTGCAAGCTCGACAGCCTCTTGCTACTGTTGCCAACGCTGCAGTCAGTCCCATGGCATGCTGCTATGCTAAGACTGCTTGCAAGCAGGTGTGTCTGCAGGCTATCATTCTTCTCACAACATTTATGATGCGCTGCTAAGGCTATCATGCACCTCTTGCTGTGCATCTAGCAACACATTGCAGCAGTGACACAGACATACCAGGTCCCATTTGCGCTTGTGACAGATGCCTGCATGGCAGTCCGTTGGCTGTGCATGACATACAGCTCTGTGACACCAGGTAGACGTAAGTGTGGACACTCAAGGTTTAGGTTTTTTCTTCAGCTTTACACCTGAGCTGCCTGTTAGCTGACTCAAGCCTTCCTTCTGGATGCAGCCACTGTCATTGAAGTGTGCAGCTACACTCACGGCAACTTGCATCGACTCTGAGGGGTCAGGGCTGGTGCCAGCTGCATCCCACATGGCTCCCGTTGTTCTTGCTGTTTGCAACCGTTGTCACCACTTGATTGTGATGCATAGTGCCCAAATGTCAGGTGCTCTGGCTCAACGTTCAATCGTTCTCTTTCTTGCTGATTGCAGCCTCTGCCGTTGAGAGGGTTTGATGAGGAGTGCCGCAAGTTCATCGCAGAGCAGTATGAGGTGCACGGCCTCAACATCCACTCACAGAGCACCCCCACCAAGATAGAGAAGAAGGAGGACGGCAGCTTGTCGCTGCATGTGAAGAAGGGCGACAAGGAAGAAGTGATTGAAGGGCTGGAAGTGGTCCTGATGGCCACTGGCAGAAGCCCCAAGACTCAAAACATTGGCCTGGAGAAGGTAAACCCTAAACCCTAAATATACCCTCAGCCCTGAAATATTGGCCTTGAGAAGGTATTTAGCTCTTGCCAGATCATTCTGTGTCCTCTGGTTGTGTTCAATCACAATCTGGCAGAAGCTCAGAACATAGGCCATAAGAAGGTTTGAAGCCCTGCTGGCCATATACTGTGCAACTGTGTCTGGTGTCATGCTGTTCGCGACCTTGGCCCTACAATACAACTACATTATGTATATCTGCAACGAGCATGCAGCGACATGCCGTCGCGCTGTAAAACCTCCCTTCAAGACACTCGTACCCTATGCTACCTCTCTACAAGTGCAATAGCCTGTGCTTCTGTAAAATATACAGCTAGCATGCCGGCCGCTTCTGCACTGAGTATGCCTGCACAGTATCTTCTGGTGACACAGAAGGCAATGTGGAGCATGTGTGCCTTTTGATTCTCAGAAATTGGGCTTGTGAACGCCACAGCAGCCAGCTGCTGGCAAGCTGACTGGGGCAGTAGATGTCATATGTGACCAGCAAAAGCTACATTCAGGTCCCAAGAGCGACACAAGCGGCAGCATATGGCAGCACAATCTGGCACCATGCCTCACCCTTGCATGACTAGGTTACACAGGCTTCAGCCTGATATGTGTTATGACCTGATCCATGTATGTGCAGGTAGGTGTGGAGCTGGGCAAAAAGGGTGAGATCAAGGTGGATGATTTCAACCAGAGCTCTGTACCCAGCATATATGCTGTGGGAGATGTCACAGACAGAGTCAACCTCACGCCTGTTGCTCTCATGGAAGGCATGGCCTTTGCAAAGAATATCTTTGGGTAAGCACCATGCTCATCTGGTGTGTGCCACAGACCTGGAGTACAGCAGTAGCAAGCCTGTGGTATTGAAGTACAGCTGTTTGCCCACTGTGTCACTCGCTGTTGATACAGTGTGCAAACGGCTGTAATCCACTAGCACAGGCTTGCTACTGCTGTGTCACACACATGAGATACCAAACAACCGATATTGCTCTGCACAGATCCTCATCACACTCGCAACAGTCTGTGTCTTGTGCAGAAGTGCAATGTTGCACTGATGCTGGCACCCTTTACGGTGATGTGAATACACATCCTATGTTGCTGCAGCTGCAGGCATTTTGCTCAGGTCAGAATCAGAGCTTGAAGTCATTGCCCACCAGGTGTACAGCCATTGCAACATTCAATGTGTCATGCCCACCAAGTGCTACGTGTGGTGCTGCATGACTGACTCAACGTGTGTTGCAGGGGTGATGCTGAGGCGAAGGCGGAGTATGCAGCCATTGCCAGTGCAGTGTTCAGCAGCCCACCTCTGGCCTCAGTTGGCCTGTCAGAGGAGGCAGCTGTTGAGGAGTTTGGCGATGTGGATGTTTTCACCTCAAGCTTCAAGTGAGTCATTATTGACTCTGTAACTTTGCTGAGCAATACGGAGGGGGTTGAGGTCTGAGGTCAGTGCAGCATTGAGCCATCAGGGTTTGGTCTGCTCGTGAATGCAGAGTGCCCACATGGATGCAGCTTACGCTCTCCTCATGGTGTTTCTATAANGCCACTGCTGCCAAAGCTGGAGCAGCCAAACCGCCTGCATTGCACGTCCTGCCTCGTGCTGTGCATAAGTCATATTGGTCATGCATTCTGGCACTGCCATTGCAGGTCCGGCACTGGCCCCGGCATTGACCTCGACATGGCCGGCTACTGCTGCCAAAGCTGGAGCAGCCAACCCACCTATATTGCACACACTGCCTTGCACTGTGCATCAGTTATACTAGTTATGCACTCTGGCATTGCCATTGCAGCAGGGGTACTGGCCCTTACATGAGCTTCAATGTACCCGACGACTGCTGCCAAAGCAAGGCCCCTGCATTGCACACACAGCTGTTGGTGAGGTATACTACCTTGCACATGCTGGCACTGCTATGGCGGCCTGCACCACTGCCTGCTACAGTGGTGGCCATGAAAGTGGCCACTGCCAAAGCAGAAGCCGCTGGCCCAGCTGCAGGACCCACATCTGCCGGTGTCCTGCATGTATATGCAGCAAAAAACAACATCATGCGGTGTTGTTGAGTGAGTCCTTTGCGGAGCATCCATGCATATGCATTCTACTATTGCTTGTACAGCTAGAGCAGCCAGTGTACCTATGGCAAATGTGAAATTGTGCGCACATGCAAGTACAGCCAGCATGCTCATCTACCACTTGCTGTGTCCCTTGCAGTACTTTCTACAAAATGGACGCCGGGACCCTGCTACTGCTGTTGCATCTGTAGTAGCACGCCTGACCGCAATCAATGCACAACATTGTTTCTGTGTGTTCAGGTGTTTCTGTGTGTTCAAGTGTGTACCACTATGGTGCCTGCTGAACTGGTGGTCCTGTAGTTNTGTCCTGAGCCTGGCCATCTCAGCTTGCATGGCAAGGCACTGCTTAACGCTCATGTAAGCAGGCTGATCAAGCGGGTCTGCTGCAGCAGGAGCTAACGCAACAAGATCTACTTTGCGAGTAGGATGGCCAGCACTGGAAGGAAGATGGGATGCCTCATCAGGGCTCGCCTGCTTCTGGTCATCTGCATGGGTTTCGGGCACCGCTGGTCGGTCAGCAGCATTGGCATCAGGGTTGCCACTTGGACCCTTAGCCCTCCTGATCACCTTTCTGCCAACAGGTGCAGCGGGGGTTGCAGGTGCGTGTGTCCCACTGCCAGTTGTTGAGCCAAAAGCAAAAGCGTCAGCAGGCTGACTTAAGCCTCTAGATGGATCCAGAGGCTCAATCCCAAAGGCCGAGCTAGGCGGGGATGTGGGTGCANCTGGCCCAGTTGTTCTGCTGTGCTGGCTGCTCTGCCTTCACCTCTCTTGGCTGCAACGCAAGNACCAGCGCCAGCTCTGATGCAGCTGATGTGGTCCCAGCTGAGTCTGACAGCCCTGCATCCTCTCGCGCAGCCGGTAAGGCGCTGTGCTGCAAATGCAAGCATGTTGCTGACGTCATGGCGGCGGACATGAGGTTTTGCTTCAGTGTACGACATTGCAAGCATGAAGACAAGTGTACGCTGTCATGATGAGAACACTGTAAACCTTCACGCTTGAGGTTTGTGTGCATATTGTGCTTGAGGTCTTGTATGCTCTTGAGACTACTTTGGTGGCTGCTTTTGTTACCATGCTATTCCCTCACATTGCAGTTGAATACATGATTAGAAAATGCAAATGCAATTTGATAGAAGCAAGGCACCAGCAGAAAACGCTTGCAGCAGAAGAGGCAAAGAAACTAGGATCCCTGTCACACTTGCCAAGGCTTGCTCTTGCAGTGAGCGGTCTATGTACATTCAAGTGGTTGTCATGTCGACAGGCATTTACAAAGCCTTTCCGCTTTAGAACCGACCATGGTTCTCAAACGCAAGTTGCTTGCATGTGCTGTTGCTTGTCGCCAGCTTTGTGTGTGCCTGTTGCACTTACAGTGTGATGCCAGGGCCCAATATCAGCTTCTGCTATGTGGTGTCAAAGTGACTAGGTGTTGAAGCCATCCCATTTCTGCAGGGCTAGATGGGCTATCATCTGGTGCATCTTCAGGAAGTGCCCCACCTGCNGCTGCTACGCTGATCACGCTGAAGTGGCGCAGGTAACGGTTGGTTACAGAGTTGCGGCCGCCCCCTGGGGGCCCCATGGCTGCCACAAACTGCATGTCCTGCAGCTGCCTGAAGCTCAGATCCTTGCGGTCATACCTGCGTAAGCCCATGCGCAATTTGTCAGGTGGCTGCCACAGGTTCACCGTCAGAGCAGCTTCAGCCAGGGAGTTGTGCTGTAAACAGTTGTGTGCAATACACCAAGGCTGTTCGCAAATGCATGAACAGACACACGAGTGGCCGTGCATCATTCAGTATAGGCTNTGCATCACATACAACATGCATGCAGTGCATCTACAGCGTTGTAATCACTGCGCAATGCAGAGAGTGGTCAAACTTTATGTGTGACAAATCTGCAATGAGCTCTTGATTGCATTGATGTGGTGCTCACTTGGTGATGTACTTGCAACATGTTGCCGTTTAGAACATGCGTCCTTTTGGTTGCTGTTATGCTATCCACAGTCATGTGCTGAGTGCAATCTGTCATTGCAGAGAACATAAGCAAGTTGGCACACAAGGCAACACCAGCTGTGCTAGCCGCAAGGAGGATGCTGACGCCTCGCAGACCATTGCTGCCTATGCAGTCAGCTAAGCTTCCCGACATGGCAAAGGACTCTCCCATGACAGCCAAAGTCACAGCTGACACGCCTGGCCCGGATGACAGCTTCAGCCCTGCCCTGATGCAGATGTTCAGAACCCGAAGCACTCAAAGCTTTGTAGAGCTGCGCACCCCTACTACAGACTTCAAGGCTGCTTNCATGTTTCGGCACCAGTGTCTGCCTTTGATCATGGACACTACTTGCTGTGTCAGCAATTTGATATAACAACCAGAGATCTGGTGCCAGAGCCAACAAGCTTTGCAACAAGAGGTCACTGTACCTGTGTGTCTGTGGTCTGCATGCTGGAGGATTCCTGATGTGCATGTGAGGATGTCTCAGGGGACTCAACTGCCTCCTCCCAGCTCGTCGCTGGTCCTGAGTCAGCCGCTTCACTCCCATCTGCAGACATGCCATCTGCAAGAGCAGCAATGGTAAGTATGTATGAATGATAAGTGTGCAAGCAGAGGACCATGATTTGGAATCAGAGCACCCGACTGCAGGATAGTCAGTGTAGGCTGCAGTTCAAATGTAGAGAAGAGAGCGCTAGCAATGACACCAGAGGATGTGCTCTCCAGAATGCAGGCTGCCACGTATTGCTAACAGTCAGGTGAAAGTGCTACTCAGCTCTTCAGATGCTGCTGTAAACATGCCTGACCATGCCTAGTTCAGTGCATGGCTGCAGCATACAAAGGGAACATGTGCGCACAAATAGGCTTTGACTCACCTGCTGTACCCATGGGCTCCGCATCTGCTGCATCGTCCATATCTTCAAACTGCTCCTGTGAAAAGCCTGGTGGGGTGTCAGCAGTGATATCTTCACTTTGTGTGGCAGGCTGCATATAGCCTGCCACTTTCCAGCAGGTATCTGCATACCATGACTGACGCGTTTGCCCCCATGCTGTGCATGACTGCTCAGCGCTCTGCATGCTGGGGACCCTTGCAAGGAGGTACCAGTGCCGTCTATGGGCAAGTTGACGCNAACGACATCCGCAACAACTCGCTGTGATGCAGTTCCTGTCGCCATATTCAGTGTGAATTCCCTTAGATGCTGTTCACTTGCCCGCTTGCCTGCGTCTGTTTTATGCTTATGCGCCTTCACATCCAAGCTGAACTGCATGGCAAGCATACACATCAGGAATGGCGACAGATCGGACGCAATGCACAATGTCCATATCTACACTTGTTGTGTATGCCCGCATGCTTGGGAGCGTACTTAGTTGTGTGGGTTGCATGTATCTGCAAGAAGCTTGTCAATGACATGCTCAGCAATTTGCGGTCATGTCTTAATGACAGAGTGCCACTGCAAAGATGCATATTGCTAGACTGATGAGCATCTCGTAGTGCCCACAACGGAGGCACTGGTGCATTACAGAGCTGCATGCGACAACATCTTGTTCTGCGTGTGCTACATCTGTAGTTGTGCAGCACCCATGTTTGCTAGCTACAAACAAGCCCAAGCAAAATCATGTTTGCAAGATGCACGCATGAGGCATGCTCACAGCAGTCAGCTACTTGTCATCAGAACTCGCCTGATCAAAGCAGCAGGTATATAGCTTGATGATGTCTCCCTCCTGCCATGCATTAGCCACATGGAACATCATCACTGCTGGCACCTCAAACCACTTCATGTCTGACTCGTCCTTGGCATAGCGAGGCAGCACACCAAATCGCGTAGGCAAGCTCGTGTCAAAGATGAAAGGCAAGGTGTTCTGCTTGATCATTTGCTGCAAGCAACACAAGTACAGTCAAGTTGAAGGTCCACAAAGCTGTAAACTCAAAACATGCACGTAGTGATTGATCTGAAGAACACTCACAGCTCTGGCACTCCNTTGACGGGTATGCTCCAGGGTGCGCTCCGCTGTTGCCAGACTTGGTGTGCAGTCTGGTGGACAGATTGGACCTGAGCACAGGCATTTGCATGGTAAACAGCTGTAGACAGCTTACAACTTACNGAGTGTGGCTTACCAGACATGTGTGAAGCCACACACACAAGAGTTGTCATTGGATGGCTTGCCTTACCCTTGTGGTCATTCAGGCTGGGCATGGACCTTCCAGCACTTTGTGCGTGATGTGCCAGGAAGCTTTGAGTTCTGGATGGAGAACATGATGGACCAGTCCCATGTCCCTCATGCACACACTGATGTAGCAGCCAAGTCAAGGTGAGGCCATGCCTTGTTGTGCCATGTGAAACGTCAACTTCCTCAAGCCAGCATTGCAAGACTTGCTCATTGCCCATCAGGCTTTGGGTGATGCAAGTTGCTCCAGAATGTATGCAAGCTGAAGACCAGCAGAGCCCACTTGCAGTCACAGAGGTACTCAGCAGACAGAATGCACTGCAAATCGCTCCACGCTGTCAGGACCAGTAGACACCATGTGCAGGCAGTCACATTGACACAACAGCTGTACAACAAACTGATTTCACGATCAACTGGTTGCATGCTGCAAGCCTGCATGAACACCAGCAGGGCCTGTTTGCAAGCAAAACGCGCCTGCCATTCTGACAAGTGAAGTGCACCTGCTGGTGGTTGCATGTTATGCTTACCCAACACTGGCAGGACGCGCTGTGGGCACAGACAAGAACACACAGCTGTGTTTTGCCAAGTGCATCTTCTAGGTGATGTGTGCTGGATACAACACAGCAGTTGAAGCTGCTGGCGGCTTTGACAGACCAGCTAGCTCTAAAGCTGTGCTGTGCTTTGGCACAACTGCATGCAGCCTGCATTGGTGTGAGACCAAGTTGGGTATGGGTCTACGCCTACACAGCCCTAGCACACGGCAAGGGCTGCTGCANTGACGCTTTGGTATCAAGACATCATCGAGGAGACCACATTGTTTAAGTGAGATTCAGAGGTGCAGCCCGGCAGCAAAGTCACCAAACAATATGTTCTGGCAACCATTTGACTGCTGTTTAGNTGATAGATTGCAAAGCACACATGCTGGCACACAGACATCTGAGTGCGCTTTTACCCAGGATACTGGACATAAACATCAACTCACAATACACCTTGCGCATTGCAGTACAGACGAAGCAAACAATCAGCTGCTGTATATCTGCTTGATGTTGATGAGTACATGTTGCATGCAAGGATGGCAGGATGTATTGCTGCTTGCTTCGTTGTGAATACAGCGGTGTGACTCCTTCACCCGGCAGTCAAAGCCTTCGACAGGACGATACTCGCACTCAAAGGTATAATACTGTTGCCACCGTAGCCTTGCGCATTCACCTCAGTCGGTGTGCTTAGCCGGCCCGTGCCAGTCACACAAGCAGTGCCAAACACTGCATCTGGTGCCCGTACGGCACTCTGTCAAGTCAACGTTGCTATCTCAAGCTTGCGTGCCTGAGAGTACCTGCTGCCGCATCGAGGTGCTTGCCGCGACCCGCGTTACAGCGGGACGCTGATGCAAGCAAAACCTATCCAGCTAAATCTGCTTCTTGCAAAAATCGCCAAGTCTCTTGAGCATGTGATTCCACGTGCACGCATCACGTGTATGCTCTGGTCCACTCACGCCTCAGTGACTGACTCCGTGAAACTCCGTGCAGGCTCGAGGCAACCCATGTGACTCACGCCGAAGCCTGATTTGCGTGGCCTCGGCGCTGTTACTGTCCCGCTGCTGACATTCTCGGCCAATGCGTAACGCGCGTTGCGCAAGGCTTGCTGACAGAGCAAAATAGTAAAAAGCACGGCACTAAGCCTGATTGCTCTGCTCTGCTTGTGCGTGTTGTGACGCTGCGTAAAAATGACTTGGGCTTAACGCCGAGCTGCCTGTGTGACTGGCTGTCTTCAATAATAGACAGTCAAGAGAGTCTTGGGACTGCGCATGGACGGCCCGTCCTCGCTGTTGCAGCTAGACGATAAGGCGAACGCGACTATCGCCAGTGAGTTAACATGCAACCCCAGACCTTTCACCGTTCGCCNAGCCCGCCACCAGATCAATGACACCAAGCGGGTAACCATAACTACACTTGTCACAATGTGCATTGTGTATGAAGTGCGCTGGCTGCAAATACCACAGGTTATTGAGGGTCATGCTGAGAGTGTGCAGCAGCCTGTGTTGAGCAACAGCAGGGCGGGTGCTTCTTCTGCATGCACTCAAGATGGGTCCTGACCTCACTATCAGCATCCAGCATATCCTCATCCTTGACATCACCATTCGTGGCTGCACCATCAAGCACTGATGCATGTGCAGCAAGCTTGCTCTTGGCGAGCTGCTTGTCAAAAGTCGCGGCAGGCTGCTGAAGCTCTCGAGGCCAGTCAGGAATAGGTTCATCACTGCAGCGTTCCAACACAAGCTGTTGACATGCATGACACATCCCACCCTGTGTTACCTCTTTTGGACACAATCCAGTCAGCTTAACATGAGCGGTGATGCCCTTGACCGATACACCACACTGGCACTGACTGTTGAAGACCGTACCACAGCAATATACGGCCTTGTGGCGACGACAAATGATACAGCACAACTCACTTGATGAGCTGTTCGATGTTGGGGGAGCACACAATGCGCTGGGAGATGTCGCCAAGGAAGATGAAATGGGCATCCTTTGAATTCACAGCTGCGACCTCCTGCCTGAATTGGCAAGGGGTGCCTGCTGTCACATCCAGCAGCACATCGCCCATTTGCAGCTTCACAGCCCCGCTCTCAAACACTAACAGCTTGCCAATCTGCACTCATCAGTCTGCACGTCAGCATGCTGAGCAAGGCTAAGTGTGGCATTGAATGTCTGCTCTGAAACCAGCCATGATATGGCATTGCATCGGGGCCGTGCTTTCTATAGGGCTGCATCCCACCTACCTCATGCAGGTAGTGCACAACTGCGGATATTGCCTGGTGNTACTGTACTGGGATGAAGGCTGGCTGGCTGTATGTTGCTGATTGTATACATGTACATCATGCTCTGGTGAACGAGTGGCAGCAAGGTAAGATTGATCCAGCATCTGCTGTTCAGAGAGCAGCTGCTGCTCAGCCTGACTGAGCTGCTTCATCTGGCGCTGAATTTCAGCTCGCCGGCGCTGATAAGTTGACTGTGCCTCGTCAGATGACATGTATCCTGCAGTAGAACGAGGAGGATATACTGGCTTTGCAAGTTGTACGGACAGATGCTGTGCAGCCTGAGGCTGATGACCACTGCTGATCTGCGCACTGTCATGCAAGTGCTGCTCTCTGTGCTCAGCTGTCGCCTGCNAGCGCAGCGTAGCTGTTGCCAGCTGCCTCTGACAGAATGCAGTGCAGAAAGTCTGCTGCAAGCTATGCTAAGGCTTGCATGATAGGTCAAGCTTATGCCACAGCACTTAAGCCTGCCAGCAGTTCATGCATGTGTGGGTGCCTGTGCATTTGTTGACCAGTATCTGGCTTGCGTTCCTACATCGGAGCTGAGCTCAAAGTATAGGACTCAGCTAGGCTCAGCTTGGTCTTAGGAACAAAAGCCTGGTGCTTGCCACTGATTTGCAACTGGCACCCAGCAGGCTGCTGGATATGTTTTGCATGAGGGCACCAAAGTGCATCAAAAGACTTATGCCTGAGTTGCAGCTGCTTGAAGTGCAGTACCAACTTGTACAAACATTGCGCTACTGACATCAGTGTGAGTGCTGACGAGCATCAACATCACAAAGAGACTGGTTATTGCCCAGCTCCAGCAAAGGTGCCTGCCATGCACGAGCTCATGGTACAAACAAGCTGCTCATNGAGGCGGGGCTCCCGTAGCAGGCATTCCCGTAACAGCCCAAGACGTGAGGAAGAAGAGGACAGCAATGGCCTGCACCGGGCTGGCTACACCGCTGAGCATGACTATGACAGGTGAGGCTGCCCGAGTGACTGCCCGAATAGGAAAAAGAAGAAGACCCTAGCCGGGTTACCTGACGCGCCTAATGTGTGGTTAACAGCCCGACAGGAGCACAAAATGTTGTCATCACACTGCTAGGAGTGCAGCAATGCTGGCACCTTCCAAGCCAGCAAGTGGCTCAGTACACCGGTGCTTATTATGTGGTCTGCGTCGTGAGTCCAGGCAGCAGGTCGGGCACCTAGCTTGTACATCTGTGCGAGAGCAGCACCTCATGTCGAGATGGGATGTGATCGGCATGTGCAGGTTCAAGGATGGTGAGCGAAGGGTGTATGACACTGAAAGGGAGCTTGGCGCCAAGGTGCAGCGGGGAGTGCAGAAAGCTGGAAATGCGGCTGAACATGACTATGATAGGTGATTGTGAAAGGTTCAAGCCTGAACCCTTAACCTGGCAGTCACACAAGTGCTGTAATTTGCATCATGCATTGATGTTTAGTTAAATAGATGTCACAACATGGAAAGTGACAGGGTCCACAGCATCTGCACACACAGCTGCATGCATGTCTACTCAATGCTAGACATGGCCTGATCAGCTGCCTAAGACCTGCAATTCTCACAAGAACTCACAACCTGCTTTGCACAGCATGTCAAACTTGCATGCACGCAATGTCAGAGCCCTGTGAGAACACAACAGCCGGCACGGTCGGTAAGGTTAACAGATCAAACAGCTGAATCTGCTGTTCAGCACTTGCTGGTCAACATTCAGCAGTACTGCTGCATCTAGTTCAGTCAGCATTGTTGAGGGAGCAGCTTTGCTGATTCCAGTTTGACTTGGCCACCAGCTATTTACACAGAAGAAGATTACAGGTTACAGAGGATTACACACCATCACCCATGTTCACTGTATCATNAAAGCTAGGCAGGCTAAAACTCATGCAGACAAAGCCCACAAAAAGAGAAAACACAACTGACACTCCTACTGAAGGCTTTTTTGTTTCTGATGCAAGGCAGCTCATGTACATTGTGCTTGCATCATCAAGGCACAGCTCTGAGCACATGTAGTGACAAGTACTTGGGCGTTACAACACACATTATGAACCNAGCCTGATCTGGATGTCAACCAGCCTTTTGAATTTCCCAGGTCGTCACGTGACTGATAACGCACCGTCATGTTGTACTGTACAAAACGTGCATTGCTCAAGAATTCAAGCCATCAAGGTGTTAATGACAGTGAGGGTTGCTTGAATGCAGAGGCACTGACTATGCCACTACAGGTTTACACGATGATAATTACCAGCAATAGGGACATGATCACCTTTAAATAGTGCTGTCGATCAATTGACCAATTTGCAAAATGTCCGAGCTTTCGACCGAAACCTGAGCCGAAACCCCGTCGGTAGCCTTTCCCTATGGTACTTCCAGTATGCCATGCTGCATGGCCCATGCACATGCACTTGTAAGCTGCAATCTGACTTTGCAAGCTGCCAGTTGTTTTGACAATAGGGCTTACCGGTAAGCTACAGCGAGATGGGTTTGACTGAACTCCTGTCAATCATTCTGGGCAAATAGCATTTGGGTTGCTTCTGCTGTCTAGCCCTCACGCATTTATGAGGGTCGAGAAAGGAGAATGGCTGATGCATGAGTCCTTGTACTGCATAACTTGCATAGTACAAACTGTACCAACCTGGCTGTGCTCCGAGACCAAGTGCTTACAGGGTGCTTGGCAGCGAGGAGCTTGGTTATCGAGGCAATGCAGTGTATAACCTAGCTGTGCACATTGTCGCTAGCACAGCATGGCGCGACGTGATAGCGAAAGTAGAAGTAGGAGCCGAAGCAAAAGCAGAAGTAGGAGCAGAAGCAGAAGCAGGTGAGTGTGAGACGCACACTCCGTGCCGCATGTTCAGGAGGTAATACTGTTGGCAACACGAAAGTGTGTCGCTGCAGAAGTCGACGCAGATCAGCATCTCCTCCTCGAGAGCGCAGAAGGTACGTTTACCTGCAAGTGTAATCAGTGCCTTGCCCAGTGGCCGCTAAGTTGGACCGCTGCGTGACAGATGTCTTGCGTATGCCCCACAGACGGTACCGAAGGAAATCTCCCATCGACGTCAAGGCCAACAGGTATGCAGCTGTTGGTGTACGGATAAAGCTTGTTACAGTCTGACAGCCTCACGTGTGTGAGGGCTTCACTTGCTGACGCGCCTCAGTGTGTGTGGCTGGCTTGCCTGCAGAGAAGCAGCGCAGCAAGCAGCGGCACAGCGAACTAAAGAGGAGGAAGCAGTGGCAGCCAGGGTGGCAGAAGCTGTCAAAGCAAAAGTAGACGAAGTTATGGCTTCCGAAGCTACTGCTCAGCGAATTCAGCGGCGTCTGAAGGAGGAGAGAGCTTCACTGGAGGACAAAGTGAGACCATATTACCATCCTGGCAGTGCTCACTGCGCATACTGNCTAGACTGTCAAAGCGTACAGTAAAGTCAAGAGAGTATAGAAACAAGAAAGCAGTCAAGCAAGTACCCACTTACGTGCATTGCTAGCAAGCAATATGAGAACACCTGCTATTCTGAATGATGTCGCTACAGACTGTATACATTACCTGCTTAGTCCGCCGGATACGCCTGTGTCCCAGTAACAGCAGCTGTGCTCGCTTGGGGTCAATGGGGACAATGGTGTGCACTTGCGCAAAGGTGCCGACATCACATAGCTGTTGATCACTGGTGGGTCCTGCATCCCCTTCCAATGCATCTGCTTCACTGCTGCCGGCTTTTGCAGCTTCACTACCAGCTTCAGATGCAGAAGACGAACCTACAAAGTAGCACATTCTGTGACTGGCGTGCCCCCAGAAGAGTGCTCACAGTCCATGTTCACAAATATCAATTTGAGCAGACACACTGAAGAAAGGCTGACGCAAGAGGCAC
Organism: Trebouxia gelatinosa; assembly: GCA_000818905.1. Classification (NCBI taxonomy): domain Eukaryota; kingdom Viridiplantae; phylum Chlorophyta; class Trebouxiophyceae; order Trebouxiales; family Trebouxiaceae; genus Trebouxia; species Trebouxia gelatinosa. The sequence continues at coordinate 810,144 of KN805369.1, read as the reverse complement.
ATCCATCAGGAGCTGGTACATAGTAAAAGGCAGAACGGCATGAAGTCAGCTGAGCTAGTTTGACTGCTGCAGATACTGGCGCATCTGCCTGCTTACTGCCCTCCTGTGCATATGGCAGTTGCACAAAACCGTGACCCTACCGTGTGCACTTGTTGTGATAAGTCAATGAAAAAGGTGTATGTGTATGCATCTTGAAGCAGGAGAACATGTTGACATACACATCTATGTTGACAGGCCAGTTGACCCCAGCTTGCACAGGCGAACATGNGCATTATTGGATCTGCAAACTGCTAGGTAAGCTTTGCTGTCACACCATTTGGCAAATCATGCATGCGTGGGTATGTTGTGATCATGGGCTTCAGATACATCAGGGGTTCATAGTGTGAATCACAATGTCAACCATGCTGCTCGTACTGTTCATTAAACATACCTACGAGCAAGCAGAACAGGTACGCAGGCAAGNGCAGAAATGCGGAATGCAGTGTGTAAACCTTGTTGTGGTATGCAGTGCTTCTGGCAACATACACCTTGCTGCGTTGTTGCAGACAGAATGCCTGTATCTGATCTTCACTAGTTTGCTTTAGACACCGAGGGACTGTGAGCCAGGTGTACATTTGTTGCTGTGCATCACAGGAGCGCGAAGTCAGCCATGAGCCTTCTGACGACAATGCATGATGCCAGCAGTTGTACCTGTATGCGCCGGCCAGTTGCTGCCAGCCATTCCCAAAGGGCTTTCAACTCATGCTCTCGGTACTGGGGATAATTGACCAAGTCATCAAATAACAATATACACCCTGGAGCAATGTGTTTGTCCAGCAGTGTCAGCGCATCAATTGCACCTGCATCAGCGTGCAACGACGTCAGTGCTGCAGCCCACATCATCGTCCCAACGCAACCCATCCTCCCAATGCAGTGTCTCCCTCTAAACCAAAACACGAGCTACACAGGGTAAGCTGCCAAGGAAGAGGGCCCTGCTTACAACACCACACCCACGTAGACATGCTGTGGGCATTACATGCATACATGTTGTGTGAACATACCCAAGCATATACAGCAGCAGTTGTATCGAACAGGTGGATTGTAGAATTCGCATATTTTGTGCTGCAGATGCGATGATTGGTGGAGCATATGCAGTTTGGGCTATATGCTGCAGGGCTGCAAGACAGCCCAAGGCTTCTGGATTTGCACCATTTTGTGCATTGCATTCTATGTAACTGCAGGTAAAGTGCAGAGGGCCAGTGACCAAGGCTANAGCACAGCACAGCACAGCACACAGGCAAGGTCAGCAGTTAGAGGAAAACCAGGGTGGGGCATGAAGAAGCCCACGGGGTCCAGGGAAAGGGCAAAAGAAGAGAGAGTCTGAAAGATACAGATACAGACAATGGGTTTATTGCACATACCTGCTTCNTTGGTATCACATTGCGCAAGGCACTGAGCAAGCTCCAAGCCTGCCAACACCAATTCGGAAAAACGATTGTTTGATCGATTCATGAGAGATCACAACACTGAACAAGCGCCTACAATGCGCTGGCAAAAGCAAGTAAGGATGGCAACGGCAGGACTAGTCAGCCTTTACTTGCCTCTGGTAAAACTTCTCAAAAACAGGCACTTTAGGCAAGCGCCTTGCCACCTTGCGAGATGACATGATGGCGTGACCATAGTCAATGATCTTGAAGTGGACATGCTCTCCATTCTTCTGGCCTGCATATGGACANTGTGGCCGCATCATGCAGCACACAGAACCTTCACAGTTTCATCAATTCAGACTGGTCATGTTCAGCAACCTACCCATGGGGCTTGTTCACCTGCAGGGTGAGGGCGACAATGCCTTTGTGGGCAGCAACAAGCTGTTCCCCTTCTCCACTGTGGTGTTTGCCAGCTGGGACTACCATCTCACAGATGCCGGGGCAGCTCGCAACCTGCGCCACTCCATCCGCAACCAGCTCAAAGAAATGGTTAATGACGCCATGCTTGAAGACAAGATTGTGGATACCAGAACACGGGTCAAAGGCTACATTATAAAGGTATTCGCTCCCCTGAACGTCACATATTTTNCTGTGGCTCAAAGATACAGCGTGCTTGTAAGAGGCTGTTGTGTTTCCCACTGGCTATGTCGCGTGATATGGCTGTGGGATGCCGCAATTGTCGGAAAGCCATCAGCAAGTTGCTCACCAAATCTCGAACGCACATTCCGTCACAATTCACCGAGCGTGAAAGACGATGAACATAGCAGTTTGCGGCTGGAGTTACCTATGCCTTACGCATGCCTACTGCATTTGCCTTATTTGCCCGTCAGCTTGCTTTGAGTGGCAACTGGTGCAAACGTGTCAGCTGTGTAATGTGTAATGTGCAGTCAGGCCTACATGACAAAGCCCTGACAGCGAGCCCATACCTGCAGGGAAGGAAACCATTGCTGCACATCTGCTCCCGCGCATCAATGCCTTCAGTCGCACCATAGCCATAANTCATATGCAACATGCAGGTCCAAGTGTGAACTGCAGTGAAATGCTCAGCATGCCAGCAGGTAACATTGGTTGTATTGGTTGTAATTTGCCATGCCTCTGTCTTGCAAAATCAATACAACATGGACACATTGTTACGTATTGAGGTCATGTGCTATGCTGCTGTACCTCAGTTCAATAACAAACCTACCTGATTGTATTGAAGCCAACCAGGGCAATTGGCAAGGAAGTGAGGACATTGATCCACCTCTCTGCTTTGGTTCTGTCATTGCTGCCTGGTCCCTGTATGCAACATGACATTCCAGATTTCAGCATGATAGAGATGTGCAACAAGCACATGGTGCAGCACACCTTTGGTCTGATGACTTGTTGTAGCTGGCTGAGAAGCATTTCTTGCTGTTGCGTCAGGACTCAATGCCCCTGTTGGTGCACTGCTTGACAGCGTCTCTNAACCCGTTTTGCTGCTGAACACCATCACTAGTATGCAAATTAGCTGTGTGTGCACTTGGTCAGGTGCAGCCAACCTGGGCTTTGGAGGGAGTCGGCTGGATGCAGCAGACGAGGGTTCCATTTCTGTGTGCCTTCGGGCTGCAGATCAGGCTTGCCTGCGGGCAGCCATTTACCTGCATGGCTCTGTGTCAGGGTCCCTGCATGCGGCCAAGCATACTTCCATAACATGCAGAACAAATCACAGCATTGGCTGCAGACCACTTGTGTTGAGCACCAGTGTGTGGGATGCCATAATCACATCTCGGACAGTAGCAACAGCATAATGAGGGTAACAACAGCTTGTCACGATTTTGCAACCTGTTTGCTGGCAGTACACTTACTGATGTTGTGCATTGCAGGGTCAGATTCAGTACTGCAGTGTTGTTGAAACGAAAAGTACTAATGTACCGTTGGCAAGCCCCGCCATTCTGAGGGAGTTGAGGTGCTGCTGGTCGAGTGACGACAGCTTGCTGTTGGGTTGCTTTAGAGTACTGTTCAGTGCTTCAACAAGCGACAATGTCTCAGATGACGATCTGCCTGCAGAGGCAACATAAAGCACAACAATGAGAGAGAGCCACGCAGCGCTGCACATGCATTCAGGGGCACTCGTTCTGTGGGCACTGCAGTTCAGTTGCAGCAAATCCAGTTGGTCATGTATACGCCGTCTGAGCTCAGCTGGCACGTCGCATGGTAAGCAGGACTTTCATGCAGCATGTGGGCTGACTTGTAAACCAATCATCGGGTCATGCAACAAGCAAACTTGCGCAGCACGAGCAATGTCATACTTTCATTCTGGAAACATACCTGGCTTGACTCTCGTCTTCTGCTTGGGACCTTTGCTGACAGGCTCCTGTCCAGCATCCAGGCTGTTGTACAGTAAAGACTCCTCAAAGCTGGTCCTATCTGCACCAGCCCTGCCCTTCCATGGGCTCACGCCTCCTTCTGTAATGTCCAGGCGGTCCAGTGTGGGATCATTGAGCATGGTCGAGGCAACATCTGAGGCTAAGCTTCTGAGATTGCCTGGGGACCAGGTCTGGGCAACAGCAATGCTGCTATACCCCAGCTGTTGAAACCTGGAGGAAGCTGTGTCATCACTGTCCAGTGTGATCCTGGTTGTCTGGCCAGACTGCATGAACACCCAACACAGTCACAAACAATGTCACCACTTACAATTTGACTTGCTTGCAATGCCATACAGAATCAACTCAGGCAGACAGGTGATGTAGCAATATACTGTGGCAATGTAGTACGGTGTATACGCATACTATTGTTGTCAGGTCAATAAATTTGACATGCTGACACTGAGATGGTGCTCTTTTGTTGCTTTCCACAGTATGTCAAAGCTACGAGGGATGTAGAACATGCAAGGCTTGGCACAGCAGGCTAGCTATTGGTGGTCTGCGCAATCAGTTGGCATTTCAAAGCAGGGTTCACTAGGTGGCGTGGCTACTTTGTAGAGCTGCTGGCAACATGGCTAAGTTGACTGGTGCTCTGTATTGGCCTGGACTTGTCGTCTTGAACAGCCTAGCTGAGGCAGCAAACAGGGCGACACAACATGACATTGCTTTCCACACAGGCTGTGCAAGTGCATTGCAGCTGACCTGACTGTTGCTTGCTGGTCCTGAAGACGTTCGTTTGGGCCCCCAGCCTTGGCTGTCACTCACAGATGGCTCCCTTTTGGCTGTAGGTGCCCAGGGCAGCCTGATCTTGTTTGGCTGATCACTGCTGTCCTTGGATGGAGCAATGCCTAATCAAGCAATTTTGATTTGCCGGCTGTAGAGTGATATACAGAGAGATATGCACAGTGATATGCAAAGTGNCAGGATGCACGACGAGGACGTGTGGCCATACAGCACCCCATGGTGATGGTGGGTCATTGCTATAGGCAGCTGGTGGGTGCATTGTGGGCGTATGGTGGACCAATGTTGGGCTTAAGTGCTGGGCTTAGGTGAGCATTGANGAGAGAGACCAGTTGAGACTCAGAGACAGGGATCACAGCCGGCGTATGCATCAGGTCCATCTCAACACCAATGCTCTGTGGACTGACTGTTGCTCAGGTCCCCAACTGCTCAGTGAACTCCAACTGCACAGGGGTCCCCAGATGCATGTCATTGGCATGCATGTCATTGTTCATACATGTGCAGACAGGTATGTATGACCATGCTTTGAGCCGTTACAATAGAGCCTTGAAGATGGCTCACACTGCATGTAATGAAGAGCATGCACANCCGAAGTGGAAGGGGTAGTCAGATGCATTGCCGGCAGGGGCCACTTGCGTGAAGTTCATGATGGGGCTCAGGGCACTTTCATTGGCCCCCTTTGTGGGATCGCCTACCTGCAAGAATAAGGCAAATTACACTGAGCCTGTTGCTGATGAATGTACCATGATATGGCATGAAATGTTGCGCTGTGCTGCACTGATCGATGTTGTGTATGGGTTCCTGCTCACTGAAATCAAAGTGACATGAGTCTGTTTGAGCAGTCGTGCAAATGCGCTACAACCTGCCACAAATGCCGCAACCCACCTACAGTCTAAGTTCGACAGCCTTTGCACAGCAGTGTGCTGATGGGCAGTCACACAAGCCTATCCTGTGAGTCAGCAGCACGTCAATGTTGTGCACAGACTCTCTGCCAATGATGTGCAGTGGGTTTGCTATGCAGGCATCTGCTGTCCTCAGCATGTGTGCATGACCGTCGCCTACCCAGCATCCAACCCAGCGAATAATCAGTCCACTAACGTGCTGAAAGAGTCAGGAAGCTGTTGCAGTAGTTGTACCCATCAACTGTTGGTTCCCAGCAACAAAGTCACACATGCAAAGAGCATAGACATTGGCAAAGTTGAACTTGCCCTGTAAAAGTATGTCACTCCTGGTTCCAAAGGCCCTATGGTCGTGGTGTGGATGACTGGGGAATAGTAGGTGGCACCACCGCTGATTGTACCATTTGCACTGCCATCAAGATCAATGTCCGCATTGATGATGCTGGACACAAATTGATCCACATTTCCTTGTNCATCTGCACCTGGTGCTGACCAATGAGGATGTGCGCTTTCAGCTGCAGTACAATGCACGCATCACTGCAGAGCAGTTCACCCCCATTGCTATCACAGAGAGGTGTGGCTTGAGTATAAATGTATGTATCACATGTCAAGTGGAAAGTACAGGACACCAAAGGCTTGTACTCCAGTCCAGCCTTTAGTGTACTGTACTTTTCGCTTGCCATGTGTTACATTCACACAGCATGCAGATCTGTGACGTCAATACTCCGCTTCGAAAATATGCTGCTGACAGTTGCACAACTTTGCTCATGAGTGGTACAACCAACAATCTCCGCTGTACCTCTGTAGTGANGTGAACGAGAAGCTGTGGTGGGTAACAGTCTTAAGCTGTCCTTTGACTGCCTACCATTTGCCACATCTGCGCAGTGAGGGGGGTGTTGTGGTCCAGCCTGGCCTGGACGTGACTGGTCAGATTTTGGCTGTGTGCTGGAACGGGGTCTGAGGATAGCAGGCAGAGAGAGGTTTGGAGGTGCAGCAGGCTGCTGTGCCATTCTGCACATGGGAAAAAGGCGATTTCAGTAAAGTTCCAGTAAAATAAAGTGCCATCTGCACTAAAGCAACTTTCATGCTATGATCTTGAATATAGGGCTCCATGCTCAGTCATGACTACCATCAACCCATACAAGGGTGACGTGACAGGTTTAACACCACAGGATGCTTGGATTGCATGCCACATGATGAGCAAGTATAGCAGTAGACAGAAACCTGCAACCAGCTGCCAATGAGGTCAGGGTTTACAAAGTTCCGCATATACATATGCCACAGACAACATAAAAGACATGATGCAGAACACAGAGATCCAGCATGCTTCTGGTGCTCACTCATCTGCAGCAGCAGCAGCCTCACACAACCTCGCTTTCTGCTTCAGTGACCGCATGAAGTCACCAGCAGGCTGTTTTGGTGATGCAGGAAGCNTGCCTCTGACAGCGCATGCGGTCGCCAGGCACGACTACTTTAGTGATGCCAGACAAAAGCCAAACGCCAGCCTTCAGCACATCTTCAGCGATCATGCATGAATGCAATAGGTGTAATGGCCAACACAAAGCATTCAGAACACGGTTGACAAGCGTGTGTGTGAGTGCTTGCCTGGTCGCCAAGGCCTTTCGCAACCTCATCAGCCAATCTTCCTGGCCAGCTACTGAGTGTGCTTGTATCATCATGATGCATGTGCATGTGAGCACGTATGCTATTGAAAAGAAAAGTCTATGCCCCGAAGCGGTTCAACCATGCCTCACGGTGTTGATGAGAGGCCTTGGATGGACCGTAGGCATCCTCCCACCTAGTGTAGTATCCCTTAGTCTGATTTGCATGGAATATCTGCAGGTGCCATCATCAGCATCGGCCTGATGAAAGCCATCAGCTATGAGTGGATGGAGGAGTGCCTGTCCAAGGAACAAGCACNCTGTCCTGCTCAGCATGTTGGCTGCTGTGTCCACTGCCTATGCGCTCAGGCTTCATGTTCCGGTGTGTGTATACACTTGCATCGCACAGCTGACTATCTCCGCCCGTTCTTGACAAGTTTGGTGCTTAGCGCAAGCATTGTGCTTGGTATTGCTTGGGACGCATGGCTCTCAGATATGAGCCACTTGAGGCTGAGCCAATGTTCTGTTTGTGGCAGGTCCAGGTAGCGGCATTGAATCAAGAGGCAGCTCGCATCAGGGCTCACAGTGAAGCAGACTCCGCTGCTAGGTAAAGCTCCCAACATGCTCAAAGCTGCTGCATTGTACCATCTCACCCGCCTCAAGGTCAAACTTGTTGCCTGCAGACGGCACGCCACTCTTTTATGTGTAGCGCATGATGTTGTACTGCCCACAATAAGTTTGTGGGCAATCGCAGTTTTGGAGAATCACAAGCCAGGACAGCTTGGGCTCGCAACAGTGTAATATGGCAGACCATGTGTGCATCATGTGGCGGCACCTCTCAGTGATGATCTGCGAGAGCCTGGTTCAAAAGCATCCTGAGCAAGACTGCTTGATATATCACTCACACTCGGTCAGCTGTCTTTGGCTGCATGCATATTGGATGAATGGGTCTGCAGGCACAAGGAGCACGAGCGGCAGATGCAGCAACTGCAGCGGCAGCTGCAGGTGGCACAACAGGAGCACCATAACCTACAGGCTCGCCTGGANGCCTGCCATTGGTGTGCTGTGTATGCTGCGTGTAGTATAGATTAGCGCTGTCTGCTGCATTTGGCAGTCTGTTACACAAGCTTTGCAGGTTGACAGAGCAGGCCTTCACTACAATAGGCACACACCATTTGTTGAACGCAATACGCGAGACAAGAGTAGATGCAAACCTGTGCAGCAAATTGTAATCACACAACAGTCTGCAGCATTCATGTGCAGTAACAATGNGACATGTGAGTCTTGCATGATACTGTCGATGTGCTGTTTTGTCTTGCTGGTCCACACATTGCTGTTACAGCTGAAAGCAGAAGCGGCATGCAGGTTTGCGCATACTGTTGCTAGTGCTTGGCTGGGTATGCTGGCTGCTATGCATACACACAGAAATCAGGGTACTGTGCTCTCAGCGGTTGCTAGGCATTTTTCGGCTCTGTGCAGACCATCAGCACGGCACGGCACTGCACAGCACAGCATACTTGCAAGCACAGCTGGGCAACAAACAAGGATCCGTCATGACTTTTGTAATGAACACGAATGCCTGTGCAGTTGGGGGTGCTGGTGGGTTGGTGTTGTTGTTTCATGGGGCGAGCGGGGTGGGCAAGACCATGATGGCCAATGCAGTTGCGCGGCATGTGGGCCGCAAGGTGCTGCTGATCAACTTCCCTTCTTTGGGCAGCAATGAAGCCGGCACAGCTATCCGTTTCATCTTCAGGTATACCGGACTGAAGTGTTCAATATGATTGTGTAGTCAAATAATGATTATGGCAAAACCCTAATTACCACTGACATTACATGCCAACACACAGTGTAGGGTGTTGTTACCACGTGTACATTACAGTATTGTTCAAATTTGCTACGGCAAGCCTGTCCCCCTCCTGTCTGGCCGTCACGTGGCTGGTGACCGGTCCAGCAAGGCCAGTGCGCTCAAAGAGAACTTGCACTCAACGTCTGCCATGTATCCATCGTGCACACAAGATGTCACCACAATGTATACACATGAAATCTATCANACCACTATGTCAACAAACAGGCATTCATTTGGAGAACTAAGCAGAAAACATGGAGCATACCTGGCCAACAATGCTTGCATCTGTATAAACCCGCTTGTCAAACGCCCACAACTTTCCACCGCTTTCAGTATGGAACTCTGTACCCCATGTATAGTGAAACATGGCAGCTTGGCCTATGCTTGCATCTGCGGGTGGCTGTGCAATCAGCTTGTTGTCAGGAGGTTGAGCCAGATCCACTGTGATCCCTTGTATAGCTAGTGCTGTAGAGAAGGCATACATCTCACGCACCCAGCCCAATTTCTGTTTGGACTCTGGGTCAGCCTCGATGTGTGCAGTTAACCTCTCCCAATCAGGGGTCACCTTCAGTGTTGTAGCACAGGTGGTCAAGTGACAGCAATGATCAGGAACGCATCTTGCGCACCCAGTCATACAGTCATACAGTCTGGGGCACATCACCTCTTGAACAACATGTCANTGCAAGTGGGGGCAGCACAGCATCTGCCATGTCTTGGCTGGGTAGGAGGTTGGCCAGCAGGCGGCAGCTGGCCAGCTTGGCAGACAGGGGCAGCCTGGAGGCGCTGCCATGCACCGCTGCTGCAGCATCTGCCAACATTCACGATGGACCTTGTGTTAACAACTCTTGGTACACCAACCTTGTAGCACAGCCATCCATAGTCTGGGCACCAGACCNTCATGTGAGGTAAAATGCAGCAGCAATCTAAGCGTGTCGAAAGTGTGTTGAGGGTGGCGTGTCAACATATTACCATTGTCACGCTCGCAGTAGGGTGACAAAATAGCGAATGTGAACACGCCACTCCTTTCACCTGAGTTCTTCAACAAGCATTTTGAGAGTGGCGTGTCAGGGCTCGANCATTTTGGATTTGTGTCTGCTCACTACGCAGCGCGATCTTGCTGCGTCAAGTTTAGACCCGCGTGCGTCTGCGTTCGTGCCTGCCGCTGCATTAATCGCTGACTGCTCGGCTCGTTCCGTGGGCTTTGCGACCAGGACTGACCCAAGCGGATTAAAGTCAANGCTGACAGACTGCTGTGTATCTGACTTGGGGTCATACTGCAAACTTGATGTCCTTCAAAGCGAGGGTCATGATGCCATACAAGCACTGCAAAGGCAGCAATACCTGAAAGCGCATGTTCTATGCGCATGTTCGTCACGAAAGCTACGAAGCAATTGAACAGCAATGCCAAACCGACTGTTGCAGCATCATTTGTGATGATCATGTCCCTCATCAAGGGCTTCAGCCGCTTCACATCCCATGTACATGCAGATGTGGTCGCCCAGCCCTTGAACATGATCACAACTGCCATATCTTGAGCACCATGTGTGCTATCACCTGTGTTTGATGTTGGCGAGACTGCAACTGCTCAGCTTGCAGTGACCGCACAAGGTCAGCTTTTTCCTCAGCCAGAACTCGCACTTGCCGCTTCATGGTCTGCACCTCTTGTCTGATGTCCTGTGCACCAGCTTCATATCTGCAACCAGCNGTTACTGCAGACGCCAAGGGCACTTGGGTACGTGCGTGATCCGACGAGCTTCGCGAGCGCACAATGACGTTCTGTGCGCGCTCTGTTCGCTGCTGCTCTTTTTTCGTGTGGATTTTGTGTAATATCGTGTGTCGAGAGGTTGTCAGGCGGGCCTGCACGCCTCTTGTGTCAATATTGAAAGTCGCGACTTGCCTCGTCAGCTCATCCGCCCTGCTGCCGTGTTGCAGGTGCACGCAGCTTTCCACAATGTCACTGCTATGGTGNCTCGCTGCAAGCGCTCTACAGTGGTCTGTGAGGAGCTGTGCTGGCTCAGTAGCTGTTGCCATTTGCTTTTGTACACATTGCGCTCCTGCAGCATGCATACACTGATGGACGCCACATGCACTAACTGCCATATGCTCAGCACAAAGAACTGATTGCCATGTGCATCAACTGACTTATAGGGAAAGGATGTTAAAAAGTAAGATGGCTTCTCAGTGTGGGCAAGCGGGCATGCAGTGGTCGTGCACCACAATCACAGCTTCTGTATGAACTCTTATTGCCACTTGCTGATTCTGTCTCCTTCAATCATGCAGTGTTGATAGCAGCTATCTTGCTCACGATGAGCAAATCATGGCGAAGCCATTCACTCAAGTGCTCATTCCACAATTCGTGCACAGCAGCACAGGTCTCAAGCTGTATGGCGTTGCACAATGCATGTTCAACTTGGATCTGACCTGAAGTGTGCTGTGTAGCTCAGACAGCAGTTCTTGCATGCGGCCTTTCAAGCTGCTGTCACTCTGACTGTGCTCACTGTGCACTGCACTCAGGCTTGCCTCCAAGCTCAAGACCTGCATGTACTCACAGTATTTGTGTTTGCTTGGCGTCGCGCACCTTGCAACATGCATTACTACCTGGACTGTGGCTTGGCCTGGGAGAACCAAATCAAACAGTTGGAGCTGGGTTGTGGTGGCTATTCTGCCTGCATACTACTCACAGACTGACTCACTGCTTCAAAACGCTTGTGGTGGGCGATTGTCTTCTGCCACAGGGCACCTGCCACTTTACGCATAGCAAATGCATACTGCCAGCGGTACTGTTGACTGCTGTGCTCACAAGTGTGTCACCCAACAATGACGCTTGGCAAACACCACAATGAGTCTGCGTCCCAGATAAGAGGAATAGGGATGTAACAGTATAACAAAATTGCAAGGCCACAGGCATCCCACCACAAACCAGCCTATTACAGCAGCAGCAAAGCTGTGTAGAACCAAGTGATAACTTTGCACATCCAGCAAGCTGAGCTATGCATGTCTGCAAAGAAGCACAGGCACAGCGGCAGGCCTGCTGCCTTACATACCTGCTTGTGCAAGTTCTCACGCTTTGCACGCTCTGCCTGGTGTGCTTTAGTGGTGGCCTGCAAGCTGTCCTGCAATCGCTGGTTCACCTGGCTCAATGACTGCACCTGCGTAAGTGAGCAACTTGCAAAGTCAGCATGGCACACAATGGATGCAATTCAAGGCCACCAAGGCTGCCTGGATCTGGGTGGGATGAAACTTTTGCTTGATAGCATCGTCACATGAACCATGCAGCCATGGCCATCTACAGTACACTACCAGTATAGCCCAGGCTTGTAAAGTTGTGCGGGACAACATCATGTGCAGAAGCATCATGCAAGTGTGAGCACTGCCTACACGGTGCCGCAACAAAGATATCGACAATGAAAGTCATAATGCATATGTTACCGCCCAAAGATTAGCTGACATGGTTCGCAGCAATACGGCATGACCACACAGCACAGCAAGAGCAACACCTCAGAGTGGGTGTTGTCCAGGTCGTGCTCCAGCTGGCGCTTGCGTGCCTCAAAGCGGGTGCTGCTAGAGTCAGTGGCCTCCTCAGCAGCTGCAGCACGTGCTCTCTCCCTTGCTAGGCTGCTGCTGGCTGCCTCCCGCTCCCTCTCCATCTTCTCCTGCACCACCACTTGCTGTTATGCCTTGATGCCACTTATACCCAGTGCAGCGACACCTTGGTGGAGGCTACAATTATATGCTATACACATGCAACAACTGCAGCTGCTGCAACATGGGATCTCCCACCAGCAAGGACGAGTTGCTGGTGCCCTGCTGTGTCTTCGTCTTCACATGCAACAGATGCTGACTTGCTTGGTTGCAGTCAGGAAGTGCGCTCATGTTTGATACCGTGCTGCCAAGACTTGGCAACAAGGGTTGCTACGGGCATGTCAGGTGCACTTGCACTTTGCAGAGCTGCTGCAGCCTGCAATGCTCTCTTGCAGCAATTCCCTCGGCTTGGATGCACTGTCATGCCTCTGATGACTATCACATGTAGCAAGTGCCAGCAGGGAGTGCCTGGCAGCCAGGCCCATGTGTGCTCAGCAAAAGCAAGCTGGTGAGACAGCTGCAACAATGTGTCACACACAACAGACGACAAGCTGATGCCGTGCAGCAATGCACCATGCCATGCCATTCAGGGATGCCAAAGTGCATGATGACCAGGCATATTTCTGACAACACACCGTATAACACCACTGAAAATCAGCAACATTGTGCCTGGTAGCATGCCACAAGACTCATGCACTTGTGTTGCTCAAGAGCATGGCCGCTGGGCAGCAGACCTTATATGCATCGAGCTGGGCCTGCAGATTGGTGCAGTGGTTCTGCATCTCCCTGTGGACATTCTCTGTGGATGCCATGGCGGTGGCGGCCTCCTGCTGCCTCTGCTTCTGCAAGTTCTGCACCTGCTGCTGCAGTGTTCCTGCCTGCATGCAGCCACTGCACTGACAGACAGCACCCCAGCCAGCAGTGTATCATGCACAAAGAGATGCTTTGTCGACACTGTCAGCGTGTACAGCTGAAGTGTGAGTCATTAGCAATGAGGCAATGTGCTGCAGCTGTGATAAGAAACAAGGCTGACAGACTGCTGTGTATCTGACTTGGGGTCATACTGCAAACTTGATGTCCTTCAAAGCGAGGGTCATGATGCCATACAAGCACTGCAAAGGCAGCAATACCTGAAAGCGCATGTTCTATGCGCATGTTCGTCACGAAAGCTACGAAGCAATTGAACAGCAATGCCAAACCGACTGTTGCAGCATCATTTGTGATGATCATGTCCCTCATCAAGGGCTTCAGCCGCTTCACATCCCATGTACATGCAGATGTGGTCGCCCAGCCCTTGAACATGATCACAACTGCCATATCTTGAGCACCATGTGTGCTATCACCTGTGTTTGATGTTGGCGAGACTGCAACTGCTCAGCTTGCAGTGACCGCACAAGGTCAGCTTTTTCCTCAGCCAGAACTCGCACTTGCCGCTTCATGGTCTGCACCTCTTGTCTGATGTCCTGTGCACCAGCTTCATATCTGCAACCAGCCAGATTGCAATTGCAATTGCCAGAGCGGTAAGACATTCACATGGTGCCAAGATAGGTGCATGTGAGATCTTGGCATGGCGCTGTCTTGTGGCAGCTTCACATTCAGCATGGAGCCTGAACCCTAACCCTCTGAGCATTAAGGAAGCACACTCAATTCTCATTAACTGCTAATGCAACCCAGCACAGGCAGTGCAAATCATTGCTGCATGCTTGAAGCACATGTTAGTTCAATGAAGAACTCTGTCGGATATGGCAACAGCTCAAAGTACAGCATGGCTTACACCAGTGCATATACAAAACACAAACCGAGTGTGATGACAGCATGACCTGAAACCGGACTAGCATCAGCAAATGTTGGCCGCATGACAGGCAGGCAGCAATTCAGAAGCATGAGGATCCAATTGAGAGGGGCAATGCAGTTTAGGTCATGTTTCGTCAGCCTACAATAAAAACTGTACCTGCGGCAATTGGCCACGGTCTCTACCACTTTCTGCTGCATCTGTTGGAGCTCAGCCTGAGCCTCCTCGAGCTGCTCCCGTGAGGCCTGAGCTGCATTGTGAGCATCATCTGCAGCATCCTCGGCCTGGCGAGTGCGCTCCTTGCACTCAGCCAGCTGCACTGCCAGGGCAACTCCTTCCTCCCGACTCTGCAGCACACCACAGACCTATACTGAGACTGAGTGCAAATGCGTCACGAAGATACGTGCATCATGTCTTCTGTGGCTGAGCTCAAGAACTCAGCTGAGCAGGCAGCAGAGGTAGCACCGGCTCATACCGAGTCTGCACTGTATCTTGCAAGAATGAGGTCAGCCTCTCCAATCCAGTGTGTCTGGAGGCTGCAGGTCCATGTTGTCGGTGTGGACTGCACAGACTGTCAGACTGCCTTGAAATGCAACAAGAGCTGCTCTTCGTGCAATGCACACAACTCGAGCACACAGTGGCAGCCACATGGAAGTACATTTTGGAGATATGGGCAGCAACCAGAAAACAAGCAGCAGGCAAGACAGAAGGACAAGCGCCCTTATTTCACTGAACGGTACATGGCACAGCGTGACAGAGACTGGATGGGCGTGCAATGAGTTGAGTGCAGCTGCCGTCAGCTCAAGTACCACAACAGCAGAGCTGGCGCATGCATACTGGTTCAGAAGTTTACCTTGGCAACTGCATACAGAAGACGAGAGTGAATGTCAGTGCCCCCTTGCTTCGACAGGTCATGAGCCTTGAGGTGAAGCGCCTGCCGCAATGTCCCAATCTGCAGCATACATGACAGTACTGAGTGCCACAGCACAGCAGCAGCAGTACATGCTGCACAGACATGCAAGTGGTCAGCAGTTGGGCGGTGTCTTCAGTGTGCACCAACATGCACATGACGGACTGCCAGGTCAGCATTGCGCTGAGCAGTGCTGGCAGAGGCCCATGGTTGCAGCCAGAGCGCATATTGAATGAGGAGTCTGATTCTTGTTCAGGCATGCTTCAACTCCAACGCAGAGGCATGTATGCTGCCTGCATGACAGCTGACCTATATCTGTATAAGGCAGCGGTGCGTGCAACATCTACTTCTGACTATGGCAAGCACACAGGGCATCTGCCACAATCAGCAGCACAGCATGTAGTAGTTGCTGTGCTTAGTGTTTTGAAGACATGCTGATTGTGATCATGCCTACTTGCCCAGCACTGCAAGCTGCTGGACAGGGCCCACCAGCTGACAGTGCTGCATTGTGAGTGTGTGCAAGGAGGCCATTCAAGAGGGCATGCTTCAATCAGCAGTGAGGGGTATGCTGGACCAGTTGGCAATGCAGCATTCAGCTTTTCCTACCTGGACATCTGTTCCATGCAGTGCACGTTTGCTTTATGTAAACAGTGTCATTCAAGCTTTCCGAATCCATGTATGTGGCAGACAGCCTACACAGCTGAGTCATGCGGTTGCTGTCTGACCTCATCACTGCGCACATCAGCAAGCTCCTGTACAGTGGCGGTGCGTGACTCAGCCTCCTCTAGCTCCTGAGCCAACTCGCGCAGCTTGAGCTTGTACTGTGAGCAGCGTGCATGCAGATCAGATATGTTCCTGCTGGCAGACAGCTTGGCCTCCAGCTTTCTAGTATAGGCCTTGTCTGTTGCCATGCCTGCCTGCATGCCCATGATAAGCCTTTTTGATCTCTGAACATGCAACTGTATTTACTGATGCTGGTAGGCTTACAGACCAAAAGAGGCCTGCAGGGTGAGACAATATGTGACACATGGGTCATTACTCTGACGGTGGATCACAACTGCGTGTTGTCACATCAGTGTAGTCAACTAGTACTATATGTGTAACTACATATGGCACGTGCAGAGCAGGTCTCTTGAACAGGACCAACATGTGGTACCGCTGTACCAGCCTATCAGCGCCAGTATGTCTGCTTTATTGACACACAAGCCAAAATTCCAGCACAGATGCTTATGCTTGCAGATACTGATGGACCAGACAGTGCATCCAGCATGCTACCAGCCAGTCTAGTGACAGGCAATGGTGCTTGCTAGTCGTGGATGTGACCGCATGTGTCACCCTTATCAATGGACACATTCAACATTTGTTAGGGCTGCTCTGCTGATGCTCAAGCTACCTGAAGTGTTGCACATGACACCCACATCATGACACTGCGTGGCGCATGGGTACATCAGCTTTGGTTCCTGACAAGGACACATGTGAAAACGCAAGCACTACACAGGGCGCAGCTGTTAAATGCATGCATGCATGAAGAATGTCACCTAACCTGCAGTAGTGAAAAAACCTGGTAGGCTGCTATGGTGGAGTTACCAGCAATTTTGCATCCATGGTGTACGGCATGGTAACAGAGATCAAATGAAAAACAGTCAGGCAGATGCCAATGACCGCTGTGTACTACATGTGGTCCGCCTCTCAAGTGTGACTGTCAAGCCTTGTCCTGACATGATTGCTAGGGTTTGATCCAGGTGTTCACAGTGTACTGCATTGTGCTGCTGAATTGACTAAGTAGACCTGGTTATGACTCTGACTTGAAGCAAGCCCTCCCTCAGCAGCCAATTTTGCAGCAGGTGCAAACAGTCTCCAAGCCTGCTTGACTTGCCAAAATGTGGTACACCTCACATGCGGCATGGTCATACCTCTACGGCATTGCACTGACCAGAAAGGCGCTCAATGGTCCGCTTTGCAAGGTCCAGCTGCTTATCCTTGTCAGTCATGGCAGCCTTGAGGCCCCGGTACCTCTCCTTGTACTCAGTCATCTTGGTGAGTGACTCCTGGTTCATGCGCGTAAGTGCCTGCCAACACAGCAGAGAGGTCAATGCAACATGTTTTGCAGGACTCTTGTTGTGTTTCCATCATACCACAGGACATACGATCTTGTCAAGTCGTACATTATGGTGCACCAGTGGGCGTGCAGCTGCACCACACAGTAAGCAGAGCTCTTACACATACCACATGCTTTGTGTTTGTCCAGCAAGCTGAACAATCTTGTGTTGTGGCGTTGCATGTGAGAACGCTTGCCACCAAGACATTGACCGAATATGACAGGGATGTGGCTGAATCACGTCATCTCCTGTGACAATGTATGATGTTTTGCACAGTCTAGTTGGGCTGCGTATTGCACCCAAAAATGGTATAAAACCCTCCTCCATAGTTGAGTAGTGCTTGCAATTTGACAGCCTTATTTTTATGATTTTGGCCATGGTACCGCAATACGTTTTGTGGCATTGCAGCGCAAGATTTTGAATGCACACTTCCTGCATGAGGCCATGATTAGGATGCGAAAAGGCACCTGCAGCTTCCTGCGGTCTTCTTGCAGCTCATGCTTCACTGTGGCAACAGCACTGTGCTGTGGGGTCCGCGTGTGTGGTTGCGGCGTCACGGCCTGAACCCGAAAGGCAGTTTAGGCTGAACAGGGGTTTCGTCATTGACCACGGTTACCAGGGCTTGCTGGTGTTAGGCAAAGTGTGTGCATAAAGCTAGCATGATTGGTACCGTGTGTGCGTCCTGTCTGGCTGGTGAACTGAATGCTGAAGTGCTGGGCGACAGTGCTGCAGATGAAGGGAGCCAGGAAGCCTGTATTCTCGACTGTTTCGCTGCAGCAGGCATCTTAAACGACAGCTCGTATGACGCTGTGGGCCCCTTGTCATCCAGCGAGACTGGTGAGCATGCACGCATTGAACCCATGCTGGCGAGTCCCCGGCCTTACGGGCTGTTCAACGTTAGAGGTGCCGCATCTTCTGACAACCCGCGTTGGGCTATACGTCAGGCGACGTTTACAGCGTTCATCATTACAAGCAGCTACGCAGCATACGCAGTGCCTCATTGCGTAGAGTCGCCATATCCAGCCTTGCAGACAACAGTTGCTACACAAGAACAAGACGTTGAGTTTGACTTGGCCAAAAATCGACCTGGCAAAATTCACAATGACAATGCACAAGCTTGCTATGCTGAGTATTGAGGTGTACAGCAGCTGTCATGTCATCACAAAAGACAGCAACTTGCCCAGGGTGTGCAGCATATGTCCAACCATCGAGTCATACCCTAGCAATCTGATCATATGCAGAGCTAAGACACACAGGAACACACCAGTACCAAACGCTAGCACAAGTCTCAGAAGACGACCCCACACTCTAGGAGGCTGAGCAGCAGGACTGTAAAACATGTCAGAATGCCCTCGCAACTTTGCTGCTTCTATCAAGGCAGCTTCACCATCTAAATACCAGATGGGGGCCATGTTGATCAAGGCCAGAGCTGCAGACACAGCGAATGTATACACAAGCATTTGCTCAATGATATGCGGCCAAAGCAGTGGGATAAGACTGAGCTTTGGAACATAATCTGAAACCTGCACAGCTTGCATAAGTTGCCCAGCTGTGCCAACATAGACCAGGTAATGTGGACATGTCAAAAGTGCCTCAGCGGGATCAGCAGCATGTTTTTGTATAATCTTGCGATGCTCACTAGCCAGAGCAACCCTGCCTATACGGTCACTACTTGTTTGCGACTCTAGTTGCAGACCCGCAGCATGCTGTGCTACATGAGGTATAGAAACACTTCGCCTGCCTTCTTGTGATGCATCTGATGACACATTCTGCAACAGGCTGCTGGTGCTGCTGTTGCCAATTCCCACATCATGTAATGACATGGGCAATGCTGACNATACACAGCTACACTGCAGGATGGAACAGCACCACACTCTTGCAGTGTACATCTGCCTTGCTACTGACACTAGGCTATGAGTAGAAAGAGCCTGCATATGTGCAGATACAGGTCAGCATGCCATCCACACAGAGTATGTTGTGCAGCCTGGTGAACATGTGTGACGCAATGCATGTGCTGCAGCACAAATACAGCAGTGTGAATGCGCAACACAACAGATAGCCTAATGGACTATGCTTCACTGACATCATTTGTGCATGGCATGGGAATCAAACTGGCACTGACAAAGTCCCTGCCTTTGTGAGGGCAAAGGCTGCCTGAATGGCTCTGACATCTGCGATGGGCAGAGCTCGCGAGACAGTGAGGTAGGCCAGATCCTGCGCCAGCTTGTGAGGGCTGTTGTCATCCACGCACCAGCACAAGGGCCCTTCCTGCTTCAGCCCCTCCACTACACCGCCATTGCCTGCTAACACTCTGAAAAAGCTGACTACCTCCACTGCAGCAAGTCACATACCTGTTGGGAGCCATTGCATGAGATGAATGATTACAAAGGTCAGTGAAGGGCAGCATTGCCAAGTCAGGCTCCTGGCCAAAGCACCTGGACAAGACCTGCAGAGCAGGCAGACACTCAGGAATCTCAAGATCTGCCTTACAAACAACCATGGGGCAACTGTGAAACAGACAGACGTGCTGTAACAAGTGTGCGTCATGGCAGGATGTGGCTATTTGTGTTGCAATTGCACAGGCACATGCTTGAGTTACTTGCTTGTAGAGTGGTGGCACCTGCAGGATGATCCCCTGACTGCACCCCAGCAATACACAATACACTATAGGCCAGAGGATTCGAATACCTCGATATGGTTCAGGCCTGCACATTGACCGCACACTGATCAGGAATCACTAGCTTTGACTGGCTGTCAGGTTGCGTGAACAAGATCTGCTTTGCCCACAAAACCAAAAGGGGGTTGCGACTCCTGCTTGGTGGCAAGCATTATCTTCACAGGAGGCAGAGGCTGAGGTGGAAGCAAAGACCTCAGCTGCTGGGCAAAGGCACAAGCGTAAGACTGAGTGTGACACTGCAACTGCCACTTATGGAGCGGCCTTGCGCTCGGGCCTTGCCCAGCAGCTGAGGTCTTTGCCTCCACCTCAAAATTTTGCCTCCTTTGATGAGTATGCTCGGCAGCAAGCAGGGAATCACACCTGTCTGCCTCGCTGCGGGCGAGAGGGAGCTTTTGCTGAATTTCCCAATTCGAAAGGCCCTTTCCACAACAGCGCTTTAGGGCATGTGAGATCTGAACATAGATCAGGTACCCTTCGTAACTTGACTAGTTATTTGCCATCCCGCATCAGCCTGTTGAAAGAGTTTTGCAGGATGATTTTGTGTAACTCCGGTATGCATGAGGCATACGCCATAGAAATTGCTTGCTCACATCGCTGTGCATCATCAGAACCTTACGCAAAGTCTGTTGATTCTCAGGTGTACATACAAGCTGGTGTTTTGAGCCACAGGTTTGCACTTCAGACAGCTTGAAAATGCACATACTCAATGCATGTATGTCACTGTCTGTCTCTGCAAGTATAGGAGATTGGTGACGCACAAGCTGCTTGTTAGTCCGGTAACATCTGCTGGTGAGTGGCATCTCACCCGTACAGCATGACTCAGCTCCTATGCTTTGATGATTGACGGCATGGATTTAGCTTGACATGGTGTGGCTCTGCTGCTGGCTGCAGTAGTTAGGGATTGCAACCCTGTTGCAATTGCAACCAACTTCTGCTTCTCACACATGTGCATGTGCGTCGTAGCTTCTGTCAGCACCAGCAACTTCTCAGCATCNTTGGAACAGCAAGGCAACAAGGCATACAAGCTGTCGTCAGGGAAAATAGTTCTCTCACAAACAGCTGCTTGATTAGGGCAACTGCTTCTGAAGGTGTCCTAAGATTGATTTCAAGGCATCATCACTCGACAGCTCAGACGATGTACGGGTCAGAAAGAACGCAGCTAGTGTTGTCAGCATTGGTATCTCAGGTCAAGTGTTGGAAATTAGCAAGTCGTCACTCCCGTACAACAAGATGTGGTAAAAGGCTTTTGCGGCTGAATCTCAGGTTGCCAAGAGACAAGGAGTGGTCGCACCTGTTGTGATGTCCGGCCCAATCCGCCGGCGCAGCACTTCAGCCAGCCTGCAAGTACACCAGGCGTTCAGACAGGTAGCACCTAAACCTGCCGGCACAGTCGGACGTAACGTAGATGTTGCTATCTGACGGCCAAGTACATACTGATGTACCACAGCCCACAAACAAGCCTCATTGTTCTCAGCATATATGGTCATGGGGCAAGCTTTGCCAGCTAAGAATGGCATGCTGCACGGAGGATGGACTGAGTTGACTTCAAACACAGCAAGCCAACTACAAACAAACGCTCACCTCTCTGTGTCCAGCTGATCAATGAGGATGTGCAGTAAACTGTCGTCAATTGTTTGAATGCCTTGTGCTAAACGCGTGCCAAGTGTTGCAGGGTTCTTACAGCTAGCCAGCCATGAATTGGCCACTTTGGACAGTATATATGGTCTTGCACACACAACGATGTGTTTCCGTGTTCCAAGCCTTTAGAGGCATTTAGGCATCAGGCTGGATGACGAGCTCACCAACTTGCAGCTTGAAGCTGCAACAGCAACAGAAAAAGGCTATGGATACAGACTTTACAAGCCTAAAAGCAAAGGCTACAAGCTCTTTTGCCGGGGGACCAATTTGAAAAACTACTATGANGATTCAATGACATTGCTGAGCAGATCAAGGCAATTGGCCAGGAGAATGCTGAATTAGCAAGCCTGCGTCATCAGAAGAGCATGGAAGCAAATGCCTTGCACCTGGAGAAAGAAGAGGCTTTGGCAAATCTTGCTCGTGAGAAGCAAGCAGAGCTTGAGGCTATCACACAGGCTAAGGACCATAGGCTCCAGATCTTTCAAGACAGAGTTCAAGACCTTGAGGAGCAGCTGCAGGCTAGCAAGCCTGCACAGGGAGATCATGATGCCAATCTTGCAGAGCAGCAGGTAGCTATGCTCGTCACAACAAGTGTTTAATTGTGCCTATGTTGCAGTGACAAAGTTGTGCACACTGTCAGCCTATGACCCAACAACAATTGCATTGGTGCGTGACTTTTGACATGGCTGGACAGTATGCTGCACAAGGCAAGTGGCATGCTTTACTGCAGTCTAGGGTGCTCAGGCACTTGCTGATTGCTTTACTGGTAACCCAAGCCTCAGGCTTGACACATGCTCTGTCCAAACTGATAAGCCCTGAGTGGTCTTGCCTAGTGACCGTGCCTCATGAGTGCTGATATCCGACACTGCCTTTTCTTTGCAAACCAGCTCTAGGTCATATTTGCTGCACAATACAGGACTCAGCAGAGAGTATGCTGTAGCCTTTGATGTATGACCTATTGTACAGTTGCTGTTGCTTCAAGTGCACTCCCATCTTGTTCTCCNTAACAGCCAAGTGATGCAAGCACGCGTCTGCCTGATAGAAGTATTCAGCTGAGTGCTGATCGTAAGCACCTGCTGTGTGTTCTCACTCTCTGGACACTCACATGGAAAAGTGCAACAGGAAGCCAAGGCAAAAGCCATCTCTGCCAAGGTAGTGCAGCAAGTGGTGCCACTCCTCAGTGGCTCCGACAGCAGAATCTGCCAGCTTGCATGCCAAGTTCTGGGAAGCTTGTGTCACCTGTTTCAAGGGCGGCTGGCCATTGTACAGAGCAATGGCATTGCACCTGTGGTCACTGCGCTGGACCGCGCCCCTTGTCAAGTAGCAAAGTGTCTTGAGGTCAGCTGTGCTTGCTCCGTTTCAACTGCAGACAGCCGCACTTGCTTGTAAACAGTCTTGTTTTTTCTCAAACTCTTAATGCCANACGGTACACACGACCTGCTCAGCTGTGTGGTTGAATGCGAGCTGTGCTCATCTGCAGTGATTAGGGTGTACCACTCTTGAACGGAAAACATGACAGAACTTCATAGTCTCATGCATGGCAAGCAGGCACTCAACTTGTCAGCGTTGGTACTGTTCTCAAGTGCTGCACATCACACAAAACAGCAAAGATCGTTGCCACTTCAGAGCAACCCCCAGGGGTGCATCGTGTCATTGATGCATGCACATTGCATGCAGCTGCCAAGGCTTGTCAGTGTGCATTACAGAGAACAAAGGGGGCTCTCGTCACAAACCTGGCATTTGGTTACCCAAGATAAAGCTCACATCATAATCAGATAGGTCTTGCCATTTCTGATAGGCAGCAGCATTCACACCTTGACTGCTGACCCAGCTATTTGAGTGCTACAGTCGTCACAAGTGCATGCAGGTGAAGCGGCCAATGGTGCTTGCTGGCAGCAGCATTGGCGCCTCAACTGTTGTTGACTTCAGCTGACTGCGTGGCAACTTTCAGAACTCTTCATATGCACCCTAGCATTGACAAAGGCTGTATAGGTCTGCCAGCTGATGCTCTGTGCCTGATGGGCATGTCATTCTACATCTGAATCAAGATTCACTCACATGTGCACCCTGAGGTGTGCTGTGTGCTGTGCAACTGTAGTATGTGCATTTTCAAGGTCAAACCTCCCTAGCTCTGTGCATTTCGCCCAGAAATTCGGCTGGNCAGTTTCAGCTGAGGAAACAAGTACACACGTCGCAGGCTGACTGGCTGTACCAAACCCGACCTATACACTGCCGTGCGGTGAGACGTCAGCATGACAGACCGTACACGAGCTGCATAGGGCGTCGACGCACCAACTCGGCAAGTAAATCGGCCAGAGCCAAGCATGCAGTTGTCAGGCGTGCAGTGTACAGCTATTTGCTAGTGCACCAAGTTGCGCTCCGAGGCGTTGTGAATTTGAATGTTCCTGCATGGTATCGGGGATCCTTCAGTTGACATCCTGACCAGGCAGGAGCGCAGCCCTACTATTCAGTCTCCTACTGCACCTGAGTGGCTCAGGGTATCTCCTGGCTTGAACATCCAAGGTCGATGTGACAACAAACTCTGCCGAGCCTATCAGCGCATTGTGGTGAATGGAGGCTACACTGGAGTCATTAATTTCAAGAACCTGCTCCCAGTTTGTCCAGTCTGCTCTAAGGATTTCTACTCTGCAGCTTATGTCTTTACAGACTGTTGTTGGGCATATGACAGCCGTCAACTGGGCAGCAACTGGCAAATGCAAGATGTAGGCAGCGCCTGGCAGCATGTCACCTGTGACCAGTACCAGCGCTTTCAATGGCAAGGAGACACCATGGACAGCAAAATGCTGCTATTTTCTGTGCAGCCTCTTGTCCAAAGGATCAGGCCCACCACCCAGACAACACAGCTACTGTGCCCAATCTGTCATNCAAGCGGCTCAATTGTTGCCAATTCCGGGTGTGCTGTGGTTGCCAATAACTCTTGCTTGAAAGACGAGCAGCAACAATCGTCAAGTGCGGCCAAAACCGCACCTTGACTTCTCCTTGCATGTAGACCAAGAAGGAATGCGGGTATCTGGCCCAATCAAGCTGCAACATCTGCTTGTCCACCAAGCTGAGACATTCACATAGCATCGTCTCCATCAGAATGCTGCCAGCATAGCGGAAACTCTCATCAATCAGATGCAGATGGTCCTGGAGGAATTTAGCACGCGGCTCAAGATAGGCCAAGAAGTGATGCAACTGCAGGCGGCTCAGCCTTGCAACCTCAGCCCTACAGCACCATACAATGCGTCAGCAGGTTACGGTTAGACACAGGTGCAGCCGCTCCCAGATGTTCATCAAATGTGTCGACAGGCGATGGACGAGCCTGACTGCAAGGGTTCAAATTGGAAGTTGCTGTTCAGAAATTGCTGGCATTTGGTATCAACCAGCAACATGTGCGGCGTCTACACGGAGACAGACACTGGCATACACACAACAGTTGCACTGTTTGCCATATGCTACACTATCAGGGATGGTGCACACGGAAGAGGAAGTACCTGCCACTCAGTCTGACCAGTTCCTGCAACAGCTGCTGCAGGAGCAACTGTGTCTGTAAGCTGTCTTATGGTCAGCTCGTTTTTGGCTGCAGGTCGAAAGGGTCAGCTGCACCTGCTACTGGTGAGACACAAGACTCAGGAAATGAAGTTTTGCCGGGTCCACCACCAAAACCCGATGCACAGCATACACCATCACAATCCTGGCTGCCAGGTCCACAAGCCAGCCTGCAAAACGGTGTAGCTGCAACCCCTGGCACAGCACAGTTACCGCCATATGGAACAGAACAGCATTACTTCCAGTATCCAGCAGCTGCGTTTGCTATGCCAGGCATGCAAGCACTAACAGCAGCCAGGCCAGTACCAGCAGAAGATGACAGGTGTGTACGCAATCGGTGGCTGCTGCCCTCGCCAGGCATAAACTCACAGTTATCAGGCCAGCGTGCAGGCACCATCGACTGCTTTGTGACACNGAGGATGCATGTTAAGTGCACCTTGAGATTGCAGTGAGGTGTGTGACTGCAACAGCGCATGAAGAGCACCTGTTCTTCTTGCTCTGTAACAAAGTCGTGGAGGAGCAGAAGACCAGGCANTATGAAGTACTAGATTACTCATATGTTACGGTGCGTAAGGCTCGAGCAGTCTCAGCAGCTTCGCAACTCAGCTCTGCACCAGGTTCCAAGCAAAGCATAGCAAACAGCTGACAAGTGCACGGCGTACATCACGTAGACAAAGTCGCAGACAATACGTGTTGAGCCGAAGCGATTCCCTGCGCATTCTAGTATCGATGCGGTCTTCGCTCTGAGGCTGTGCCACAACATACAAGATGTGCGGATGACCAAACCTGCTCGACCTGAGCGTCCACCCTGCTAGGGTAGCCACTCTGTGATCGCATGGCTTCAGAGTTGGATAGGTGGATCGAACAGCTAAAGAACTGTGAGACACTCAAGGAGTCGGAGGTGAAATCGTTGTGTGAAAAAGCTTTGGAAATATTGGTAGAAGAGGGCAATGTGCAACGAGTAGATGCCCCCGTCACAATCTGTAAGTACAAATGATGATAATGCGATACTCACTGCACTTCTGGAACTTGCCTGTCAACTTGCCTGCCCAGCTGAGCAACCTTTGCACGAGTAGCATTTGTGCTTCTATGTATGATAGCATGCTACCTGCAGGTGGAGATATTCATGGGCAATTCTATGATCTTTCAGAGCTCTTCAAGGTTGGCGGAGAGTGTCCGCAGACCAACTACCTCTTCATGGGTGACTTTGTAGACAGGGGGTTCTTCAGTGTAGAGACATTTCTGTTGCTTCTGGCTCTCAAGGTACTTTGCACAGCTCTGCTTGCATCATTGTGCTCTGCTTGAGGTTGATTGGCGTTCCTTGACGCTAAATTTGCAAGTACAAAATAGCCTTGCATGTTTCTTTGTGCTGAGCATGCAAGAGCCACACGTAGGTACGATACCCTGACAGGATCACTTTGATACGAGGCAACCACGAAAGCAGGCAGATCACTCAGGTGGAGTTCTTACAACTTCTGATAATCCGCCTGTTGCCCCTTTACCCTGCCATTCTCACATGAAAGCAACTGCATGCCACAGTATTTCATGCACAAAGAAATGTATGAACAGTCCTGCCGCATTTGCTCACTCGTCTCCAAGAACCTGTGTGTACAATCCAGCTGCTGCGTTTGAGAATTACGTTTGATGGCTGCAGGTGNGAAATAGTCTATGGATCACTTACTAAACAGTGTGAGCCCAAGCTTGGTAAGCCAGTCTTGATGTACACAGCACACACTACCTACACTGACAGACTCATGTACACAGCATACACTATCTGCACTGACGGACTGATGTACACATCATACACTACCTCCACTGACAGCAGACCAAAAAGCTCACGACACTGCAATTGTCTCAAACATTGTAACCTTTTAATTTGGGTGTGTCACCCTGCATAAACACATCACACACATTCTGACAGCTGTATGCACTGTAAAATTACTCAGTCATGTGATGTNACCTACAAAAAGATGAAAAAGTCTTGTTGTTGAGCAAAATTGTTTATGTAAGGGCCTGACTAAATGTGGAGACCAGGGGCACAGACGTCACAAACAAATCCAGACAGCACATTGCACTTGCTGAGAGTCTTGTCAAGCAGGAGTGCAGCTCAACAACACGGTGCTGCTTAGCTCTGCACCGCAACATGATTTCTGACATAGCGCTGGTCAGAGCTGTGGTTGATGGCCTCACTCAATCCTGAGGTGCAGGATCTCAACGCATATTCCCACCCGCCAATGAGCCTGTGCATTGCATGCCAGAACACCCTTGCTGAGCCATCAGACAGATACCACACAGTTGATGCTTCATATCCCTTAGAGATTGCTCCTCAACATCAGCACGGTTTGCATAGTTGCGGACATTCCTCTTTTTGGTGAAGTTCAGATCGTGCGAGGCTTCATTATGTCTGCCTTCACAACTCTGGTGGAACTGGCGCTGACTTCCATTGGCAAACAACAATTCTTTCAGCACTACTCAGTCAGCACTTATTCCACCAAACTGTGAAGGCACACATAATGAAGCCTCGCATGATCTGAACTTCATCATCNGATGCATGCCGCTGCAGCAAGCACAGCAACATCACTCAACAGGGTGCATACAAAGCAGTGGCCAGCTCAAGAGCTGCAGCAACTGCACGGCGGTAAGCAAGTGTCTCTCACAACAGCGGTGTGTGTGTGCAGAGCATAGAGCGGTCATGTGATGGTCAGCCATCGCCAAAACCCACAACCAGCTACGTTATACATTCGCACCGCAGGCTTACATTGTCCCAGCCACAGGTGAGCATGATGTCATCCTGGCAGGCCTCCCGTAGATTACTGTCCAGCCGGAAATCAGTGCACCGTTCCTGCATCATGTTTTCCAGCTCGTCTCTGCAGTCTGGAGGGAAGTCATTGTCATTGCGGTGCTCCTCCAGGCAATCCTTCACCTTTGCTGCACCTACAGATACCACAATGCTTGAGCCTGTTCAGAAGCCTAGTACATGCGTCAGATATACACACGCTCTCATGAACAGTAATCCGAGGCTGCTCAGTTGGGTAGCCCTCCACCCCACGCATGCTGTGTCACTTTTGGGCTGAAATGCTGGTGTTCTGTCAGTGGACACCTTGCCAGGTGTGAGCAAAGAGCGCTTGTAGAGCGCCAGAAAACGTGACTCTCGCGCACAGCTTGCTAGCTTGCCAAACATAGCTCGTCCATCACTTGAAGTGCACTCAACGCTGCATTCCTGCATACCTGGGCACTGCTCTACAAGCCAGATAGCTCGCCAGCCATTCTTGCTGATGCAACGTCATGTCCCTCAGTACATGCTAGCTGTTGGACACAATGGCATGGCACCATTCAGCGCCAAAAATTGCTGACCAGACCTGGAGCAATGTCATGACAGAAGGCCTCCTTGGCACCCATGCACATGCTGACCAGAGGGGCGTTGAGCCTGATTTCATCTGCGCTCTCAATCTCCTGGCGAAATAATTCTCCTGAGCACTCCATGGTCAAACGGCCTTGCTGCCCTNTATGTGCCTGGCAGCCATGCTGTCAGTGCATGCTTTCGTGTGGGTTGCTCAGAAACGTGTTACATCATCTGATGCTCAACATTCTGTCAGGCCACACTGGTGAAGTTTTGCTGCAAAGGGTTCGTAGATGACTGCTAGATGCGGAAGTTACGACAGGCTTGACTCTACAGCCATGGTCTGTTTTGTAAGCTGTCACTTGTGGCTGCAGGACATTGCAGAACAGAATGATGGCAGCAAGGGGGAGGGGCTGGTCAGACAGCAGAGTGCAGTGCAACATGCCACCGCTGTGCTTCTGAACAAGCAGGCTGCACCCGCCACCCTGGTTCTAGCGTACCTACCCTGGCTCATTGCTGCTTCCCCAGCTCATGCCCTGAATGTACTGAAGGTACAGCTACCTTCCTTCCTCCCAGCTTGCATGATCTGCATATGTGTGCGTGTGGCTGCATGCATACTGCATACCGGATGCATAGTTCAATGTCAAGGTGTCCTGGGGACATGTTCTGATCAATATAAGTGCCAACATGTCATTATCAAACCAAAACGTTTAAAGTGTATTGTCGTATTAGAACTCATTTATGAGTATAAGAAGATTGCTGCTTCTGCTGGCATAGGCCAGGAACATTGATGAGGAGGCAGCACTAAAGCTGGTGAGGTCTCCTGATGCCAGCCCAGATCTGCTGTGGCGTTACCTGGACTACCTGGTCTGCCAGCAAGGCAACGACCAGCCTGAGCTGCACACAGAGTTGGCACTTCAGTTGGCAGATGCTGCTCTGCGACTCATGGCATCAAATCAGGACAAGCCATCAACAGGCATGTCACAACAGACAACTATGCATGTTAAATGGCTACTGCATAACAGTATTCTACCACACGGCAGCAGCCTGTGCTTTGGATATTGAGTGAGCAACTGTGGTCAGCTGCAGGAACACTCGTGATGCACACTATCAGTCTTGACCATTTTGATATGCACTGTGGCACCTGTTCAGTGGTCAAGAAGGATGGTTTGAGCTTTTGGTATTGCTGGAGCTGCAGACCTCAATGGACAGGCTGGCGTTGCTGCAGGTATGTCTTCATTGCCTGTTAGTGCTTAACATTTATTGCTTGATGCATGCTGCATTGCCTTTGTTACATACACTCATGCCGCAATGAAAGTTGCTGGACAGAACCATTAGCACTTTGCATGAGAAACAGACATGCAATCTTGGGGGGCACCGGCACCCAGCCAAGCCAATTTGGTCAAGTCTGCTGGGTTAGATGCCGTGTCAGCTTGATCTTCCATGGCCGCCACCTTGCATCTTTCCTGAAGCGATGCTTTGTCTGTTGACTTGAGGCACTTGTTCACTGAGTTCTCGGATCTGACTGAGCAAAAAGCTGATTTGCCACAGGGCTTTGCCAGGAGGCTGGGCCAGACAGCCCCAGGGCTAGACATCAAGCCCTTCATTGTACCCTGCNAGCGGGCTGCCTGTGCTGCATGTGCAGCTCTGGAGTCCCTTGCCTGCAGGGAGGAGGAGGGCCTGTCAACAATTTGGTCATTGACCTACAGATTGGTCAGTCTGCATGCAGCACAGCTCACAGTTGCGATGCATTAGCTGCATATATATAAATACATCCTACACAAACACAAAACAACACACTGCTAGATACAAAACAACAGTCAATATGTTATGAGTGGTCTGTCACACTTGATGCCAGTAATCTTCCATGCAGTGACACATGAAAATGCATGTGCAGGAGTGGATAGGCCCCACAGGGAGGGCATTGCCAGGGTTGCTTGGGATATGGCTGCTATTTGTGCAGCAAGTAGTTTGTGCTTCTCTTGCCTCTCAAGCTCCAACTCAGCTGTCAACCTTTCTATCTGCAAAGCACAGCAACTCCAACTGTTGTCTAGCGTGTTGCGAACGGACATGCCACAAGTACAGCAGAAACGGGTGGGCTGCTACATTGGGTCATGCACAGCATATGTGAGCCTTCTCTTGCGTATGTCTTCACAAGCATCAGCTGTTGTTGTGCTTGCAGTCATGTGTAGCAGCGCGATTGTTGCATGATGGTCACATACTCCCTGAATAGCTGATGATGCACACAGATGAGACATACTTCCCTCTCCATGCACAATTTTTCTGCTTTACGGCGCTGCCGGCTTCTCTTTGCTGCTGTACGATTCTGCAGTCTTCTTGACTGCAGAGCCAGGCAAATGTGTGTGGTGTACATATCAGTCCTGGAAACTCCAGGCAGGCACTTCCAGAATAGCTTTTCACCTTTGGTAATACCACACATCAAAGCAATGCACTGCCCCAGTTTGGATCATGCATGTAGGTTTGCGCTAGCAGACGTGAAAGGGTCCAAGAAAAAGGTGCACCTTTGGTGACAGTGGTTGAAAAAGTTGTGCTGCACTCACATCAGGGCAGTCAGGAAGATTGTGCAAATGCACTGCAATGTAAATGCTCTTTACCATCTTACCTGGACAGCATTATATCCTGAGCCACTTGTCTGATCTTCTGATGTGAGAGTTGCAGCAGCTAATGGCTCTTGTGCAGATGCTGGAGGCCTGCTAGCTAAGGCGGCTTCCTCGTCCAAGGGTACGTCCTGTGTCTGATAAGCAACATTTCCACTTCCAGGTGGCTGTGTGGGAAGTGAAGACATCTCAACCTGTGATTGATGCATCACATGATTTATGCTCAAGGTGTTGCCAGGTTCAGCTAACAATACGAGCTTGCCTTCAGACCTGATCTTGGCACAAAACACACTGAGAGATGTTTACTGTGTAACTTTTGCACAAGGAAGTTTGACTGTCACAACATGGAGCTTGTCTTTTGAGAACGCTGATGCCACTCCTGCTGGCAGCGCAGCATNTTATGTAAAATGGCATTGCACTTATGTAAGACAGCTGCCAACGATGCTCCACCACTGCCATCCAGCTGTCAAATGCCACGTGGTACTTTCAACTGGCAAAAACACGATGCTGAGCATTGCTACTGTCTGTTGCAGAGATGAAAGACACTCCAGATGCCCCAGCCACAGCCAGGGCTGAGCTGGACAAGCTTGGCCCCCTCTCCGTTGATGAGAAGATCACAGCAGGAGCTTTTGCTGTGACTGTTGGCCTCTGGATCTTCGGTGGCTCAGTGGGCATCAATGCAGTTGCTGCAGCACTTCTGGGGCTTGGCATATTGCTGGTGACCAACGTGGTCAAGTGGAAGGACTGTCTAAGTAAGGCTTGCCATGCTTGACACAGCAAGAACTTCTGTGTTCCTTGCAGGCACGCATTGCCTGCTGCTCTGTGTGTGTAGCATTGCATGTAAGCTAGCAGATCATACCCAAGCGAAGACATGTGCTGAGTGTATGCGGCACTTGTTTGCCTCAGCTGGTGACGCCATGCACACAAAGTAGTGCGCAATGCAAGCTGCTAATGGTGCGATGCTCCATGACAACCGCCTGCCCTG
Organism: Trebouxia gelatinosa; assembly: GCA_000818905.1. Lineage (NCBI taxonomy): Eukaryota > Viridiplantae > Chlorophyta > Trebouxiophyceae > Trebouxiales > Trebouxiaceae > Trebouxia > Trebouxia gelatinosa. The sequence continues at coordinate 778,014 of KN805369.1, read as the reverse complement.
TCAACAGAAGGCCAGCAGACAAAGTGGTGCATCCAGGGCTGGCGCGTAGCTGCCAGTACTACAGCAAGCCGAGTGAAGTACGACACTGTGTTGGTCTGCAGGTGACAACCAAGCATGGGATACACTGGTCTGGTTTGCAGCCCTCATTGCCATGGCATCATACCTCAACAAGTATGGCTTCATCAAGTGGTTCTCAGACAATGTCGTGAACTTGGTTGGAGGCCTGGGCTTGTCTTGGCAGGCGTCTTTCGGCGTCATTGTGCTCCTGTATTTTTACTCCCACTACTTGTTTGCTAGTGGAGCAGCCCATATTGGCGCTATGTATACAGCTTTCTTGTCAGTAGCGACAGCCTGTGGCACGCCCGGCATGCTTGCAGCAATTGCTCTTGGTCAGCTTTCAAATGTCATGGGTTGCCTTTCAACCTATGGTATTGGCTCAGCGCCACCCTACTTTGGGGCTGGCTATGTGCCTCAGTCAAAATGGTATCAGCTAGGGTTCATTATGTCCATCTTCTACATTGCTGTCTGGATGTTTGCTGGCGGTGCGTGGTGGAAGGTAATTGGCTTGTGGTGATGTGATGTCTGGTGAGAGATGTCATGGTCAGTATTGAACATAAAGTGGACTGGACCTGTCTGAGAGTTCCCTGACTAGTCTAGACCTGACAGCACGTACTGTACACGTTGATAGTAGGTTTGGTTTGGGTATATCTGTGTTGTTACTGAACAACGTCTTTGTGACATGCTGAGATTACTGTGACAAGACGCTGTTCACAACGTACAACTTGCTTTGCGTCATAAGCACCATGTGCCATTCCTTGACTGTCATTGTGCTGCCCAAGATGGAGCTTTGACACAACTGGCAGGGGACTCAGCAAGCCCGCAGGCCAAGACTTCAGTGCTTGTTGCAGTTCCTGACTACTGTGTGGACGTAAAACAGCATTGACATTGATGTGACACTGGACTAAGTGACTCAGTCCGCAACACAGCTCATCTGGGCAAATCAGTTGGCGCCCAGTATGTTACATATCAACTTTTGGTGCTTCTACTTCTTGCTGAGGCATAGGCTCGGCGCCAGCACCATCGTCCTCTGCTAGATACCCATCAGGATTATCTGCTGCCTGGGGATTATCAATGACCTCACCACCACCCTGCTGCTCATCTGTGCCTGATCCTCCTTGGTCACCCATTCCTGCCAANTGTGGCAGCCCATGAGGCCACAAGGTGAAGAAAGGGGTGACCAGTTCTGGAGCATACATCCCTCAACTGTTTGTGGATCTGTTTGTGGTTGTCTTCCAAAACAGAGAGTACTGAAACCTGCTCAAGGGTAGTCTCTGTTTTGGAAGCCAACCATAGACAGATCCACAGACAGTTGAGGGATGATGTGTGGACGCACTATTAGTGAAATCCATAGCAAACATAGCAGGCAGTCATACAGCAACCTGGCCGAATCTGCAGTCATTTCAGTGCAACATCTGCTGGTTACCATTCCTGATAATGGGCACAATGTCTGCCTTCTGGGTGCACCTGAGCAGTGCTGCCTGGTGTGGCATGCTGTTCTGCTTCCCGTGTCACCANTGTTCCCAGATGTGGCTGCCAAGTGGGACCACACCAAGAACAAGCGTTTGCCCAGTGACTACACAGCATTCTCAGCGGCTAGAGTCTGGTGGTACAACAGTAAGCGGGGCAGCTACCAGGCCTGCATCGCGGACCAGACCTATGCATGCAAGCAATTCGCACAAGTAGCCAGATGATCCTTGAGGAGTTATCTTTGCACAGGTATGGAAGACAAGTGAAGCTTGGGCTCAGAGTTTGTGCCTAACAGCTTGAAATAATTGGCATAATATGGTGATGTGCAGTGCACTGCAGCAGCTGGACTTAACTGCATGCGCTGCTCAAGCGCCTTGTTGTCGTACATAGCATAAGTCAGATACCAATGATTCATGCCATCAGTTTGCTGTGATGTAAATGGCCCTGCCCTGCTGTCAGGTGTGCAGCCTACAATCTCATGTAGGTCGCCTCTTTGCAACCATGAGCCTAGTGTAACCAAGTTCCTGCAACATAGCCTGGCGGTGCAATGTGGCTGTGCTTATGTGTGAGTCAACAACCTTCAGAGCCAGAATGAGTGCTTTGCGGTGTATGACTACTGATGTGGAGTCCTTCAGCCCTGTACAGCTTGGCATTATCAGCCCTGTACAGATTGACATTATCACCTGTNCCATACTATACATCCCCAGACTTGCTGACTGTGACACAATTCAGTCCAGTGCCATGCAATTGCTTGTAAGCCAGGTATACACCACCCACAAGGACAGCAATCACCGACAAAACTCCAATGAAAGCAGCCCAGCCAGACAGCGTGATAGCTTTGATGCCAGAAGCTCGAGGATTGACAAGCTTGGCATTCATTCCGATTGCCTTCTGAAGCGCTAAAACCTTCTCTAACAGGGCTGCTGGCGTAGTGTCAGCTGCAAAAAGCCTCTGGACATCCTGCATACATGTGTGCTGCTGAGCCACAGCAAGAGATGCTGGCATGCTATTGTGCAATGCTGTATACAACACTTGAAGGGGTGCACGATCCGAGTAACACATGTCAGCACATACTGGCACCCAAGCACATTGGCCAAAGCACAGCTAGCTGTACGTAAACCTTGATGTGGCCTACATCTCCCATTCCTGCTGTGCCAGCAGAAAGATGCATGCATGAACTGCCAGGAGGTGCAATAGCCTAACAAATACGAGAAGCCTACCTTGGGAGCTGCAGCCAGCACCAGCATTTTACACTGTTGATCCATGTACTGTCCTTCAGCTAGTTGTGTGGACAGGCAGCGTCCTGCAGCTCCAATGCCCCGGACCCCTGACTTGAACCCCATGACATTGTCCCAACAGNCACACAACACCCATTAAGACACGCAGCGCACTGCTTGAGACGCATGTCCATATCAATTCATGTTTGCACCATCAACACAAGAGACAACCACAAACAGCTTGATCTCCTCAGCCGTTGCTACTGTGTCAGCACCACACACACAATGCCCTGCAGCAATCAACTGCCACGCCTTGCAGCACATACGCACAGCACACTGCAGGGCAGCAGGACATTGCTTGTCTAGCCAGTTCAGCGCCCAGCCAGGGACACACTTTGCCACACAACCAGCAAGCATCCCCTCTCATATGACTGTACAGCAAGCAGAGTATGACATTGCTTCTGAAGAGTGCATACTTGGCTGAAGGGGCCTTGGTGCAGGCCAGCAAGCTGAGCCTGATGCAGGGAGGCTGGCAGGGGGTCCTGCCCCATCATGCGCAGNGCCACCTGTGTAGCACACCTGCAGACACATGATATGCTGACACGCACCATAAAACACATATGGATGCAACTATTCAGCTAGTCTTGACACCTGCTGACACAAGCTAGAAAGGGAAAATAGGCTTTGACAACATGAACGTAGTGAAACGTAGATACAGTACTCATTACAGGCTTGACAGCAAGTGGCCAGAGTGTGACATGTCTGCTATGAGTAAAAGAGCCTTGCAAGTTGAGTACTAGCCTTGAACAAAGCTCAGGACGTAAACATACTAAGGCCAGACAAAGTCACAACAAGTGTAAGGCAAGATATTCACTTTGAAACAGCGAAGTTTGCACACATTTTGGGTATGTGCCTTCTTGGCTGAGGCACATTACGTGCAGAAGGCACCTTGATCATGCAAATGTCGGAATCTTTCCTGGTACAGAAGCGTTCATCGTGCCTGGTAGTGGTACATCCTTCACTTTTGCAGGACACACAAGATACTTGCATCCGGTGTTATGTACACCCATAGGCAATGCATTTGCAGCTGCCGTGTGAGTTCATTATGAAGGACAAGGCATGTACCTGTGCATGGGCTTATGTAAATCGCACAATGATGTACTTGGTGAATGAGCAGTTGGATAACCATCAGCAGGTCCAGCTGCATGCAGATGCCATATGGTCTGGGCTGTGCTAAAGAATGGACACACCTTGTTGCATCGGCCTTTCCTCCAGGAAGATTGGCTTCTGTACTCCAGCTCATAAAGGTTGGAGTCCGAGCCTCCAAGAAAGATCCTGCCTTCAGCGGTGCAGGTGATAGCTGTCATGGTGACATCATCAGAAGGCGCAGTGAACAGCTCCAAGTTCAAAAGCTTCAGTTCTGTGCTGCCATTGTCATCAGTGCGAATGTTAACGCCTATCAAGGAAATCTGCAGGCATGAGCTGACTCAAAATGTTTGCCCTGAGCCTAGAGTCTATGTCAGGGTGCACAGCAGGTGAACAGCGTTCACAGGTGACATATATTCAGGTTGTGGGGGTGTCAAACTCTTAGCTGCAAGCTGTTGCTGCAAACTTGCATTGACATCAACTCTGACATAGCTTGCATTGGTATGCAGTATCACAGGTATCAGGGTACACAGCAGGCACAGGTAGGTCTCAACACAAAGGCTTAGCAGAGAAGTAGGCAAGGCACATGCCATGACTGACTGGTAGCTTGTCAATGCCGCCTTGCCGACAAGGCATTTGNACAAGGTGTGAGCAGACCAGCAGCAATGCTGCTGTAGGCAACAAGATCGCAAGGCGGCTTGCAGAGCAGGGGTGCACAGTAGCAGCATGGAACCGGGATGCCAGCAAGGCACAGGCTCTATCAGAGGCAGGCATCACAGTGCATGACTCTGCTCAGCAAGCCATAGAGGCTTCAGATGTGCTGCTGCTCATGCTGTCAGATGCAGATGCCATCCAAGATGTCCTGCTGAATGCCAACCAGCCTGTGGATCTGAACGGGAAAGTTGTGCTGCAAATGGGCACCATAGGTGACAACTTCTGCTTGCCTGCACTCCTTAGCGTCCCTGTGCTCGTCGCTCTAATTTGCATTGCTTTCTTGTTGCTAATGACACTGATAATAGCTTTTCTCAGCGTCGTGATCAGTGCTTAGGACATGTCAATGGCCCAGGCAGTAGTCTGATGGGCTCCCAGTATTTGAGGCATTGATCAACAGTCATGGGCCCACAGGCATCGTGACTTGTTGATAGCAATGTATGGCACGGCAGATGCAGCACCCAAGACAGACAATGCCATCTGAACATGTATGCAAGCCAATAGATAATCCAGCAGATGCTGCACATCTGTGAGGGCAAGGCCAAAGGCATGGACTCCTAGTCTGGCGTTTGCCTGTTAGACAGATGGAGAGGCCAGTACCAGTGTCAAGCTTCTGATGGCAATGCAAGGCAGCTCCTTCCTTAGGTGTTGTGATGCAAGGTGTATGTGTGAAGCACTGCTGCTTTCATGAGGGCTTGCATAGCATCTAAAGCAGCCAGCAGCGTACTGCTGTAACAAAGACCGGCATGCACTTAGTGTTAGCACTTCCGCCAACTGTCCAGGCCATGCCACAAGAGAAGTCTTCACTCTCCTGACATCCTTGACAAGTCAAAGACTCGTACAGACGAATGAGACAAGCGGACGGAAAAGGTGACTGGGCTGCTTGGTGCAATGCAGGGCACAATGTGGAGAACCTGCGAGAACAGCTGAACGTGCGCATTCTGGAGCTACTGTTGAAGATGCAGCCGAAGCTCAAAGTGAGCACCTTGCTGGCCTACTGTCTACCAACAAACACACTGCTCACTGTTCATCATCCATAACGATGATGATGCTGACATTGCTTCAATGCGCTGCTTGACTACTGGAGTTGCTGTTTGCGAGCTGTATGACAGCATGCTTGAGACAAGCCAGCTCCAGCTTCTGTTGGTGGGCAGCAGCATTTCAGTGAAACGGTTGGACCATCGCCCCTGACAGCATCTTGCCTCAACAGCTTGTTGCATTGCCTGGAAGCATGTTGATGAAGAAGTGGTGTGCAGGGCGTGGCTGACAACTACCAGCATGGTGCCTCCAGCTTCTTTGCCATGTACAGATTTGACTTCATGCTAGACACACAGTTGCGGCCATACATTATGGAGGTAAGCTGTCTCACAATGCTTACCAGACATGTTGTCTTCTATCATNGCATGCATGACATACTCTGCTGTACACCAAGTCATCACCTAATGCGTCATAGCTGACCTGTCTGGGTACCACACTGTACTTGAACCTGCCTCAAGACTACAGGCAGCTCACTCTTATAGGCTGGCATCACTCATCATCTACTTGTCAGGCTGTGGCCAATGCATCTAGTTAGCCTTGCAATAGGTTACCATAGGAACTGAAACAGCGTGTGCATGTGTTGCAAGGCAGTGGTCACCTTTTCTTTGCATCTGACCCGCTGCAAGACTATGCNAGGTGACAGCAGCACCATGCTGCAACAGCAGGGACATCAATCTTTGAAGGCAGCTTTCCAAATGAGTGCTTATACGAAAACGCCAAACCGCAGTCATTGACTTAAAGTCTGCCCTGTGCAAATCCCATGCTTGTCAACAGCAGCTCCTGTTGGCACTCACCTCTCTTATACCACTGTTCAAGCAACGCTGTCCGCAGCTGTGGCAACGGGGTCAGGCAGCATTGCACCACTCTTGCAACGATGCTGAGCGCAAAGCATTCATCTGCACATGCGTCTGCTTGATGCAGCTTCATCACATGTTCTGCTGAGATTGTGAAGGCTTCCGCTGCACATTGATGAAAAGCCTCGTGCTCAGCCTGAAGCTCACACCCAAAAGTAGGCATGTCTGCATATGCATCCAGACAATTTGATGCTAGGTCAAAGGTGACCATCTGTAGCACACCATGCCTCTCCCTGGCTGGCATCGCTATTTTGACATGTTGTGCCAGATGTGTCAATTTCAGCGTCACTGCCATGGCGCATAGATACCCCTTGTACTGCAACAGGGCGTCGTGCTGATGTGCATCTGTGTTGGACTTGCCAAGTGCTGACATGGCTGACACATCNTAAAAATGGGCACACACCAAAGACTGACTAGCTACACAGTGCTGGTCTGCAATCAAGAGGGTTCTTTATGTGCAATCAGAATGGCAAAGTGTTCCTGCTCCTGCCTCCACGCCTGTTCAGTTGCCCCTTCAAGTCTTGTGTGATGAATGACATCTGTGACATGATCATCAGCAGCAGCTCAGCAGGCAGCAGCCACCAAGCTACAGTCTCAGATTGCTGCAGCTGGCTGCCAAGACTTGCAGCAGTATGNTGCCAACGATTGTGACCCTGCTGAGCACCTGCTTGGTGAAGGGCAAGCAGTCCCTCACCTGCTGCAAGATGACACCAATGCCACTGATGAAGATGAAGAGCCTGCTCCGCCGACAGATATGAGCCTTTGAGGCAGCAACTTCAGAGTCGCAACTTGCAGCAGCNGTGCTGACAGAAATGCATGGCATGTATGTGTCGCCTGAAGTGATCAGTCACAAGTGCTGAGACTATGCAGAACAGGTAATCATGCTCTTTGTCATGGGTAACATCTCACATCCAGAAATCCTTAATGGCCTCTTGGACAGATTATGTCAGATGAGATCCAGCAGGCTCCTGTGCAGCGTCTGTGCCTAGGCCCATATTGTTTGTCAAACCCAGAGCATTAGCTATGGCATTTGTGCTGGGAGCTGACAGCTGTGACATACTGTCTGGCTGTAGCATCTGCAGCAACAAGGAAATTTGCAATATTACGATTTCCTCGTAACAGCTGATACAGCTGCTTGTCCTTCACACACTACTTGGTGAACAAACTTCAATAAGATTCAGGCTAGACAACCTTCAGCCAACAGCCTGCCCCATGCCAGCAAGACATGCTGCGGGCATTCAACAAAAGAGGTGCAGTGGACTAAGAGTCACAGGAGCCTCACCCGTACTTGCACCACAGAGCCTGGCCCTGCCTGGCCAACTTGCATATGCTGATCTGCCATGTTGTCCTGCAACAATTCCTCTCAACAAACATAAGTTAACAACCCTGCTGCTATCTGCTGCAATGTATGTGCTATAAGTCACTCTCTCAAAAAGTATGCTGCTCTGAGCAATACCAAGCAACATGTGGAACAACCTCATTATGCACAACTGCTGGCCATCACTGTGCAGGTGGCTGGGCACAACATGAGAGGTGAGCTGGAGGCACAGGTGCAGGCACAGACTCAGGAATGCAACGATGAGAGGATTCTGAAGCAGAGCATACAGCAAGCAAATGAACAGCTGCAAGCCAGCCATGACAGCCTGCAAGAGATTTTAAACCGTGCACAGGTGAGGGTTGCTTGTGTNGCAAGGCAGAGCTGCCAGCATGGCCAGCATGGGACTCACCTGAGCTGTTGTGTTCTTAAGCTTCAGCTGATCTCCACAGAGCTGCTTGTGTTGCTGTGTAAGTGGTATAGGCATGTCACTGCTGCCATCAGCTTCATTGCTACGTTGTGTTGTGCATGCATGTACCTGTTGCTGAGGCTCAAAAGCACATTTCCAGCATGCATATCTTCCAAAAGGGTACTGTACCAGTTCCACTGGGCGCGCAAGCTTGCGTGTGTGACTGACATTCAGAAAAACAGGGCAAAACAAAGCCGTGTTCAGGCACCATGATCAAGTTTTGCAAAACATGCATTTTACAAAGATCGCAGCAGCCATGTTAGGATGTCTGTCATCAGGCATGGAAAGGTTTGCATCAACATGCTATGGATGATACAGTGCATCAGATTCATATGTCTGAAGTATGTGTGAGAGTGAGCATCTACGCATTACTGTAGGGCTGAGCTTGTTGAATCTCAGTCTGGACACCTTGCGCCCTGACCGCTTTGAGCAGATGACAAGACGGAGGGGCCATGAGCGGGTGCTGGAAACTCTTGATCTGGCATTATCCCTTGGCTTCAATCCTGTCAAGGTCTGCTGCTGCTGTCGGGAATGCCGACCCTGTTATTTTCTTGGTGCATCTTGTGTCGGGATCAAACCTGACAGCATGGTCAGGTCTCCGTGCAGAGGCATTCAAGCTGTTATGAGGCAGCTATTGTCATTCTGGCCACATAGACTCTGTTGCATCCNTTACTCCCACTCACAAGATGCTGCAGTGCGTCTGTCCGCATTTTGTCTGGTGTTTGTTTTGCCACAACAGGTTTACTGCCGCAGGCGACTGCAGCAGGCATTCTAGGTGCAATGCCACATTCCATTGCGAGCCGCGCTTGTCAGCCGGAGCAGGGTGTGCGGATAACAGTAAGTGACTCATGTATAATTGAGCATCTGTCTACACACAATTGTGTTCATAATATGCTGCCAAGTATGGCATGACAGTAAATGCGCTATGATATGCATCGCGTGNCATGCGAGTGTGCTCAGCATGCAGCATTGCCAAAAATCAAGCTTCTGCTTCAGAGGCACCCACATAGGCTGCTGCCTAAGCTGCTGAGCGTGATGGGGCAGCTGCCTGAGACCACTGAAGCAGAAGTGNTGTGGAAAGGTTGCTAGCTTGCATGTGTCATAAAGATGACTCAAGGGGCGCATCTGATGCGCCTGTTAGGCTGAATCTTGGGAAAGGTCATGAAGCTGTTTTCACCCAGAGGGCATCTTGGAAATGCAGACAGCATTGCTTCAGATTACGATGTTGTCATTGGCTGCAACCTGTTGAGAGTGCAACGAGTATGCATAGCACCAACAATGTGAGGGCGTGGCCCAGGGCCAGAAGCATACAGTTGCCCTGACACACTGCATGCCATGTTCTACAACAGACAGGTGGTGTTGCTGCAGGTTGATAACCTTGGTCATCACCAATTCTTTGGCGATGTTGCAGTGCTGAAGTCCCCAATTGCTCAGACGACAGCAGTGACAGCCAATGTCACAACCNATGCAACCACAGGTCCTGCTGCTGACAGTACGTCAGAGGGCGTGCCTCCAGATCAGGTTACCGCACAGCCAGCACAGGACTCAGCAGGGTCAGTCCTGAGCACAATTTCCGAACAAAGCAATTTCCAGCAACACTGACTGCCTGCTCCGCCCACTGATCAAGCCCATTTTGCAGNATGAGTCCCTGGTGTGCTGTGCTGCCTACTTGCTGGGGGAGTATGGCCGCCAGGTGGAGCAGGTCCCTGTCAGGGATCAGTTCAACCTGCTGCAGGAGCGCTTCATCACGGTGTCATCAGAAGCCAAGGTAACACCAGGCAACACCATGCTGCCCTGCTTCTTGTTGTTGCAGTCATCTGCTGCCAGATGTGCTATCTTGCGTTTGCTGTATCTTGTATGTCTCCTGTAGGGTGTGGTAGCACACTCTCCTAGCTTGATCACAGGTCAGCAACACAGATAGGGCTTGCAANATTTTTGCCCAGCTGGCACAGGCAAGCACAGAGGTTACAATACAGAATCAAATTGTTCCACACAATGTTGCATCGCTTGTAACATGGCTTTTGTTCTGCTGCTGCATTGTGCTGCACAACACACGTCGGGCCCTGTGTGTTGTGTCACTGAGTCAATGCTGAACTGCAGTATGCAAACATGTGGCCATATGAGTACCCCTACTGGCCACACCGCTGGATGGCACTGTGCAAGCTGTCCAACATCTGCCAATTGAATGAGCATACTTTTGAGCCTGGCGGGCAGGATTGGCTGAACAGGGCTGCCATCTATCGCCAGCATGCAGTGCGGCTTGCAGCAAAGATGGGGGCAACTGTCATTGAGACCTGTGGACACTGCAACAAGCATCTCGATTTCAGCAAACCCACTACTCATGCCACCAGCAATGAGACATGCATGACAATGCATGCGTGCGGCCACATGCAGCATGTAGTGTGCCAAGGCAGAGCAATAGATGCTGGTCAAACAGGTTGTGCAACCTGTCAGAAGGGCATACCAGGTAGTCTTCTTGTGTTCAAGACACATGGCTGTGATCTCAATTGTCACTTGTGTGAAGGGNGTTACAGCACAATAGTATACACTCTGTATGCATATGCATTGCCCTTGCAGGCATGTTTGTCATGATGTGATGGTATGTCAATCATGTGTGTGTGCACCTGTTTCAGTTCATTCCTACCTTGTTGAAACAGCACTATCATGTCGCAAGCCCACTTGCCAATTGCTGTCGCTGATGGATTACCTTTTTGCATGATGTTGAATGCCCACAGGCTGGCCCAGGAAGTTCCCTAATTTGTCGAATGTGAGTTACGCAAAGCTGCTGGAACTGCACCATTTGCAGGCTTTGAAGGCTTTTGACAGGGCTATGCAAATGGGTAAGGAAATGCAGGAGTGGACCCTTCAAAGCGAGGCATACAAAGGTGATACGCATACCTCCTTGTTTACAATATGGCCCACGCCCTGGTGGGGCCTATGAACAGACCCTGGTATCACCACCTGCTCATGAGACGTATGTCCAATTTACAGCAGTCTTGCTTGCGCAAGATGTACAGCAGCATGATAATGCTGACGCTCATGTTGTAGAGCTGCAGACCAGGATGCACTGCAGCATCAGGCTCACAATCCGGGTTGTCATGTGCAGTTCAGCAACACCCGGGGTGCAGGTATTGTGATGTGTTGCATGCGGTTGGCTCCAACAAGAATGAAGAGGAATCTGAAATACTATGACGATGCCCTGACCGCAGCCATAGCCCATGGAGACCTTTACCTGGAAGCTTTGACCATCAAGCAGATGGGGGTTGAAGCAGCCTTGCATTACAGGCAACTCAGATCTTTTTAGCTCTTGCCAACCTATTACTCGTTATTTGATAATCGACTGCGAGGGGTTACCCAAATTGAATTGTGATGTTGCACAGTTAGGGCAGCACTATGTCTAGCATTGTTCTGCAGTTTTCTTCTGATGTGCACNAAATGCTTATGCATGTATCATTGCATGGTGGATTGCATGTGTAGTTAGTTACACATGCCTGGTTTAAGTCTCCTGCTGGCTTGGNCCTGCAGCTAGGGCAGCAGGGGTGAGGGGGTCAAGGGTCAGCTCAGCAGGGCTGCCCCCTGCCTTGCCCTTGATGCTCACCACCTCCAAACTCACTGAGGCAGTCTCACCCCAGCTGATGGCCTTTGGCANACCACCGACATGGCATAGGGGCACGATCGAGCTGCACATTTTGAATGCGCACCTGATTGTTGTGCAGAACGCAGCGCCAGATGCCTCGACCCTTGNGGCTGTTCAATGGAGTTTTGCAGCTGGCAATGTCTCGAAGGCTTATCATTCAGCACGACAAAAACACGTTTGCCACAAAGATCCCAAGAAATAGCATCTTTGTGCACTTATCATAGCTTACTTAACAGTTATTTGCACCAGTGCAGTCAGATTACTTTCAGATTACTAGGTGATGTGCCCAATGTACTGGTCCTGTAGTAGAAGCAACTAGACAAACTAAGTCTCAGGAATTCGCNTGTATCTGGGTGTCTACCATAGAGTTTGCATTTATGAGTTATGCTGTGGTAGAGAGGGCATTACTGACAAATGCCAACTCTGGGGTAGACACCCTGATCTGCTTGGTGGGAATGAAATTCGCGGTGCCCTGAGTCCACAAATATCTCAGGTAGGTTGCGCAACAACACNAATGCAGCAACCTCATATACCATGTGTTGAGCACTTAGGAAGGACGGAGGGGGGATACTTTGCAATGGCAACTGCCACCTATTGCTGGCTCTGCCAAGATGCATTGTTGTCTTCTGTTGCGGCAGTTCGCACGGCAGCTTGAGGTGCTACAGGGACATCATGAAATGCTTGGCGGAGANCCGGGAGCCTGCATGCTGTCTGATGCTTTGCGAAGTCGCAACTCCAGCTGGATGCTGGACCATGCAGCCGAATCGTCTTTTGCAGAATTTTCTCGCAGCACCACTTACCACAGCCTGTAGCAAGTCGCTTAAGTCAGGATTGGCCTTCTCCACTGGATTACGATGCAATGCCAACCCTATGCAGTAGCTTTCTATCCTGCTTTCTATCCAGTGCCGCAGGCCACATGTGGTGCAGCCCTGCGATAAATGACAAGAGGTGGCACGTGCGGGGGCANGCAAGATCTTGGCCAACAGAGTCTCAGTGCAGGACTTTGTGTTTGCCAAGGAGGTGCGGCTGGGGACCTACTCCCCCAAGGCTGCAGTGGTCCCTCCTGCTGCCATTGTAGCTGCCAAAGCAATGGCCACTGACCCGCGTGCTGAGCCCCGCTTCGCAGAGCGGGTGCCTTATGTTGTGGTGTACGGCGAGCCAGGTGCACACCTGCTCCCTGCCTGCCTACACGTTTTACATAGGGCAACCTACAGTGCTGTACCATGGGTGATGGGGCCAGGAACATGTGGTATATGCTGTGGCAAACTCGCAACTACACAAGTGGTGTTAGCATCGAAGCAAGCAAGCAAACCCCCTCAACAGTCAGCATTCTTACAAGACACTGCTGAGCCATGCCTCATGTAGTCTCCTGGCTCGTGATCATTCAAGCCGGCTGCACTTGCTCTCAATCAATACAANCTGCACACAGTAGTCTGAAGTATCATTGTGCCATCACCCCTTCATGTTTTTGAATGTCAGAGATGGAGGTATCATGAACACAGGGAGTACACNTCTGCATCTGCTGCTGTGCATGCTCAGCCACTTGTGAGGCTTCCCTCAAATTCTTGCTTGTGCTGGTCAGCTGGCCTGACATGACACGCATCTCTTGCATATGTTGCCCAGAAGATTGCTGCAGGTGCGCTGTCAGCTGCTGACTTTGTTGTCTAGCGCTGGACAGATCCATCACAAGCTGTGCANCTCTGATGTGAAACAGTCTGCAGAACTGTGCAGCAGTTTCTGATCTGCTGGAGCAGCACCAGCAGCGGGTTGTAGACCAGCAGCAGCAGTATCAGCACCCAGAGTACCAACAGCTGGCATAACAGCAGCTGTAGCCGCAGCTGTGGGAGCATCAGCGGTTCCCGAATCTGAAGCTGGAACAACTGAAGCATCTGCACATGAAATAGCAGCAGGTGGGGCAGCAGCAACTAGTGTAGGGGTACTGTTGCCAAGGGGATCTGCAGCTGTAGGAGGAGAGGAGATAGTAGCAGGAGTAGCAGCATGAGTGGCAGCGCCACTAGCAANGTGCACCAAGTGCCTTTGCCCCTTGAGATAGAGTGTCTTAGTGCCCCAACTTGTGGGAGGGTGCACATGGAGCCATGTACAGGCAGCTTGCATGTCATGTGTAGGTGGAGCCTGAAGGGCTTCACAGAGCAGCGTACCTTGCCGTCTGGACCTCTGCCACCATATATGAGCATACGCGTGTCGTCCACCATGGTGCCTGTATGCATCTCCCGGGGAGCAGGCAGCTCGCCAGTTGTGGTTGGTTGCGACCATTGTTTGCCATCAATGTCAAATGTCCAGAGGTCCCCCAATGGTCCTTGTTGCCCTGCCCCTCCAAACACAATCTGTACAGCCACACTTGCCATTTAGACATGATAAACAATCATCATGAGACATATGGTATCACCTCTAAGAAAAGCTTTGACAGGCTCTGCTTGAACTTGTTGTGTGTAAAACCAGTGACATATTTCTGCTGCCAGACAGCTGCCCTGACCTCATGATGCACCACCTCATGCGCACTTGCCTGTCCTTGGGTATGTGCAGTCAACATGCGCTGACTCCAGCCTGAGTCAGCTTTCGACAGAGCCTGACTGTTGTGATGGTAGTCTTACGACTTGAACGCAACAATCAATGGGACAGCATTGCAAACTGGGCTCTGTGTGCATTGTGTATGCATTGTGTATGCACACGCAAGCAGCTAAAGATTGCTTGAGCCGATGCCTAGCTTGCACCAAACTTTCAAACAGCAAAGCATAGATTGCATAGTTTTTGACTGACCAGCATGTTCTTCTGCACCAGGCCTGTGCTATGTGAATGCCGAGCAGGTGGCTTGCTGCTGGANTATTGGGCTCAGTGTGAATGATGTATGCAGATTTTGCTACCTAGCTTGCGCTACACAGCTGCGGTTGCACTGATTACAAGGCGTCTGTCGTTGAGGAGTACCATACATGCACCGGTCATGAGACAGGCACATATCCTGCAAGTTTTGTTGCTGCTGCAGCCACACTGCTTTGTCGGGAATTCAGCAATGCAAAAATGTATAACATGACCAGGCTTGGCCAATCTTGCATTGGCATAGTTGCAGAAGCGTTGTACTGCTGGCACTGACGGTCAAAATGTGCCTGTCCTAGCCTTGCTGCATGCAGCAACATCTGTTGCTGCTGTGTAAGCTGTCTGTGTACCTGCTTGTGCAGGTGANGTGCTATTGCCAAGCCTGCTATGCACTGGCTTTGCTCTCCAAATGCAAGCTTGGCCTCAGGCTCTATGACTAGTGGTCCACACTGCTATGATCCCAACATGAAAGGCCACCTTGATCTAGAGCCTTCTGCCTGACAATGCAGGCAGAGATTTGGCCAGTGCTGCAGCTTCACCTAGTCAGCCAGGCAGCGCATCTGTGCACAACTTAGCNTCATGAGGTGCGTATGTGACTAGACTAGTACAATGACTGAGTTTGGTTTGTCCGTCAACCTTTTGTTAATGCCATAATCAGATAGCTGATTGCTTGTGGACCGCTTTCCTTGCACAGTAGGGTCAAGCAACACTTGCTCTGTGTGCTTCTGGACTTGCTGCTTCACGTGTGGTGAGCTGCAGCCCGCTACCTCTGCATTGCACACAACCCCCCTTGTCGTTCCTAATTGAGACTGCCAACATACATGTAAAAGGTGGCCACTTCATGCTTGTCAGCGGACCATTCAGTAATATCAAATGTTGATCCAGCTTTGCCAAACTGAGCANCAAGCCACAAGTTGACAGTGATCGCAAACACTGTGTGGAATTGCAGCACGTGTAGGTGTTCAACATTTGCAATGCCTCAGCAATTGTCGTTCAATCTTAAGATATGCAAGCAGTATCAGCCGTCAAAAACACGGCATGCCAACAAAATCAACTCACCTTCCTTGAAGTTCCAGATTGAATGCCAGGTCAAGAACAATCCCTTCCTTGACAGCAAAAGCATACTGCTCTGATGCATTGGCATCCTGCTTCATAACATTTGCCATTGACAAAGCACCTCTCCATTTTTTCTCTGCAGCTATATGATCATCCTTGATCTCGTAGGCGCTTGCCATACACTTCAAAATGTCAACCATCTCCATGCTGCTGCGTCCAAATACATGCTCACATACTGGCTGAAGCTCATTTGATAACTGAAGGGCATCATCAGCTTGCTGCAAGACAATCAGGCTTGGCAGTAGATCGTCCAGCTGCATGAGCAAGACTTCCTTNCTGTGTGACCTGTGTGTCTGCCACAGCCCATTGCAACTGGAGCACTTGCAAGCAGGCTGACATGGCCGGCTTGTTATCACTGATGAGTCTGTCACATGTGATGCAGATAATGGGTGACTTGAAGGTGGGCAAAGTCCAGGCATGGGTGTACTGGCAGGTGATTCCTGCATCTTGTGAGCGTTCAGGATTTGTAAGCGTGACAACACATTGCTCACCGCTAGCTGCCTCACAGCACATTGCCCGGTATGCTTGTTGCAATACCCAGTTTGGTGAGGGCTTGTCAACTGTGCTCATTCTGCCAGGGGTGCATGCCTAAGTCCTTGTGAGACCCTGCCACAGTCGTCCCTTGTCAACACTACATTCACTGACGCCTGCCAGGATTTCTAACATGATTTCATTCAACATTCCAAGGAAATNGCTTGTTTGCGCGGCGCGAGGATGTAGATGCTGGTCCACCGGCAGAGGAAGTAACAACAGCTAAGCAAGGCATGTCTTCGCTAAATCAGCAACGCTAGCACTGCTTGGGGACACGGAGCAGGCGATCGAAGAAAGCAGATCTTGCCGCATATGCTTGGCCCTGGCTCCAGCNGCTGCATTGCTGTACCAGGCTTGCAGAAGATCTTGCAAAACATATCAGCACACCTTGGTTGTACAGGTCCTAGTTCAGCTTCCAAGTCATCATCCTCTAGAAGCATCGGAGACGGGCTTCGGGATCGAGATTTTCCCAGATTGTTGTTGCCTACTGCTGCCTCAGGTAATTTGTGATGCAGAGCGGCCAACTGCCCCAGCCTCTCCTCTGACCTTGTATGCGGTCTTACCGGGNTCGTGAGGCACAACAGCATCTGCTAAGCCTTCAGACGCAGCACTGCATTCTGGGGACAATGAAGGCCCCATTNAGTACACAGATGCATTAGCATTGCCCTTGTTGTGCAAGGCGCCACATCTGCATGCATTCAAAGGACCAGCCAAAAGTACATAGCAACAGGCTGTCACATCATTACTACATGCTCTGCAGGGTACCACCTGAGTAGATGACAATAATCCATACATTGTACACAATGGAGCATGCCATAATTTGCGACATGAAGTGCTTAAGTGCTTGGCACCAAAGAGTGTGCAACAAGCANCCCATGCCCTCATGGAGCTGTGCCTTGCACCTGCTCATGCAGCAGAAGCACAGCCAGCCAACAGTGGTNTGGACACAGCGACACTGATACCAGTGCTGTTGAAGCGTGGCAAGCCACACAAGGCCATACAAGCCATGTGTCTGTACCTTTCAGTCACATGCAGCAAGCAGCACATGGCCTTCAGGGAGTCAGGGCTGGTAGGCATACTGACCATGACAGTCCCTTGCAGATGGACAATCCTGCTGCTGCAATGCATCATCAGTGTACACCAGTGCATCAAGTCACGATGCAGCGCAGCATTCAGGACATGCAGGAACATGTACTGCCAGGACATGCGTCAGAAGCAGCATTGCATGGTGATACGTCGAGTACTGGCACAGCTGCTGTGCATATCAAATCTGTACATCTGCCAGCTTCAGCTTCCAGCAATGGGGATCAAGTCGGCGCCAAAGCACAGGCAGGTCCAGACAAAGCTGCGGGGCATGGTGCATACCCTCAGCTTCAGCCTGGAAGAAGATGACAGTGACACAGATTGGGGTGATGATGATGCACAAGCTGTCCAGTGTATCTTGCTGAGTTTCACAGAGCTTACAGGAGAAGCTGACAGGCAAGCAAGTTTGCCTCCGTGCCCACTTGAGAATGCTTTACTGGTGCTTAACTTGGAATACNCCACAATAGGCATTGCTTGCTTGCAAAGTAGAACAAAGCAAATTGGCATGACATATTCTGACAACCTTGATAAATGAGCTATCTGTCTAAACATAGCACAGCAAAATTTTGCTTGACCTGAGAACCATTTGCAAAGAGCAGCTAATCACTGCAAGGCAGTTGTAAATGCTGAACCAGACGCAACATGGGTTATGTGCACATGCAGGGCAATGCTGCAGTGCCATGGAAAAACATCTTTGCAAAGCAGGCGGAGTTCTTCTATTCTGTTGATAACCCAGCTTTCACTGTGAAGCCTTCTGAGATCCTGCCTGCTAAGAAGGGCACCACTATAGCTGTTGCTTACAAAGAGGATGCCAGCAAGCCACGCACAGCCANTGTGTCTGTCTGTGGTCAAGTGTGTGCATGTGGTGGACATACACATCCTTAACCATGGTCTGAGCGCGAACTGTGTGCCCGTGCTACAGTCAACCTGCAAAGATATTGTCAGCAGGTTGNCAGCATTGCTGCTGCAGCAGCTGTTGCTCATAGTGCTCAGCAAGAAGCTGACTTGTTAGGTAGGCCAAGTGTAGATTTTTCTAAAGACAGTTGCTNGCAGGAGGAGTGCTGCAAGCCATTGCTATGCCAGTCAACACAGGCCCACTAGGAAATGCCATCACATTGTGGCTGGGCATTGAGCCTGCAGACCTATTTTTATATGTTTTTTTGCCCCCCATGCTGGTCGACTCTGCTGTCAGGATTGACTACTTTATATTCCGCAAGGTAACTCCGACNGTTCCTTGACAGTGTCAGCTGTGTACTAGATACAAACTCAGCACATGCAGCACCGGCTTGCCCGGAAAACCGTGTCAGACAGACTGCTAGACTAAAGAGCCCTAAGTCCGCCACTTTGCACGCCACTTCCTCCCAGGGGGCAGTTACTCACCCGGACCTTTGTCACACAGCCGGTGGAAGCTTGTCGCACAACAGCCTGCATGACGACAGCATCTTTGATCTTCAACGCGATTCTAGCCTCTGCACAGACGCAACGCCTGCTGCCACTGCTCAGCATGACAGTCAGCAGGTCGACGGGCAGAGTTCAGTNGCTCATGGGTAGTGCAGTCAACAGGCCTGCAGCCAAAAAGCAGATGAGAGACAGCTAACAATTACCATACTGAANTTTTTCACACTGGTCTCGGAGCTGTGCAAACGATAATAAACGGTCTAAAAATAAATGGCTACTGACCGTTTACACTATCAGCGTTTTGGCGAATCACACAGTAACGCCATGCTTTGTGCCCACGCCACAAGGGATTGTCTAGCAGCTGGGCAGCGTGGTATCTGTCGTGCGCCTCGACCCTCTGCTCGAAACTCGCTACCTACACCCACTCCTCAACGTGCAACCCAGCGAGTCGTACATACATGTGCTAGGAGCCAGCGCGGAAGCTTTTCGTCAGATGAGTCACAGAAAGCTCTGCAGTANGTACATGGTAGTCAAGCTGATTCATATACAACTTGGCACACTGCACGATCAGAGGCCCAGGCTTAGGGTCTGGTAGGGCAACTAAGCTTGCTTCACGACAAGGGCAAGCTTCAGATGTCTTGCGCAAAATATCCCACAGTCAGCCTCATCAGCTCAGGCGTGATATTGAGGTGGGCAACTGAGCTGGCCTGTTAGAAGGAGAAGCAACAAATGCGACTTACATTTGCTTGTGCACCAATTGGGCATACGTCAGACTCACCAGCGCAGGCTCAGGCTTGGCGTCTGGTGGGGCAAGCGAGCTGGTCTCATCAGAAGCAGAGGCTGTGGANCTGTAGCCTATGCATACATGCATCCCAACAAGCTAATGAGCAAGCTGCCGGACACCTGTAGCAAGCAGCTGTAATACAGCAAGCATGCTAAGTCAACCGCTCAGTGGTGCTGTGGCTGATCTTTNCTCTTTGCACACAAATGCAGTGTAGCACCCTTGTGTGGCATGAGTGTTTCCAGTTGTAGCGTGAGTCGGACACAGCTTTGCCAAGCTATGCAAGACATGCTTTGAGTGCTGACTCATAGTGGTGCAGACAAGCTTCAACAGCTTGCAGCAATCGTCGACACGCAGCCAACAGCACGCGCTGACACTGGTAAGCCACGTGCCTGGCAATGCACATCCGCAGCAGGAGACATGACATCTAAACAAATGCATCTTATGACTAAGGAAACATAGTTCTTGACAGCACACAATTCGCAGCCTCTTTGTGATGTGCACTGATGTCTTAAACTGCAGTATAGGTCAGCATGTCAGGTTACCTTCTGTCTGCAGGCATGACAAGCCACCGCTCATCCTGCCCCAAAGCCGCCTCTGCATCTGTGAGGCTGCTCGATGCCGTTAAAGCTGGCTGCGCCTCCCTGAGGAGATCAACAAAGGCTGATGCCTGCTCCTTGGCAAGTTTCTGCACACATAGCATGCAACAAGGTCAGCAAGACACAAAGGTACCACAAGTCACTTGCCAAACACATGTTGCACAACCTACTGCAGAGCTTGTGTGCTTGTAGCTATGACCTGGTAGTGCAGTGTATGTTGGGACGCCGTTGGTCTATACAAGGCCTCCCATAACCAATGCCTACCGGCATAGACTTTTCTTTTTCTAGTGAAGTGTTTGTGATCAGGTGCCCAAATGACCAAGCATGACAAAGAGCAACTTCTATGGTGCAGCAAGTGAAACATTGACTCCACCAAACACGCATGATGTGCGCTTGTAACCTGCTGCTGCATGGCAACAGAGTCATTGGATCTGATGGCAGACATGCAGAAGCAAGGCACTATGGCCTGCCATAGCATCAGTGCAGGCATGACTCCTTCCGTAGACGCAAGCTCCAGATGTGCTGGCGCTCCTGGAAGACACAGCAACATGCTGATGCATACCCTGGTCGCCGCATCAGTTTCCATTTCCTTCATCATCTTCTCAGCGTCCTGCCTCACAGCCTTTGCCAAGTCTGAGGCCACGCCAAGAGCCAAGCCAGTGAACTTGAGCCCCGCATACAACATGCTCACACCTGCATTACTGGCTTGGTTGCCCTCTGCAACTGGCTGTATACCGTCGCTGCTGTTGCTGCTGCTGCTGCCATTCCTGTTGTCAGTGAGATTGCCACTGCTGCTGGCAGTGTTCCTATTGCTGTTGGCACTGGTCAGGTTTCGTCTGACAACCTTTGGCTTGGCTGCTTTCTGCCTGTCTGGGGCAGGGCTTTGTGGAGCAGCCCTGGGGCTGTCAGCAGCATCTTCATCAGGCAGCTGAGCTGACTCAATGCCATCATCAGAAGCAAAGTTGGTTTGCTGAGAGCTTCTGCGTGACTTCTGCAGGCTAGGGGGAAGGTCTGAGCGCCGAGCAGATGCCGATGAGGAGGTGAGGCGATATGAGGTGCTGGCTTGAGGCTCTGAGTTGGGTGCGCTTGCTAAGTCTGCAGCAGAGCTCTTGCCTCTGTTGCCAAATAAGCCAAGCAGACGATTGGCAGACTGAGCTGTGGAGTTGAAGTCAGATGTCAGGCTCGATAGACGGCCCTGCATGCATACAGCACAAGTTTTCTTGGGCTGGGTACAAACATGTCAAGCTGTACTTATACCAAACGAGCAATGTACAGCCACCCAACATACTGGGGTGATACACACCTCTGCCAAGAGCAGGAGACACATATCAAGCCAGTCAAATTTGTGTGTGATTGTCCAATGATTACTGCTGCTATACATCATGCAGTCCTGGCAAGAGTATGTTGGCCATAGCTCAGAGTACGCAGTGCAGTTGTCTCAGTGCACTGCAGACAGGACACCTGTCCATCAGAAAACTGCTTACCGTCATCTTGCTGAGCACAGACTCTTCTTGCTGAACCTTGGCGACTGACACCTTGCCAGTGGCAGCTTGACCCTTCAGCTGCTCCACACGCGCTGTCTGAGTCCTCACAGCATCAGACTGCACACACAGACAGGTCATGCATATCTGAGGTCACGTTGCCACTTGCGGCAAAGGACTCCAACTGTCCAACTGGGAGGTATGCTTCCCTGACAGCATATCTGCAGCGCTGCTNTAGCTCAAACACAGATGCATCAGCACCTGCAGCTGCCAAGTCTGTGATGCCTGAAACGACACTTGAAGGTGCTGTGGTTGCTGCAATTGTTAAACCAGCCAGATACAAACCTGGTGGCACAACCATTGTCTGCACTCCTGCTAGGTCTGTGATGCCTGATACAACACTGCAAGGTGCTGTGAGAGACACGCTGATNTTTGGTGGTGATTCTGCACAGCAGCATTGCTTGGTAAGATCGCAACATCAGCCAACAACCCTAGGCATGGATTGTACTGGCAACGTACGCATATTGGATCTGAGGAAGTCTGCAACCTGATCTCCAGTCCCAATCAAGCTGAGCCTGGAAGTGCCCCCAGCCCCAAAGAGGCCAGCGCTTCCCATACACTCTGACCTCCTGTTTGTCAGGGAAGACTTTTACTTTCCTAATGAAGCTGCTGCGAGGGTCTGTTGGTTTGACCTGCACCAAGTGTGCGGGTGTTACATACGGCCACAACTGCGTGTGAGTATGCGCTGTCACATGCCAACAACAGAGGCTTACAACAGCTGTTGTGTAACGTGACTGATGGCCAACAGTGTAGCTAAGACTGCAAGTCAGGGCAGGCAGCTCCTTTCCAAGCACTCTCGCGCTGCTGAACCTACAGTGAAGAGCACGTGCTCCGGAGCGTGAAGGGACGATTCCTGCCGCGTCGATTGGATGTGTGTCCAACATGCTGTCAGTAACGGCACATATCCGTCTTGCAATCACAGATGCGAGTGCAGCAATCAGCACGCACTACCATACCCAGCATTGCTGCATATCCTGCAACAGCTGGAACATGCTCAACAGAGCTCATCAAACAGGGGTTGCAGCATGTTGTAGCCTGCAGCACACTGCAGCCAAATACAGATAGCGCAATCNATGGCAGGTCATGCATTGTGACATTGCTTCATGACTCAGTGTTTGCTTCAGCTGCTGGCCTCTCCTATTCTACGCCTAGCCAAAAGCATGGCATCTATGCCAGCCTATCAAAGCAGAATCTATGACACTGCAAGACCACAGTTCACTACATGGGCAGCGCTAAACCAACCTTTCAGGCTGGAGTGATCATGAGCTGGTGCAGCTGCTCAGCAGCTTCTGACTTGCACCCACAGTTCACCAGCAGCTACCTAGCAGCAGCTTGAGCACTTCTGAATTGCAGCCGCTGCTGAGTTGCTGCTGCCCTTTGAATGACCTGAATTACACCCAGCCCAAACCTGAGCCTCTGTGTCAGGGATTTGCTGGATGAGGCAAGCTGCTGAAGGTTGGGTGCTGTATGCTGCAGCTTGGCGCTTTGCTGCAGCTGCAACTCCACAGCATCTGCACCACATGCAAAACCCACAGCATCTTCTTTTGTGGCCTGCACAAGTGGCTGATTGCTTTGTGACTAGTTCTGTATAGCGGAAGGTTGTATGTACAGGAGACACTAATGTATGCTACAACAGGTGACGGCAAGTGACTACAGCTAGTACATGGAGNTAGCCTTACGTATGGATTTCTGCAGCTTGACATCTGAGGCAGGTGCAAATGCTATATGATTTTCTGGCTGATCTAGGAGCTTGAGGGCAATATCACATCGATGGCGGTTATATTCAGCCCTTAGGTGTCTGCAGGTGCAGCCCAGGGCGAGGGCTGTCACAGGATGAGCCTGAACCAAGATGTTTTCCAGCACTGCATCAGGTAGCTCTAGCAAAGGTATACTATCGTCTTGAGCTGAAACAGCTTTGCCTTTGCTGCGGCTCAGGCTTCTAATCAGAGTTGCAAGCTTGCTCTTAGAGCGCCGGGGCTTGTCCGCAGGTCTAACCANATGACGGGCGCCACAAGCAAGCTTGAGCCAAACATGAACTGCTGATCCAAGCCATATGCCTCTGCTACCTGCATGCCAGTGGAAGCCTGGTCTAACNGCACAATGAGCTGCATGACAGTCATGTTCTATTTCAACTGCTGCTGAACGGCTGGTAGCGCAAACGCCTCGGCTGGGTTGTGCAGCATTCTGCTGAAATCTCGCGCTCAGCTGCATAAGCATCTACCAAAGGCATGTTACTGCGCTGCTGGCGATTGGCCACAGCTACACAGCCAGCAAGCTCTCTCAGATATTCATTGTCACTGGATTCGCCTAAGATGCGGTCAAAGATCTTTGGGACAAACTCTTCTTCTTCGGTGACAAGGTCGGATTTGGTCATGNAGCACTGGGTTGCCAACAATGCCTGCAAGCCCCTGCACACCACACCGCAAGCTCGTCACAACACAGTGCCATGGGTTCTTGTGTGCACAATAAAGTGCACTCCAGTGCCACAACACAGCCAACAATGCTCTCCATGGCAACTGGATCCAATAGCTTTCAAGCTGAGTGTGCACACCACAAAAACCAGCCAAACAACAGATGCAGGACAGCCATAGCCTTCCATACAAAATTGGCTAGATGCATTGTCTATTGCTGACAATCTCTGCTGTTGTTTGCACTTTTATTGTCAGCATGAGCAGGAATGTACAAAGCATGTAAGCAGCATCACAGGGTTGCTAGGTCACCTTGTTGCCAGTAGCACCAAGCTCCTCCAGAGACAGCACAGACAAAATGTAGTTCTGGTCGTTGAGGAAAGGGTCTGCACACACAACACAAATCAGGCACATCCCCCTCGAACCAAGCATCACATGCAGAAAACCCAAAACGCACATGACAACAGATCATCAACTCATCAGGAGAGCTGCAACTGGTTACTTCTTCTGTAAAGTCAATGATAGGCATTGCAGGGAGCAAATGAGCTAGATGCATGCTAGATGCATGCCAGAGGGCACTTACCAAATGCCTTGCCGAACTTCTGCTTGACAGTCTGACCCTTGGGTAGATTGAAGGCAGCAGCCATCCAATCATTGAAGCCTTGGTCAAAGTCTATCAGAGGGCATGGGTTGGCGCTTCCTGAATGCCTTGTCATGAGGGCATGACCCTGCACAGGCCGTAGTCAAGGTCTAAGCAAATCCTACATACTTCATTGCTACGTGCATGCACAATCAACATGCATGAACCACCTGTTATGCACAAGCCTTACCTGCTGGCTGTTGATGACACCAGGCAGTCAATGTAGTCACAGCTCTGACAATTGTGAATGCCAGCAGTAGGAAATCACAAGCAAACAGAAAGGCAAAGAACAGGGTTACAGTCACAAGCAATGTCAGATGTGACTGGGTACCTGCTCGTTCAGAGCAACCTCCTGCATCATGGAGAGGTACTTGTCACTCAGAGGAGCCTTGCGAGCACCAATGGGGGTTGGACCTCCCAAAGTCAGGTTGTTCAAAAAGCCATACC
Organism: Trebouxia gelatinosa; assembly: GCA_000818905.1. NCBI lineage: Eukaryota > Viridiplantae > Chlorophyta > Trebouxiophyceae > Trebouxiales > Trebouxiaceae > Trebouxia > Trebouxia gelatinosa. Next base: position 752,724 of record KN805369.1, on the reverse strand, counting down.
TACAGCAGACTACGCTGATGGCCAGACCAATCTGTAGAATTCACGCAGTTGAGGCAAGTAAACCAGGTGACATATAGCAGAAGACGTATAGCAGAAGAGTCTGCCTGATTGCTGCAACAGATTGCAACATTCAACCTTGAGCACAAGCATGGCATGACTTACCCGAATGTACCCCAGGTGTCAAACTGACCCTCAAGGCACTCCACATTCGTCAAGAAGTGGATGATGTCAATGTCATTGTAGTCTGCCTTAGCAGCAATGGCAGCTGCAAATATTACACGATGTCAGTCTACTTTGTACGGCGCCATACGAAGCGTGTCGCATGTGCAAAAGCATAACAAGCAGTCGTTATTGAGTCGCACCTCGGACTTCTGTGGTCTGTGTGTTCAGAAGGCTGAAGTTGTACGGACCGCCAGGGTCTGTCGTCCTAAGATTGCCTGTAAGAAGCGGCAGGGTCGGAACGAGAAGATGAACGTGCTAGACGCAGTGCAGCCAAGCAAAATTCCAACAGGCCCTGGCATACAATTTGCACTCGACATACCTGACGGCAGCACGCCTTGCCCTGGGGCAAACGNTGGACATCTCAGTATATTGGTCAGGGCGTGACCGATACAGCTGACCTTGTTGATAAAGGGGTGGCAGCTGTGATGATGTTGTAAGCAATCAGCCCACAAGGCCATACAGAGCAGCCAGCAGAAGTTACACTTTATTTAAAGCAAAGAAGTGGAATAAGATGATGGTATGTAGCTGTGGAGGTAACCGAAACCTCATTTGAGTGCTTCATTGTTGTGTAGATTGAGCAAAGGCTGACAGTACCTCCAAGTAAGGCTGAGGCAGGAGATCTGGCCGGGAAGATAGCGCTTGACCAACTTTCACAAAGGAAGGACCAAGGTTAGTCAGCAGCTTCCGAAGCTGCTTTGCTCTCTCGTACATATTGGCCTCAACTGAGCCAGTGGCATAGTCCTGCATGTGCGGGCACACACACTCAGACTCACTTTGTATGGANGCATGTACAGTCAAGTCAGACATGTCCCTCCCTTTGCTGAAACAGAACAAAACTTTCATGGCATGCAAGGTCAAGTGCAACACAACCCTGATGCTGCTGCTTCAGAGCAGACGTTCTTTGGCATAAAAGGCCAAGTGCTCAGGACAATGACAATACCAGTTGAGAATCCTCCGCAAGTGCTTCGAGTTTTCCGCGATGAAATTGGCCGTCAGCTGATTGATGAAGCCAAGCGACTTTACCCCGACACCATCCACTTCCACTTCAACTGTCCTGCCTCATCCAAAACCAGCTCCTCAAAACTTGCCCTGTGCCAGTTTATCAGCTGTAGACCCTTAACACACCTGTACCTAGCTTGCATTGAACAGTGTACACAGGGGCATTGTGACAATGCGCAGTACAGCCACTGCCCTTGCCCTGTGACCTGGAATCTAAACAGCACAAAGTACCAGACGTGACTTGCATGGATGCAACATGATGCAAGCAGGTAAGCAGACTTTGAGCAATGTGGGAGAGGCCTGATAGCGAATTCAGCTGTATTGTGGATGCAGCGTGGAGATCAGGCCTGATATTTGAACCCTAGAGCAGGATTTTTGAGGTTTCTCAAGCCGTGTAATGCATGTTCAGAACAATTTTGCACGACATGCACACCTGACATACACCTTACATGCGCATCGCACCGAGTCACTGGAACAGGTCAGATTGTGTACTTGCATGATGGGACAGGTTCTAAATCCGCATGTGAGTCATGCAGGGTCGGCCTGACATGACATGCAAAACACAAGCACCTCTCAAACATGCTATATGGTTGCAAATCATGACATTGCCGCTTATGTAGACTGTCACTGTGGACTGTGAGAATGATGTCTGTCATTGTGTATGTGCTGAAGCAGATGGAGGTTGCAGATGTGTTTTGACAGCGGGTTACTCACCTACCTCTCAAGGAAGTGGACATCAGCAGAACACAGAACGGACTGTAGAGGTGAAGGGTGTATACCTCAACTCGGGAGCGGGGTCCGTGAGTAGTCTCTGAGCCATGTAGGGATAGGCTCGAGCCAGCAGCTTGTATTCCTTGTCCGCTGACAGCGCTAAGCCCTCCAAAACCGTCAAGCTGCGCAGTATAAGGGCATAATATGCTGGCACCCTGCAAGCACCACACTTAGGAATNCAAGTGTGTCTGCAAACAATGCATGCATCCTTTGGCAGCAGCGTGACACATGCTGTATCGTGTGTGAGAGCAAGTGAATGGACCACTCTACCTGCACACACAGTATGAGCTGTAGCATGTTGTCAGCAGCAACTGCAGTGGCCACCCAACCCATGTTAGCTCATTGAGATGCAAGGCACCTCAGGTTGAGTGTGCATCAGCACATGCCCAGCGGGTGACATGTAGCAGGAGGTGACTTATGGTCCCTAGCATGCAATCATTGAAACACAGGCCTCAGCTGCTGTACATGCTCCGCTTTGCAGTAGCATTCAAGCAAAGGCTGATTTGCAAACCTGCGCCTGTGCCGATACTGGAGCCCAGAAGCAGCTTGTCAGCCATGTTGCACAGCAGCCCCAGGTGCTCTCGAGTCAACTCCCGGACTAGCCGTTCTTCTACCACTTCATTGGTGGTGGCAGGGTTGAGATCCTCTGGCTGTGCCTGGCTGTTCAGGTGGCGGCCTGTGCTGAGAATAGCAGCCCATCTGGNCTAAGGGACATGAGCTACATGCCCTTGTGTACAAAGCTACACCATCTGACATGTTTCACAGACTTAGCTTGCTACAGTGTACAATATCAACACGTTTGCACCACAGGCTGGTATGAAGGCGAGGGAGCAAGCGCTGTATGCTGCACTTGATGACATGGAGAGCTGGCTAGCAACAGGTACACGACAAGCTGCAAGCCAATTCTGAGCTACTGTACCACCTCACACACTGGCATAAACTGCCTGCCTGACGCATGTGAGCCAAATGCACATGAGTCTATTTGCATCCTGCATCCTAAGCAGCATACCCTAGAGAGTTTGACACAGTCTTTCATTAAAATTTAGATGCCTGCCGCTGTCATGCGAGCGCCATACTTGCGAGAATGCATCATAGAAGGCACATGATGTCATTCTCTTCATGCATGACATGTGCACGCTGCTGTAGATGAAGCCCAAGTTGCTATATTTGATGCTACAAACTCCACTGAAGAGCGCAGGGGCAAATTGGTAAGATCCACAAAGCTCACCCTGAATCTGGGTGTTGATGACAGCAGATGTCATCCTATGCTCAACATCAGCAGTGACAGGCTGAAGTTGCTGCTGTTGGCCCCACTGATGCAGCGCTTGACATCTCACACTATAGATGNATATGTGTGTCATGTTTGTCATTGTTCATATAAATCTTCCTGGGTCCCCATACCTTGCCCGACTTCCCTTTGGTATGGTCTACATGTGATCGTGCAAGTGGAAAACCACAAACAAAAATTGTTGTGACATGATTGGCTGGGAGAGCTGGTGCATGCTGCTTCTTCCCAGGCTACCACCAATTGAAAGGAGGTGGACAGCTGGCATGACCAGAGATGCCTTCATGAACAGAGGCTACACCTTCCAGTGCCCAGCTTGGAAGCAATGCAAACTCAACCAAATCCTCCTGACCAAGGTCAGCCGGCATGCTCATGTCAACACATAACTGCACTGCCATGTCCATGATTTATGACCTCAACTTTGCTTGTGTCTGCATCACGCATGTGCTGCAATTGTACACAGCGAGCATTGATCAAGCATTGTCCTTGAGTGTGTGTGCAGCCTGGCAGGGACATGCTGCCTTGTGGTGAATGCTGTGTGCAGTTTGCGGTATGCAGAATTATGCGCTGGCACCTTTCTTGTTTTGGGAAGCTGTGTTGCAGTATTGGCATGTGGTCCAAGGCTGCAATTGAGGTTGCAGCTGCATGCCACGGCAACAATGTCTGCTTGAGTGTTTGCACCATGTCTTACGCCAATGCTTGAGGACGCACAACCAGTGACAAAGTGGAATGTTGCAGTTGACCATTGATGCTGAGTAACAACACAGCAGTTGCACAGTGGCACCTGAATACCTGCAGTAACCTTTAATTTCAAGCCTCACAACATCAGTCACAGGTGGCAACATTGCAAGTCATGCACATGATGCAGGTCTTCAGGCAGCGCAACCCAGAGTTTGTGCGCATGCTGAACGACATCAGGACCGGCAATGGCACAGCGGCCATCCAGCAGCTGCTGAAGCAGTGCACGCGGCCCCTGCCCGAGCAGCATGGTGTGAAGCCCACTCAGCTGTTCAGCCGCAATGCTGATGTGGACACCGTCAATGCTGCTGAGCTCAAAGCGCTAGAAGGTGAAGAGGTCAGGCACGGCCAGCAGTCTGCATCCAGTACAGCATGCACAGTGTGTCCTCGTGCAGTCAGGATGCGAGACATACAACTATCAATAAGTCTTACTGGCATTGCTTACTTTCCAGGATCTTGTAAGATGACAGTGTGGTTTTCTCAGCAATTCACTGCCCAGGACCAAGCTATTGGTGGCTTAACTTCATCCCATNATGCATGACACTTGCGGTGCTGCACAAGATGAAGCGCTACCACACACTTGTGCAGGTCAGAATTTTGCCCTTGACATGGCATGCTTGCGCGACTTGTTGACACCATGCACCTCCAACAAATGCTGCTGTGGCTGCTTGAGCGCCCTGATGCAGCTGTTGTGCATCTTCATGGTGTCTGTAGCCTTTCCTGTAGTCCTGCCCGTACACAGTGGCAAGCAGGCCAGGGAGCCGTTGTGCATCATGCTATAGGTGAAGAAGACATTGGTGGGGTTTGTGAGCAGCTTGTGATGCTCATACAGGTTGGCAGACTGTTCCACGAGGTGAGCAATGGGCAGTATGCAGAAAAGGTGGTCCCATACCTCCTGGAGTCTGCTGCATTTGCTGGGGTAGACAGGGTGCCATTTCAACAGGCACTCCAGACTGCAGTCAGAGATAAGTCTCAGGTAAGCTTGTGCCTACAAGTCTTGCATCACACAAGATATATGCCCTGCTGTCATGGTAGTCACTTGTAGTGATTGATGCACAGAAGACGTTGATGAATTGATACATGACATCACACTTGCCACACATGTCTAACATGACGCTTGGTTCGGTGTTCACAGGGCTCTACCATGACATAGGCATTTTGATCATCACATCCACATGCACAAGCTTCACCGCATATACTCTCCCATGAAACAGTTTCTTGAAGGACATACTATGCAGGCACTAGAGGCATTGGAAGCAGTGCGTGTGCTGGTCATGGACAAGATTGGGCAACCCTCCCTTCTAGCTCAGCGCNGGGTCAAGAGTAGTGACAGCGCTCACCCTTCTCAAATCTCATTTGTTCAAGTACCAAGGGCATGTCAGTGCAGCCCTTGTCTTGGGCGGTGTTGACCTCAATGGTCCACACTTGTACACGGTGAATGCAGATACACAGTGCTACTGACGCTTTATACGCATGCATGCTGACAATCTCCACCTGTCATGCAGCAAATGTGTGTCTGAAAGTCAACCTGTCTTGATGCTTTTTGCAGCTGTGCTGTAAGCACAAGTGAATCTGAAGTGTTGGCCATGTGGTTGCAGGTCTATCCACATGGATCTACAGACAGCCTCCCATATTGCACAATGGGGTCTGGGTCTCTCAATGCCATGGCTGTTTTTGAGGCAAGCTACAAAGAAGACATGACACAGCAGGAGGCAGAAAGTTTAGTAGCCAGAGCCATCAGATCAGGTGCAGAAGGAGGCACTTTTTCTGTGACAAGACTGCCAAACCCATCCTCAGTGCAGCGATGCTAAGCTTAAGCTCCATACAATTGCTAAGTCAACTTGCATGTCTGTGCCAGGTATCTACAATGACTTGGGCTCAGGGTCAAATGTTGACCTGTGTATCATCAGTAAAGGCAAAGTAGACTACAAGCGAAATGTGGAGCTGCTCATGGGGAANAATTGCATTGCTTGCTGACCTGCTGCAGTTTCTATGCCACTGAACCGCAGTCACCTGCAGAGCGCAGGTCAACAGGGAGCGACTGTTTCCTGTCAACCCTGGCAACCTTTGTTGCAGGGATGCCTGCATCTGTCCTTGTGTGCCGCTTATGGCTGTGCTGCGGTCTGGTTTGCCGGTTATGGTCAGGATGGCGCTTGTGACCTTGTGTTGCACGAACTTGGTGGGACCGTCGTTCTGATGTTGCCTTAGCCTCGTTTTTGGTGCTGACATCATGTGAATGTACAAGCGCTTTGTTTGTTGACCCCTTGCTCGGCTGCCTGTTGTCATGCTCAACTGCTCGACTTGTTTTCTCTTCCAGTACCATTTATTGTAAGGGTACTAATGGTGAGACTGTGTTATGGTTGGTGCCCATGCAGAAATGAATGCCTTCGTGAGAGATCGAGTGAGGGTAGCGTTACATTTCGACACATGTTGGCCTGTGCTAGGCTATTAGCTACACAGTGATCAACGTCACTTTTGTGGACAGGGAGCCACAAACTGCCTATATGGAAATGACAGATGAAGATCAACGAGTCTCAAGAAAGTATAGACTGGACCGGGTCAGTTCGCTCCGGATCGCGCCTGTTAGTCGGTTGCCACACTCCGCTACGACAAACAAAAGTGCTGCACCTATATGCTTGTAGCGCTGCAGATGAGACGTTGGCAGGGAACTCGCAACACCAAGGGATGGCGCGAGATGTCGGGTCGAGTATAGCAGCGCAACTTTTGAACTTCCGCTCCCTGCTTCGTCCTGAGCTCGTGCTTTTAGTCAATTCGAGCCCGCTGGCAGCACGTGCGAGCCTGCCTGGCTTTGAATCGACATTTTGTCCGACATACAACACTTGGACAGTTCAGGGAAAGTCTAGAGCACAGCACGCGTACTTTCAAACAGCTGGCATTGCAGGTCTCGCCTTCTTGCCGGGCTGCCGTCAGCAGCCACACGCTGGACAGCAGTTCACGCCAACTCAGACGTCTGTTTCCTACTTGGTTGTTGCTGTTGCCCTGGTTATAGTCACTTAGCTTGTCAACACGCTTCTGCCGTGCTGTGTGNTACAGTTTGTGGGTGTCATGTCAGCAAAAAAGAAGAAAATACGTACTAAAGCCAGCACACTCAATCAGTTGAATACAGACAGGATGGCCCGACGCAAAAGCTGTTACAGCCCAAAGCTGAGCTGCAGAAGAGAAACCTGCATGCTGGATGCTGCCAATCATGGTCAAGCTGCTAGCTAGGAGTGATCACATGCTGATGCACTGCCATTCACGTAATGCAACGCACAGTAGCGGGGCCATGCACTACAGCTTAGGGTCGCTTTCAGNCCCCATGCTTGCATCTGCAGGCGCAGTGCCTGCTGCAATTGCCTGACTAGGCGCAAACAGGGACCCATGTGCAGCCTGCTGGGCAGAGGGGTGTTGCAGGGGTGGGTGTATAGTGCCAGGGATGAAGCTGAGGGTGAAAGGTGCAGTGGGTGCTGGCCAGAAGTTAGTCAGAGGACACCCTTTCTCTATGCTCTTTGCTAGTGCCTGCAGTGCCAAGTCAGCTTGAGGCCAGGGCACTTCAGGATGCACAGCGTTTAAATTCTGAAGGCATACAGTGAGAGGCTGAAAGGATGCAGTCATGACAGGCGTGAGGTAACTTGCTCTTGCCACATGCAAGCCACAGCAGTGCAGCCTTTTTTGCAGACTGTGAGTTCTTGCACAGCCTGTGTGTGAGTCACAGCTCAAATGCAGTGCTGAATTGCTATGCAACAGCATGACTGGCTTTTTGTGACAACGCCCAGATCACATGATGCAGTCCAACTGATGGGTTGCAGGACCATGCAAGTCAGCGTGCATGCTGAACCTGCATGTGCCATGCAAATGTGGGCATGTGCACAATACTCTAGCATAACTACATGCGAGATGCTACCAGTCAGTGTTCTGCAGGGCTTACACTTTCACACAATGCATGCTGTACATTGACAGGCATTGTGTAGACATGAGCGGGTACAAATCATGTGCATGCCATGGCAATGACATGTCAACATAACATGAAGGCTGGTCAACCCATGAGGTAAGCCGTGTTTCAGTTCTGATGGCCCAGATGCAGTGGCATTGTGGCAGTAGCATTGTGGCAATGCAATGCTTGTTGGGCGCCTATTTTGTCCTTAGGTCTATGCATGTTGTTGATGGACCGATGCAATGGCAAGCAACTTCACCTTGAGGTGATGCAGGGCTTCCACTTCAGCATTGAGCTGCAGGGNTCGCATACGGCTGACACAGCAGTGGTACAACAGGCTGGCGATGTCATGCCCACTCCTCCTGCCAGCCCCACAGAGGCTGAGCATCAGCAGCCAGCAAGGGAATTGCCGTTGACAAAGCGCGCGATTGCACAAAGACGAGCAAAAAGGCTTGCTGAACTTTTGGCACCTGTGAGTCCTGACAGGATTGGCACTCGCTCTGTCAAGCAGCGCACGGTTCTGTCACTGCAGCCAGACATTGTTTCAAAACCTCTTGCTGTGCCTGCTGTGTCTGCTGGCAAGCCTGCTGCTGCTGAGCAGCCTAGCAGAAGCCCTGCTCTCAGCTCCTGTGCCACACCAGCTGTCGCCGATGCTGATGATGATAGTGATCTATTTGTTGATCTGTCAGGCTGCAACATCAGCTCCACGCGCAATGGAGAGAGGCTGGACACTGAGATGTCAGCAATGCTGACCCCCAAGCACATCTTCACTGAACAGAAGCCAAGAGCACGACAGCATGTCACNCAGGCTGCTTTGCGTAAGTTGGCTCAAATCTTGTTCCTGTACGAGCAACCAGCAAGTGGGAGCCATCTCTTAGCTAAAGTCAGTGCTTGTGATGACACAGCAATAAATTGTAACAGATCAGATCATTACTGCTTGAACTCAATGCAAGCTGTTGATCTTGCTGTTCATGGCGCAGCGCCCACGCGCTTTGTGGGAGTCCATAAGCTTTTTCGCAAGCTCTCCTGCCAGTGCTGACTAGGCTATCTACTTGTGCCTTAGGGGTTGACACAACAGGGTTCGATGCAGTGCTCAGCTTCACAGTAGGTCAACCTGTCCTGACTCGTGTCGACGCATTCACACTAAGACAACTTGTGCCCTGTGCTTGACGCTTGGCTGTTGGGGTTCAACAGGCGAGTGGGGGCCCTCACAAACAGACGCCAGCACCATGGTCACCTCATTGGTTCCAGAGCAGCCTGGCGAGTGCATTCTCGTAGACATGGGCGCCTTCCACCTGGCAGAGTTCGCACACAGCCTTGGCAGGCCATACGAGGGCTCAGCAGTCCATGGGGGCATACATGTCCTGCAGATGTGCTCCAGCCAACTGATATCCAGGATGCTCATGTTTCCGCGCCTGCCCTCTACCTGCAAGGTAACACGACATGCCTGTGATGATCAGGATAAGGTGTGCATGGGAACCGAACAGCAGCATGTTGCTTGCGCCAATGAGTCTTTGAACCTTCAGCATGCTAGTTAGACCACCTCCGGCCTCAGAGATTGTGACGTGCATCAAAACATATAAGCAGCAAACAGCATAGATGGACCATGCTTGGCAGCTGCAGACAAGTTTGCCACAGCTTGCACATGCATACATTGCAAGATTGATCAATCGTGCCACCTTGCCATAGCAATGCCGCAGCACACCCCTGTGCACCAACGCCCACACACCGGGGTAAAGCCAGGCGACTTCCCTGACCTCTCTTCTGTCGAGTCTTCCCTGGGAGCTACAACCCCTGCTTGCTGAGCTGTCATCACAGCCCTGTGGGCTGCTGGCAAGGTCATGCTTGGCATGCTCCTGTGAGTTGTACAAACAAAACCACTGTACAACATGCAATATACATTCCACGCTGCAAAGCAAGAAGACTTGAGCCCTCTTGGCTTGTGGCTGGTGACAGGCTGTGCAGGCTGAGCATGGAAATGCTGCANTCACCCTGATCGATCAGAACAAGACAGCAAATCACTCGTAGGCCCAAACTGTGCATTTAGGTCAAGATTCAGCAAGTCGAGTTTACCTCATTTGGCTGGCCTTTGGCTGGTTCTGCAGATGCATTCGGGACGCTGTATCCTTCCCATTCTGCAAGCAGACTGACAATAATGCACAGCCAGATCGATCAGTGCGCTATTTATACAACGCTGACAGTGCGTTGCGAACAGCTGCAGTTACGATCTTCCAGCTAGTGCACGGCCATGAGATTACCGGCAAATGAAACGCTGCCGTCGACCGACGTAGTAAGTCCAGCTTCATCTGACCCTGCCCCGGGGGCGACGTTAGCGCGCAGCGAGCTCTCGATATTCTGCTCTAAGTCTTCCCGGATTTTCTGGAACTTGCCACCCAGGTCTTGCAGGGAGGAGAGCTTCAGCCCTGGCTGTACTTCAACCTCATTGCCCACAACTCCCATGTGTTTGCACCAGTCATGGACTTGGTGAGCTCTTCTGCAGCTGCAAGTGGGAGATTGATCTGTGCTTCAAAGTCATACTCTTGTTATCACCACACACAGTCAGAAACCCCTGCTGCACAGAGGCTCTGGCTTTGTGTCAGCAATACGTGCAGCGTGGAACAGATGCAACGTACCAAGCTTGCTATGCAGCCGCTCAAGTGCTGCTTCTGCTTATGTGAGCACCCCTTACACAGTACATGCGCATGCCCACATGACCACAGTTTGATTACATGCCCTCTGACTGAAGCTGCACAACTGCAATACTGTCCTGCAGACAAACAGGGATACCTCAGCACATGACTGTGGGTTAGTGAAGTCTCAACACATCTGGGTACAGGCGAGATGCCACAATGCAATCTACATTGCATAATGAGTGCGTCCCCAGTGATTTGGCAGTTAGCGCTGGCACGAGGCATTGTGGAGTGGCTACAACCTCCTCTCTTGACCACAGTGTGCATCTGTAGGCTATCATGAGGCATGCAGTTGAGCATTATTTTGGGGGAGGCAGCGAGCTGCTGAACATNCATGGGTGCCAGCATAATGGGGTAGGTCAACAGTTTTACATCAGTCACCAGAATGCTCACCTGGCTTGGGCTGATTCAGAGGCTCAGGTGCAGCAGGNGCTTGGGCATCAATGTCAGCAACAACAAGGCATGTTCCTGTAAGACCAAGGCACAGGACAGCATGTTGTGTTGAAAAGCGCCACCTGATCTTGGACATGGTGCACATGTGCAGTGTTGCCATGTGATCAGCCAAGGGGCAAACAGGCAATGCAGCCTGCACTAGTGCACAACGATCACCTTGACAAACTTTGCGATCACACATATTGCTGCCAGCAGAACTGAACAATGGCGATAGGCACCATTGTATGAGTGGTGACTACTGCAAGTGCCAGGGTGTCCTACACTCCTAGCAGCATGTTCCGGTTGCTAACAAGCCTGGCCCAGCAACTCATTTCTTTATGGCCTTATGTCTTGCAGAAACTCTGCTAGGCACGACTGCCATATATTGAGANGCTTGAAGCCTTGGCAATGCATTGGCAGCATTGCTAGTGCTATCACGTATGATGTGCCAAAAATCCCCAGCTGCATCCTGGTGTCTGGGCAACAGCAGGTGGTCATAGTTCCAAATGACAGCAAAGTTGTGTGAAAGTCAGCCTGCTTACAACTGGCATGTTGACTCGCCAAGTTGGGCCTGAAAGCTACATCTGGTTGCCTAGAGTCAGATATGTTAACACATGTCTTGACATGCTGCGTCACGCTGAGTGTACATGCTAGGGCCTACAACAAACTCACCTCAGCGGCGCTGACATGGCAGANTTCTGAAGTGGGGGCAGTACACAAAAGCCAAAGAGTCGCGTACCGGGTACCATTGCTGTGAAGATGCAGCACCAAGCGCCCTCAAATTGGCTTAGATAAGGCCGCTTATGCACTGACAGCGTGATCAAATGCGGGTTATGCTTGTTGCACGTTGCTCCTGCGGGTCAGTAGCGAGTCAATGTTGGCCCAGGAATATGTATGGTGAAGCTTGGTGGGCGAGCAGCGCATGATAATCAGCAACCTGCGAAGTTATATGAAACACCTGAAGAAGCTGCACAAGAAGTTGAAAATCAAACTCGAGAGTTATCGATACGAGATATTCCGCAACTTGTCTTGGAGCGGAAAAATATAGGTGGCAGCGCTGTTCAAAGCATTCAGTATATTGGCGATTGCGCCGGTCTCATACATAGCAGAAGTAACCTGGATGTAAAGGAGTCGCCCTGGCATAAATGTATGGCTTGTCCTGCGGCCACTTGTCTTGTAATGCTAGCCTTCAGATCATTACAGCATCAGTCAGATTGGCACAAACTTGATGACTGTGCNGGCTAAGCTGTTCTGCTGTGCACCTGTCTGGCTGGCACTGCTGGCCTGCTGAACCTCCTGCTGTGGCCATGGGCTTAGCTCTACCTCTCTAGCTTCCTGACCTGGCGCCATAACTGAAGCTGCAGCACAGGTATCAAGATTGTGCAACCATAGAAACAAAATATGTGCAGCAACGGTGTCACCTCTGTGCCTCATTTTTGGAATTAGCATGTCAGGCATGAACCCCTTGCGCAAGGTGGAACATATGTATGGTACACTGTATTCTGTTTGATTGAGCATGTCTGGCTTTGCCTTGATGCGGTTCTTCCCAGGCATCCATCATTTGCAGAGGTATCAGCTTGGTGGGCGAAACATGTTGCATACGTAATCCTGAACTGCAAGTCTGGCAGGCCAAAGCCAAGAATGCCCACAACATGAACNTGTTGTGATTGGCAGGAAGCAAGACAGCAGACAATGGCTGACTACGGAGCTGAACTGCAAGCACAGATAGCAGAAAAAGAGAAGCAAAAAAGGCTGCGTCGGCAGGACAGCTTGCGGGAATCTCAGCAGCTGCTGGCACAGCGTATGACAGTCCCATCTGGTCTGGTAAGACTTCTTCTGTCTTGCAGGAACCACAAGTCATTCAATCGGTCCAAACAACATTGCCCAGCATGCCACAAACATTGACTTGCTTGACTGTGGTAACTAGCTCCGAACAAACTAGCTCATACCAGTAAAAACAAATTACTTACAAAGCCAAGCACGCCCAGATCATNTACCGTCGCAACATGCCTGACGAACGGCACCCGTCCGGGCTTCGCATACTGATGTGTGCTGTATGATACTGCAAGACTGTGTGCGCCTCGTCCTTTAGTGCTTGTTACAATCACGGCTGACGTTGAGCGGTGTTTCGCCGAGAACTCTGTTTCTCGAGGCAACCAGTTAACAATCTCGTGCTGGAACGACCTCATGGGTATGCCGGCATCAACGACAACACATGTTGCGGCAACCGTCGTGCACCGACAAACAAGTTCAAACTTTGTGCTCCGGAACAACACACACACCTAAACCATAAACGAGACAAAATATGAAGCAGAAGTAATGGACCCTGCTTAGGTTACCNTCCACAGCATCTGTTCAGCACAGCATGGACTGTGTCGTCTGTGTACCTGGATAGGCGTTGCTGCTGTGTGTGGACTGTGCTTGGGAATACTGTGAGGTGGTAGGAAATTGCTGGTAGCTGAACAGCTCATTCTGATTGCCAAAGGGATGGTAGTTGCCTGCATCAGCATTTGCCCTGAGCTCTCCTCCAGCAAAGCCACCTGAGAACAGGCTTCCACCGAGCTGTTGTCTGTCAAATGCACTTGAGCCTGGACCAGCTCCATACTGGCTGTGAGTTGTGCCAACATTGCCAGGGCCCATGCCAAACTGCCCTGGCAGCCTGTCCAGATGCCCTGAAACCATGCCAGACTGCCCTTGGGCTGTCGCTGTGAGGCCTGGGGCTGCTGCTGCATGCCCTGGGCCCTGCATTCCCATTGATGCCATGTTATGCAGCTGGATGCTGCTGCTGCTTGGTCTCAGTCCAGGCAAGAAGGACCCACCCAATGCTGATGGTGACTCAGCAGTGGCTTGTCCAGTCCTGCTAGGGCCGACAGGTACAGATGCTGGACGCAGCAGGTGGCCAGGATGAGTCATTGCACTTGGCCAAGAGCCCATGTCCTGCAACAAGCAGNCTCTGACAGCCACCCGGGTCATGGTGACACCTCGTTGAATGGCTTGCTGGCGTATGGCAGGCCAGTCAATTTGCATGGCCTCAAAGCAGGCGTCCGACTGCATTCAGCTAACAGCATCTCACACTGTCGCTGCTTTGGTCAAGATTGCAGTCATACATGCAAGCTCAAACTTGCCTGCAGACAGATGATGGCAGAGATGCCAGCCTCGTCCACTAGCCTGTCAATGTCGGCTGTGCTTCTGGGGCAAGAACCAACAATTATCTCTGGAGTGATGTCATTCCAGTTCAGACTCCAGCGCCTGCAGCAACGTGTTGAGTCGCTGAGTGTATGCAGGGGCCACTCGATACACCAGACAGCTTAAGCAGATGCTGCACATTGGTGGTGCTAACAATCACAGTCTGTAGGTAAGCTCTCAAGAATGATGTGCAGCAGCTGGCCATCGATTAATAATGTTGCTAGGTTGAGTATGGGCAGTCTTTGTTTGTTGGTATGTATGTTGGTGTGACATACCACTGGTCAGCTGAGCCAACCCCTCCACCAGACTCTTGCCACCTCTTATGGTTTGCTGCCTCTTCTGCCTCGCTTGCTGTCGGTTCCACTGTAACACACCCCCAATGTCCAACACAGCGCACAGGCTTTGCCTTGGGTGTAGCTGCAAAGCGAAACCTATCAAGCAACGCTGTTAGGTCAACTTCTATCTCACCAGAGGCTGCAGAACAGGAACACATCTTGAGGTCCAAGCCGCGCCGGCGAAGCTTCACTTTGTGCCGATTCAAGCTGAGCACTCGAGCTCTGCCAGGACGATAAGCAGTGCAAGAGCGGTTGACCGATTGTCTACCGATGAGAGGTGTAGAGGACTTGCCGGTGACGTTTGCAATGCGCGAGAGAGATTGTGGCAGATGCATTGGTGCGAAAAGACCTAGACAACCCGCCCGCGGCGTATCGGTGTCCGTTCCTGTATCAAGACATCCGCAGTGCAGTGCATCTCGGAGGAATCTGTGCAGGGCGTTTCGCATTTTGCATTTCGCAGGGCTACGATGAACGCTGTGCAGCGACCAGTTCTCTCGGATCGTGCCTACGCGACTTGCCAACTCAAGACTCCTCGTTTGATCTTGTGGCGCAGTCAGCTCTGCCGAACCTTTCGTTGACGCTCACTGTGTAAGCAAGCCAGCTCACTGTAGGCAGTGCCACCGACCGCGCGTGGATCAGGCACCGGAACAGCAGCTGAATTGCAGCGCAGGAGGGCTGATGTCAGACGGCATACAGCGTCCGGTACACACGCCTCATGGTCCTGCCAACGGCGCTGCCTGTTCCCGCACATCTGACCCCCCACGCGATCACTGCAGGCTGCACAAGCGCAGTCGCAACTGCCGAACGGAACACATGCAGCAACACCGATCAAGACTAAGCCTCGCATCGAGCGTAACCGTGTGCTCGTAACAGGAGGAGCGGGGTTTGTGGGCAGCCACCTCTGTACTTTCCTGGTTGAACGAGGGGATCACNTGAGTGCACCACCTGCCACAAGCGGGACTGCAGTTCATATTTGCTGTCTATTGCAGGCCTGAGCCGTCCAGTAGCATCTTAGCAGGTCATGGTGCAGCAAGCAGCACGCCAATGCCCAGGTAATTCTGTGGCTGAAGTTGCTGATATTCCAGGCAGCACATGGCTTTGCCNAGACTTTCAGCATACTGTTGCTGCTGGTGAGAGGCTATCCCGTGTTCACGCTGTATGGCAAGGACCAGTTCTGCGTGAAGCAAGCTGCAGTGATGTTATGCTGCACCATCTACATTATGCAAGTCATGCTGTGCTGTATGGCACCGCTTGTGCTTGCAGTTAGTTTGATGCAAGTCTGGTGCCTGCTTTAGTTGGCTGCCTTGTTGTTCTTGATGCACTGGCAAAGTTCACAGGTATTGTTTTCTCAGCACAAGNTGGTAGCTGTGATGGCAATGTGTGCTGTGATGACAACGCACGAATGCCATGCATCCTTGTTGGCATGATGGTGGCCATAGTGTACTCCAGGAGCTATGATGGCAACATATGAATGCCATGCAGGGCATTGTGAGTAGCCTGGAGACATCAGTGGATGCCTGGGAGAGGTGGTACAGGGCTGGTGAGCCGGAGACCAGTGAGCTGCCTGGGGAGTGGGACGCCAAGTGCAATGAGCTGCAGCGCATGGTGCTGGTCAGATGCCTCAGGTCAGTCCGGCTGTGCTATCACACAATTATGGTGCCTGTTCACAAAGCAACCATGTGAAGTCACTGCAGTCAGCATGACTTTGCAGTCCATCCTGCTAGTCCCTACAAAAGTGTGCTCAGGTGCCACAAGCAGGTTTCTGTTACTGCCTGGACTGGGTTCATGGCTGGCTCTTGGCGCAACTCAGTCAGCTTTTGGTGCTGAACCAATTGCAATGATTGCACAGATGTCTGGTCTAAATGCCTTCAACAGAAACATTAGTGTAGCACNTTTGGGTAAAGCCTGAGTTGTAGCTGCCTTTGGAGCTGCACTTGCTGCCAAAGGCCTTACCCTGCTGCCTCATTGTCAACCACAGCTACATCCATCAATAGAAGACAGCTAGTCCTGTGCTTTGCAGTACAGAGAAGTGCAGATGCATACAGTCTATGCTGTCATGCTACAGAAGCTGTTGAGGGCTGTGCAGCTATGCACAGCTTTCACTGTANCAGCAAGAAGCTGCTGGTGCCTGCAGGTGAATGCAGAGGCAATCAAGATTGGCAAGGAAGCTGATGAGGCCAATGCCATTGCAGCAGAATGCCAGGCAGGCCTGGACAAGGCTCTACCTGCCCTGCAGTCTGCTGAAGAAGCCCTGAACGTCCTGACCAAGAAAGATATGTCTGAGCTGAAGGTAGGCAATTGCCTGCATCTCTAGTAGAACTCATGCGCTAAATTGTGATCGGTGCAAGCACGTGGCTGCAGTTCTTCAATCTGCGCCTCAAATAGTCAGCTGATTGCATGCATCAACCGGCAGCCCTGTCAATCTGGACAACGTGCCAGCCTGGGGTTGGCAAAAGTACACTGCACGCGACATTCCGCTGTATATGCAGTGACCACTCGGACGTGGCTGACAAACATCCTTGCTATTTGGTTGTCAGCAAGTTGGTTGGTATATAGTCGGAGCCTGGTTCAATTGTACTGTTTGACAGTGCTGATTGCATGGTTGATCTGATTGCTGTTATGCTGCAACTGTGAGANTACCACCTCCCGTGTTTCATGGGCAATGTGTGTGTGTCAGAAGCGTCTTGTAGCTGTGCTCCCCTGGCAGAAGCCATGGTCCAGCTTATACGGTGATGGCAATTGCGATGTGCCTTGTTACGCAATTCTGCTGACTGGCAGCTGCGAAAGTTGAAATGGTCGCGCCGGCGACAACAAAACTCTTAGCCTTTGTGTGGCTGCTTACGGCGTTTCGTCAGGTGACTTCCGCGTTAAACGTCACACAGGCGATACTAGACAACATTCAAGGGCCTAGCAGTTTGGGGACGCGCGCCTCTAACTTTACCACAACCTCAAACTATACTGCAATAACACAAATACTGGCTACCCACACAGACTTCTCGCGTAAGTTGCGCCCTGTTGTGTCTGACNGTGCTTGAGCGCTGTTGCTGCTATCAAGCTGGCCAACATCATTCAGATAGTCAGCATATGCCAGCCATGCTGTGGGTGACTGTGGTGCAGCAGACAGCGNACTTAGGTCACTGCATCTGCAGGAAGCACCCAGTCAAAGACATGAAGAGCATGCTCCTGATACTACAGACAGATTGACCAGTCTGCATTTGCACCATGGAGTTCCCACTTCATCTCACTCGGTAAGAGCTTGCTTCTGCAGTCGCGGTGTCAATGTCTTTGTCACGGCATGACTTCACATTTCTGTCTACCAGTCTCAACATGTCTCAGCATTTTCAGCTGAGCATGTATGTTGAACAGCAGGGAGCGCTGACCAGTGCACAAAAGATGGCACAGCAGAGGCGACTGCGCCACAGGTGTCGAGGCTCAGCTTCCAATCCAAATGCCCCTGAATGGACTGAAGCAGTTCAGCTGAATCAGCTTGGCAGTAGCATACTTGAGCGGCAGCCAAAAGTCCAGCTTGCATATCAGCTACAAGGATGTGTAACAGAGTGCACAGTGCCTCTGCTTCANAAGTGGGAGTGTCAGGCTAGCTGACCTCCAAATTAGCTTGGATGATGCTGAGAAGCCCAGACAAATTCTACAANGCCAAGCAAATGATGCCAGCAAAGCAGGCCAGAATGCGCCTTCAGGGGGTTCCCTGGAAAGCCTGAAGAACCTTCCTGATGAAGCCAACCAGTCCTACACTGGTGCGGAGACCCTGAAATAGAGGCTGTCATGTCCAAGTTGAAGAGTGATGACAGGCTCGTTGGGCTCTGTACGCTGTGAGTGTCATTGTGTTGAGGATGGCCTGGATTGAAGGGTTCAATTGTCAAACCTTGTTGATCAGAACGATAGCCGGGTTGCCATGTATGCCATTTTTCAGCAGTGTGAGCTGAACATGCGGTTTCTGGTGTTATGCCTTGCTCACGTTGTGGCGAGTTGCAGACGGTTTCTTCATTAAACAGATTAGCAGGGGAACAACCGCCATACAAGTGCTTATATTCGNTGTACAATTTGCAAACATGCTTCAGCATTCAGCAAGCTTGCAATGAGGCTGACCTGCTGTACAAAGCGCTGGAAGGCAGACAAGCGGTTGTGGCGCAGGAGGCGGGAGAGGTGCTGATTGAGGATGAGCTGCTCCGCTGTGCCTGAAGGTGGGTCGTTGTAGGCCACCTCCTCAGCATGCGCTACCAGCCGCTGCAAGCGGAAATCACACCCAGTCACACACTCTCATTCACTGCACAAGCCTTGAGGAATAGGACAGGTTCATGTGAGTCCATGCTGGCACTGGCATGCCGCTACAATCAGGTTTCAAGACACTGGGCATAGCTTCAGTGTCCTGTGAATCTGTGAGCACTATACAGGCAGCGCTGTGATTTGCCAGATGTATGTCCACGTAAGGGGTACAAGAGTTTGATTGGTGTGGTCAAGCCTGAGCATAGCTTCCAGGTTAATGCCAGCAGTGAATCGCAAAAATGGATTGGGTCCTGGCCTGTGTTACCAGAATCACAGGCCTCACAGGCTGAGCGTTCAAGTTCTGTGACAATTGGCTTTGACAAACACATCAATCTGCCACACACGTCTTTCAAGTGCTGATGGCCCAAGTGCTCAACTGATAGCCTTGCCTTGGGCAGGCACACAGAGCATAAGGCCAGTTTGGCCAGCAGGGAGGGTGGCAGACCTGGTGTGCTGCTCTGAAGCCTCCAGACAGNTTCAGTCTAGCAGCGCTGCAGTACTATGGAATCAGTCTGCTGTCTGCTCTGTGCCATGAAACAGTACATCACACTGGTTTATATGCATGTCCACTTGTGCACTCTGAAATGTTACCTTCTTCTGAACAACAGCATCATGTCTAAAGAACAGCGAGTGGAAAGCTGACCTGATAGGCGACATCAAAGAAGGGCAGCAAGTTCTTGGCTTTGCAGATGTCTGCAATCTTGCCCCACTGCTCCTTTGTTGGGTCAATGCCGGTGGGATTGTGTGCACAGCCTGCAACCACACCATGTATGCTTGCATTGGCTGTGAGCTTAGTGCTTGGACTGTGATGGGAAACATGCATGTAGCATGCTTTGTCATGGCAACACATGCCTGTGTCACGACGGAAGATGCTGGCATGACAGCCTCTATGACTGACAAAGCATGAGTCAGCAGAACAGAAATGGTGTAGATTGTAAGAGCTGCCTGTCTATAAAGACTGTCTGGTGTTGCTGTGGGTCAAAATTCATTGCAGGTGTGGCATGTGGCTTTGCTGTTTGAACCCATCAATGGCATGAGGAGGACTGAGGTGACGGCCAGCTTGACTGAGTCCATCAGCTGACCCAAGTCTTGGTGGCTTACTCAGTAAGTGTTAAATTTTGCTCCGATCGCACNATGTGCAACCAAGCACTACATTGTCAACATCACCACTGGACATGAACCAGGCTCACTGGACCATACGTCTGTCATCCTGCTATAGCAGCGTTATCATAACAAGGCTTGCTGAGTTCACTGTGTCCTCCTAATTCAGAGTGGGCTGTTGTCTACACAGCTGTTGTGATTATCAAATTGCTTAATCCATGCAGGCGGGGAGAATGTGGTTGACTGGGATTTTACGCTGAATCAGCTGGTCCCTGGGGAGCCCCTCACAGCCCCCNCACCAGCAGCATGTGCATGTCTGCTGCTGTATACAACTGCTGTTGCTTTTGCTTGGCTCCACTGTCTTGCTTGCAAGAGCAGCAGGTTTGGTATAACAGAAAATGCCTGATCTTGACACCCACCCAGATTACCGTAACCAGAAGACCTCCCCACCTGTGTGTCAGCACAAATGCTTAACGTAAGTTCATAAGTATGTTGTGAGTTGTGTTTTCTATCCAGCAACATCGTGCTGTGTAGCTGGTGGCAGAGACCACACATGCACACAAATGATGGCATGTACATCAACAGTCATCCTGCACGTTGCCAGGACGTTGCCATCTTCACNTGATGCCAGAGTTGACTTGCAGATGTCAGGCCTAAGCTGCCACATCTCCTCATACACTACTTTTGAGCACCTTGTAGGTTTCAGGACGCGATGACTAGCTGCAGCGGGGCTTTTTGGGCGCATTTCAATTGCTGAGGTGCAAAATTGTTCAAGCAGAGTTGGTCAAGCTGCTGTGCTGACAGGCAGTTGCAACCTGATATGGTAAAACTGCTGCTGATTCTTGCTGCCCTTTAGTTTTGCTGGTGCAANTGCTACTGTGTGTTTTGAGCTGCATCTGGTTCTCCCAAGTGCAATTGGCTGTCTGCTAATTTGGCTGTGAAGTCCATCTTAGATGCATCACTGCATTCTGCGTGAGCAATGCCATACAACCTCCTCTGAAACTCTGGCAAGGAGGATGTGTGCTGTCTGCAGGACACATACCAGCAAGCAAGATGCTGGTTTGGCACAGGCATTGCCCAGCAGATGCAGGGCGAGCATGAAGCTGCCTTACAATCTCTGGAAGCCACTCAGTCCCGCTGCTCAGAGTGCCTGCAAACAGCATTCACTAGTGAGACTTCCAGCAGCAGCGCAAGCGATGATGAGACAGTGATCTCATCATTATTGCAACAGAGTTCAGTGGCTGAACAAAGGCGCAGTCAGTCACCAGAAGAGGGCATCCCAGTTGACCCTACCAGGGGTTTGTACGTGAAGACTTTACTGGCAAAGGCTAGCATCTTCAGGCAGTTGCAAAGGCATACTGAGGCAGATGCATGTATGCACGAGGCCAAGGAGCTAGATCCAGCTGTTGGCAAGTATGTCAAGCAGTAGTCCTTGACGTTTGTAACCGTCAGCAGTGGCTTGTCCAGCGCTGCCTGGCTGTGTCTTGTTTGGGTTTTGAGCGATGTCTTTTATCAGCGTTGATGCCTGGAGACCTGTCCAGNACTTGACACAGCTGCAGCAGCAATGGCTGATTGATGATCAATGTAGACGCTAGCAGGCATCATTGCAGCGAGTCCTCATTGCATACATGGTCAGATATGTCGTCCATAAGCTGGATCGTGAAAGCCGAAGCTGGTGTAGCTATGGCCTCATCCACAATGGGCTGGATTCTGAAAAGGTCCAAGTACAGTCAGCAGTCCACAGCGACTACTTTAATGCAAGTGGCATGTGCATGCTCACCTCTGCACGCCGCTGCTGAAACCAAGGTGGCTGTTGTCCCAGCAGCAAGTGGTCCTTTACGCACAGTNAGCAAGGTGGTCCAGCTGCTGGCTGCTGACAGGTGGTGACGGCCCAACATCAAAGCTGAGCTCGCTGTCTGAAGCCTGGTAAGGAGAATCAAGCAGCATGGCACTGTCTTTGGCTGCACTGCGTGAGCTGCCTAAGCCTGGAGTGCTAGTGTCTACATCAGGTGCAGAGCAGGCAACAAAGCGAGGAGTGAAAGCAGCAGGTGCTGAATTGGATGCATCAAGCTTCATGTCCATGTCGTCCTCAGCTGTGTGCGGGCGCAATGGNCTGGTGATACCCTGGTGACACCCTGGTGAAACCTTGATGACGCCCTGGCGACACCCTAATGACACCCGNATACTGTGCAGGCTTAGATGCTGACACAGATTGTGCAGACATAGCTGCTCCAACAGATTGTGCAAGTGCAGCTGCTGTCAGAGCCTGTTCTTGTGGATTAACTCTGCTGCTGCTGTTGCTGCGGGCGTCTCCAGCAAACTGTGCGTGCTTGTGGTCACAGGCGTGTCATTTAGCCTGGGTGTGACTGCTGCTACTGACTCTTCAGCTGGAATAGGCGGTGTGGCTGATGCAGAGAGCTCAAGTGGCACAGTCGCATTTGCTGACACTGACAATCTTGATGGTGTATATGCTGTCGTCAAGAAACCAGATGACATGGGTGTTCGTGCTGGCTGTGAGTGTCTGCCTGGTACAGGTGTGTTTGCTGGTGCTGAGATTCCAGATGGCATGGGACTGAGTACTGCTGCTGACATTTGAGGAATAAAAAAGGTTTCTGCCCTTGCCGCATCCTGTGCAAACATTGGTGAATCTGCTGCCGCCAGATTCTGAGATGCATCTGTTGCTGAATTGCCCTTTGGCACAGGTGTGCGTGTTACTGCTGACCCTTGAGGTGAGACAGGGNGTAATGCTGCCGACTTGGCAGATGCACACTGTTGTGTCTGCAGCTGTGGATGTATGCAGGCAAGCTTAGGTAACAAGATGATCACACAGCTTGGCTGAATGTAAGACTGCAAAATTGGCACAGGCTGGGCACGCAGGAAACGTATGAGACTGCTATTGAAGATGGCTTGCACTCATAGCAACACAGTATGCCTCTGCCCAGGAAATCAATCTCTAATAGATGGGCTCGCCATGGACCCTGAGGCNCCAGATTCACCGAAAGTGTCCCTCTAGGCAGTGCATGGGTGACTTGCCTAGAGTGGACTCAACAGAGATGACACCATGATGGGCCTCAATCAACTTTTTGGTGATGCTGAGACCCAAACCAGTCCCGCCAAACTTCCTTGTGGCTGTCATGTCACCCTGCAGCAGTCACAGCACGCTGAAGATGAGCTCTGCCCAGACTTCAGTGCTAGCACATGTATGCTGGACTTTGCCAACCTGCAGCNGGGATAGCACATCCCTGACATACCCACTTGCTTGCCTGGCATGAACTCCAGGGATCCGTGTGTCCCGAAGTGCAANGGCTCTGTCCCATTGTACACCATGACATAGCAGCCGAGGTGAGAAGGCAAAAATTGCATCGCAAGAAGCACACACTGGCTGCACATCTTACTCTGCTACATTGTGCTCCATNCAATGACAACTACACTGCCCTGCTGGCATTCTGTGAGGGCAACCTCAAAGAGCTCTCAGCAATGCCCAATGTTGCAAGTTCATCTGAGGAGGTGCCCAAAAACACCACCTTCAATGCTGACTTTCGCTTTGGCCCACCCAAAGGGGTGCCACCCACCTTCAGAATGACGTTGGATGTGCCAGAGTTCCTGGTAGGGCTTATGCTGTATGCAGCTCTCAGCTACAATCTGTACAGCATGCACTGCTGATTGCTGCTGTGTAAATCAACACGCCTGTCCAAGTCTTGCTGAATGATTGATGTGTAAAGCTGCGTGTTTTGTAACCAGATATCCTTCAGCTTTGTTGTATACATGATCTACAGGACCAATGGCGCCACATGCATTTGCTGTAGTATGTGTTGTTACGACATCAACACACCAGCAGGGNGTCTGTAATCTCCTGCACAGCCCAAAAACAGTCATGCAAAGCCCCACAAATGAATTGGCGCTGTGGAATTTACACAACAAGCCAAGTCGTCACATACCCTCAGGATTGACACGTTATTCATGAAGTGTAAGAGGGGAGAACCCTCGTTTGTATAGCACATGATTGACAATATAACCCATGATCTCGACATGTATGGTGGTATACTGACAATCCCCACCACACCTGATGCAAGGACAAAACTCAGGCACCTAAATACTGTTGGCATTAAATGACGTGTGATTTTCCCTGAAGACTTTTTGACTGAATGTTGTACATGCATGCAGCGTACTCAGGTCTGCAGTATGATGGACGGCCTTCACACAGCCTGTGGATGCTTGTACATGCATACCCTATAAAGTGCCAAGCAATCAAGTGATGGCGCCCATATGTGCACGCCAGTCATGAGATGGCGTTTGTATACATGCCTTGCAAGAAGGGATGCTACGCTTACTGGCAGGTGAAAGCGGGTTTTCAGAGTGGTGCACGCTACAATCTGCACAGAGCCATGTTTTGACTGTTTTGAAAGTGTAGGCTTATTACGCAAGCACAATATGCCTGCTTGATAAATGGACACAGATACATTACACAGCCTTGCAACTGCTTTTGCTGCCAGGACCAATATCCACATGGCTGTATGACTGCAGCAGGTCTCATACAGTACCAATTGTGCTTGACACCGTCCTGATCAGCCTGATCATGCACTTTGCCGCCAAAACACAACGCGCAACAAAGGCAGGCATACCTGCTGAAGGCTGTCAACAGCTTCAGCTTTGCGCTCAGCCTTCCTGACAGCCTGCTCAAGCACATCACAGCGGGATTGCGCCTGCTGTGCAGCTCTGGCATGTGCACTGGCCTGGTGGAACGCCTCCTCTGCCGCCTGCTGCTGCTCATCAGCCCTTGCTGAAGCTGAAGCCAAATCACATCCTTGCTGCTGCATTCTTACCTGCAAGTCTGCAAATTCCTGCTGCAGCGTTTGAAGTTCGTCTGCATGCCCTGCTGCGCATGCTGAGGCCTGCGCATCACGCTGCAGTAGCTCTGACTGCAACTTTGTCACCTGCTGCTGCAGTGCTTGAATTGCGGCGTCTTGTTGTGCTGTGCATGCTGAGCTTGCATCTGAAGCAGCGTTTGATCTGACCTTCAGCTGAGTGAGTTCATTCTGCAGCACTGACAGCTGGTCTTCCTGCAGCCTTACAACAGATACCTTGTCCTCAAGCTCAGTCTGCAGCTCTTCCAATTGACCTGATGTGCTTNTGCTCAAAAAGCTGACTTGCAGTGTTGTGTACCAGCTTTGTGCTCTCATGATAGTTTGTCTGTTCATGGGCACAGTGTGGCAATAGCTTTCTGCAACTACTGGGCATGTAACTATTCATGAGGAGATGTGGCTAGCATTGCAAGAAAGGGTCCACACTGCATAAGCACACCATGCTATTGCATAAGCATCATACCTTTGCTCTGTCAGCAATTAGTGCCCAACTGCTATATTGCCTGGTGCATGCGCCCGGGTGCAACTACCCAGGAAGGTGGTCATGATGACTCCTGCAAGACAGCAGTATGTCTGCCAAAGCAGTGAACAACCAAGAGATGGAGTATTGAGCTGTGATGTTGGTGTATGGCTCATAATACTTCTCTCTGACGGGTGTTCATGTCAGGGAAACCTGTTAGAGCCAACTTAATGTTCGAAGACACTGAACTGCCAAGGGTTCAAAGCAATCTATGACCAGGCGGAGGCCTGGCAACTGCGGCTGGCTGTTCCACGCTTCGAGAGTGCACATTTGAGTTAACATACATGACAATATCTCCAAGACACGCACTGTACTGTACACTTGAGCCTGCATCTATGCCTTGGGCAGCCTTATATTCAGACTCACCTGATTTCAGCCTGTGTTAATGGCGACCGTGTCCATCGCGAAGTCCAGCTCGAGCCTCGTTATCAGTCGCGGTACGATGACGGCACATCAGAAGTGTGGAGTGCACAGAAAGACCGTCTGTATCTCTGTATTACAAAGAATCAATTATTTGNCTGAGCACTGGCAAGCGTGCTCTGTCCTGCTGCCACTTGGCACCCTCCTTGCTGTCTTTCCATTTCCTCAGTGCCTCTGCCATGTCAGCAGATTCCTCCCGTTGTTGCCTTGTCAACCCTTGCGGTATTTGTTGTGCATTAGCCTGCATGCAAACAAGACAAGTAAGTGTGTTGTAACGCAATGACTATGTGTAGTCCCTGCTGACGCCGCTTCTCAGCTATGAGTGCACACAGTGACCCCAGCCCTGGTTCCCCTGAACTTGTATGGCAATAGCTGAACAAGGTGAACATAAAGATACTGTTGCAGGCCCATGACTTGAGTAGATCAGCCAGCAATGCAGTTCAGCATCCTTGTTAGCACCCACTTGCCAAGTATTGCCGGATTCTGATATATCAGAAGCTCTACACACAGCAACTGCCCTGAGAAGAGCTTGGTGTGCTTATTGAACAACCTCAGACAAACAGAGCCTTTCAATCTTTGACCTGATCAGGCATGCACGCCTTTGTTACCTGTCGAAAAGCCTCTTCCGGCAACTCTGCACCTGTCTCTTGACGCGCAGCCTTCTCATTCTGAGCTGCAGCATTGCTCTTCTCCAGAGCTGCAGCAACAACAGACTGGACGAACTCAAGCCGCTGCTGGCTGCTGTCCTGTGCCTGCTGCTTGTATGCGTTGTTGCCTTGGTCCAGCCAGTTCAGCCATAGCTGGCTCCAGGGCGCTGCCAACAGCTGGTAGGCATCCTGCCCCTCAGCCAACTGCAGATCATGTTTTGGTTAGGCAACCCATGTTATGCAATCCATGTGAGGCAATTTACATTAGGCAATACATGCTAGGCAACCCATGTCAGGCAATTCATGTTAGGTACCCCATGTTCGGGGACCCATGTTCAAGTTGCAGATCTGTATGTGCAGAGCAAGGAGGACCTGAGCCCAACACTTAGGACTGCTAGGGGAGCATGTATCACGTTTGCTTCAGCACCGGTAACCAGACCCCCGAAAAGAGCTGAAATATTACAAATCTTCGATCTGAAATTTCAGGTCTAGCCGCAAACGCTGTATAAACCGAGACCTGTTTGCTTTTAGGTCTGCGACCTGTAATTTTCTAGGTCTCCATANGATTGTTCTCCAGCGTGCACAGCAGGGTGTCCTCAGCAGGGCTTGCGGCCAGATTCCTGATCTTCACGCTTTGCCCCTCGATCAGGAGGGCTTTGCTTTTGCGATATGTTCGGGCAGCGCCCTCACCATCCCGCTCAAACAGGTACAGCATGCCGCCGTCAGACCCCACCAGGAAGCCCTGCATTGCCAGTAACCATTCAACAGCTGCAAGCATGAGGTCTTCTTCTTCCTCTTCGTATAGTCTTTTGTCCATCTGTTGTGACCCTGGGGGGTCTGGCAACGCCCACACCAGCAGTTACAGCATGTTGCTACATAACCCAATCAGGAACCCCTTACATCACCATTACACCTTGCACCAGCTGCAAATATAAGGTCGTCAACATCTTGTTGAAACAGACACAGCATGCCATTGTCAAATCAGGAACCTCTGTATCAGTAGTGCAGGCTGCAACAACTGCAAGCATACGGTCTTTTCTTCTTCTGCTTTGTCCTGTGCCATTCTGGTGACAGCAGTCACGAGCTCTTTGCACTGCTACAGAAGACAGTGACAGCTGCCCTGAGACAGCGTGTACACATGTGCAACTCAGCATTGACTGAAACACAAGCTTATGCAGTGGATGAACATCTCTAAAGCACTGCACTGCATTGGCTGCCTTGACTGCGCAGCAGTGTGTAAGCATGCACAGTACATGATAATGAAGTATAACAAGCCGTACCAGTTGCTCATCTTTGGCCGCATTCTTCGACCTCAAATTCTGGATTGTGACAAAGTGAGCCAGCAGGTACATGGTCAATCTCGCCTTCTGGTCCTGCAAACATCCACAACATCTTGCAAGGTCTTTCCGACTTGACACTGATATGGCACAGAACATTGTCACAGAACACCTGCTGATAATACACAGGAGGGCAGCTTACTACAATGCATCACAGATGCAGCAGCAGTAAAGTTGCAGACGGACAAGATACATGCTGCAAGGCTAAGCATGTAGTGCTAACACATGATGCCCATAAGCCTCAACCTGACACACTGATTACTTGCAAGAACAATGACCTTTCACATGATGTACAAATCATGTCAGGGCAGGGCAAAGTCGCTATACATTCATGATTGACTGCAGCGAAGTGAGCAGTACTCGCAAAGTATTGAAGCCATGATTTAGTAGAACTAGGAGTGATTTAACAAAATGAGTAAGATTGATTGATGCGCATACATAGTAGGATGTCGATCCAATCACCATTCTCCAGACATGACACATGTCACTGCTGTCTAGCCTGTCATGCCATGTCATGATGAAGAACAAGATAGGTCAGATACTTATGAAATGAGTAGAAGGCTTGTATCTCACCTTAGTAGATTGATGCAGCTGCCTCTCAGCAATGAAGGCATTTCGATGAAACTGCCTCTCCCCAATCAAGCTTGTGCAGACAAGTCTGAGTGCCTCAGTGAGTTCAGGCACCCCGCCAGCTTGGTGGACAAACTGCAGAGTAGCAGAGCAGTACTCATGCAGTACTATATACACTGCAGCCAACAAAGTAGACGCGGACGAGCTACAAACCTGTTCTGATCGATGCTGCAGTCTGACTTCCATCTGGTACAGCACTTCTTTGACTTGCTCTTTTGCCAGGGGCAGAGGTGTGGCACTGGCCTGCATGGGTCAAGATCAGTGATGAGTGTGTTGCCCAGCCCCAGCAGTGCAGCTTCAGCAGCTTGGAAGAACAGGACAGTCATGGAGTGGATTCCTGCTACCATGCAGTACCTGGCTTTGCTCAAGGCTATGCAGGTCATCACTGGTAATGTCCAGAGTGCTGCTGAACACCTGTCTCTGCAGAGGCACCAAGGCTGTCAGGACGTATCGGTGGCCCGGCAGGCAGCAACAGGTCAGTAAAGTAGGTCCATTGATCACAATCAGGCAAGCTTAAAGAGCCCGAATCACAGGTTACCAGCAACGAAGTTGCCTCTTGTAGCTGCTCCCAGGTCTCTTGACTGCGATGTGCCCTCTGCAAAGGCAGGCGATCAATATTCACACAAAAAAACGTTCAATCCCGAGGCAATTGCCAAGCATACCTATCCATTTCTAAACTTGAGGGCAAAATCGGGTGCACANCTGCAGCAGCACTGCTGTGCTGCTGAACACTGGCGCACATGCTTCGCAGGTACCCATGTTCCTTCCCTGTATGATCTCCAAGCCCTCAGGGCTACCACTCACATCATGAATGCAACTGTGAGCCGCATTGCAGAAGCTCTGGGCAACACCACCCTCTCTCAGAGCGTAAGCAACCCTCACATGCTGCATACGTTGCTATATGTTGGCGCCCAAGACTAAGCAGTGGTACACTTGGCCGCACTGTGGGCACATCTATTGCGACACAAGTCACAAAGAACCCAGTGTGGTACTCAAAACTGTGTTTGATGCAATAGCAGGCACCAGTGCACATCTCAAAGGTTGAAGATGCACTGCCATTTGTCACATTGTCAAGGGATGGACCTCATGACACTGGTTTTTGCCATATCTGTGTCTGTCATGCATACCACACGAGCATAGTAGCACCATCGCTTGGTGTCAGACGAACCCTTAAACCCTAAACTGAAAGCGCTGTACCACATCATTGCTTTCTGAATGCAGACGGCTGGGTTGCAATACCACAGAGCAGTGCATCCTAACGCAGGACAGACTCAGCTGCTGCAGGAAGCCATGCAGCAGCTGCTGCTTGCTTACAATGCTTCAATGGCGTGCACTGCAACACCCTAAGACTCTGTTGGTTGGGGAAATGAGACAACAGCATTGTGCAGCATGTATGCTGGTGGCTCAAGTCAGTGTGTAGCCAGTTTCCTCTGGACTGGTGATGCTGCTTTACAAGAGGCCATCGCCTGCTTGTTGCGATGGCCTCTGATAAACAAGATCAAAACTATGCGTATGTGATTTCCATGCATTTCCTTCTCATGTCGAAGATTTGGTCATGTTGACAAAGCTGATGTATGTAGCGATGCCCAATACAACTATCTCAGTCACTGGCCCTATGTACAGCATGGCTTCCCAGATTAGTATTCTTGCGATTCTGTATTACAAGGCTCCTATTATCTCGACAACAGCGGTGTCAAACTTGCTATGTATGTCTGGAGCACAGTACATTTTCCCCATCTTGTGTCCTTTTCAAATGTACTGCTGAAGTGGTCACCTTTTGACAGGTAGTTATGCCACTTTTTGGCCACGACCAGCTCAAATGCGATTGCTTTAAGAAGCAGGTCATGTAGCACGGGCAGATGTGGTCTACGCAAATACTTTTGTATAGTTGTGAAGAGGTGTGGTGGGTGTGTCGTGTGTACACAGCTACAGAAGGCAGCAGTGGCGTTTCTTCCCTAAGACAGCTGATTACTTACTTGCGTGTGCAGTGCACTTCACTCATCCTGTTTATGACTTCCTCTGAACATCACAGGTCATGGTCTCTACAAGTCATCTGTGAGCTGCNATCCGCAGCAGCTCTCGCACTTTGACGGCATGACCGGGCAACTTGAGCTTTGATTTCTTTCGCGAAGACTTCAATTGCAAGGCCACTACATAAAGCCGAAGTCGGTTTCCGCGCTTTGTGAGCTACACCGTGATGAGCTGGCAAGCTTAACAACGTTGCAAAGTTTGACCTAACCGAGGGCCTTACGTGTAACGCTCATGCTACAGTGAGGGCATCATCAAGGTGCAGGGCTGCAGCCGAAACTGCAGACACAGCCACCTTTTGCTGTTACCTGATGCCTGACAAAGTTCCAACTCCAGCAACTGACTGTAAGTGCACGAGTTTGTGGGGCTGGTGCAGAGCTGCAGTTTGCATTTGCATGCTCTGGAGAGGGCATCATCAAGGTGCAGGGCTGCAGCTGAAACTGTAGACATGGCTACCTGTTGCTGTTGCCTGATGCTTGACAAAGTTCGGACTCCAGCAACTGTCCTGCAAGTAACCTGAAGTCTTGCTGTTCACTCAGGGCAAGTGCAAATCAGCAAACTACAACAACTGACAACGTAAGCATACATGCACATGTAAGAGCAGACACTGTAGTGCGGAGCATGCAATTGAACACAATACAGCCATGCTTGGGGCTGAGGCTGATGCATGAGATCTGTGCATGCTTAGCTGCTAGGCTTGCACTCATTCTTGTGCGTGTCACAATTGGCTACACAGCACAACACAACAAAATTGATGACTGCATACGCCAGCATACCTACATGTCAAAGAGCATATAACGCAGTCAAGCATGACATGAAACTGCCATGTGCTGTATCCTACATGTGCATGTAAGAGCAGATATCATGTTGAGGAGGGTGAGCACCACATAGATGTATCTTGTGCTGTACCACAGACCCCAGTCCATTGGAGTGTCTAGTCTAAGCAGGTGTGTATGCAGAAGAGTGAAGACAGATTTATGGAGTCAGATCACAAACAGCCACAGAAAAGGCTGAGAGCTGCACTGTATCTGGTCAGAAGCTCACTGCACATGCAGGCAAGCTTCTGCATGAGTGCTGCCTGTAGTAAATGTGTGGTAGTGATGGGTTTGCATAGTGCCTGACCGCCTATAACTACATTGTAGCTGCAAGAGTCCACCATACTGGCAGTGTATTCAAAGAAGGTCGTTCTGTATATAAGGTCAAGCCCTGCTGTAATTTAATGTATTCGACTAGATCGTCATCATTACGGTTGGTAACAGCATTTTGGAATGTGTATTGACGTACCGTAGCGCTGTAACTACGGTCAGCCCAAAATGCAAATGTTTATTTACTCAACCTTCTTTAAATACACTACGGTACGCCGAGCATATCCACAGGCTGGGTGAGTATTGCTGCAACATAACACCCAGACTGCAGCAGCAAATAATCTTTGTGCATTGCCGGCTCTATGCCCCTCAAATGCAGTACAAGATGCAGAAAAACCACAGACACAGCAGAGTAACTATTTTNACCCTGCACCGAGCAGCAGGCAGCTGACACGATCTGCACGGGTGGTGGGTGACCCACAGTTTCGATCGGGCCGTGAATGCAGCTGCTCGATTTGGAACGCAATAGATGATGCAACCAGACGATTGATCTTGCCTTGAGTGGGGGTACGCAGACGTTTCCTCGCGAGTTTGCCGTTTCGTAGCTCTGCATGCCATGCATACTTGATGGTCCGAACAGCGACAGAAAGCAGCGTTCAACAGCGTAGCCACGCCAGCACAACGCACCTGTGGGTAACGTATCAAATGATGTGGTCGCCCAGCAAGAATGTCGACGTAGGAATGCGTTGGGTGCGTGTTTGACAAAGCCTGTCCTGATTCAAGATAGGTCCAAAACTGACCAAATGTGTCATCAGCTACATCTCGCGTCACGCAGGTGCATTGAAGTTTCTTCCATATGGGACAGTTCAGCAGCCTGAGCAATCGACTCGCACACACAGCTGACGTTTGCCAATATGTGCTGGTGATGTACTGCAATTTAATGTGTTAGGCTACTGTGCTAGGCTCATGTGTGTTCATGTGTGCAAGGCCAATTCATGGCTCTTCTCAACCAGAAGAAGAGAATACTGAATGCCGATCATGCTCGTCAATACAAGCAAATGCATGCCTCTCCTTGATCATCAAAACTTCGTATGCACTCTGGCTTGCATGCAAACTATGTTGTGTGTCATCGACGAGGTGCCTGCGAATTTGCACCAGGCGAAGCCGGAGCTTCTGCACGGCTCGCATCACTGATCCAGCCATCAGGAGCCAGCATCACATCTACGCACAAACGAGCGTGTCCTGGTCTGAGGGTGTGCGGCCAGTCCCCTGTTCCAGGCGTTTGAGACCCGTTAGGCACCTTAGGAATTAAGAGCTAGCGTTCTGGTAAGCCGTCATAGCCAGCATGACCATGCGTGTTGCAGAGCCCACACCTTGTTGAAATCTTTACACTGATGCAGGGGCAGTCGGGTTGANTATACAGCTTTTGAAAACAGGGAAGTATGCTATGATATGCTATGCACATGTGGTAATGGCTTAACTGTCGTATGCTGCAGGGAACTTCCTACGGAGTGCTGCAGCCGCCATTGGGTAGCTCACGACTGGCTGTCATTGCTCTGTTGGATTCCCTCCTCAGCACCGGGCACGAAGGGGCTCAACAGGCTGTCATTGACTCAGGTGAGGCAGCTCTTTTGACCGAGTGAGCATGGCACACAGCAGCTCTCACGCTGAAACTGCTGTACATGCATGTATCTGTTTGCTTGGTGCTGTGCTGGGTTTGTGTAATCACGTGCAGCTGCACTAGCCAACAAACAGTGCTGCAACAGAATGCCTCATGCGGCTACTGTTGCCGTGTGCCTGAAGCCCCTTGGCTTGTATACCTGAAGCACCACACAGTTGAGACTGTCATAAGATTCGCCTGAGACGCCGACGATCCACAGTTGTTGGCTNGATGAAGATGGGTGCCCAGCTCTCCTTGGGCAGGCCTTGCACCAGGTGCTTGTTGATGTATGTCGACTTGCCAGTACCTGAAACAGTGCTATGTTGAGCATACACAGCCAACTGGTGCACATGAGTTTAGTTTGATTCCTGTGCGTCAAGCTGCATTGCTCTGCCAAATGCATGCATGTTTGCTACAGCTTGTGAGCCATGCCTGGTCTGTGCACAGCACAATGTAGGATGTGGCATAGCCTGCGCCTTGTCACAATGCACAGGGGTGATGTACAGAACATAAGTGACTCTGCTGTGTGGCTGACCTGTTGGTCCTACAAACAGCACAGGCATTGCATGCTGCAGTGCTGTGTCCAACAGGAAGGTGTAGCGGGCTGAGTCCTGGGTGGGCACTATGATGTCTGTGAAGTCTGCTCCTGCTGGAATGGATGCGGGTGGCAGCGTGTCAGTCCAAGCCTGCCACTCAGACTTGTCCTTGTTGAAGGTCCAGTCATACACGCTGGCTGTGTCCGGCATCATGGGGCAGTTCAGGGTGGGGTGGGTCTTGGGGATGAAGTCTTCCATGCCCGCTGGACACCCTCCTGCCACGACTTGCCTGTGTGCAACAAGTCTATGTCTGACTCATGGAAGGTGGACTGCTCATGGGTACAGCCATACCGTGACNGTATGTCACCAGTGCCTGGCGGAAAGTCCACCACTAAATAGTCCAGCTCGCCCCAGTCTGTCGTCGTCAGCAGCTGACTCACCACCCCTGTAACAAGGCAGGGCCAAAAACTGCAATCATTGTCCTCTTCTTGTTCAGCGAGAAGCATTGTCCTGATTGATGTGAAACATTCATCACACATCGCGGCTGTACAACACAATGTAGCGGTGTGACATGAGTCACAGTTGTTAAGACTACACTGTGCATGCTTGTAGCTGTGACAAGATGGCTGATGCCATCAGTGTTGAGTGCTGCACTGCAGTGGTTCCCTTTACCGCACGCCCTGATGGGGCACTCACTTGAAGTCAATGCATGCAGAACTCAGCATGGCATGCTCAAACAAGGCCATAAGTGCAAAAATGTTATGCAGCTGGATCTGTCTATGCAGTGCTGACCTGAGACCATGGGACCCCGCATGATGGCGCTACCCTGCCCAGCAAACCCAAATGACACCACCTTCACCCCCTCAAATTCAGGGGGCCTTATGGCTTTTGTCTCAGGGTCCATTTGGAGCACAGGGGGGTCTGGCTTCACCATGGTAGGCAGGCTGGGTCCATACACATCAGCATCCAAAATGCCGACTCTAGCACCCATTTGTGCAAGGGTATAAGCTAAATTGACTGCTGTTGTGGATTTGCCGACACCTGTGAAGGTTCAAGCCACGCTTGCTGTGCTGTAGCGTGNAGAAGCTGTACAAGACAGATGAGGTGTGCTACCACATAATTCCTCATTCCTCATGCACAGCACCGCTGTGTGGCAAGTCTCACTTGATATCAAAGTATGCATGTTTTTGCAAAGCGGCCTGCATTTGGAAACTGTTATGAGCCCTGTAGCTTGACAGCGTTGCTGAGCAGACATGAATGGGGCTGAGTACATACGCTGTGATATGCAGGCTGCTGACAAGGAGATGGAAGAGTATCTGAGGAAAATGGGGGTACCCAGCAGCAGCCTTGACAGGTATGCCAATCGCATATGTGCTGTGTTGTCCTGAAGCGCTGCATACTGCATTTATTTTGGTTGTTGCTTATGATAGGTGCCAGGTTCCCCAGCTCAGACCCATGTCTGGCTGCTTGTCTGTCTTGACTGGGACCAAAGACCTCTTGCAGCAGTGAACAATGCATATAGTGGGGACTATGCTTATGCAGGCAAGGTGCAAGTCAGGATGCAGCTGGTGTACAGCCCTCACCGCATCTCGGCAGCGCCATTGTGGTTGTGCCCCTCAACAGTACAGCCAAGCTCGGCAATGTTGCAAGTGCGGATGCTCATGCGCATGTACAAGACGACTGGGTCCTCTGCACTGGCGATCACAGCAGCAGCAGCAGTAGTAGCAATGCAGGAAGGCACATGCCCCTGTTTGTGCTGCTCGATGACACATGGAGGGGTACACAACACTTGGCAGAGCTATTTGNCTTAGTTCGCAGTAAGCTAGAGACCACATCAAGTCTGCCATCAATGTCATGCACTTCCATGACAAGCTGTGAAATCTGCTGCCAGTCCAGATCTGCAATGCCCATCATGGTTTGCTGCTGGATTGGTGGGTTTTGCAGCATATGTAGATGCATGCTGTCGCGATATGCTTGGCTGCAGCTCAATGGCACCTCTCCTGATCGGGGATTTCATGTCCTTCTCATGCACATGATCAGCAGCTTTAGGAGGTTGCTGTAACATATGTTGGTTATTTTGGAGTCAGGACCAAACTGCACGTGTAGTGGCAGTCCACAGTGTGCTGAAAGCACATCCTGGGGACTTCGCAAGCAGTGATTTCATGCTGACAACCGACACAGTCACTTGCACATTATGCCTCTCTACTTGTCCATCAGGATATGCCACACATTCATCATCATGCTGGCTTGAGTGCACCATCACACATTGGCATCTCAACATTTGCATGGCTGGAAACAGGTTCCCCTGCTGTGCATGTGGTGAGTGATGCATGGGTNAACGTAACTCTCTTTGACACCACTTGCTGAGTTATGCCTGAGTAGTACTCAAATTTCGAGAAGCATATCTAGCAGCTTGGTACAACTCACAAACTGTACAAGAGCCTGGTGGCAAGTCAATTGAAAATCCAGCGCAGCCTACTTTGCTAATGGTCTGCTTTGCCTCCTCAAGGCAACTTTGCCTTTGCTCCCTTTCTGCTGCAGCTGGCTGAACTTCTTTGCAACTGACTACTTGCTGCAAGCCTTGACTACTGGGCCAGACCATCTTTTCCCATGAAGANTGTTTGAGATCTTGCTTGTGCCTGATGCATGCGCAACACTTGCTATTGCATCAAGAGATTATTGTTACATAAGCCCTTTCTGCTTACACACATGACATCCCTGCTGCCTGCAGACTCTGTGCTGTGCCGTGCTGTGTGTGCGCGGTACTGCTTAACGTGCATTATGGTGCGGCGTTGAGCCAGATACACGGTGGTGTGTTGTGTTGCGCTGCACTGCGCTGGCCTCTTCCTGGACTGGACTTGTGTTGCGGGAATTCACTTGATACTGCTCTTGACATGCTGCTACAACACCTAGCATCAAACAAGCGCCATGCAGCATTTGTGGTCTGACACCACAGCTGATGAATGGACCCCTCGCTCTCGTGCATGTACACACCTCACTACAATCTCAAAAAGGCTCAAATTGTGTGGCTCTCATACAGCTTNGACAGGTGCTGCCAGACCACCCACAGTACTGCTTCAGAACTGACTAAGGCTACATAGAAAACCTGGCCCACAACTTTGAGCATTTGCGCTGCAGAGGCAACAACTGAGGTGATGAAATCTTGCGAGGTCAACTGCATGTTATTTGCTGGCGTAGTGCCCATGGTGAATGTGATCGCTTGCAACACAACTGTTGGCAAGGTTCCAAAAACTGTCCTACTGGCATCCCTAAACAGCTGATACTGCTCCAGGTTGAGTCTGGTGGTCACACATGAGATAGAGATGCCAAAGTCTGCAAAGAAGAGCAGCACATCGAGGATGATGACAGCCGGTAAACCAACAAAGACTGCTACACTCAGAGTTGGCACAATAGTCAACACCATACACACAAAAAGCTTCCATCTCACTACGCATATGCCAAACCTCAGAACAAGGGTGTATGCGGTTACCAGGTACTGGAACAGAAACAATGCCAACAGGACATATCCTGTCCATGTATGACCAAAGACAGCTACCAGAAGCCGAATGTCTGTCACTTTGTCAAACCAGAAAACAGCCAACCCCAGCAAAGCAGCAGTCTTGATGCCCCATGGTTTCCAATGAAGTGCTCGAGCCCAACCTGCTTTTGCTTTTTGCAGTAGGTCATAAAATTTGCTATCAGGTGTTACGGGCTTCAGCTTATGTCGTTGCATGCGCAGGATCAAGAACATTATGCACAAGGCGGACAGCAGAGCCATGAATGCACAACATAATACAATCAGCGTCAGCTTGTAGTGCTTGGCATGGCAGGCAGCACTGTTTAACGGATCATTTGGGTACTGCTCCATGGCGCAGGCTGATAGATAGTCATCTTCCTTGCAAGTGTGCCACACTGATGCCTCCACAATGATGACATAGTCTGTGCGGAGTTGGGATGTCAAAACATCTGAACACCCTCCAATGTGGTTGCCAGTCAAGTTCCTGCACAGTGCAACCCCAACAGTGTTAGACACATATGCAGGCACAAACCAAATCACCTACTTCCCTGAGCTAGCAAGGCTTGATTTGCAATGCTTCACGACAGCATTGCATGCATGCCCTGCTTGATCACAAGCAACATGAGCCTCATCAAGCAGCTGCTCATTGCACATGTGTTTTGCGAATCACGCTGTGACAGCTGCACCTCGCATGCACCAATATGCACCACGTGGCATACAATGATACTAGGGGACCTAAAGGCAAGGTATGTGAACTAGAAAACGCATGTGACCTTGAATTCATCATATTAGTATATACCTGCCTGCCTGAAGGAAGAGTACAAGCTTGACCCACACATACCCTGACTGCACTTTGCATGTAGTTGTGATTGCACACCAAAAAGCACCTGCTTTGCAACAAGCATGCTCCCATGATGTGTCTGTGTGCTCAATAGCGGGCAGAGATGAGGATGCTGGATTCACGCACAGACAGAGGCTCACATGATCTTCAGACCCCGCCAGTCACCATCCCAAGATACTGGGAGGGTGACCTGGTTGTGATCGAGCAGCAGAGCTCGCAGTTGAGGCATCTGGCTCCACGAGCTCGGCACGCTGCCCGCCAAGCGGTTGCTGCTGAGATGAAGCTCTGTTAGGCTTGGTAGGTTGCTCCACTGAGATGGCAATGAGCCAGTCAAGCTGTTACCCATCNCTTCTTCCTGCATGCTGCTGTGTCTCTGATGCCCTTAGACCTCTGCTGTGCTGCTCATGAGCACAAGCAGGACTCATTGCACAAGGCTCAACAGCACACTGGTCTGGTGTGTGTACCTCACCTCATGGCCAGCAACCTGCTCAGGCTGTGCTGAGCTCATACTCAGGTTCTGGCCTTGGTGATGGTGAGCACAGCACCCATTGCCACTGAAGCAGCGCCTCTCTGAGCAGCAGGCAAAAAGCAGTGCTGCAGAGGCCTCGCCCAGCCTTCTGCACCTTGTGCCTCAAGCCTTGCAAAAAGCCCCTGCATATTGCCTCGGAACTCAGTACTGCCCTCATGTGAAAATATAACTCACCAAACAGCCACATCACCCAACATGACATATCAACACCAGACAAATTTGCTGTGAGACGCCAGTGAAGCCTGCACACAGAAGCCTGCACCCAGAAGGCCTGCATGGTCAATGTCGCCCATTGTGGCTTGTATTACACTGCGCTGTGTGGAACAGTTGTAGATTGAGCAATATCACACAATGGTTGACAGTGTGCATAATTTGCTGAGGTCAGTGCTTGGTGTCCTCCGCTTGCCACAAAGTCGCTGTAAGCCACAGAGTTCATGTGACGGAGCCATGACACAAACACGAAGCAGATCACCGCAATGTTGACAGAAGTGGACACACTCTGTCACGAGCAAGACCTGCCTGGCTGAACGTGAGGTTTGCATCGCTCGTTGGAGGAAAGCCATCATGTGTCTCTACGCAGCAGCCAGTGACAGCACTTACCTGCGAGAGGCGGGGAGAAGTTGAGTGTGGGTAGGCTGGGGCAGGCCTGATGCTTGCTGTGCTGGAGGGGGGTTTTGAACAGACACCCTCTGCAGTCAGGGGCTTCTGCAACTGCTGACTTTGTAGGACCAGACGATGTCTGTGCAGTAAGGTTGACCAGGACTCACANAAGCAGCCTAGCTGTGTGCAGCCATGCAGAGGCTAGCACACTTGAGTGCTGGCTCTTACAAGTCAGCCGCACCGGCACGTCATACCCCTCAACAACTCAGAGTCAGTGATGCAGTCTTTTGTGACTGAAAGCGCTCTACATGAGGCTGCTCATTGTGGAGGCTGACAAGGCAAGCATGCTGCGATGCAGGTCAACAAGCAGCCCATGCTTAGACTAGCACACTTCATTCTTAGCACTAACAAGTCAGCCATGAGAGCGCATAATATCCACAGACAACAACTCACACTCTACAACTGGTAGGACATGTATCATGTTATGTGCAAATTGAGAGCCATGTTGTCATACCTGGACTGCATAAGCTGCTAGCTCTTCAGCGGCTGCTTCCCACAGTGCCTTCCCATCTCCCACAGTGGTGTACTTGGCATACTTGTTCCAAGCCTTGTGCACCTCCTCAGAGCCTCCTCCCTTGCCACCCTTCTTCCTGCACACAATGAGTCAAAAGGTGTAAGTACTATCATGTATACTGCACAGCAGCCTGCAACATGGAGTGCACAGAAGGTATGTACAGGCTAGCCTCAAGCTCAGTAGACAATCGTGCTGTGGCGGCATGCCATTTGCTATTCTCATATGCGGGTCAGAATCAGCAGGTGTGAATTGATATGCTGTGAGGTATGCATTCACAAGCACTGTACTGCCAGCAACATTGTGCTATACTTGCCTGTAAGGATTGACAGCCTGTCAGGACTTGCAACAACATGTAAGACTGAGTTCAAACATGAAGTAATTGAGATGTGCAGTGACATGACTGTGCAACCTTGACTGTGGTCTGCTGTGATATCAAAAGGCAGAGCATGACCATCTTGGGCAGTATGCAATGGTTCAAACATGCAATTGAGTGAGCATGAGGTGCACACCAGGATCCAGTCATGGACATGCAGCCTTGCAATGACATGTCTGCACCCTGGCACATTCAAACAATGTTCATGTGCTGAGTGCACTCTCCGGCTGTGCAAGTGTCTGCGTGATGTCTCTGAGCAGATGACGTGAGTGCTGAGTGCTTCTGACTGACGAGGCTGTAACAGAGCACAATGACTTGTTCAGACAAGACATTCTTCTGAAGGTGCAACGCCCTAGCCTGCGGGGACGACTGGAGCTTTGCAGCTGTGTTGCTTGCAGTGCCAGCACTGTCTCAGAGTAATCTGCCAGACAACCAAGGACTGTAAGATGGCATTGACTGTTTCTGAATAACGTGCCAGGCAATGAAGGACTGCATCCTTGATTGGTTGGCATTAGCTGAAGATTGGTATTCACAGCAGGTCACTTTCAGCCACAATGAGTCAAGGCATGCTTCAGGAAGCAAAAAACCACTGTTGCTGATTTGCTACATGGTGGTGCATGTCCACATGTGCTTGCCTGTGCTTGTGCCCTCCGCCAGTGTTGGTTTGACTGCTGCCATCAGAATGGTTCTTGCTGGAAGTCCAAGCACTTGCAGAGGAGCGGGACTGCTGCTTGGCATCTGAGGCACTGTCGGCATGTGACTCTGGGTCAGATGTAGGCTGCACTTCAACAGGGATGATACTGTCCCTTGGGCGCTTCAACAGCTTGAACACAACTGTGTCATTGACCTGTAGGATACAGAATGTCCAGGCTTCAGAACAAACTGTGTCATGGACCTGCAGCATAGAGAATGTTCAGGCTTAGGGATACAGTGTGAAAGGCTGACATGAGCAAGCAGATCCAGTGTTATGAGGGCAGCTTTTGTGTTCTGGATTGCAGGTACTGCTGTTGCATGGTTGGTCTGCCTGATAAGCTCAACCATGGCACATCATGTATAGATAGTGATATGCCCTTACATGTCAACCATGACTGGTCAATGTCTCTGAGCAGACAACGGAGACCTGCTCAACAAGTGCATGAATGCCCACACTAGTGACCAGCTGCTGCGTAAAGCAAATATAGTTTGTCGAAGCAAACGACAAGCACAAGCACATGCCATGCATGCACATGCTGCAATTGTACAAACACAGAATACTGCCTGATTCTCTGATGAGCAGCAGGATATGAGCGCGAGTGTGCATGTGAGCGTGAGTGTGCANCATAACGTGACGCTGATGTTGCTGACAACCCCTTGAAGAGATGACTGAGGTTGACAGCTTCACTGAGAGCATCAACTGTGCTGGAAACAGCTTCTTCTGCCACCTGCAGAACAGCCGACATAACTTTGTGTTGAAGACGATACGGAGTCCCTGTGACTCCAGAGACGATTGCAACAACTGAACAGGCAGGTCCCAGAAAACCCTAACTTACTAAATGTTTTTGTGAATTGCACAACAAGTCTCTGTGATACATTGCAAAATGAATGTGTTTAAACCCCCTGCGACCAGAATGCACAGTAGCAGGAAAGGGAGCCTGTTCTGCCAGATGGGGCTCCCCATCAGGGAGTCATGCTGCTTACCTTAGCAGACTCCCATACTATAGCTAAAGTGAAAACTTTGGGCTGACTCAGAAGGGTGATGTCCAGAAGGGGGCTGCCTCCGGCTTGACCCCGACGCTTGAGGAGAGCATCTGCTGAGTCAGCCTCGCGCAGCACTGCCTCAAAACTGCCTTGCTTGTTGAGACTGTCAGAAGCCAGCCTCAATGCCTGCACATCAGACAGCCACCTGTCAGCCTTATTGCAACTGCTTAGGCAAAGAGAACTCAGACTGAATTAGCCAGCGCTGCCAAACTTTGATATCTGTGTGTGATTAGCAAGCTACATTACAAGGCATGCAGGACAGCCTTGCACGTTCAGCACATGTACAGCCAGTCANCACACATAATGGTGCATGCAGAGCTGCAACAGGAAGACACGTATTGTAGGCATCCCGAGTCAGTAAAGCACTGCTTGCAGGATGCAAGCAAGGCCACTGGTTTCACGGCATTTCAACTGCCCACCAGAGGTGCACATGCTCCCTTGCACTGCAGGAAATAAAGCAGAACATGTGCTGCCAGGTGAGCATACAAGGTTGAGATCAGCAAGCATTTACGTGGCAGATGTCACCATGCAATGTTTAAGATGACGATACCCTCTTAAGAGGGTGAGGGGTACGAGGAGGTAAGAGGGCAAGAGGTAAGAGGAAATACCTCACAAAGGAGAGCTGGGCCATCCATGCTACAACGCTTGGCATCTGCTGTCTTCTGGTCCGACACCTGCACCACGCACTCCAGATCTGGGTCACAGTACCCAATGCACTTGTTGCTAGGCATGCACATGCAGGTGATACATTTGTGGGTTTCTTGGCTATACAAGGGTTCGTCAGGGCCTCCTCACAGATTTGAATGCCACCTCTGAGTATTGCCCACTAGGAATTTGCCCCTCAATACTGCCCCAAGGCACTTTGCATGAGGTGATCTGATGTCTGCATGCACCTCCATGACTGCTGTTCAGCGCTTGCCAACATCCAGCATTACCAAGGCAAGCTTCTGGAGGGTTTGATGCAAAGTTACCTCATGGTCATGAGTACTTGAGAAAGATTTGAATGCCATGGCACACTCTACCTGACCACGCTGTGATTGAATGTGCGGCATCAAGCAGTGAGCTGGTGCATTGAGGGACTGCAAAATGCATCCGTTCATGACCTTGATATCAGCCAGGTCATGGTACAGGCAATATTGCCTCTCAAGAGACCCAGCTGTTAGCAGGAAGCATG
Source organism: Trebouxia gelatinosa (assembly GCA_000818905.1). NCBI lineage: Eukaryota > Viridiplantae > Chlorophyta > Trebouxiophyceae > Trebouxiales > Trebouxiaceae > Trebouxia > Trebouxia gelatinosa. The sequence continues at coordinate 709,677 of KN805369.1, read as the reverse complement.
ACAAACAGTACATCCAATGTTGGTGTGTGCTTCTGAGGCTCACCCTGCAATGGTCCATGAGCTCTTTCACTTCAACAAGTTTGTCATTCAGCCTCTGCAAGAGCCTGGCTGCTTACTGTACAGCCCTGTCACACACAAATGTCTTCATGTGCAGGGCTTTCTCCAGCTCAGCNAGCAGTTTTGAGAGGCTTCGACATCCACATTGTCAAGCACCAGCATGGTGATGTGCTGGAGCAGATGCAAGTTCCAGCTGCGGCCAACCTTTAGCTCAAGGTTGTGTAAGTGATTCAAGCTCTGCATGATCCCTAAGTCTAGCCGATGACGATCGTAGGCAGCAATATGGTCGAAGCTGCAAGTTCTCAATGCTGTGAACGCTGCAAGCNCTACAGCTTGCTGCATGTGCTGTGTGACATGTAGAATTGCGCTGCTTGCTAACTTGTATACCTGAGAAAAATCTTGCATTTCACTATTTTTAGTAGGGGAGATGCTGACTGTATGTTTGATTTGAATATGCGAATATATGCGAGTCATGTCAGAGGCCAGACGGTCATCTTCAACTCTCCTTAACCGGACTTGTGGCGATTGCTCAGAAGTGCAGCGCAGAATGTCCGACGAAACCGGCACGCAAAGAAGGGCCTCGGCGCTTCCGTCGTTGTCGAAAGTTTATAAGTCACTGTTTATTGAGCCGGGCTCTGCAGCTGTGCAGACTTATTGTCAAATATTGCAAAACACACGGCTCATTGCCTATCAAAGGAAGGTGTCAGGACAGGTGCTGCGTGGAAGCGCTCGTCAGTGCACGGTGTTGCTGCCAGGGTCTCAGCGGGTGAGGGTGACGGTGGAGCAAGATCGTACTTATCAGAACGAAGTCCACGAGGCGCACCTGGCACTGTCTGTACAGTACGACAGTGATGATGACCGCAAGTGGATAGTTGTGAAATCTACTGACGCAAGCGCCTACGATTTAGGCTTGGAGCCAGACTACGAAGATCATAGCCAGCATATGCAAAGTCATAGGGGTGACCACTTACTGAGGGAACTTATGGCTCGCATTGGGCTGTCAGTGCGCAATCATCCCTCTGGATTGCTTGCTATCTTGTTTGTATGCTTCCAAGATCAGGATGTCTTGGAGGTCCTCGATAGTTGGCCTAATGATTTTGATGAACAAGTTGACACTGGCGATACAATGAGGATGGGCTGGCCTGAAATTGTTGCTCAAGCCTGTCTGCAAGATATCAGTGATTCTGACAGTGAATAACAAGCATGACTGGATGTGCATTCCATTGGGTGCAGACACCACACCGTCGTAACTTCACAATGCTGTGCTTGGAGGGTACTGGGTCAGCACTTGACATGACAGTTCTTGCACAGGTTTGCAGTACTGTACCATAGCAAAAGCTATAGTGCACCTGCAGCTGTGGCCAGGCGTTGTAGACAGGGGGAAACCCTAGGCATAGCATGCTACTCATGCATGCGTTTTGTGCAATGAGTTTTGTGCAATAAGTTTTCTATGCAATCCCTCAGTCACATGATGAGCCTGTGCATTGAAGTATTCCTGTTGCCTGTCCCAGGCACACAACCCATCTATGGCTGAAACAAACACTTTGCTAAATATAGCTCACAGTATGTGTATATGTATATGGTGCAAGTTAGCTTAGAAGTGTGAGAGTCTTCAGGCTTGTGCAATGAAACAACGCCCAGTGCTTTACCACCAGCACAGTCTGTCACTCCGCAAGTGTGTGTCTGAGGTAAACGCAAGTGGATCGTAGAGTTGCGACTAGAGGAAATGCAAGGCAGACGCACACGGCAAAGTCACGCCAGGTTTTAACTACAACACTGTACTGCAGCCAGTGGCTTCGGTTTGTGCACAAACAACTGCAACGTGGTCTGGTGACGTTTGCATAAGTTTGTGGTAAGTATGAGTCCAGCCATACCTGGCTCGCACGGTGTTTACTGACAGCATCGTGTGACTGCAGCAACACGTGCTCAACACGCACAGCACCTTCTTCTGGCGCGATCTGGCACGATCTGGCAACACATAGAATCGATAGTTTTGGCAAGGTCGAGGATCCTTCGGAGGTGTTATGCAGCTTTCACAATGCCACTGACATTGCGCTACGGTCCGCACGTGTGTGCACATGAAACACATGGTGCCAGCCTGGCAGCACGCGAGCGAGCTCTTCCGCAAGACCACGCGCCGCGTGCTTTACGAAAATTTGGAGTAACTCCGCTTTTGCAATAGCTTGCTAGTGTGGGTTGCATTGGCCATCGTGGCCAGCTGCAGCTTTGGATCACGACCAACGAGTAGATGCAGTATGCTGATGACAGCAAGGATTCCGAAACCGGGACCCCAGGTCAGCCACCTAGGGTCTCCTGTGGCCCAACTTGCTAGGCATTGCCCTTGAATGGTACTGGCTGGCAGCTTTGCTTGAGCCATGAATTGTACATTGCTGGTCAGGCCGCATGCGCAGACAATGTAATGACAGAACCCCGCCGAAACTTCTAGCAAGGTGCACACTGCGCTGGACACTACNTCACAAAGTGTCATTGCAAACACTGCCTCCACATGCCTTGCAGCAACCCAAGGGCTGCAGTAGCTATATCGCCATATATGGCCTTACTGTGCATGCCGTTTGGACCTGCTGCTTTAGAGGTGCAATGCTGCACCCGCATTTGGTATGTGTGCATTTCACGAAACATCTTGGCGAGCTGTGCCTTTCCATGACATGGAAGTGCACCTCACAGACAACTACGATATTGCCCATTTGTGACGCTGGTCATCAGCACCTATAATGCAGTGCCCAAGTGAGGTTCCTGCAGTGTTCATCACAAAAGACATCTTGTATGCTGGGGTTCTGTATCCTGTACTCTAGACTCTCTGGGCTACCGTCAAAGAGTTGTTTGCATGGTGCAGGGCAAGACGCATGGCAGTAGGGACTTTCCATTCCCTGAGCAGCCAGACAGCATCAGTCATGAGCCCTGCAGATGGTTTCAACTATGTGTCTTGGCTTTGTATACGAGGGTGTGGGTGTGCACAGTGCCGAGATTAACGGCAAGAAGCAGTATGAAGATGTAAGGCGGGATNTGCAGGACATGCAGCAGCTTCATGATGTTAATCATGGACTGCATAGCTGCCAGCCGACCTGAGTCACAATGCTGGCCTGTGAAGATGCAACAGACAGATGCTTGCACCGCGGTGGGTTTGATCATCTGGTCCAAAAGCGTATTCAGTCACTGCACAGGCCCTACCAGCATCTGGCTGGTGACCCAACACATTTGCTGGCAGCCAGGTTGATATCTGGTCCAGAATGCAACAAGGTTTGCAGCCCTGCTACAACACACATGGCAGTCTGCTTATGGCACACACCATTGCTGCATACAGGGTGAATCAAACACGCCGACGACTGGCAGACCCACAACATGATGACTTAGAGCAGACACCAGCTTGCACTGCTCTTAGAGTCAAAAGCACAGTACCCACCTGAGTCACGTGTGTCATACACAGACTGGCGGGTTGGCAGCAAGGAATCGTTCCAAGGGTGCTCCTCATCCAGGGAGGGCCCCTGCTGGCTGAGGCAGGCCATGTGGGGGTTGGCCTCCTGCACCAGGCGCTGCAGGGCCTGCTGCACCAAGCCCTGGCAGGGCCCTGCCACGGGGCCTTGCATCTGGCCCTCCACCCACACAGCCACGCTCTTCAGGCTGGCTGCTGCCATGCCCCTCACCTACGCACGTACGCACATCNCCTCTCTGGCAAGGATGTACTGCTGGGGATGCTGTTGCCCTGTTCAGGGTCCCTTGCAGAGGGTCTGGGGACTGGGTTGGGGTTCGCTACAGAATCTGTGATGCCCACTAGGTCTTCTAGTGCGCTTGTGGCTTGCTCAATCAGAGGGACCTGATGCTGCAGTTGGCCTAGCTCCAGCAACTGGNCAAACAAGGCAGGCACAAGCATAATTCTACAAGTCCCGCTCAGGTCCATTTGCGTCTTGTGGATTGTTCATAGGCAGTGCTATCTGGGAAGCCTCTCTTTCAGTTGCGCTGCAACTGGCGTGCGTGTATACTTCGGTACTTGTACAGTAGCTGGACAATGTCACAGAATCATTGTGCAGAGCCATACGTGTGGGTACAGGGCATCTTAATGACCAGTGACTGGGACAGCCAGGAGGTGCCAGGCAGTGTCAGCCTTTGCGTCTGCAGCTTACAGGCAGTGCGTGCGGATTACCAATCTTGAGACACACCTTTCGCCTGCGCAATTGGACATTCAAGCTTTGGTCAAAGTGCTGTGCTGTCANAGCGGGTGTGCAGCTGCTGCTGGCAGCATACTTGTTGCTTCAAGGTGTACACTGCGGCAGACTCTTCCACTCCAGAGCTTCTCTTGCTCAGAGAGTGCCTCAGCCGCTTCAGCTCTGCTTGATACTGCTTGGCCAGGTCACTGTCTGACATGACATGGTTGACAGAGATGTGGTTTGTGACCGCCATTGCTCTTGATGCTAGCCTGCAAGCCAAAGCACACCTTGAGGAGACCCTAGCTGAGATGTATGACAGTGGTGTGGCATGTGATACCTATTGCCTTTGAAGTCAGCCTGCAAGCCAGCACATTGAGCAAAAATGTAGTTGTGCATAGCCCAACTTGGTGGATCAGAGTGAGAGCATGTGATGCACATGTAAATCTCACTGACAACTCCTGTTAGGCTTTCCTCCATGCATGCATGCTTTTGAAAGAACCAGCAGTTGCTGTCAGAAGTAGAGCAAGTCCACAGTTGTGCAAGGGTATTCGGGATGCTAAGTGTGTGCAAGAGCATACATGGAAGCTGTTGCAAGGTATATCTTGTCTGTCCGTGCTACAGTAGTGCATGCTCTGACCTACGCANCTCTTGACCACTGCACAAGTGGTCACCAAACTTTACAGCGGCAATAGATGAAAAACCCATGCGTGCTACAGACAGGCTGCTNGAAAGCTGTTTGTGCTACTCCCTCATCCAAGCGTCGGCCTGACGTTTCAACTTCTGCTTGACTTGCTGTCTACGCTCTTTCAACACCTTCCAGTTCTTTGGAGGCTGACCTCCTTTCTGCTTGGATTTCTGCAAAGAAGCACAACACCCATGTTACTGTGTTGTTGAACATCATTGTCTAGGCTGAAATCGCAAACCCTGCTCTGTCATACACATCGAAGTCGGAATGCAGTTGATGTAGACGCTCGCACTGCAGCAATGTAGTGGCAGTGTTATGTTCCGCACAACATACCTGCTCTAAGTACTTTTCAAACTCTACAGGATTGCACCATGAGAGGCATTCCTTGTACAATGGTTCCTGGCTCTCTTCTTCGCCAGTCTCTGCTTCAATTCTGCCAGTGAGAGGATTGTGCCTGGCTACCACTGTGTACTCAGTGGAGCCATCTTGTCGCTTTCTCCTTTTCAATGAGGCTTCGGCACCATAAGTGAACTGCATGACATCCTGCAGAGCCACGTACGTGCTGAGCCAAGCTGGGTGTCTGCTGCATCTGCGGCTCGCTCTAACAGCTTGTGAGGCTGCCCATAGTGGCCTCAAGATGATATTGCTGAGGCATGCACATCACTATGTGCAACTTGCTGCTACCAACACTTACTATGGGCCTGTTGTGTCGCAACATAATAAGCAGCGCAGCAAATAGCGCGTCATCACATGCACACAGCCCAAGGGCCGCTGCTGCATGTCAAGCTCTGGCTCAGCAGATGTCCATGCATCATTCACAACCAATATCAACCGCAGCACTGACCAATTGCATCAGGCAAAGGTGACAGCTCACCTCTAAAGACCTGCCAGCAGTTGCAGCTAGCTCTGCCATTTGAACTGCTTCATCTTCGGGGGGTAGCCCAGCCAGTGCAGCATCAGCCCAGCCTGAGGCAGGTTTGGCAGCTCTGGCCATTCGCAGCTCGTAGTCTATCGCAGAAGGCGCCTTGGCTCGTGTTGCGCTCTGTTGTCCACACAGGAAATCATCAAAAAGTGAATGTGGAGGGGGCTATGCAACATTACAGCGCAGTGGCTTGCATAGAGAACGACATAGCACATGTGCCAGCGTACTGTGCCTTATGGCAAGGGCAACGTTTTGCTGTTTTCAACATCACACTGCTCTGTCATGACCCCAGAAGGCTGTTTTGCACAAGCATGCTGCGACGAGCGTTGCCAGGCATCACTAGCTCTGTAATGCAGGCGAATGCCATCAAACTCACATCTTTACTGTGTGCCTGACGCCAAATCTGCAAGAGCCTGCCGTCTCCCAAGACCTTGGCCAGATCCATGCCATGACTACTTCCTCCATTCTGGTCTATGTACCACACCAACAAGTCCATGGGTAAATGTTGTCGCCAGACAACCAGTTGCTGTTTGGTAAATGGACCCTGTGTATGTCCCTGTACATCCTGGTAATACCAGCCAGAAGCATACCGAGCANCCTATAGCCTGACAGCTGCACATCTTGCACAATGTGGCCGCATTGCTGTGTTTCAAGACTCAATGTGAAACTGTACTCAGCTCCTGTACCAGNAGCGACACAAAGTATGTGCATGCACTGCAAATGCTTTTGCCTGGAACTTGTCATTGTGTTTGGACTTCCAGGAGTGCTTGTTTCAGCATCACAGCTAGTGACATGCAGCAGTGGATAAGACGCTGCTGCTGCATGTATCTGTCTACCAGTAGCTTAGCTATGGCTCTTTTACATCAGCATGCGACTATGATGTTGCCATATCCATCTGTATACGCAGGCGCTAAGCTGAGCTGAGCTGCTGCATACCATGCCTGCTGCAACTGACTTGTGTCAGGGTGTCTGGACAGTGTTAAGTGAAGCAAATGAACGTGGTACACAAGTTGATCATCTGTTGTCACCACTGTCACCAATAACACACCAGTTACACAGGAGCCCACAGTGCTTACGTGGAATTATGCCACCACAGAGAGAAGTAGAGTATGAGGTGGCATGACACGGTCAGAATTGTTCCAGTCCCCAGCCACCTGCAGGGGCAATTTTGTGTCACCAGCTAGCAGTGAATGACTGATATGCTCCAATTGCCTGTTTAGGTGCCGGCATTTCCTGTGATGCAACTGGCACCAGCACACATTCAAACAGTAGTGAGTGTAATGTATCATTCATATTTTGTGTCTACATGAAGACGCTGCAGGAAGGGGAAACAAGTAGCAGTAAAACATTGGCCNACTCAGCCACATAACATTGATGTTGACAGGTGCTAGAAACACGGACCGAATCCCCGGAGGTGCTGCAGTCATTGACAGCACTGAGCAAGCTGCACCAGCAGAACACAGTGGCCTCAAGAAGGCAGTTGAAGGCCACTGTAGAGGAGCGCGGCCTCGCAAATGTGGAGCTGTTCCTTGCAGCTGCTCAAGGTGTCATTCAGGTCTGCTAAGTTGTTACTGTTTGCAGGGAGTGCACAAAATGTGCTGCCTACAGGTGACCTTCATGATTTTGCAGCTGATTGTCCATACCACATGCAGGCAGTGGAAGAGATGCAGCAAGAGCTTNAACGAGTGACTACAATGTCACAGCCTTGTAGCGACACGGGTGCGGTGAGCACTCTGTCTTCATTAAGTGGTAAAAAGTCTTGCCCAGCATACAAATTTGAGAATGACATCTATCTGACAGGAGGCCTGCACACCTCCCAAATCATGCTTACCATCATCTTGTTGACACACCTGAAGCACACACACTATCATCCCCAAAGTGGCAGTTGTGACATTCACTGCTCTTGTAAGCAGACGCTTTCATGTGTGCCCACTGGTGATAATTGTAACACAACATGATTAGTCATGACACATTTCAGCTAGCCTGGCACCGCTGCACCTCTGCTACCAGCAACTTGAACACAAGAAGCTGAAGCAGAACTAGAACACAGAAGGAGATTACCATTGTGAACTGGAGTGTGCTGGAGTACCAGTACCTGCTGTGACTGCAGCATCAACTGAACATGCAGTCAGGATGTGGAGCCCGACTGGCTGCCTGCTGCTGCAGGTTGCCTGCAAAGCAGCTCAACATTTAGACAGTACATGCAGCCAACAACTTTTGGGTGCCTAGGTATGATGCAAGTACATGGCAACCATTGCTACATGTTAGTGATGGCTTGCTGGACACTGCGGTGCTGCTCTGTGTCCATACCACCATGAGTCAAGCGTTATTGCTGTCACGTAGAACCAGGTCATGCGTCATGCTGAAAAGGCTGCAGACAATTTTGTGTAAGCATACCTCATGTTCCTGACTCACAGTCACCATGCAGCAATGGCTGCAGCAGACTGTGAAGGAGTATGTGCAGTGCATCACAGTGATGCAAGCTGTAACACACTGCACAAGGCTGTGCATGACAAGCTTATGTTATGTGGTCAGTGAGGGCATGGAGGGATATGCAATGCACAGCAGTAGAGCAAGCTGCCACACAATGCATGCTATTGACAGCGTATGCACGATAAAGCTGCAATCAATGCACATTGTTGACAGCGGATGCAAGATGCAATATCACGTGTATGCAATTGCATTACATCCAGTAAATGGCAATGCAAACCATGCAGTAACTGGCAATTCTCACAGTGAATCATACTGATTATCTGGCACTTGTAGTATGAGGTATACTTGAGCCATATGCTTAAACAGCAAGGCAATGTGGCGAGCCGATATCTTGGCCCCTGCCAATGCAAGCCGATGATCACTTATCGTCTATGTGTAGGAGCCTGTTGCTGCATAGCATGCAAGCAAGCTGCTATGCAACAAGCCACCGTCTCTGCTTGTGCACACAGTCGTGGGCAGAAGGTCTGTACCTGCTTTGGCCATCTGCACCAGAGGCGCCAGGGCTCCAGACTTGGCGATCTCTGGCTTCATGCCCACATCTTCTGCTGCTAGTGCCTACACAAAGTATGATTCACCTCAGTTTCTCAGGTGCAGAGCAAATGAAGGGGACAGCGCAGGTTTGTNACAGTTCACTGCCATCATGGAACTGCAAACTGTCAGCTCCCCCACATGAAGCTGAATTCCTGCCCAATGCACAGAACTGTCTTCTCTTGCATGACCAAGACCAATTGCATACACTACATCTGCTCTTTGTCGAAAAGCACACATGCAGCTGGCTGCTACACAGCATAGACAACACACGCAAGGCACGCTGAACACTCATAGGAAATGCTGGTTACACAGTGTACACACTACAAGTTTAATGCACACCAGCTCTAGCACTGCTGCATGCCGGCCATGCTGCAAGCTAATGACACACGCACAGACCAAGTAGCCCTCACTGCTGTGCAGATACATTCCTCGGCAGCCAGCCTGAAGCTGATCACCTTTGATGCTGACGGCACCCTGTATGCTGATGGCGCTCACATGCAGCATGACAGCAAAATGATCGGCCACATCATTAATCTCATGCGCAGCAATGTGCATGTGGCCATCGTCACAGCAGCAGGCTATCCGGGCCAGGCTGACAAGTTTGAGCAAAGGGTTGCAGGCCTCACAGCAACCGCCTTGCAAACAGTCACAAAGTCACGTTCGTGAAGGGCACAGAAAGCCGCAGCATCAAGGTAATTCCCAGAAAGATTCAACCACTTGAGCATGGGCCAATCTGTGTCAACAAGTGTGCGAATAGCTTGACAGTCGATGCCGCAGCCACTAATGTCCAGGATTTGCATCAGTGGCCACTTGCCATTGATCAGCTCTCTAACGCCCTGAGCCCCAAATTTAGCGTGGCGCAAGCTGAGATATCCCAGCTTAGGCCAAATCCCTTGCACAAGACTGCATATGGCTGATGAGTTCATGTAAGCATCATTGTGACTCAAGTTGAGAACTGCAAGCCTTGACCATTTTGCTTGGGTNACTTTTATCAAAGATTTGTGTGGGATGTTGTACATTGTTGAAATAGTCAATATCAGCATGTAGTCTGGACTACACATCCTGACATTTTTGACCATGCCAGTCAAAAATGTCCATGCCTCACGCTTTGCCTGCTTGTCTACAGTCATTGCTTACTAATTGCATCCATGAAGCTGACTAGCCTTAGCTGAGCTCCCTCTGTGCTCTGTTGAGCAAGACCTTGAGCAGAGAGTAACAGTGCTCAGACAATGGACACATGTGTCAGACTCAACCCTGTGCTTCAACAGCTACATATATAGCAGCATGACTGTTGATGAGCAAGCAGTCAGCCCAAAATGGTGCTAGCAGCATCAACTCCAAACAAGCAAATGCATGGAAGGGATGATTCAAGTAAGGTATGTCACTTGCGATGGTCTCTGGGAAGCAGGTCTTGACAGTCACATGGAGGCGTACTTGAGTATGCAGTAGTTCCCGGTGGCACATGCTGTGGAGATGTTGTAGTTGGGTCCCATGAAGCCCACATCCATGGCCAGCAGGGCGCTAGGGGCATTGGCTATGCAGAAAGGTATACAGAAGGGGCTCATCTTCAGCCAGCAACACCTAGCCCCAAGAGCAATGCAGTCAGAAGCCCACAACACATGCTGATGCCAAGCCCCACAGGACAGAGTGGATGTGAGCAAGCGCTGGGAGGCATTGCAGGAGACAGCAGTGCGGGCCGGCTCGAGCTACATAGCAGCACCAGACTGAGCCAGCGAGTCACCTTCCCAAGCATATCTGCCACTGCAGCTCTCGTGCATGCCTTCGCGCTTGCTGAAAACTTGCACCAATGCCACAGGTTGATGCTCGCCTTCATGCTACTGCTTGCTTGTGCTGGGCTCACCATACCTCAACAAGGCAATTNTGCTTTCATATGCTGCTTCAGCTGCTGTGAATGTCAGTGTCAAGACAAGTCTATCTGCCTGGCAAGACAAGCACTTCATATTTCACACCTGAGCAAATTTACTACCTACATCACATGTCTGAAACCTAAAGTCATTTGCAATGCAGCCACTTGCTGGTGACGAGACAGAACAGCACCACTCAGATGCACACGCAGGCCCTGCAACTTCTCGCACAGACATAGATGCAGCCCCTGACCTGGCGGGTCAGATACCACAAGCCACAGGCGCAGCACATNCACTGTTCTATGTTGTCATGCTTGACATGAGTTCACGAGGCAGCACGCCATACTGACTTGTGTCACGCAGACACGCGTGGAAGATTGGCACATGGGGGTTACATAAATCGTAACACAACCTTCGCACCATTCACGACTACAGACCAGGCGCGTCTGTTTGTAATGCGTCTTTGGCGTGATGTATTCCCGGAGACCTATACGGCAACAGAATGCGAGTGCNTGCAGGTTGGACAGCTTGCATAGCTGCTGACAGCTGGGTTGCACTGATAGCACCAAGCTTGATCAGCAAGGCAACAGCAAAGCAACCAAGTTAACGTAGTAGCGGTCAAGTGACCACGACTACTCATAAGCAAGCAGCAATCGCCGCTGTCTAGCTTGCGCGACCAAGATCAAAACGCTACCAGCGACCTCTGGCCACCAAGTTGTTACTGTGAAGACGCACGTCCTGTGTAGCACCATTCGGCATGCTTTGCTGCATGCAACCATGCGAAGCTGATTATAGGATTCTGCATGTACCCTAACCTGCTCTGCGGCTGGATGTTCAGCAGCAAGCTACAGCCAAGGCATCACCTAGTTCACGTCCATGAACGACAATGAAGTCTCCCTTAGGCCGCTGTCGCTGCGGCCGGGAGGGAAGGGCAAGTCGGCCAATCCGTTCGCAGGATTCGGGAAAGGAGCAGGTTTTGCCGTAAAGAAGCAGGTATGTACGCAGCGACGTATGTGGCTTAAACGGTGAGTTGCCAATGCGCTGCGTGTCAGCTTGCGTGTACCTACAGGCGCAGCAGAGAGCACTTGAGGATGAGCAACCACCCAAACCTCCTGGGGAGGTCATCAGATACGACCAAGACTTTCTGCTGACCTTTGCTGAGGTAGGGAGTACGTGACGTTGCAACGTCCATCCCACACTTGGGAAGTCTCATGGCAGCGTTANAGGCTGACTTGGCTGAGGCTGTGCATGACAGAGCTGCCACTGCCTGCCAATGCACGCTGCAGGAGCTTGGCTGTGTCGGGGGTCTCTGGCTTGTCAGGGGGTTGGGACTGGGTGGGGGTTGACAGGCATGCCCCAGCTGAAGGGGGCACTGGTTGCATGGAATTGGCTGGAAAGAAAGGGCTGACATGAGCTGTCATTGGTGTCCTGCAATGCAACCTACCGGATTTCCAACATGCGTTTCTGAAGCTTAACTGCTCAGCCATGTGTTGAGACAGGTGAGGCAGAATGCAGCTGTCACTGCTGTCTTGTGCAACAGTGATGCATTATGTTTGCAAGTACGAGTGCTGCACAAGCAGTTTCCTCAACAGAGATGCAGAGGCATGAGCAGTGCGCAACAAGGTCCGCAAAGACACAATGTGTGAATGGCTATTTAGCTCACCCAGTATCAACACATCTGCTGATCAGCTGGTCCCGCAAGCACATTGTGGTCTCCTCTTCAACCATATCTGCCGCTGGCATGTTGACCACAGNACCCAGCCAGGGCAGGCATACAAGAGCTGATACCTGATGCAGTGAAGTGCTCAAAATCTAGACAGCTGCAACAAACCTGTGATGCTCATCATGCTGAGCAATGTCTGCTCTCAGTACGTCTATGGTGTTTCGAGCGTCTGTTAGATCAGCCAGGTGTGCACTTCCGTCTGCTATCAACGTGGCAATCAGAGCGTGCGAGCCAGACAGCTGTGAATGAAGACTCAGCACATCGCTCTGTCCTTGTTGCAGCTGCCGCAAGACGCAATCCTTGTGAGCAAGCTCACCATGCAGTGTTTTGAGTGTTTCTGTGTGTTTGCTACGTGTAGCTTCCAAGTATCTGCCATTCCTCTCGTTGAGCGTTATTCGCACCTGCAAGTATAGCTAGGATTTGGTTGTATCACAAAAGGTTGCATGATCCCAGACCAGCACAGGTTTTAGCATAGCTGTATTCACATGCAAAGCAGCGCGTGCTACAAATGCTTCTAAACAAACTCATGCAAATATGTAGTGCAGTGATACTGCCTGCTCTATGTTGCATTGCAGCTCATGTTTACATGCTTGGCTGTGACAGAATGCGTGCAATGACATATCAAGCATGGACTAGAAGCTATGTCCCCAGTGCGAAGTGCGTTTTGCAAATGGCTGCATTCAATCGACAAGATGCTTACCTTCAGCTTGCTTTCAGTGGCTGTGAGATGATGTGCCAGTGNAAATCAACTGCCATTCCCGCTGTCTCTTAGTGAGTGTATTGAGTTGAGGGTGCATTTGAGGGTGAACCACTAGGCATGCAACGACTCTACACCTGACCCGCCATCTTGTGCGCGTAACCTGACTCAGCGTCGAGCATTCACCTTCAAACAGCTGCAGAGCAGCTCTAATGGCACCAAACATCACACAAGCATAACACTTCCCAAGCATGGAACCAAAGTTGCAGAGGCATGCAAGGCAGACCTGATGACACAAACTCCAACAACTCGTTCAAACAGCTCAATTGAATGCTGATTTCTGCAGGTCACGCTGGGGTCACCTGAGTGATCATGCTGCACCACATATGTTTCCGGTGATCTACAGGGGTGGCACCCAACCAGCAGCCTAGCCAGCAGCCAGTATAGATTGCCCCTACACGCACCAGGGACAACAGAGCCGCCACCCAGAGGCTGCCCACAAACGTTTCCTGCGTACAGCATTCCAGTGCTGACGTGTATATAAACCCGCAATCAAATGAAGTGCACTGTGAGGGCACTTTGCAACCATGAAAAACAAATCATGTGCAAGCGCAGTCTGCTGCATGGCCCTGAAGCATGCAGTGGTATGCTGACCGAGTGCAGACAAGGCATGAGAGATGAAGACGACTGCCGAAGATTGCCTCAGCAATATGCAGCCAGCAGCACTCATGCATGTGGCCTAGTTGTAAGCTTGCACGCATGCCTTGGTACGATAGCATAGAGTGTGTTACAAACTGATGCAGCAGCTCAAATGGCCTTGCATATGTGGTGTTGTGTGCGCCAGGTTGGCTGGGTATGTATGCACACGGCAGGGTATGCAGCATACACCGAGCAGCAACAAGGCTTTGCTCGCGGCAGATAAAACTTGTTGCCCACAACAAACAAACAATGTGTGCAGGACAGCTAAGCAGTAGACGTTGTCACAACTCAGCAGTGGTCCTGCTCTGCCTGATTTGATGATGGTTGGTTACCATACCAGCTTGAGAGATGCCCCCGCCAAGCCAAAAAAGGCAACATAGACACATGGCATGAGCTGGCTCAAACAGCTGGTCAACTCCTCGTAGGTTCCCTTCCCTGACCTGAGAAAGTGACAAACTATGTTTGCAGGATCTGATGTTCAGGCATCAAGCTACTTGCTTGACTTGCTGTCTTGTTGATTGCTGCCTGATGTTGTGGCAGAGCCCTGTGCACTACAAGTTAGAGTGGCGTTGACATGCTGCTGCGCATATAAGTCATGTTGTGCATGCAAGACAGCGACAGAGGTTGCACATTGCTCTGCAAGCCATCAGCCTGCAGATCTGTAGCTCACGGGCACCATCACAGTGTCCTGGCAAGGTGCAGCACTGCTTCATGGGGGGCTGCTGCTGTCCAAGCTTGCTGTTGCTGCCGAGAGAGCTGCATTTTGCCATGAAACGTGCAAGGGATGGATGTAGCAAATCCAAGGTCGCTTGAAAGCATGTGGCAGTGCATGTGTCTCAGCACAGGCTTACTGATGTAGCGAGATGCACAGCCAATCTGGAGAAGTTATGCACAAGAAGTTCTGAACAACAAACATCACAAGCATTACCTGCGGTTGGTGGCAACTAGGCCTGCCACAACACATGCCAATAGAGGTTCTGCTGTGAAGCTGACGGACATGAAGAAGACAGACGAGGCAATCAGGAGCACAACAATAGGCTTCCCACTGCACAGCATAGCACAGAGAGCGTCAGTGTTGCGTCACACTGGTTCCACAGAAATTTTTGAAGGGAATATGCGCTGCCCGAGAGCAGTGGTTTGTGTTGAAGCTAGAGCCAATGACAGACATAGTATACACTACTTTCTTCAGGCGTCCCACTAACGCAGAGTTATGAACATGCCCAGGTGATGTCAAAATAATGTACAAAAGNGGACACCACCGCAACCTTTGCATACATGTGTATGTTGACATGTGCTACGAATGTCGTTTGCAATTCCACTAGAGGGTGCTATGACACTCTCTGCAATCTTGCAAGTGGCTATACATCAGCAAACCAAGTGCCCCAGTGTGGAGAGCAGACCTTGTCATCCTGCAGGAGCAGGTCGTCAATTGCATGCACACACATAGCCAGTCTTGACATGACTTACGCAAACTTTTGCCAAGCTGCGTGCTCACGCAAAACACCCCTTCATACCTTTGTGCTGTGGCCACAGGCATATGCAGAGATGATGACCATTGAGGACACCTACGCAGTGCCCCGACTGGAGTACCTGATGTTCAGACACATTGAGAACAGCTCAGAGGTACTTGGCATCCTGTATGTTGTCCAGCTCAGGACCTCGCGCCAACCCTGGAGGCGCTGCGCTGCCTACCGCCTTGCCTACTGCCTTTGCAAGCAAGACCCTACCTTGGTAAGCGTTAGGGCCCTGCCCATGCAAGGAACATTTTCATGACCTAGATACACTTTCAGAAGCCATTGTGCACAACAAAACGCTGAACATTGCCTTGACGCATGACCTGCCAGAACTGCACAGCACTGTGCAGCCTCTGTGCTGCGTGCAGCAACTTGAGCCAGCAGGCTGATGGTGTCCTGCGACCTGACTGCGTCTGTCAGGGCCAGCTGCAGTGTGCGCTCTCTAAGCTCAGGATTAGATGTGTACGCTAGCGCGGCAAGGTNGTATGCCAAACGTACTGCCCTGCAGCATGTGTGTAAAATGAGGTCCCATAAGTCTGTGCTGTGACTATTCTGTGAATAAGTGGCAGCTGCAGAGCTGGACATCACATTAGTTATGTCATTGTGTGATGAGTGGGGAAACATGGGCATGCTTGCATAGCATGAGATGTGCACACTCACCTGTGAGCCAGTAGCAATGACTAACTTGTCGTATTTGACTTTGAACTCAAGGCCATCTTCGTCTTTACAGGAGACTTCTTTGTGCTGATCATCTATACTTGTAGCAGATGCCAGGAAGTGATCATGCTGCGCATCCTTCAGGTGCTTCTGTAGTGCCAGGATAGGCACAGCAACACTACGAAAGTCCAGTGTCCCAACACAAGCTGATGTCAACAGGGGTGTATAGACCATGTGATTACGTGGCGAGACGATCTGCAGGAAGCAACAGGATATGGATGTCAAGATGCTGACATCATGCGGTTTGGGACTGCTCTGTCGTTTACCGTAAGGTCATAACGCGTAGTGTCGAGGTCCTTGGCCAAGCGCATTGCAGCCCATCCCGTTCCGAGGACGACCACACGCTCGTTACCTGACTGTAACGGTTGCTGCGTGATTGTCCGTGACTGACTTTGTAGGAAAGCCGATATCACGGGGTTTTGGTTAAGGCATGCAGTGTTGTTTACATGCCATGCGGTCAGACTCGGAAGCAGACTCCGGGTGCGATTCAGNCAGCTCTCACCTTGTCATGCAGCAGCACAAGAATCCCAAAGACTGCATTTGCAACAGCGACCACTGTTGGACTGGAGAGCAGCTTGTAGTCACTGACACTACAAGCTATGAGTGACCATCACAAAGCAACATAGAAGAGCACACACTGTGCAGACGGAATGCACTTCTGAACCAAGGTTACGCCTTTATTTGTTGTAAGGCTAAGAGGCATGGCTAGTGAACATGGCTNTGTGTTTGCCTTCCGAATATGTTCTGCCAGTGCTCATGCCTCACCAGCAAGCAACAGCTGTACTGAAAGCAATGGCACATGCAGATACACAAGTAGCTAAGTACGTATATATTGGAGCAATTGCAGCTGGCAGTCAAGGCAGTCAAGTATATGCAAAAGCACCAGAATCCACCATCAGCAAACGCAGCAGAGGCAGCAGCTGCTGTCACAAAGTCAGGTGGTCAACAGGGCCCCATTGCTGCGGTGACCAGTGAACCCATCAGAGCAAAAGCAGCTACAGAGGCCAAGGCACCGGATTTAAACAGGGACCANGGAGAGGCTGTATTGTCAGCAGACAGCTTGGATGCTGCTGCCCCCAGTGACCAGTATGCGGCGATCAGTGTGCCCACTGCAGTCTCCAGCAAATGGGCAGCAGCACCACCGTTTGGCACCTCAGTCATGGGACAGCATCAAGAGCAACTCACCCAAAGAAAGCACAGCAAGCATTGCATTACCTAGCCCCTTTGCAATCTTTACCAACACAGACTACCTAAAGCATGCACTTACAGTACCGCAGAGCTACCTGTACACTGAAACAGCCCTCAGAGACAGCATGACAAGCAGTGCAGGCAACTGCAAGCCCAGCTTGTTTGCACATCGAGAGAAGGAGAACTCGCTAAAGTCCAAAGCACCATATGAAGCTAATCTGCCCAGCACTGCTACAAACGAAAATGTCCACAGTTTGGCAGCTGTTGCCAGCAAGGTGCAGGGTGGCACAGCATTCGCACCAATCACATCCATTGGTAGCTGTGCCATATCCGGCACAGTGTCAGCTCATGCTTTGTCAGCAAAGCATTCCAGATCAGACGGCAGTCAGATGCAGGCATACAGCAGTATGACCACAGAAGTGTCAGGTGTGCGTGGCACGCCTGCTGTGCTGCAGGAAAGAGGAGGTTTGCAGGATCATGAGAACAGTGCAAACAAGCGGTGCAGGCTGCATTAGATACTTTGAGATTCAGTGATAGTCTTGCCAATGCTGAGTGTGTTATAGGTGATTCACTGCTTGCATAAGGCAGGCAGTTCGCCAGTAGACGGTCAGACAGAATGTTAGCTTGTTATACTGATGCAAGCATCCCTGATGAAATCCCCATCCTGTTTGTAGATTAGCAGCTGTCATCCATGCTTGTGCCTGTGTGCTCCGCGGGTGATTTGCATGGCCCATGTGTATTGTGAAACCTTGAAGCCCACCCCTCTGGCCAGACCTTCCCATCAGTAGCCATCAATAGCTGACTTAGCCAATTTACAGGCAGAATTTCTCCACTTTTTGGTCTCAGACTGTATGAGACTGAGTAACACTGTTCAAAGTGGCGTCTCGGATGGCTGGCAGCCAACAAATGTCAACTCTAAGCATGCATTCAAATTTCAGCACAGACAAAATTGCTGACAGTAAGTCATAGTGGAACAAGCACACACCAAGATCACAGACCAAAACCTGGAAGATCTGGGCACAAAACAGCAGGAAGTTCATGCAAAAATGAAGCACATCTGGTAACATCAATCANTGGCCTGTGCTTTGTGGCAAGCCTAAAGCGCTGCTCACTGTCTTCATCAAATGGGCCTGTTGCAGTTTGCAATGCCCCATGATAGTCCAAGTTTTGTATGCCAGGTGCTCAATGCTGTATGCCATTGCAGCAGGCATGTGCTGATTTAGACACAACACCCCGTGAACATGTTCAGGAGGCCATGTGCAGAACATCTGCAGGACATATGCAGATATGCGGATATGACAATAGCAAATGCCCTGCTATGGTGTTGCACACCACCAAGTGCACCTGTTGTCTTCCCTACATGCTGTGCCAGCTCGTCAAAAACTTTTCAGCCCTTCAGTGACATCATACAAGACAACCGCGATTGTTGCCACTTGTGCATGCATGTACATACCTGCTGAAATGGATACAACCCTCTTGCCAGCCAAGCTGCCTGAAACTTCTTGGACTGTCAGGTTGGGGTCCCAAGACCGCCAGGCAACCACAACCCCAAGTCTGGTGAGACAGCAGGAGTGGGCAGCTCCAGCAGCGATTGCCACAGCATGAGGCCGGCTGATCTCACTCTGGCCCTTGTGAAAGGCGACATCCCCCGCAGTCCCAGCACGTTGCACATCTCTGGCACCTGTGTACACATTTAGCACTGTGTGCTAATCACCATGATCTGTAACATTCAGCTTTGACAGGTGATGCTTTATGCCAGCTGCCACTAAATCTTTGTGGGGTTGTCAAAAACATGACAAGCAGCAAGGCCGCAAAAACTGCCGATACGTTGACAGAGGAGCATAGCCTGTAACATGCTATGGACCATGCTTAGATGCAAGCCCATCTTATATCTGTGGTTGCCTTTCAANGACATTTCAGAGACATGAAGATCACATGCCGACGATGCAGGTCGTCATGCACTGCCACTTAAGCAAACGGGCAAACAGTATTTCTACTGTCACCTGTTATGCATCTGAGACTCTCACCAGATGGAGATGATGCTGCAGCACTAGAGCATCACAGCATATGCAGTTGCGATGTCTGTGTGAAGTCAACCAGGAATGGCAACAGCTGTGAAACTCGACCATATACCACTAACGACCTGCTGATGATCACGTGCTAAGCTGCTGATGGGGTCTGTGCACACCTGCTGTGACAGCAGCATGGCTATCTGTGAACTCTGGACCGGCCCCAGTTGTAATTCTGCGGGCACAATTCCAGAGAGATGTGTCAAGTGTGATCACTTCTTCCCCTGCCTGAGCCCTGGACTCCCCTGGGGTGGCTATGCCCCCAATCAGGTACAATTTCTCTGCACAAGCTTGCACGTGCTGAGTTGCTACGTCGGCAACGTGTGACGTACAGTGCAGTTGGCGGGCTTAGCGTTCACGTTTACCTTGGTTGAGAGCAAGAGTATGACCCCAAAATCCCGGCAAGCGTGCGCCTTGCACATCTACTGACTGCCATATGGCACGCACGGGTGCTACCTGTCGTTTGGGCTTGGTCATACTGGCACCCAATATACGAGTTCGTGACCCCTCGAGAAGTCACAAGCCTGTGCATCGATGGCGCAGGAATATTTGCAGCAGTTTCTCGTGCCATACAAGAGGTCGTTGCTGCCAGCGTACCTGCTGCTGAGCGCAAGCTTTGTGTTTGCGTTCCGGTGTTGATCGTTGGGGTGCCGTGATGGGTAGCCGTGACCCTCCCTTCAAAGAATAGCTTTTGCAAAAAGTTTTGGGTGGGCTTAGCATTTCTGGCTGGGGTCCCGCCACTACATCACAAGACGCCCTGGGGGCACTCAACAAGGGCGCTTTCTGAGCAAAGTATGCAAGCGTTTCACCGGCTTCGACAGACTTGGTATTGCTGCCTGCTGTGCGGTGGTGTGGGTTTCCCATGCTACATTTGCCGTCATGCTGCAGACGGTCGCAGGTTAATGGGTATGCGCCTGGTGGCCGGGAGCTTCATATCGCTTTGTGCTGTCTGCACAAAGTTCGCCGCTGCTCACGGTGGCCTGGCAGCTGCGTGCGTCCGCCTGGTCAACGGTGCAGTGCTGCCAGATTAACAAATGGTCGTGCTGTCAAATTGCGTTTGCGCCGAGTTATTGCATCTCAGTCGAGCTCAAAGCGAGACAAGGCTGATCAGCTGATCGAGAAGGCAGATATGTCTGAAATTGGCCGGGACGAGCCCAGCCTCCTGACAGCTCAACTGTGTTTGTGTGGTGTCGCTATACTGTGGGGAACCTACTCACCAGTAGTCCGATACATATACGCCAGTAAAGGCGCACCCTCNGAGCTGCTTGAGCATCAGCATCTCTGCCCGTAACTGGCAACTTGGTCCTGGCCATGCTGAGAGGCAGACCCTTGCACGTGTTACCTCAAGACCGTTGCACCTGCTCCTTCAAGACCCTTGCATCGCTCTTTCTGTGACCCGCTGCTGCAGCTCAGACATACGCTGTGTGTACTCATCATCCGCATTGAGCAGCTTTAGCCACTCATCTGCTGGCTTGCTGTTAAAGCCGGGCGCTCGTATCTTGGCCAATGTAGAGAGCCACCGGCTTTTTCTGCAGAGGACAAAGACAATGCAGCCACAGCCATTGCAGCCATATTGAGTGCAACCAGTGGAGCGCATCTACTGACAACTCATGAACATGCGACTGTGACTGTCAACCTGGCATGTAGTCACGAGCAGTGTCACATGCTACACTGGTTAAGCAAAAGAGTATGCCTATTCCAAACTGGGTCAGTCATGATTTCAAGGGGGTTATGACCAGAGTCAGCAGCTTCACAAAGCTTGTGCGCCCTGCTGTACATATGATGTGGCATGGCAAAGCATCAGTCTGCACATGGGCCATGCAGCTCTGGTACACACTGCAGCTCTACACAAAACTTCAGGATTTGTCACATAGTCACTGCCTGCCCAGGCTGTACACAATCTGCATTTCATGCATGGAGTGCGTTGTGCTCTGTCCTGCAACACGCAACACTGCACTTCAAAATGAGCCCAACGGTACTGTGACAACAGATTGAGATGCACAGTGCGTGCAAGCTGCCAGCAAGTGGACGCAGACAAGTCTCACTCAAGGGTGAAAAGCTCTAGGGTGTCCAGCAAGATGGGCAACACGCGTGAACGACTGTGCGTCTGAAGCCTTTCCCCGGGCCGCTTCCGTCTCAGCACGCTGCGCTACTACCTCTCCAAGGTGCTTCAACAGCTTTCCAAGAACAGGCTGCCCTGACGCAGGCATTTCTATGATTGCATCTCCAAAGACATGTAGCAGCTCTGCAAGAGCAAGCTGCTCTGACAAAGATGAGTGTTGCAACACCGTTGTAAGAAGCCTTGGGACCACTCGATGCGATTTGTCCACCACCCGCAGCACTTGCTGCACGTCTTCTTGTGTTCCACTGAACTTGAACTTATCACTCACAGCGATGACCTTGTTCGTGCTTAATGCTGGCTTAGGTGAGCTGGATTGAGCTGGAGGGCTGCCTTCAGGCTGCTTGNGTATTTCAGGGAGCAGCAGCAAACCTGCTTGCTGAGCGGCGCTGCCGCTTGCGCTGTTTCCTGCTGGACCGCTTTCTGCCTCGAGTACTTCTGCGGCTGTCATGATCTCCGGATGCTGCCTCGCTCATGTCGATCTGCTCCGCCTCTGGCAAGCGGATGTTCAGCCGATACTTCTGCAGGTGGCTCTTGATGTGGTAGATGGTCAGGTTTTCGACTGACATGAGCTTCATGATCCCCTTGGGAGTTGCCTNCTGATGCTGACGCAGGTGTTGCGTTCCCTAGCAACCGACGCCGAGTGCACACATACCAACGCGCCCGGACATGTTCAGCTCAGGACTCATACGGCACGTCGTCGCTAGCGGACGCGTGCCGTTCACCCGGGGCTGAATGGCGGGGAAACGGCCNTCCTGTGACTCGACCATCTCCGACTGACTTGGGACTGGATTGCTGAAATTAGCCTCTTTCTTCCGATATATGACTTGCACCAGACCCAAATCACCTCTGTCTACAGTCACTGCGATGCAGTGCCCATGACGATTTGTAACCAGCTGATGCTGACGCAGGTGTTGCGTTCCCTTGCAACCGACGCCGAGTGTCACTGTTGCGCACGATGTGGTAGCAGACTAGCGCATACATATAAACGCGCCCGGATGTGTTCAGCTCAGGACACATACGGCAAGTCGTCGCTAGCGGACCCGTGCCGTCCGGCCGAGGCTGAATATCGAGGCAACAGCTAACTGTACAGCCCGTAGCTGCTAAACTCCATCTGCTGTCAGAGGTCCTGTCAGAAGTGCTGGAGATGCCGTCACAGAAGTTGCTGCCACTGCTTGGCCACCATGTGAGCCGCCTATTAGCAAGTGCCTGGTGTACAATGCTGCCCGTCGGCTACTGTACCATAGCTGCCTATTGCATGTAGGATCCAACCTGCCTTCTAGCAGACAGGTGCACTATACCAGTCAGCATCTGATAGAACTACATCATTCACAATCACATGATCTCAACATCACGCCAGATTGCTGCATGCATCTAACCACACCTGAAGTTCTGACATTGCTGACATTGTGCAGGTGTGCGCGCAAATGTGGACGACTGCTGAATTTAAAAAGAGACCCCTGTCCTGTTCAAGTACAGCAGCACTGCATAGTACAGTCTGCAGCGTTCCAAGATCAAGCTGCCCAATGATTGACCCTGAACCATGCATGCCAAGCAAGTATGATCAAATACATCCTGTGACAGCATCTGAACATCATCTAAAGAAACAAGGCATTACTATGTAATTTCTGTTATAGCACACACGTCAGCCTGCAACAACACAAATCAACGGAATCCATGCTGATTGTACATGAGGATCTTTGACAGCAGCCCAAACACCTGTCAAGTGGCACTTGCACTGTGGCGCTGACACAGATACGTGCCTATGATGACCTCGCAATGCTAGGGTTGTTCTCTTTTGTCTGTGGCTGCAGTGACGCAGCTTTTGAGGGTGCCACTGGCGTTGTGTAGGCACTCAGTGGCAGACGTGTGCGTACTGAAGTTGGCAACTGCCTGCTCTGGTTGAAGTGTTTGCTGTCTTCAGTAGCGAATCTGTGAACAGGTCACACAATCAGACAATCATGTCAAGCCTCCTATGCTTACACGGGCCTCGTGCACTTGTCAAGGCTGTAGCAAAACTATGCGTGTGGTATGGCATAGCAGCGAGGTCAACTGGCGTCGGTCGGCTCCTGTCAGCGCAACATGCCTGGCTCTGTACATGCAGATATGCACATATGGCTGGAGTGCAGCGATTCTGCTAGCTTGGGTGCCTGGGAGAAAGAATGCTGTCACATCTGTCAGCGCAATGCTTTGCATTGCGTTGGACTGGAAGTGTCACTCATTGTGCTACGCCGTGCAGAGGAGCTGAGCAGATCGGCCTGACCTCAAATGCAATATGAGCTTGAAACTATCTGTCGGGAACGATGGCAACAATTGCATGAGTGCTTGCATGCACCTTGTCTGATGGAGGCAGTCACCTGATTGTGCTTGCAATGCCTCGCTTGCGAGGTGATGCTGATGTGACCGGGACCCCAGTTCTAACAGTGTGTTTGTAGCCCAACACAGGGGGGTGGACAGCAGCCAGGGGGGTGCGGGGTGGCACAACCCAGTACTCCATTGGCAAGCCATCAAGGTTAGAGGGACCGCTGCCGACATCTGCCTTGTCCTGCAAATATGTCTTGCTTAGATAGACTGAAAGACAGACAGACGGATTGCTGGCTGTCTTGCTTCATCAGCGTATTGACATCATGGCTGCAGGTGTCATCAATCCTCAGTGCCAGAAATCGAAAGCTGTGCATGGCCGTCGATTGAATATGCGCACACAAGAACAACATGTGCGGCAAACAGCTCATGGAACACCGCAATGCTAGGATTGATGTGAGGGCTATCTTGCAGTCTCAGGCAGCAATCCAGTACCAGTGCAGCCGTATGCAGTCGGTACATCACAAGCTTTGGCTGTGGGGTTGTGAATGCAGAGCAGTGCAACACATTGCACAGGGCAATTGTGGTCATTCGTCATTGCCATAGGCCGTCACCCAAGCCTTGTATACTAGCACAAGTGTAGCCAGCGGTCAAAAAATTCGCCTTTTCCATCTGGGTGCAAGCACCATACCTGGACAGGGGTTGAGACGGCCTTCAGCAGCCTTCTTGTCTGCTTGTTGCTGCTCACTTGCTCCTCAACTCGCTGCACACTTCGCTCCAAGCCCTGGAGCTGATGCAACAAGTGGAGTTCCATTCCTGACAGGCCTCTGTTGCCCTGGGCCAAAGGTTCTGCCCCTGAAGCCGGTTTTGGCAAGTGGAAAGTGCCCCAAGGGGGAGTCACCTGCTTGTCACCTGTCTGTCCTGACAGAGCCTGCTGTGTGTGCTGCCGCTGCGGTTGCTGAGAGGCGCTGAAACCTAGCTCTGGTGCAGGACTAGCCTGACGGTCGGATGATTGGGACAAGTTTTGTTCTGCTTGGGCAGGCAGCGCATGTGATTGCATCTCTGCATGTCCAGCGTTGATCTCAACCTGCCCATTGCCTTCAAAATTAGTCAAACGTTGCCCTTCCTGTGGTGCTTGTGCCCCAGGAGATTGGGGGTGCACTGGGCTTTGCCGGTCCAGGACATCATCTGACAAGGTGGCATGACTGTCCTGGTCAGTGGTGGTACCAGCTGGCAGCATGTGTATTGCACCAGGTCCTGCATCTGTGCCTGTGTCAGAAGCTGCACTTGCCAGCATGTGCTGCATGGCTGCATGCATGTCTGCAGACAAGCTCTGTACAAGCTGTGCAGCTGAGCCCTGTTGCTCACCGAGTGCCATCACCATGTCATGTGATATCGCTGTGGGTGGTGCAATGGCTGAGGTTGCTGCAACTTCTACGCCATGATCTGCCAAATTGAGGATCGATGTCTGATTGGTGGCCTCTGCGGGCACATCTGTTGATGCCCTCTTAGTAACCTGTTGCATCACAATATCTGCTGCTGAGGTTCTACTTGTCAGGGCTGCTGAGCTTGCAGGCGTAGGTATGGTGAGTGGAGAAGCATGAAGGGCAAGTGGCGCTGGGAGGGCAGCCCCAGACAGCCTGGCAGCTTCTGCCCTAGCCAGCAGGGCCATTTGGGCAGCCTGCTCTGCTCTGGCAGTGCTTTGCTGTGCTGCAGCCGTCAGCTGTGTGGCCTCAGACAGCACTGCACTGCCTGCTGCCAGCTGCTGCAAATTGTGTGCCCGCTCTTTGCTCTTCTCTGCTTCTTCATCTTTAGCCTGCATGGCAGCATTTGCCAAGCTTTGTCAATAAAGGTTGTGGTCAGTTGCACGTATGTCATAGCTTGCATTGCTGCTTGATGCATTGCATATTGCGGTGCTATGGGGTAGAGAGGCCATGACAAGCAGGATTGTTGGTCAATGCCATCTCTTCCCAGCAGCAACCCAGGTACTACATTGTTTCATGATGCCAAAACATTTTGGCATATTGTGTCTGTAACGGAGAACTCTGCAGTGTTGATACAGCATGCCACTCACACATATTTGTGTAGCCTTGTGCACGCTGACTGACCTATCAACAGTTCATTGATTGTTTCCAAAATGACCACAAAGTGCGTGTTGCTGAACAACTGTACATGCAGAGTTGAAGCCTCACCTGGGCTAGCATCATCAGCTTGTCTGCCTGGCTGCTGACTATCGCCCATCCGCTGCTGTTGCCATCACCCATGTCAGTCTCTACCAGATCATCGTCATTGTGGTCAGCAGCAGGGCCTGCTGCTGCTAGGTGATGTGATGGACTCAATGCTTCTTCAGCACCCAGTAAATGCAATGATGAGCTATGGCGCCCCCTTGCCATTGCACCATGCTTGACTGATGATGTGTCACCGCTGGCCGGCAGGGCGACAACCCATTTGGCCACATCTGCATCTGTGACTAATGGCATGTTGCTGCCAGCTGGCATGATGATGCCGTGACTTGAAGATAGGGCTGTGTCCAGTCTCATGTCAGCAACAGGCTGCTGATCCCCGTTGTGAAGCGGGGCATATGCAGGGGCAGGCAGGGCATGTTCATCTGCCTGTGAACTATGGTCGAATATTGGCAAATTATCTCCAACCAGTCTGAAACGATCCCCAGGCTTTGCCAGAGTCTTGAAGGAATCCCATGCAACTGTTGCAGGGCCAGGCTGAACTGTGCCTTCTGGGCTGCCAAGTTGTTTAGCTGAAATTGAACCCTGCATTACATGTGCTGCTCAGAGCAGGTCACATGTTGGGGTTGCAGGTGTCAGTCGCTCACAGCATAGCTCGCTGATGCAGCAATAGGGCATTGTTACAGACAGAACATTAGTGATCTGACTGATCTGATATGGGGTCACAGCACTGGACCGATCTGATGTAACCTGTTCTGATTGATGTCATTATGCATGCATACCAACCTTTGAAGCAAAGAAGTCCTCAAGGGTTGAGCATGGTAGGTAGACTTGCAACTCCAAGCACTGTGCGACGGAGACGCTGTGTGGGGGCAGTCAAAAAGCCAAGTCAGGTTTGTACAGCATGCGCCCAACTGCTCATGCATATAACCAGCATCGCAATGTGAGGCAGTAGAGCAGTGCTTACAAGCTGTGCCTCATAGTTGTTGCTCCACTGCTTGTATGCAGCAACAGCAGCATCATCTTCCCCAGCCCCAGCATTTGTCTGTTGTTCAGGGCTTGGCGCCCCTACCCAATCTACAATCTGCTGCTGCTGCTGCATGTCAAACGGTGCAAACGCAGCAGTGGGTAGGTTGGGCAGCTGCTGCTGAAACAGGGCCCCCGTCTGCTGCAAGCTCTCAGCAGTGGTTAGCACTGCCCCTGATTGGCGTGGCAGGTAGTTGTTTGCTTCACTGGGGTGACTACCTCCCTCCAGCTGTAAGTCAGGCTGAACAGGACTAGAATCCTGCATGCATGGCATATTGTGTTGAAGCAGTCACAATGATCAGGCTGATTTACAGCGCTCTTGGTGGGCTGCAACATGCTCATGTTCTGTCAATGACCAATTGCGCAGGTCACAGGCGCACTGCACTTACATAATGCACTGTACCAGTCAGCAGGGGACGCCCTGTCGGCACTCTACACTGCAGGCATGAACAATGCACAGGCAGTTAGCATCAACCCTTGTGCTTCATCTGGAGCCTATCAGGAGCCTTACAAGCCCAATATGCATTCAGCCAGCTGCTGATCACGACATAACACATTGCATCATAAGCCAAGCCACATGCCGGTGTCTCTTTTGCTTGTGCAGTGTCAGTCGGCCTGTATATACTAGAGCTGCGTGAATCCACGTGTATGTGCAGCATCACACTACTTAGGTTGAGGTGGGGTCAGGACAACCCATACCTGGCGACTATCCGTCTGAGCTGCAGCTGCAATCGACAATAGAGCATCCTGCTGCTGCTGTTGAGTCAACTCTGCCATACTCCCACCCAGCGCTTTTATTGCTATGTTTTCTGTTGCTACATGCTGCTGGAGCACATCCTGATGCAGCCCACTGTAGGCGCTGCCTGCTGTGTGTTGCACCAGCAAATCCTGGCTGAGCCCTCTGTCTGCTTCAGCAGAGGTTGCTGGTTCGTTTTGATCAGCTGAAGTTGCTGCCAATGCTGGTTCTGTGGCACCTGCTGGTGCAGTGGGGAAATCTGACTCAGCTGAGCTGAGCTGGGCGAGTTGAGCTGCTTGCAGGGCTTCTGCCTCTTGGGCTTCTGCTTCCGCCCTTGCTCTTGCAGCAGCCCGGCTTGCCTTGCCGGCCCTACAAGACATATGCCACGCATGCTCAGCAAAGGCTAGAGCCCATCACACAAAGCTGCGTCGAGACAATGTCGAGCTGTGGTTTTGTTGTGCTGGAAATGAGTGTAGGTTGTCTGGGTCAACCTGCTCTTAGATCGCATAACCTGCTGCAGGGAGCTGCAATGCAGATGCGCCCAAACTCATAGCTTGACTTGCAGGGTCTGTTCTGACACCAATTTGGTGCAGATTGTCACATATTAGAAGCCCAATTTATTTAGAAATGCTGTCCTGTTTCCCAGTATGTTGAACATGTCAACTGTAATGTAGAGCCTATCACCTTGGCAGAGTGTGTTTGGGCAGGTATACATACAGTATGACAGCTGCAGTATGTCAGGCATATCAAATCAGAGCAGTCTGGAACATACACACATCTGTAGTTCACACATGCAGAAAGAAGAGACAATGTTGAAGTAGGGTATGTTACCGCTTATTCCATTTGGCCGCAGCTTGCCGCAGAGCAGCTGCTGCATTGTCCTGTGCATCAGCCGCCTCTCTTTGTTCAGCTTCCAGCAGAGCCCTTTCAGCTTCCTCTACAGCTGCTGCAGCTTCTTGATCACTGGCAGCTGCTGCTTCTTTTGCTCGCCTGCACGCGACAGCAAACTGTGCAACTCAGTGTCTGCACTTGTGTGTCAACTGCACAAACCCAACATGAGGTACATCACAGCTCAGTAGCATATGCAGGACATACGTAGGACAGCACAAAATTACAAGTCAACATGCACATCCGGTTCAATTTTTTTCAGACTACCCAGACAAAGTGTGCTTGTCTTACGTACACACAGTCCACGTGACAAGCGTAAACTGTTGCCAGATCAGCGAGCTCACAACTTATGTGCAGAGGACCGCTGAACATGCATCACTGTCAGGCCAGAGCCATTCTACTAGGACACTGCTATGCAGCTTTCGCTTTACAGTGTGACATGGCCAGATCTGACCTTGCAAGCTTGAGTGCTTTTGTGTTGCGTCTTGCCCACTGAGCAGCAGCACTGACAGCATGCAGTGCAACGGCCCCTCCCTGCACACAGCATCATTTCTCATCAAGATCTTACTCTACTACATATTGAACTCTGGCAGATCTATAACGTCAAGAAATCCCAGACGTATGGCAGAGCGTTTATGCTGATGCTGTGTATGTGCCAATGAGGCACTTTGAAGGTGATCATGCATGTCCCTAATGTATGTGAGGCGTCTCCATTGTTCAGCCTGACTAGCTACCTTGGTGCATCATGATGCGTAGCATGTGTATACATCACGCAGGGAATGTCATATGCGACTTGGATCTCAGGCTTGCATGGACTATCGAGCTGTTCACAAACCATACCTGTGCTTGCACACACAAATTTGCTGGGCTTGCAACACAGACATACAACACATTGTTGCATATAACGTGGCCTCATTTGCCTCTTGTGTGCAATTTACCTCAGTCTTGATATTGCCAGATGACCCTTCTATGGCATGTCGGTGCCCGTGTGAATCTTCTGAACCTCGTGGAAACGACTTCCCATCCTGTCGCACGTCTGTTGCGTTTTCGGAGGAAGGTTCGCTGCTGACGTACTCGCTGTTCGCGTGGCCCAAGCTGCGCGCACTGCGTCTGCGGGGGCTCTCGGAAGCTTCTGTGACTGACCTTAATCCAGACCGCACCTGTTCGCCAGACTGCCAGCTTGCTGCTGAGCTGCTGCGAGGACTGCTAAGCCATTCTGGAACTGCAAGGGCCTTCAGGACTGGGCTGTTCACTGATACCCCCAGAACCTCAGCGTCCTCTGAGCCAGCTTGCTCCCGAGCAAAGCTTGCCTGTACCCATACCATACATTAAATTGTGGGAATGTCAGCCTTGCTGCTTATACTACCATGGCATGGTAGTGAATGCACTGAACAACATGAGCCAATAGCTTCAAGGACACATGCCAGCATTGTAAAAGCAGCTGAATACACGACAGTGCAAGCGGGTCACCTTTCTGCGCAATTGATGCGCTTCTCGGTTTGCTTCTGCTTGCCTATGTGGTTTCTGTGGAGGCGCTGAAACTTCATTGTCTTGCTGTACCTGTAGCGCATGCACCTCTGAAAGATGCGCAAATGCTGGGCAAAATGCGGTGCAGTAAGACCCCTTGTACAGCCTCTGCACATGCCCTGCTGTCATCTTTGCATGCTGCACCAGCTGATGATGCAGCACAGGCACTGCAGTGATATACTGAGCTCGAGTGCATGCTAGGATGCACATGTGGGACTGGACTCGTCACCTTCATGCTCAAACGTAAAAGGACAAGCCAGTATGGTCCTTCAGCTTAGTCACTGTGCAATTGCTGACCATGCAAGATTATCGATAACGCATGGCACAAAACCTGAGGGGTGGGTCTGTAATGCACAACTGTTCTGCCATGAATGTGCAGCAATACCTCGTCCATGTCATCCATCAGCAGTTGCAGCAGGTTTGACTTGGCAGGAGTTGCAGTGCGGCCCAGAAGGCGAGGGGAGGACCTAGGGCTGCTAGCTGTGGCAACAGGGCTGCTAGCTGTGACAACAGGGCTGGTGTGCTGCGGTCTATTCTGTGCATCATCTGGTTGGAATTCAAGCTGCTGCTGCACCTACATGCCACACTCTGCAATCAGGTGTCATCCAGTGCAACACTCCCACTGCTGAATGGGAAAGCTACAGATCTATGCCAAAGATGTGGGGCGGGTGCAGGCACACAGTGGAAAGGTTGGTCAGCTTCCTGTATGCACCATAACATGAGGCCAACATGCAGCTGCAATGCATCATGCAGGAAGCCTTGACCTGCTGCCAAACAAGCATTGGCAGACTGTGGCAAGGCCATCTAAGCAGGCAGGTAGAGGTGATCAGCTTGCCCAACAAGCCTTGCTGCCACTGTAATGGCAGCAGTGTGCAAGATGCCAGATCTAGTTAGCAGTCGAGCTCTCTAGCTGACTTTGACAGTGGCGGTGCTGATGTGTGGTTGCTGAAACTTGAATTACTCTGCTAGCGACGGGTTGATACGGGCAAGTTGTACCTGTAAAACCTGGACAGCAGCCTCCTCAGCCTCCAGCTTCTTGCTGTCCCCTTCTGCTCGCGCCAGTTGACCATCTCTACAACAGCCACGTCACTTGTAAACTTGACATTGGTACCAACAACAAAGATTTACACATATGCCGTGTGCACAAGCAGCAAGCACAGTCAACTTTGACAGCGATGGTGACTATGGTCTGACAGCATCCCAGTGCACAAAACCACAGACTCAGTTGGCCACGTGCACCTCCACGGTGGTCTTGCAATTCGTGCGCGTAGGCTGCGCTCAAGGCAGTCATATGTCAATGCCTTTGCCCATATTGTGCTGCTTGTACTTGGCACAATATATCTTGGGAACAATTGTAATACCTGACACACCTCGTTGAGATGTCAGGGGTGTGATAGATGTTGAAGATGTATCATCTCAACAGAATTTTGATTTGTCACACATACCGTAGCAAATGCGGGATGACACATGCCAACCACTGCTTGGAACAAATCAGGAAAAGCCTGCTTGCTGCAGCAGCAGCAGGTTGCATGCCGGATGATTAGTTGTGACTTACTGTGCGGCCTGAGCAGCACGGCGGAGCCAGCGCTGTGCGGCTNACCCAGCATGCTGTGCTTACTCTTGTGCATGTACTTTTACAGGTCTCCAACATCCACGAGATGGGCATTGTGACATGTTCTCTGGACAGCACCATCAAGATCACAGATTTGTCCCGCTGCAAAGTGCTGCACACTGTCACAGCGCACAGGAGGGGTGTGCACTGCTTTGCTCACAGCAAGGCCTTCAGCCTGTGTGCCAGCGGGGGCCTGGAAAGGGACATTCTGCTGTGGCAGGGCAGCACCAACAGACAAGTGGGAGAGATGACGGGGCATGCTGCCTCAATACTGCATCTGGCGGTTGACAATAGGCGCTGTCAGGTCAGTTCAGCTGCTCTGCATGCAGTGCCACAATCCAAGCATGATTGTGGCATGCACGGGCGCGTTGGAGGTCTGAGTCAGCTTTCCTGTTACAATGCTACATCTTAGAAGACCAGGGCTTTGTGACAGTGCATGTCATGTGTCTACAAACACACACAAAGCCTGGACGCACCAGACCAGTCGTACGGAGGACTTTGTGACAGCAGTGCTGTCGGTGCGCTGCAGGGGAAGAGTGCAGCGCTGCAAAAGCTGTGCTGCCAGCTGGACATCAAGGAGCAGGCACACCCAGAGCTGCAGCAGAACTACGGCGAGGCCGTGCGTAGGGGTGGCAATCAGCAGATATGCTGACTGTTGGCCTGATTGGCAACCCTATGCACAGCCTCACGGCATGTNAATCCTGAGAAACAGTGCATGACAGTCTGTCTCTGCCAAGCAACGAGCTTGGTACGCACATAGCTGAGCCTAAGTTAATTTAGCCAAAGTGGCTGCATAGTTGTAGAGGAGTGAACCAGCATGCACAATGCAACATATGTGTGTCACGGAGGCACCAGCTTGGCAATGCACAGGACTGCCCGCACACTTGGGCTCTGTGTAGCAATACATGCTGCAATAGAAGTAGTCATCTGTTGGCAAGAACTCACATGAGCATATGCTGCAGGAAGCCACGCCGGTCGACATGGAGGCGGTCCAACTGCTGCCCTTGCGCCCAGAAGACTTGCATCGCCTGATGATGCGCTTTTAGAGTTCTCACCTGCAGCCACCGCAGGGCAGATGCATATGGTAACACAAGCTTGGCGGCGGTGTGAAAAACGCGCAATTGGGGATGGAAAGCTGATGCCCGACTGCAAAATGTTGGCATTCCACCTGCCAGGNGTTGTGGGTTTCGACACTGGACGTGCAGGATACAACTCTGCGTGTGCTGATGATCATGTGGTGCTGCTGTCTTGGACTGCTGGCTGTGTGTGTGTGATACAATGCCATTCAGAATTTGTTACCTGCTTATGCCATGCATGATCATATGATGGGTGCTGCAGGGTGCCATATTACGCATGACAAACGTCAGCTATGCTGTGATCAACTCGGATGAGCAGTAATGGTACTGCATGCACATAATACTTTTACGATCATGACATACACACATGGACAGACTGACGGGCAAAGAACTAGTGTTACTAAACCTGCACGGTCTTTGGATTTACTGACCTGGAGCTTTTGCAAAATGNGTGCCTTTTGACATGCAATGCACTGCACATCATATATTTGACTCATGTCTGTCAGAAGCATTATGAAAAGTTAGAGTATCTTATGTTGCAGGCAAATTTTGTGCACCGGGATCTGCGTTGGGCANCAGAAGCAGGTCTTACCTCAGCATCAACCAATAACAGGTTGCTGGCTGTGACTTCTGACCAAAGAAGGCCAAAGGGGAACACCAGGAAGTGGCCTGGCATATCTGGCACAGCAGCTGTCAAGTGGTTGTTAATGCCCTCATTGAACCCTAATGATTGGCACAGGCGATATATGGCAGCCAAATCCACTCTAGCTTTCCACTCCTCTGCATACAGCAGTCCGCGTTACAGGATGATTGTGACCACGATGCAAAACTTGTAGTAAGGGAAAGCAAGTATACCGTCGCTGCAGTTAATANGCCTTGGCTTGGCCACCGCCAGCTGCCTGAATGTCCATAGGGGTATCTCCGACATGCCACTTGGCCCTCAGCTTCACACCTACAAAGTTCGACTGATACTAACTGTTTCATCAATACAGGGGTCATGCAGGCCTGCTGCATGGTGCAGATGTGCAGGCCGAGGAGCTTACATGCTTACTATAGATCAGGTGGGTGTTTGCTGAACGGTGTATCACAAANACTCTGATGTCACATGCATCAGGCAGCAGGCTATATGAGTTTTGCTTGTGGTTGGTATATCAAGTTGTTCAGTAGGTGTTTTGCCGCCGTCCTGCAGGAGCAGTTCATCACCGCCAAGTATGTGGAGAAGAAGTACATTTGCTTACCAGAGACCTACCCTGGAGCAACAGCCCAGACTGGCCTTTGGGAGGCTGTGGAGGGCGGCAACCTCNCATGCCATGATGCCTGCGTAGATACATCTCCAATTGAGTGTTGCAGGGCAGACAATTCTCACCGATAATTGCAGTTTTATGCTCCTCACTCAGTGGCTCGGACGGAAACCTGGACCTGGGTGTTTGCTGACTGGCCTGATCAGCCTTTGATTGCTGCACACAATTTTCTTCCAATTTTGAAGATCGTGTGTTGGGAGATGACCATGGTTGCACCCAATCAGGCTCGCCAGCACCAGACTGTTCTGCTGTGGGAGCTTCAACTGTGCTGTCATGACTGAAGTCTGCTGATGACTGAAAGATAGCTGTATCTTCCAAGACGTCAGACGTGCCATCCTCTGCTGCTTGGAATTCGAGGGTCCAGAGGGAGTTGTGATCACCAGCTGTCTCCTCTTCTGCATCACTGCCCCATGAAGAGCTGCTAGTCTCAGCTTCACCTAACAACCAACTCACACGTATCACCCGTAGTTGCCTATGCGTGCAAAAACTCCCACGGCTTACATACTACCATCACATGCACTTACTTCTGTAAAGTCAGCGCAAGTAGGTTGTATGTAGGGAAATCACTACCGACTACCNTGCGTCACACTGCTTTGAAATGCGTCTGTATCTCTGGAGAGTAGAAGTCCCTTGCAGGGCATCACGCGCATTGCATTTCAAGTTGTGTGCAAATTGCTGTGCAACTCGCTAATGTAACTGGCTTTTCATAGGGTTATACAAATGTCTGTACACCAAGCTTGCAAAGAGTATTTCATGATGCACATATACCCCTGTTGTGTGGTTGAAGATCTAGTCAGTCTGCATCAGGCAGTGACATGCAACATAAGTTGACAGCCTCGTGCCAGGGCTGACAAGTGCTGATCAGGGGCCAACATCTGTTCTGACCGCTGAAATAGACTACAGAGGGCTGATTGCACACTAAACTGCATGCATGCTATACTATGCTTTCCAGTATTACTCAATGACATNGTTCCTGCTGAGCCTGCTTGGTGTATTGCTGCCTTGAGATTGCAGGCACAATTCTTGATGACGCCCCATTCCAGGCAGCTGACAGTCAAACCCCCATGTCAACATTTGATCATGCTGACAAGGCTCATTACAATTTGGCTGACTGGAGTGCGTACTTTGATGGATTCAAGGACATACAGCTAGCGAACAGACAAGGCACTTTCAGGTATCTGTGCTTATTGCAGTCTTGTGATCTTCACAACTTGTCCTCCTCACTGCATCAGAGGCACAGTCAACAAACATCGACATGCCGCTACAAGCCAACACCGGCTTTGCACATCAGAACAGTTTTCTCAAAATATGCAAAATATGTGTAGGGGTGCTTCATGTGCAGGGTGTACATGGCTGGATCCGCAGGGCCGGTTGTCTTTTGCCTGCATGGTGGGGGATACACCGGCTTGACATGGGCAATGCTGGCAAAGCAACTCAAAGGCAGGTACCTGTGTACTTGTCAAGCTCCGCTGCTGCTGTTAGCACCTGCACAAGCAATGTTAAGGTGGAGAAGCATGCCAGGAACTTCTTTGCAGTAGATCCATCAGCCAATACAAAGGGGTTGTGGTCTGTTTTGGTCATGTGAGCGGTCAATCTTTTGCCTGTCACGCACAGTTTGTCTGGACTGCAGGTGCCGGCTGATGGCTTTTGATCAGCGTGGTCATGGGGAGACTGTCACTGAGCATGATGACAATCTTTCAGCAGAAGCTCTGGCAGCTGTAGGATCCGACCTGGATTTCATTGCCTGCAATGCATAATGGCCAATGCATNAATTGGGGTGCTGTGGCTTGCAGGTGTTCTGCGGATACTGCCTAACCACTTCACTCTTCAATGAGCTTGTGTGCTATGTTTTTGACAGGTTTTACAAATTGAGTAGCCTGGTGCAGTGGTATATTGACAGTGTCCGTTGAATGTGGTGTTACTTGATATTGCGAACTGTACTTAACATGACCTTTCAAATGTGGTTTACTGCCATGCAGACGCGGCAGGCCAAACCCGATCTCCGCTGCATTGGCTGGTATGTGTGTGTACGTCCCTATGTCAAAGTATGCTTTGGAATCAGGCTGACAAGGAACATTACTGGTGCAGACATGCTCCCATGCACAACTTGTCTACGTGCAAGTCTTGCTGACGAATTTATGAATTGCAGATCCTGAAGATATACCAATCTGCCGTATGTCACGAACTGACCATGCTGCATGCTTGACCCACGATTGCCACATACAGTATCGCTAGAGGCAATGTACAATGATTCACCTTGGGGTGCGTCTTTCAAGCTTGCTTCTGTAGCCGCTAAACCAATCTAGGTGTAAGCATTGACAATGGCACCGGTACAATAGCAAATCGCTGCAATAAGCAATGTCAACACATGGCAAGCGATCCAGTCAACAAGCACCGCTGTTCAAAGCATATCACAGCAAATGCCAAATTACAAAACATGCAGCTGCCAAAGAGTGCTGTTACTGAGCGCTGATATGTTGGCAGACATGATCTCAGCATACACACCTGTGGCACACCTTGCTGTGAAAGCAAGTCCACGGTGAGGAACCCAAAATCTCGAGCTGTGGTCAAGCAGATACAGATCAGAGGGAACAATTGAGTCAATATTTAGTCAATATCACCAACCAAAAAATAGCTGCTGTACAGATGCAAGCAAATTAGCAATTCCGTGGGCATATGCCTGGTACAAGTGTGTCAGGTCAAAATCAATGCTATAACAAGGCACTCAGTCATCAGCAGTGGTGATTGAGGTTGCATTAGACAAAGACGGTCTGCTGTCCACAGGACANGCATGGTGCTTGAAGCACAGCTGTGCATGTCAGATAGCTTGTCTGGGCGCCCACACACCTGAGTTCGACACAACATAGTTTTTCGTGGCATCACTAGNGGGGATGCTCAGGTTCAGTCTGCTTGGAGAGGCGGGATTTAGGGTTCTGTGTAGAGCCCTTTTTGGACAGATTTGCAGGGGCCTGCTTTGGGGCTTGGCGGGCAGAGCTAGATGCAGGCCCAGCATGCAAAGCGTGCTGCCTGGACCGCTGTTTGTTGTCCCAGCTGGGACTGTTCTCCAGTGCTTGGTGGACTTGGTCCTTGTNATCAAGAACACTTGCACAATGCTGAACATACCCCACCATTTGCGGCCAGATGTAGGTTGCTAAGACCTGCCAGCAAAAAGGTGCACCTGAAGTCGATACGTACTCATGCGACTTGATGGATTCTGCTGCCCTGAATGACACAGTGAAGCAGTTCTTTGCCAGTCATAAGCACTGTGATGTGCTGGTGAATTGCGCTGGCATGATGGGCCAGGGCTCACCTACAGAAGGTATGCCTGCATATATGACAGTCAACCTCAAGCGTTGGTTTTTGCATGTTCCGAGTGTCCTAAGCGTCGTGGATGCATGAGACACGTTGCACACTGGTTGACTGCCTGCTTTGCATACAGTCCAGTGCGCACTGCTCTCTGACCATTTGAACGCATGCACCTCTGCAGGTGACNCAGGCTGACTGCAGTGCAGCACTTTTTGCGCTCTGGCTCATTGCAAAAGTGGCACGACAGGCCTGCAGGGAGGGGTGTCAACAACAACAGTATATGACTCTTGGCACCTTTTGCATCAGGTTGAGCTTTTGATCACTCATACAGCCAGCCACTTGAGTGAGCAATCAATCACATGTACAGTCCTGAGGACCCACAGAAAACATACTGCCAACCTTTTGACAATACTGTCCATCTCAGCGCAAGCCATTTACCAGCAACAAGCTCAACAGCACCTTACGTTGGCTGGCAATGTCTCATGGTGTGACTGAGAATGGTGTTGATGGTTGCCTTGATCCTGACCCCATGTCTATCTGCAGGGCATGGCGGGCCATGGAGCAGCAACAGGCCATCACAGCTCTCTATCACTAGCGTCCAGCGCATTAGTGCTTCTCTTCTGTCCATGGTGAAAGGGCCAGCAGAACTATCAGCACAAGGCAGTGAGCAAATTTGCAGCAATGCACAGGAGCCAACACTTGGTGTTCATTGGTCAGCTGGGTGCTCAAGTANTACCCTGGATACAACTTCATAGGGCTGATCATTGGTCCCAGGGGCAATACTCAGAAGCGCATGCAAAAGGAGACCAACACCAAGATTGCCATCAGGGGCAGAGGGTCTGTCAAGGAGGGCGCAGCCAGAGATCCCAAGTACGATTATGGAGAGGAAGAGGAGTTGCATGTGCTCATTTCTGGGGACACCCAGCAAGATGTAGGTGGTCAAGNGGGCCATTACGACATGTTTTATGTCTGAGTGCAGTGTTCTGCAATACACTGAGCATGCCAGGGTGTTAGAATATTGCCAACAAGCAGTTCATACACGGCGCAGGGTATACGATATGACAAAGACGTTGCAACACAACCCTTGTAAGCCAACATAGCTGCATCACCGCTGACGTTGTAAATTATCATGAAATTTTATGTGCCAACTACGGTATGCTAGAGCTGTTTTGTGGTAATTTGCACAGAACGTGCACGGCCAAGCCACCTCAGTGTGATGCAGCCGAGGGACCATCATCAGCCTGTTGTACGCTTTTACGTTTGGAGCCATACTTGCACTTTCAAGTCAGCTGTTCCTGAACGTTCACTTGCCATTGCTTATTGACACATGGATACTCAGCTTACTATCATATGCTATTGACAGCAATTGAGTATCCATACCTCATGGCTTGGAATCTTTCAGGTACTCACTAGCTCTCTTATGATGTGACAGTCCATTCAGCATGAGTTTTGCGCTCCCTGTCTCCCACCTGTTACCTTGATATTGTTGTCAGTGCTAAGCTAAACCAGGGATCCGTCAAAGAAGTGTTCAATGTAATCAAACAGCATCGCTCATGAGCCTTGTAGGAGGGCATCACTCATCTGTTTATATCAAATGAGAAATTCTGTATGATATTTTGATGGCTATCTCTTAGGTTTCACGCTCAGAAGGTAGCTTAGACCATGTGATAAGCTGGGCTGGCAATGGGTCACACTCACGATTTGGAAGGAAATGTTTTCTGAAGCCAGACTTTGTACTGATCAGTCGCCGCTGATATACTGCCTGCCTCTTCAGAGTCTGCAATGATCTCATCTCCGTGTACCAGAATGACATGCATCCCAAGGTTAGCTGGCTGCCCTGCAAGCATGCAACAATATTGTTGAGAACACGTTGAGGTCAGTAGGCAACACCTACACTGGGAGACTCAAGATTTGATGGCCCCAGCAATTCGCTAACACTCGTCACATTCATGTATGCTATGATGGGTACAGACATTGCATCCTTGTTGGAGGAGTTGTCCCTACCATTGTGTACCAAGCTGTATGACAGTTGCCTAGCAGTCAGAAAGTTGCTTGGACTGCCGAAATCTATCGGCAGCAACATGCTGCAGGATGCGTGCAGCCCATCACTCAGTAACCCAGCTGGCAAGCGCTGAGCCTTCACTGCAAACCCTGGTTGAGTGAGCACGCCTACCAGGCTTGAGCTTTGGGCCTTTCTGCACAGCCTCCTTATAGTCCTGCTCCTCTTCCTGCAGCAGGGCTGCAATGGGCTGCTGCAATTGCTGCACCCAAGCATCAGCAGACAAGGGCTGCCCTGTCAACTGGTGCACCAGATCCAGGAAGGCTGCCCCATTGCCTGGCCGCCAGTACACCTCCTCCAGGTCTTTCCCTACCTGCACAGCTGCTTACTAGTACACTTGACAGGCAGGGGCGAATAGCAAGTCACAGGATGCAGAGCCCGATGCAATACTGCACTTCACCTGCTGCTTGTCTGTCAGGCCGCCGTACTTGCGCTTGAAGTGCGCTCGCGTCTGATGCACACTCATTTCCGCCAGTACATAGGCATGGTAGTAGGCACTTGACTCATCTGCTAGGATGTGTGGCACAGACATGAGTGGCCTGCACCTCAGCAACACAGTATCAATCTGCTGCATGAGGCCTTGAAAGAGCGGCAGCTTGGTCTGTCTTGAGCAGCAGAGGTGCCACTCACAGTAGCCTTCTTGCGACCCATTGCCTGATTCAATCCCTGCTCAACTCCAACACCAGAAGCACTGATGTCACATACGCCTGCCAAGCAGACGTAACTGCCACAACCAAATCTTCTGTTTGGGCCTATCCAGCTATACAGTTTCATGTAATACCAGGGGCAAAACATGACAGAGGAAATGGCAAGCAAGCGGGTGCAGCCGCAGTTGTGAAATCAAAGCATGTAGTACACACCTGCCAGCGAGGCCGCCCTCCACATCCTTCTCAGTCTGGTCAGCCAAGGCCAGCACCTCATCTGGCGTGACCCTGTCCTCTGGCAGCTCATACAGAGCCTTCTCGAAGAAGGGCACAGCCAGCATACTGCGCACCATGAAGACCTGGTAGGGGTGTGTTGCTTCCATGGCGCGCTTGACCAGGTCCCAGGGGATCACCTTACCCTCCCTGCAGATCATCAGCAACATTCAACAAGCACACCAAAGCGCAAGCACCGTGTGATGGTATCCCGTCTTTGCGGGAATGCCATCACATCTTTCTGTCACTGACCTTGCCTTGAACTTAACAGAGAACTTCATATGAAATTGCTGTTAGATGTGCTCTGGCAAGACTGAAGAGAACACATGTCATGAAGACTCAGATGGCCAATTGACCTGTCATGCCAGTAGGCTCAGCATCATTCTTGCAAACAGCATCAGATTTCAATCTGCACTGCAGCATCCATGTTGCAAGCAAGCTCATGACAGCTGCTGAGCAAGGCAAACATGCACTGATGCTCATGTGCAACGCGAAGTAACCTGTTGAGAGCATAGCGGCCCTTCCAGGCAGCATCCCCANACTTTTGCCACTCTCCTTCAGCTCTAGCCATCTGGAGAAGTATTCTGTTGCCCTGAACTGTTGTGACCACAAGATGCTGCCCATGTAGTCTTGCTGACGATTGTTGTGCTGATGATGAAGTGCAGACTCTATCACATTCTGCAGACACAAGGAGCATTGTTCTGCTTGTCCTCAAACATAACTGGCACAATGACGTGTGTCTGTAGCAGCATGTTCAATGAGGTTTTGAGGCAGCATTATTTGATGCATTTATATGGCCATGACAGCTTGTCATGTTCCCACATATGACAGGTGAGTATAGCAGCTCACCTAACAGGTCTTGTACACCAGCTGAGGTGTTGTGGGAGGCAGCAGGAGGAATGTTGGAAGCAGGAGCCGGGGCAGGCTCATTGAGGTCCAGCAGATCTCCCAGCAGGTCTTGCTGCTGAGCCTGTGCTGCTGCTGCCTGACCGTCAGGCCTCAATCCAGAGGTGGTACCTGCCAGTGTAGTGTTCTCATGCCCACGCATGCTACTATGCTATGAAAGGTTTAAGTGCAAAAATGCAGCAGAATTATGTAAGAGTGACTACAGCCGTCAAGCTTGTCTGTCACAGCACCATGCATACAGGCTTTTTCAACCTCGTATACCATGAGTTTGTGTATGGCATGACCTCAGTCCATGCACTCAAATGTCTGCACTGCATGCTTGTCGGCAGCGTCAGGTCACTGCCTGCGTGAATCTTGCACAGTTGCAGCCCCATGCATTGCATTGGTAGGCACAAGGCGGGGCGATGTCTGCAGGCATAGGCATGTGCAGCTGTGTTAAGCTTACCTGGTGCTTGACCTTGGTCTGAAGGAAGAACGCTGATGTTGTCCTCCTCAAACGTGGTGGCTGTCATGTCCTCTGCCTTCTGAACAGCTAGACGTGTACGGCTCACAAATGTCTGCATCACCAGAAAGTCATTTGACAACATGCACAGAACAAGCAATTGCTAGGCACTATGTTTGTACACAACAGTCAAGGCGCATGCCACAGTCATGGCCAACTGGTGGGTTCACTTGAGCGGCTTGGGTTTGCATGCAGCAGGCTGAAAGCATGACTGACAGCTGGCAAGCCGCTCGTGTGCAATGAATGAGGCTGTCCAATACATGGAGGCTGTCCAATACATGGATGTGTGGCTGGCAATCCTCTGTAGAGATCAGACACTTGAACCGTTATGTATAACACTGCAATAAGCTAAGGGTTGGCTGAGATGTAAACCTTGTCTCTGGGTCGCATGAGTGCATTGCCATAGCACTCACCTCAGGAGGCTTGTGGTAGACTGAGGACAGGGTGGACAGGTTGGCAAGGAGCACATCCAGCAGGGCAGGCTCCAAGTTGCTGCTGGTGTCTGCAATGACTGGCTTCTCAGCCAGCACGACCTCCTTGGCTGCTTCAGGATC
Source organism: Trebouxia gelatinosa (assembly GCA_000818905.1). Lineage (NCBI taxonomy): Eukaryota > Viridiplantae > Chlorophyta > Trebouxiophyceae > Trebouxiales > Trebouxiaceae > Trebouxia > Trebouxia gelatinosa. The sequence continues at coordinate 667,341 of KN805369.1, read as the reverse complement.
TGTGGACAACAGCCGCCTGCAGCAAGAGGAAGATGTTGATCTGATGCAACATGGACACCTTGTGTGACATCTTCACTCACATTTGTCAGTGCATGAATTTGCTGGTCATGCAGTTGAGTGCTGAAGCAGCCGTTGTGTTTGCACTGCTTTGTCTGTCAGCAGCTGTCTACAGCAGCTAGGTTTCACAACACTCAAACTGCACACACACTTGTTGGCGTTTCTTGCCTGGTACATGCGANATATGTGCTTTACATGTACATCCTGCAAGCCGAGCCGCTGCTACAAGCATAAATACAATCGGTAGCAGCAGGATACCCAACAGCGAATAGGCATACTTCAACTGGCCAGAACTGAACACCTGGTGTATTGTAATGGCGTCCGTCACAATAGAATACACAGAGTACACTATATCTGACACAAAGAACCATACTCGTGTTGCGACGCATCTGGCAAAGATGAACCTGTGAGATGACAGCACTGCCTTGAGCTTGAGGCAGCTTCGAGAATTGGCAGAACCTCTGTTGTGGTTGGGCCACAAGCGAAGAATGATAACAATTGACACAAAGATGGCTGCGTAAATACCCCAAAGCAGTCCGAGANCCCACCACCCACCCCCCTCCCAGCCCCTTGTTGCTGCTCATGAAACTGCTGTTGAAGCAGTTGTTAAACCCAAAAGCCCTAGAGCACCTTGTCAAGCAACATTGCATCCATCACAAGCACTTCTGCAATGTCATGTGCTTGCTCTATATACGCCATCAGCATAGTCACATACCCTGCTGTGCTAGGAAGGGTCGGTTCAGGGTTCATTGGGCTGTCCCCATGCATGGCTGTCCCCACTATTGTCACATGCGCATGACCGCTTGAATGTCACCTCACAGCATCTGGTGGATAGAGCTCAGCAGTTGATCCTCAATGACGCAAAGCCTTTGACAGCTGCAAGCTCTGACCAGCCCAGCTATGCTTCGACGCAAGGATGCTCACCCTCAATCTGACATCTTGAGCATATGCAGGGACCCATGGGTGCTGCCAGTGGAGGCGGGAGCGCGGCAAGCAGCCATTGCTCGCAAGCACNGCAGGCAGCTAAAATAGAAGAATCTGATGCTGACTACCGCAAGTTCTATGTGCACAGTGAAAAGCTGTCCCTCAGGCTTAGAGCTGAGTCAGAGTAAGCCTTTGCAAAGCAATCCGAGAGGAGTTTTGCTGCTGGCTGCTGCTGCCAGTCCATGTCAACACAAGCCAACAATGTTGTTGTGACGTCANGGTGCACATCAGTGATGGCGTACCTGCAGAGTACCTGCAGCAGCTTTGGGACTTACACCTCAAACAGGTTTGCTAGCAGTACTTCTGCTTGTTTCAGGGCTACCGTGCACCAGAGCTGCAGCAACAGTGATACCCTTGCAGTCGTGAGACGTGTCACATGCTGTTTGACAAGTACACAAGGTGACTACAGAAATGGCATTTGCATTTCAGCAATGTAGGTCATAACAATGCTGATGTTCCAATGTTGCACATGATACATGAAAGGGTACGAATGGGAGAGTCTTGATCGGTGATGTCGTAGTCATAACGAGCTCAAAAGGCATGTAGTCTTCTTCCTGCAGTGCTTGTGCAGAGGCTGAACCAAGTATGCTGCCACAGGGGTATGATTCACCAGGGCTGCAGAGCTTGCATGCCAGGAGGGAGGAGGTCTTCACACGCCTTCACCAAGTGGCTGCAAGGGTGTATCCCAGCCAAACTGCCCTGCCTCTGGACCACATAGCCCTGCGCTTGGAGCAGATGTCTGCTGGCATGTGGCCTCAGACAGACAACAGCCCTCTGACAGACTCCAGAGCTGTGCCTGAGGCCTTGATCAAGGTGTGCACTGTAGCTGCCTGTGCCTTAAAGCACAGCGTCCACACAGTCTATGCCTATACTTCAAGTCGTACCAATTTCAAGTCAATTTCGAGTCTGGATTTCAACAGCCATTGACGGTCCACTCCAGCTTGTGCAAAGGGGTTCCACAATCCATGACAAAGCTGTGCGCTCTGATACGTAGTCTGTATACAGAGCTATATATGGCTTTGCTTGTCAGCACTTGCAAAGTGTAGCACTACCAGTGGAAGTCACGCTTTCGGCAAATTTGGAGGGACGAGTGGATCATATGCTTTGCAGGCTTGCAGTCAGGAGCCTCAACCTGTTCAGGAGGCCTACAGTGCCCTGCTGGACAGAAGCGGAGGGGATCAGACCATCCCTGACGTGCGCTCCCCGCTGCTGAGGATGAGAGTGCTGAAGTCAGTACATTCGGTGCTGCTTGCCAGGCNAACCAGTGGCTGTTGATGATGTTGCGATGCTGTCTGTGTCAGATGTCAACACACGTACTCACACTGGCAACCTCAGCAAGCAGTTGCAGCAGCCCTTGGTTAACAAGATGTCAGAAGCATGCTTAGCCGGCACCCAGCAAGCAGACTCTGTGCCCCAAGAACAGGCACAAGCTGCTTTACCANCAAGCAGCAAATGCACATAGCTGATGTTGCTGAATGCTTTGTAGTGTACATGGTTGTTGTGCTGACAAATCTCAAAGTCATCTGGGCAAAGCTCACAGGCAATCACTGCAGAAATGCCAAATTGAGGGTTTGGGGTTCAGCTGAAGCGACAAAGCTGAGCTGATGTGGCTCACCTGTGTTTTGGGGATGCGAGAGCGGGAGGGGGCCAGAGGCGACATGCCGTCGTGTGCAAACATGCCGATGCGGTGCTTGAGCATACGCAGGATCTGAGTGCGCTTGATCAGGCCATGCAGCGGGAAGTTTTCACCTGCACCACATGCTGGCAACTGAGGAAAGACACTCATGTCGTGCAAATCTTTCCTGACGTGCAGAAGCATGGACAAAATTTGCTGCCTTTCATGCATGANCAGCCTGGTCACAATCATGCTGTGCCTACAATGCAACCTACCAAAACACAGGGAACACATCATAACCGCTATATTGTCACCTACAGGGTTTTGGCAGGTGCGAGTGGTAAGGGCTACATTACTAGAAATCCACTCATGTAATTACAGGCACAGCATCACGGTCAAGCTGGTATGCAATTGCAGTTGAACGCAGTGATGAGTGTGAATCCAGACATTCTCTGAAGCTGGCTTGCCCTTAGCATAACACAGTAGATGACTTAGCGCATCTGTGCAAGTGATGTAACCACGAGCATCAGTCTCATGGTCACGAGCTTCCAACCTTATGCCTGCTCTTTTGGTCAGTGGCATCTTCTTCTCTGTGAGGCATCTGGTCTGACTTGAGGTACACACCAGCAGAGGAGCAGAAGATGTACTGCTCAATGTCACCAACAGCATTCAGGACTGGCTCAACGTCTGAGGCCTCTCTGCCATTCATGTCATACACCACTGCATGATAAAGCAAACATTTTTAGTTAAGCAACACCACTGGCATGCACGATTGATGAGAGGCCACTCATGTCGTTGATCACCTAAGATGTGCAGCATGATGCAAGACTACTACATTGCCAGTGCAAACCATGGTGGTGTTTGCAAGAAGCAAGCAGTAATCGACGCAGCAACATGAAGCTCAGCAATGGCATCGAGCATAATTGTTTGTTCAAGGCTTTCAGGTGCCTGAGCTTATCACATGATGGCTGAAAAAGAGGTCAAGCGTAACAAGCACCTTGGAAGCCTTGTCCAGAAAGCTTGTCCTTCAACGCTGCTCCATCAGTCCTGTCACATGCAATGTGTTTCACAGCAGTCTCATACGCCTTGAAGCTCTCGTCAGTGTCATCTGGTATCTGTGCTGTCACTGGCTTCTTGCCACGTGTCAACAGTGTCACTTCATGCCCGGCCTCTATAAGCTGCCTTGCTAGGTATACACCAATGAATCTGGTACCACCTGCAGGTTGCATGCTATGGCTGGAGTCGATGCAAAGCGCCTGACATGGTATGCATGTTTACGTTGCACTGAAGGGTGTGTTGCATGTGGCTTTCACCTAGCATCAAAATTTTCTTGGGTTGCTCANACCTGTCTACAGACAGCAGCAAAGCAGACCAGTCTCTCAAGTACTCTATTGTGTCCACAACCATGAGCAGCGCCAGCTTCACACCCACTGTCATGCGTGCACACTTGAGCAGCGTGTTGCAACAAGGACTGACCATTGGCGAAGCACTCAGTGCAGCAGGCCATGTTGTCACACCTGCAGACGAAATCCATATTTACCTGTTTGATGGGAACTACAACATCATAGATCTCTCAGAGCCTGAAGCAGACACAGCCAGCTTGGTTCACACCCCCCGCAATGAGTGCATGAAATTCTTGCCTAAAGGCCTAGTTGTGGCCAAGGCAAACTCAGCTGCTGGCTTGAAGCACATGCTCAAGCCAGTTGATCGGCTCTCAGCAGTGCTGATCACGGCCGCCAGCTCAGTCAAAAAGGGCGGATTGTCGTTGGACGGCAAGCCTGTTCATTACACAACTGGACACAAGTCTGTTGCTGGCAACACCATGCCAACAGGTNAGATGAAGTGCAGTCAGGCACGCAAACAAAGCAACATACTGCACATACACGTCCAGCTGAAATGCAATCAGGCACACAAACAAAGCAACATGCTGCACATACACGTCTAGCTGAAANCTTTTCGACCTCAGGCTCCATCCAGGTGGTAACAAAAGATGCAAGGTTCAACCTGCGCAGCAATGAGTTTGTAGCCAAGTGGTTATCTGTAGCTGGCGCATAGTGGTCTACTTTGCAACTTTACCTACCTGGGATTTGCATCTAGCTGACGCATGTCCTTGATGAGTTGATATGCAATGTTGGGTGGCATCGATTCTTCAGGAAGGCTGCACGACATAATGTGTTCAGCAACCCAACAAAGTGTTTGTAGCACGAACCTNAGCAGGCCTGGGCCTGAGGTGCTGCTGATCAATTGGTCCACGCTGAACATGCCAAGGTTTAACATGTTGGGATGGATATTCCTGCCAAAGGTGGCGGCACTGTTGGCAAGCAAGAGGCAGCAGCTGTACACGCTTGTACGCGTTCCTGAACGACAAGAAGCGGAGCACAAATTGCATCGACAAGTTGGCGACAATGCACTGCACAGAATTGCGTATGAAGGATTGTGGCTATGCATGCTAGCCTGACTATACCATGTTCCTGCGCTCTGTAGTCCAGAGGGCAGTCCTGGTGCAAACACGCATTGTCTGTGAGAGTACTTTGCATTGCGTAACATAGAGCTTGGNAGTGTTCAACCGCAACTGCATGATCACGTATGCCAACTACAGGTAGGCTGTTGCGTACCGCTGGAGCTAGTGTCTTGAGCATTGAGTTTGCAGTACAGCTGGCCAAAACTTGTGCAGTACATGTGGTGCAAAGCTGTGCCTTCTTGTCCTCATCTGCCTTGACCAAACGTACAGTGTATGTTCCCACATCAGGACCAAGTGGATTATGTATGTATGTCATGACGTAAGATGGCATCAAAGGCTTGTCAGCTGTGCTAGTACTTGAGAGAGCAGATGCTGTCGGTATGGAGAGTGAGTTCCTTGCATCAATGTCACGTGTGCCCTGTGATGCAGGAACATTTTCCCCATATGGGCGCTGGGCAAGTACCGCACTGTTGTGCTTGCAAGCAATTGCAGCCCGACTGGGGGCCACTGATGAAATGCTAGCCAATGGACATGCACGCATGACTTGAGTCCTCAGCAGATATGTTTGTGGCGTAGGTTACTGCATGCATCATTCCTGTGCAGACAAACTGCCCATCATTAGTTACAGCTTCCTCAATCAAGGAAGTCGTTGGCTGCAGCCATCTGAGTAGCATGATTAATTCCAGATTCAGCATGTCTTCACATGTCATGGCAGGTATTTGCAAATACCCTGAAGGTGTGCAATTCACGTTCTGTGGTGANGCAGAGACCAGCCCTAGTCAGTGGTCACTAGTACTTCTGATCTGGCTTCCATGGTCTTTTATGACACACATACATACATACACTTATTCATTCGTTTGCCCATAGACGCTAGGATAGCACAGGCCACTTGGCGAGGCTGTAATCAAGCAAGTTGGAATGAGGCAATTGCAAGGCCGGAACTCCAGAATAGCATCGGCTGGCACACCAGGTCTGTAAGTTATTATTATTTTTATGGAAGCAAAAGTTTGCTGTTCAGCCTGCTACTCCAAGTGACAGTTTGCAANCCTGTAAATTATTATCATTATTATTATTAACTCCAGAACAGACTATAAAGAAGCGAAAGGCGGATGCTGCACATCAGGTTGGGCACAAGACCAAAATAAAAGTTCAAATGAAANGCAGCTGGCGTGGTGCTGTACATCCTGTTGTGTGCAAGGGTGCCCTTTGATGGTGTAGACAGTAAGAGCCCCCTGACGCTGAAGTTGATTTGTTGCATATAAGCTGGAGTTGACATCTCACTCACTTTGTGCTTGTAGTACCTGTACCAGCGTTTGCAGCAGTACAGAGCATACCTCGGCCGATGTGACAGCTTCTAGTGCATGTGCTGCCAACAAGCAAGCATGTAGCAGTGTGGCTACACATATGTTGTGGTTTGAAAGCTGCTCGTACGGGATCAGTGTCATGCCACCAACTTGCCACATTCACAGCAATGCATAAGTTTTGTTTGGCGGGTGTCACAAAGATGAGGACATCCTCTGCCTGCAGATGCAGCAATCACTGCTACCATCCTAGCTGCCAACGAAGTGCCCTTTACAGCGCCAATCTTCAGCATGATTGACCAGAGGGTTGTAGATTTGTTGAAGAGAATGATGGACTTTGATCCCAGCAAGCGGCCCACTGCTGATGAGGNGAGCTGGCCATGCTGCTGGCTGCTGGGGCTGATGCCAGCTTGAAGTCCAAGGGGGGCACTGCCAGGGAGTGGGCCCTCAGATTTGGTCATACAGAAGCGGCTGAAATGCTGCAGGAGCATGAGGATGCCCAGCAGGAAGCTGATGTGGCGGCTGCAGGGGCTGTGGCCCTGTCACACTATCAGGCAGGTGCTGCCTGTCTGTCTGTGCTTGTGTGCTCACACTCACTCAACCAAGCCTCTTTCATCTGCACCCAACAGATGGGAAGAGAGCTCTGATCATGCTTGCTGGGCATGTGACAGCTATAAGCTGCAGCCCCTGAACTTACTCTATCAAATCTTGCTGTACATGAGCAACATTGTCTCCTTGTGCATGCTTGTTGCATCAATCATGGCCCAGCCTGTGTGCAGCACAACAGGTGTACAATTGGCTGGCTTGCACCCAGTGCAGTGCTTGTTGTCATGCATTGCCTGGTTTGTCGTGGCTGCAGTTCATGCGGAACACNGTGTCAGGTCCAAGTTCTGAACGCCAACACGCACTCATATTGTAGACACCAATTGGTCTTGCAAGTTGTCCCATGGGGTGTGTGCTGACAAGGCGAGTGTCATAGCTACAGACGCATTTGCAAGAACAGATATTCCCCTCCCGCTTCAATGCTCCCAGAAGTCCAACCAGTCAGCCTGTTACCCACTGGTGTTTGCTGCGTGACAGCCTGACATTGGGCAGCTTGGACCAAAGGCTAGGTAGCACCTTTGGGGGTATGGATCTATGCAGGCAATATTTTCAGAGTTCATTGACTCCTTGATGACATACATTTGTGCACACTCATGGCTATAGTTACACGAGGTGACGCTGCTCAGCAGCCAACATCTCCGCCACGACTCTCTTGTTTGGTAATGATGCACTTACCCAAGGAGGACAGTGCAGCTTGTGTCACTTGCTGCATAACCAGAAGCCGGTAAAGCAGTGTAGATGCACATGACAAAACACAATTAAGCAAGTNAGGAACTCAACATGCAGAATTACTGTCCATTCTGCAAGCTTGGGAAGGGAGGCCTCGGCGCGTTGAGGTATAACTTCACAAGCTTCTGCACATCTACAGCTCTTCTTGTTACTGCAGGCACGTAATGCCTTCTGTGCCATCAGGCCGCCAGGGCACCACGCAGGGCCGACAGGCAAGGTGGTGTGTGCCAATGACCCCGAGGGCAGCCATNTTTCGCAGCTGCTGCCAATGCTGCCACCAACATGACCTTGAACCCACCTTTCACCCCCTACGCCAATGACCTTTTCTTCCTCCACGGTGCTTTCATCTTTGAGGATTTGGGTGTGACAGCCTACAAGGGCGCTGCTCCCCTCATCCAGAGCTCAGACATCCTGTCAGCCGCTGCTGGTAAGCTTAGCCTAAATANTAGCAGTGTTTGCAGGCTTTGCTGATGTCGACAATCATACAAAAGTAATGAACATAGCTTTGATACCACAAACAACACCAGGTCTACTGGTAAACGCTACCCATGCTCAAAGTTGACAGGCACAGAACCAATCAATTCCTGCAGGACTCCTGCTTCAGGCCTATCAAAGCAGCGACAGCTCACATAAATTTGAGCCATGCACAGGCAGCAAGTGTACAACACAGAAAACAGAGCCAGGTACTGAGCTTCAATAGCCATGCCTAGACCTGTGTGGACAGGACCAGCAGCNGCAAGCGTGACACTTTCTGTGCAGTGTCACCTGCTCTTCAGCTTCAACCATCTCAACATCCTTTCCATTCTCTTGGGGGTCGGCCTTGTCCTTTGTGCTGGACATGCCCTGCTCATTGCTTTTGAGATCATCATCCTTGACTTGGGCAGGTTCGCCATCAGCTTCCTCACTCGCGGCTTTGCCCTCATCCTACAATGCAATAAACCCTAGAAACAGCTTTGTGGTCAGCTGACCTTGCAGCAAACCCTAGGAACAGCTTTGGTGAGGGAGTAATGCAATAAACCTGAGAACAAGGAGNCTAGCAAGCGCACAGCGCAGGCTTTGCAAAATTTCGTGCACACATGGCTGATTTCCTGGTGACATAGATCACGGCGGAAGAGCTGCTCAGCAGTGCAGTGAAAGTGTTCGCTGACTTGAGAACAGCAGGGNACACGGCTGCAAGCTTGAGCAAGTGTCAGGCAATTGTGCAGGGCAATTGTCAAGGGTGATGTGCTGATCGTGTTGTGGGTGTGACAGAGGCCTTGGTCCTTGCCGCAGCATTGCCAGAGTTGGCTGTGTACCTTGATGCGCAGATGCATCTCATCTGATGCNTAGGGCTTGCATGCAATTGGGCTAGAGTGACCACACTGCACAACCTGTCCACAGAAGCAGCTTCACGTGGTAAAAGTGAAGAACGGTAGCTTCAGCAGCATGCCGTAACTGAGCAACAGCACATCACCCTGCTTTGCTGCAAGCTCTGACCTGCTGTTGGCGCAGTGGAAGATTTCAGCTTGAGAGCAGCATCTTACAGCTGATGTGACCCTGCTATTCCAGGAGAAAGGACAACAGCTACCTTGCTGAGGGGTTGAAGTTGTTGCTGCAGNAGCAAGGACATGCTGTTTGTGGAGCAGCTGCTGAATGGCTTGGTTGCCTCACATGCTATCCGGGATGTACTAGCGCTCAGCCAAGCCTCTGGCATGTTCCCCAAGGTGCACAAGCACCTGTTACGGGCGGGTGGCCTGGAGCCTGATGTGCAGCTCAGCCTGCACATGTCCACTCTGGCTGGTCTCAATCCCCTGCAGGTATTTGACTTTTGATCTTTGACATGTATTCATGCAAATGCCTGACAGTTTGTACCCTAATCTGTAAGGATGTGTGCAGCAATCATACATGTCTTTGACTCAGACTGGTGTGACTTTTGGCTTGTGACTCCGAATTTTCTGACTTGTGATTTTGAGTCACTTGGCTCAAGTGTTACCAGGATCACACCGGGATGTGTGACAACATCATGCAGTGCCGAACATTCAAGGACACTTATGTGTTTTTTCTGTTTGTGACATAGGTGCTCAGCTCATGGGCTGGCTGGAATCTGTACTCAGTTTTCTGTTCTTGGGGTGTGCAGCAGACCAACAGAAGCATGCTGGCATGGGAGCAAGTGTTTGTTGATTTGTGTAGATACAAATACAGCACATAGGCAACGGCGGGCAGGCANGTGCTGCACATGTTCCCCAACTGCTAGGAGCTTCAAACAAGGCATGGTGAAAGTGCTGAGGCAGTATCAACTGATTGTGAATGGTCCGCGCATCTGCCACAACCGAAAAAGAACCAAAAAACAACCATCAACGGTTCAATTCATCTCTGCAATTGTTGCTGGTAAGACAGCGCTGCTGACAACTGAATGCTGCTGTGTTGCTAGGTGTTGCTTGCCTGCCGACTAATTCAAGCAAATNTGCCCTATCAGCCCCTGCATAGCATGCCTCTGGGACCCCTCACCATTCCCCAGGCAGCTCTGGGATCCCTGCTGAGTAATCCGGCCAGTGCCCCAACTGCGTCACAGATTATTGCCTTTAGTCAGGCGCTGAGCATTTGGCAATCTCTGGTGGCACAAAGTCAACAGGGGCAGGGCCACAGGCCTGGAGAGGGCGCTTTGCAACACCCCTCCTTGCCACAGCTGGGGCACCTGGCGCAGCTGCAGCAACCATTGCTGCTGCCGCAATATTTGCATGCACAAGGTACGAAGCAGGCAAACATGTCATGATGCAGCTCCCACACGCTGTACTGCTTTGCCTCTAGTTGCACAGCATGTCTACTGTGAATTTTGTAACTTGAATTGCGTGTCACATTCATTGCAGACTCCATGTCANCCAGCAGCATTGCAGTCAGCTGTACATGTATGCAAATGAAGTAAGTTGCCCATTTTGGGGAAGTAAGCTGGTTGCCCATGCTGCTTCAGGCTCAGCACTGGCTGAGTCAATATTTTCCGTCGAGTGCTGGGTGCAAGTGGACTGCACCCGCTGGCAGGAGACTTACACATGCGCGTACTCACGGGACGTTCATGCAGAGCAGACCGGCCGTCACATTGACTCAGCGGCAAACTAGGCGGTGGTCGGCAGCCAGTACATGGGCCGATATGCACAGCTTGTGATCGGTCCTGCAGGCAGCGGCAAGGTCTGCGTGTGACTCTAGCAGTATAAAACATTGCAAATCACAGCTCTTGCATGTTCAGCGGCGTGTGTTGTTGCAGTCAACGTACTGTGACCACCTNCATGAAGATTTCTTGCATACCTGGTGAGCCTTCCTGCGAGGAGCTGGTGCTGGCTAGCTGCTGAGCACCTTCAGGCGACAGGATGACCAGCCTGGCAATGTCTAACGCCGGGAACAGCTGTGCAGATGGCCACCTCAAGAGTGTGCCCACAAGCTGGAAATCCTCGCTCGCCAGGCCAGAGCTACTGCTGGACGCCACTGAGTTGATCCTGTACAGATAGCATCATACTGTAGGAACACAGTCAGCAGACAGTCAGCCAGGGAGAGGTTGCAATGCTGACGCTTGTCTTGAGTCAAAGGGTGCACAGTATGCAAGGCTGCAGGCACGACATGATCTGTCAACTGTACAGCCAACCTGCTGTTGTAGACTGACTCGCCATGACATTCCTGTCGTTGTGGGTATGTGGAGCCAATGCTGAAAGCACTCGGTCTGGCTAATTGCATACCACCTCCCAGTCTAACAGCCAATGAATCTAACNGTTGCATGCACGCTTGTACCATGCACCGCAATACAACACAATCACAGCGACTGGCAAAAGCACAGACTTAAGCTGCACTTCGGCCTCAGTATGCTGCTGATATGAGCATATTGCTTTAGTACTGACATCTGTGCATTCAACGNCTCACCCATGTTGGCAATTGTGTTGAGCAGTGTGAGGTAAGCGCCTCCCATATCTGGATCACTAATGCGGTTGAAGAAGCTGCCCATGGCTGTGAACATGAGCGTGGATGTGAAGCTTGTCAGCAGCCCACAAAGCCCTAGAAGGAAGAAGGGCTTGGGATGTGTCAGTAGCTCTGTTGCGTCTGGGGGGAAGTAGTATACCTGAAACACACGTGCCAGGATCAGCAAGGTTCTGTTAGTAATATAATCTCAACCACAATTTGTGCATGAAGTATGTTGCTTTGTTTTGTTCTCTGGGTTTCAGACATCACAGCCACGCGTGGGCTCTTTGCTTAGCAGAATCAGATTGGGGTGTTCAAATACGTCATGCAATGTTGTAATTCATGAATTGTTAGTCTTTTTGCCACTTTGTGGGTGATCTGCTGGCCGAAACCTTCAAATCATCTTCCTCTAGCACTGCACCTACTGTTCTCACGCAGCTGTGCAGTTTCGCGTACCGGTGCCACAGGGTATAAAATCATCCTTGAGTGCCTTAAGTTATGGGTGAGAGCTCTCAACACATATGCAATAGACAGAAGTTTCACATGTTCAGTGCTCCTCACAATACGGTCACTGCCTTTGTACGACACTGCTGAGGTACGCCACACCTCAGCAGTGTCCGCACAGCTGGTATGTGAAGTCCTGGTCACCATATCCTGGTATATTTGAAAAGCAAAAACATCCCTAACATTTCGTGCTAGTCTACACCCACTCCAGCAATCCAACTGCAAAGTGATCGTCATTCAGAATTGCTATGACTGGATGTTATAAAATTCCACGCCGCTCAATGACTGAGTTGCCAGACAAATGAATCCCTTCACCCACATGTCATGATCCACATCCATTCAAGGATGACACAGTGAGTCTGCCAGAGGGTCAACTNGAAATCATGCAGCCAGTCCTGCAACTGCAGTCAACTTCTGTTGCTTAAACAGATGGCATTACTGGCTATGCATTTGGCCATACATACTGCCTTTTACTGAGCCCTTCATCAAATGTGACCTGTTAGGTACTGTCTGCACAGCAGCATGCTGCGCCCATGCAGCCTGCTGTGACCCCGCAACGTGCTGTCTTCCCGCAGCTTATGGCTGTAGTCTTGCACAAACTTGTATGCCAAGCTTGTAAGTAGGACACCTGTCAGACTGAGTTATGTAATGTTTCCTCAGTGCATCAGAAGTTTGCCTATTAGGGTGAGGGTGACTTTATATGCTGCAGTGTCCCTTGCTGTCATAGCTTATGGTCATGGCAATTGTGGTAGAGATCATAGGAAGTCAGGCACAGCTAGTAGGTTTCTATGGGCGGCGCTTTGATTGTCAACCACCCTGCCGGTAAGACCAGCAAATCCCCAAGACACCGCAGCATGCTGTGCTGATGCTCATGGCAAAGCGTGGCACGTTCCTGATACAAAGCTGGGCACAGCTGATATCTTCAGTGAGGTTAGCCCGCTATACTGTCCAGTGCAGCAGTTCTCTGTCAGAAAGCGCTCTCAATCGTGGCATGGTGTGGCAGGTGCCTGGATTGAAGCTGGGCACAGCTGAAACTTTCAGTGAGGACAGCCAGCTGTTCTCTCCAGTAGCGGGCCTGCTAGAAAGCCCCCACTCCAGTCTCAGCTCTGCTGCCCNTGTGGCACCTGCAGGCACAGACCTTTCATGCAAACATAACCAGGGTGTGTCTTCAACAGATGCATTCAGCTCTGCCAAATGTGCCTGCATGTCATTCACTCAGAGATCTCACAAGCAGTCCATCTTGCAGCAGGTGTACCCTTCTGTGATGTCTACAAACCTCAATGTGCATACCAATATGCAATCGATTGTGATTGTCCAATGTTGGCATGACCTTGTTCTTTGCGATGCCATACTGACAACCTGAGGTGCCTCCTTACCATTTCCCTTCCATGGCGTGCACTGGCAGCTAGACGAGCTGCAGTCGCAACAGTGCTGTACCAGCCTCAACATGAATCTGTGTTCTCTCACATGCAGAGCTCTATCTGACGCTTTACTACCTCCACGCCAGACCTGAGCAGGCCTCTTCTTGTGTCAATGTCTGGAAGGTGACTGATGTGCGCACCCTGCTGGCCTTGTTGGCTGACTTTGCCCTACCTCCCTTGGGTGTTATTGACATCACACACATGTGAGAGCCTCGCAGCTTGTGCCACTGAACATCAGAAGACGAGGATCCTGCCTTTGCAGGAGGCGCATTGGCAGATGGCTGACGGATGTCACCCCTCTTCTTCCTCTGCTGAGCTCCCAGAAGTGCCATTTTCACCTGCAGACAGCCCCCTGGGCCCTGACATGGACCCCCTCCCTTACTCTACGCTTCACCAATCATACCTCCATGACTGATCCTGCAGCTTCTGCCAGGCTTCCAAGGCAGAACAGCAGAGATGTGACCCATGAAAGCAAAGAGCAACAGCTGCAGAGACAGCCTGACCAGGTAAGGAGGTGAAAACGAGGGGCTCTTGCCTGGCCAAGTGGGCACAGCATTNCGGTTGAGGCAGCTGCTACGGCAGCTGCTCTAGCAGCCAAAGCAGATGTGGAGCAGGCCACCCCTCTATGCATTGCTTTCCACAGTAAGGCTGCCAGGCANCTTGCACACTCAGCAGCAGCTGCAGCAATGGCGGCAAGGTCACAAAGAGCGCATCACACATCTCTTCAGTCCCTGCAGCACTACTGGCACTCACCGTTTGCTACCTGACATTGAAGCACCNTACAAAGCACAAGCATACACTGAGCAGGAAGCTGACGTTTCGGGGAAATGGGTATGTGAGGCAGGAGGTGAGTTGGCTGACCTGATGCATGTCTCAACACCCAGCTCAAGCAGGACCATGAGCATGAGGGCAACCAGCAAGTGAGTAGCAGTATGCACTCCAGCAAAAACGCATTTGGTCACAGCACCACCTGTCCTCGCCCTGCAGAAACACCAGGCAACCTGAGCCCTACTGCTTAGCACACATCGCAACATGACCAGCATCAGCAGGACTGGTACTGGACATCTTGCAGACGATGCCTTGCTAGTGCGCTGGAGCGCTGCACTTGGCAGCTGCTTCAGCTGGTTGTGTCCTCAGCATGTGCAGACTGTCACACACATCGACTTATTAGCACTACATGGGCTGTCACCCGTAACCGATTCATGACGTATTCACCTACGTCTGTCCTGTAGCTGACAACAATCAAACTCACCTGAGAGCCAATCTGCTTGTGATAGAATCCTCATCTCTAGCAAACTTAGACNTAATTTGCATACCATAAGATGACCAATGTCCAAATCAGCTGAGACCGCAGCTGCCCTCTCTGAGCCCAGGTCCATGTTGCTTGCATGGTCTTGCTGTAAGCCTGGATCTGAATCATTGGCGGATGCTGCATTTGCAAGCCGACTCGTGGACCTCCTCTTGGCACTGTGGCAGCAACAAAAGTTGAGCAGGCATTACTGGTTGTTTGTGGTGTGCAGACATTGATTTCTAGCTTGGCATACATGCAAAGCAACTTGTTTGCAACACNCTCACCTTGGGTGTTGCCTGCAGTTGCTGGCTCTTTGTTGTAGGCCACGAACCAGCTGGAAGTCCTCACGCACGAGATTATGGGCTCCAGGGACGACCAAGCCAGAAAAGTGCGTATGTGCTTACACTCACAACCATTNGTGTACAACACACTTTCATTGTCTTCGCCTGCAATGAGCGGCACTGCAGTCTTAGCGTACACGTACACTAGACGTAGCTCGGCTGACCTGAAGGTGCAGAGCCAGTAACTGTACGCATCGCGGTTACAGAGTGTGCTACCCGTGCCAAACAGGGACATCATGCCGGCTGCAGCAACTGGGCCGGCTGTCAGCTTGCCGGAGCATCTGGAGATGCAACGCACACAAGTTGTGTGTGGTCCAGATCTCAATTACCACGTAAGGACATTGTATGCAAGGAAGCAGCTGTGGGTGTCTACAACAGCGCTGGCAGGCTACTGTAATGGAAGGTTGTGCTCAACATCTTGTCACTGCAGACTTCCACTCAGACTTCTGCCAACATGTTCATGGCACTGGGCATCAGCAATGCATGGGACTTTCAGGAATGGGTTGAGAACTTCCGCATCAAAGTGCAGTTCAAAGACCGCAAACTCAACCTTGACATGAAGTTTGACATGGTTGGCATAGACCCAGCTTTAGCAAATGCATTTCGACGGATCCTAATTGCAGAGGTTCCAACTATGGCCATAGAGCATGTCTTCTACATCAACAACACATCCATCATCACGGTATGGTACAGTGACAGCAAATCTCATGTACACAGCATTCTGATACTTGGCAGCCCCCTACCCAAGATATGCATAAGACGCTATTTGTATCACTCGTGCCTCCAGGATGAGGTGCTTGCGCATCGTCTGGGTCTCATACCGCTACAGGTGGATCCATCCCTGTTTGAATACAAAACAAGTAAGCCCAACAAGCGTTCCAGCAGTGGCACCATGTTATGTGTAAAATCACAATGATACTCATAGCTCCACATAACACCCGCTGCTGCCTGCCTGACATCAGAGAGTGCATGCAGGGGAAGAAGCTTCTAGTGAAAAGAACACTTTTGTTCTCAAACTGCATGTCAAGTGTTCCCGCAATGGCACCCAGATGGAGAATGAGAAAGGTCAGCACCCAGCCAAACACATGTTTCCTTGCCTGTGTATGCTGGTGCTGCCTTGCTGTTGCAGGTTTGCATCGCTTAGCCTTGCCATGCCCACCTATAGGCAGCATGTAGGTGCAAAACTGTAGCCTGCAGTGCAGCAGCACAATGCATCGCAAGCCATGATGGTCACATAAGCATGTGTACTGTGTGTCCATGCCTACACTGTGTAAGCTCCCTCATATAGAGCTGCAAATTCATGCTGCCTGCAGTGTACTCCAAAGACTTGGAGTTCTTGCCCATGGGCAGCCAGATTCCAGATGAAACAGGATGCAGATTTGCAGTGGGCCAGCACCAAATGCTCCCTGGTGGTGTGCAGCCTGTATATGATGACATCCTTGTGGCCAAGATGCGGCCTGGGCAAGTCATACAGCTGGAAGCACACTGCATCAAAGGTGATCCATGCATGTGGGGCATGCACACAGTGCTGCGCCAACACATTGCAAAGCCGGTACCTATATGCTGCATTTGCAGTCATACCCATCTGAGCAGGCATGAGGAGCAGGTTTCGCGACGGTTGCCTGTTATAGGCTGCAATCCTGTTGTGATGATGACAACAGGAAGTCATTCAATGCACCCTGAGCACTGACAATGCCCTACACTTCATCTTGCATGATCAATATGAAAATACTGGATTGCGATTGCCTATTCATGTGATGTCTGGTGCCGCCTAAGATGATCACTACACTCACAGGTGAGGGGAGGGAGCATGCCAAGTGGTCACCTGTTGCTACAGCCTGGTACAAGCTCTTGCCAGAGGTTGTCATTACAAAGGTAACAATGTTTGCAGTGAACGCAGACGCAGGGTTGTTTAGCATTCCACCTGTCAACTGCTCATCACTGGTAATGACACATCTGGTGGCTTTGCTTGCTATAGCTGTCTGTGTCACGACAAATCGCTGCTGACACTGGCAGGCGCTGGTGCCACTGTGGGTCAGGCTGCACCACGTGCTTGCGCATGAGCTTTCATAGCCATACTGGAAGGCTGGAGGGTGGTGACATGATTTCTCTGTCCTGCATGATGACTGTGACACTGCATGGCCTGGCGGCCTTACCTTCCCACCTGTAGTATCTGTTGTGGACAGCCCTGGGACTATATGCAGGGAACAGTCTGCCGTATTTCCTGTCGCTTCTTCGCATTGCGCAAGTATGTACAGCAAGCAGCATGTAGGTTTCTTGTGCTGCAGCCCATCACTGGAGCTAATGCAGATGAGATAGTGAAGGAATGCCCAGGCCTGTTTCAAATTCAAGGCAGCAGCAAAAGCAAGCAAGCTAAAGTCAACGCTGCACGAGACCATCCCGAGCTGCTGGAGAAGGTAAGATAAGCTTACACAACAACCTGCATTTACATCACAATTGCNGCCATGACCCACATGCTATGTAACAAACAATTTCGTAGTGAACCTTTCAACACTTGGCTTGTGCTCACAACTTGTATGTTCAACAAATAGGTGTCATGTACTTTGTTAATGTCTGAGGAGCTGCTGCCATCACATGTATCTTTTCACACTTGAGGGAAGATCACTTGCAGGTAAGGAGCTGTGTGACGTTGAAGGCTNGTGTCATCAGGTGCAAATGCTGCACGGACAAGTTGGTTGACACAGCTATCAAGCCATGTTCAGGACAATCAGCTTTACCTGGAGCTTTTGGTTTGGGATCTGTATCTGGTACATGTCCCTGAGCCAGCCTTGCAAGTTGGGATAGTCGGATATCCTTCGCCTGCTGCACTTGAACAATATAGCGTATGCTGAGTCAAACCTGACAATGGTAGGATAGAGGCGCAAGTCAGCTTCGGTCAACCTGTAAGTGCAAACAGCCATAACACAGGGTTCCAATGAGTTGCTCACATCTGTCACTTCTCCACAAGACTTACTTGTCCCCTACCAAGAAGCGATGCTGACCCAGGCGGCTTTCCACCGTTTCGAGTGCTGAGTACAGCTCCTGCTGTGCCTTGTCATATGCTGCCTGCTTTGTGCTGAACCCAGACTTGTACACACCGTTGTTGATCTGCACATACGTCCAAAGAGAAATCAAGCTGGCTCTGCTGCTGTTCCTCGCCAGCAGCACTTGCAGGCCCCAACACTGCACAATCATAGTCATGACTGACCTGATCATATACCAAGGCATTGACTTCATCAATCTCAGGGCGGAGGGCAGAAGGGTACAGGTCTACATCTGTGCAGCCAGGAAGGCTGACACTGTTCAGCATGCGCACAATGTCTGCGCTCTCATTGCTAATCAGGGCCCGCTGCTGCTTGTCAATCAGCAGCGGTGCTGTACATCTGCCTTTGTACCGGGTCTGAGCCGCATCATAAACTTCCCTGCAGTGCAGTCGTCAGTGCCTCAGATGTAGCGAATAGCCTGTCATCCTGACACAGTACAGCACTGTGGTGTTCCCGGATTGGGAGCAGTATGGGGCCCCTATGCATTCACACGCGCTACTTGCTAAGCATACAAGCGTGCTTGTCAAATCTGCAACAACGAGCCATGGGGAAGAAAAGGATTAAAGACCAAGGACCAGGACTGCTTGTCCTGTTTGGGAGCAGCTTAATCTGCAGATTACTGATACTTAGCAAACACAAGATGGTGGCACATCCAATTACGGCCAAAGGCAGCCCTGTAGCTGCTAGTGGGTGGGGGGCTGTCTGGGTTGTGCCCGCATAGCAAGCACTAGGTGCACAGGTATTGCTGCAAAGAGAAGCATCAAGGGTGACCTGAGGTCGTTCTTGCCAAACACCGGCTCGGGGCTGTTGAACACCCAGCCTCCCCTAGATGCCCTCTCTGGATCATCTGTAGCCCATGTGATGCTGATATGCTGTGTCAAACCTCTGGCAATGAGTGCCAACACCACCCGGTGACACCAGGGGCATGCATTGCCAACATACACATGATATCGTCCTGACTCTACCTGCACGAAGATTGTGGTGGTGATGTGTGTCAAAGCTGCATGTTTGTGTGCTTGCACAGCAGTTGGCAGGAGCAATGGACAGGGTCAAGGGTAGCATTTTGACATATTTGAGACATATTCTGCTTACTGGGAAGTTGGAGTCCCCAATGCGGGCTTGAAAGTCGTATGCTGGCCTACTATAGCTCCCATCTGCTGTCTGAGGTGCAAGTTCCTTCATCATTGTTTGCCATGCAAACCTCCATCCGCCTTTTACGCCTGCTCCAGGCTATATAAGCTGGTCACTAACTGTATGTGCCTCCATGCATCAGCAGGCTGAAGATTCACCTTTGACAAGCAGTCCTTGAGGGACTAGACTTCCAGTCCATTCCAACACCCCAAGGCCTTTGTCTACCTTTTGTGGCGACTTGTCTGCGACCATACCACACAGCTTGACCAAACATGTCGCCCACAGCAGGTGCCTGGCCCTTGCAACTCACCAGCACGTGCTGCATATGCGCGTCCACGACGCACAGGTCCTTTGTTAGCGAACGCGTACGAGTGCTGCAGACATTGCCCCGCGTGAGCGTCGTTCAAGTCTTTCGGTCACCCAAGACAGTTGTCACGACGTACCTTNGGGCGCCATCAGGGTCCCCCCTGAACATGTGCATCCATTGCACATCTGGCTCTGCTTTAGGCAGAGTCAGCAGCACCAGCCTGTTGTCTTCCGTTCTGCATACAGGCGAGACTTGCTGCATGTTGCAATCTTGTTGTCTATATTCAGACTTNTCAAGTTCAAGCTGCTACAGCTTGACAAGTTCCCCAGCAATGCCTGGTTGTTCTGATACTCCAGCTGGTTTTGACACCATAGTGCCTGTACTGTGACTCAGTGCAACACTTCAAGTGTCGTTACAGGCTGCCAGTGAGGATGAGCTGCGACTGGGGCTTGGGCTGCAAAATTACACAAGTGGTAAAGGCAAAGTTGAGCTGAAAGACTCCAGCATGAGGCCAATTGAGATCTTCATGTGCAGTGTGGTAAGACTCCAGCCGTACAGTGTGCTTTTCTTCCAAGAGCATTGACGATGCATAACAGGGCAACAAAACAGCTGGACTACGTTCCCCCTGCTTGATTTCGTGGCCCACCTATTCATCATATGCTACAAGCATCCCCGTCACCATTCCAGTCACCGGCTTGCAATATCCTTTGTCTATCGCAGGTCCGGAGAATGGGTTATGGCGAAGGCTTCCGCTGGCTCTCACAGTACATCAAGTGACGTTGTCATCGCAAAGGTCANGGTCCGTTGTCTGAACAGGAAGCAGGATCTGGCACCAAACCCATTGTACTCTTGTGTTGGCTGCATGTGCACTGCAATGTCTGGCACATGGTACAGGTGCACTGGGATTGAGGTGCCCAAAGCTGAAGCGGATCAAAGCTCTCAAGGGACAAGATGCTTCAGCATCATGGCAGGGGACTGGAATGCAGCACTACTGCCAGGAGATAAACCAACGCTGAACACAACAGATAAAGCATACCAAAACCTGATGGCAGGGCTATGCATGCTACCAACAGAGCAAAACCTGCAATAACATAGGCAAGCAACTCATCACCCAGAGGCAGAGGACATACCGCCCAGCCGTATTGATGACATACTGAAATGCAAAGCCCTTGTTGCGAGCACCACTCCACACACGGAGGTACTGTGCGGCAGTGGGGACAGCGAACACAGCGCACTACTAGCCAGGATACCGCTAGAGAAAGTGCTGCTGCTACTCTACATAGTGCAACAAGGCTCCTGCCCTGTGTGGCTCTGCGGAAAGCAAAAAATACAAGTCAAGTTTTGTTGCTCACAACCAATGTGTACAAATTCACCTTCACATCCTTGCCCACGTTGCTCAGCTGAGCTTCAAGCCGCTCGCAGTGATACTTGGACAGAGTCAGCTCTTCCTTCTGTTTCTGGGCAGCCTTCTCTGCCTCGCTCACCACAGCATGCATTTTGTGCAACTCCTCCCTCNGCCCATGAGCATTGTGAGCAGCACTGCTGTTGTGGCTGTCTGTCAGAGCGTGCCAACAAGATCTTTGACTTTGGCTCGTGCCTCTCCCTTGCGCAGGCAGACTGCGACCGCGCTGCAGTCACTAGCGAGGGCCTCTCCTAGCAGCGGTTCTTTTTGCGTCTCGCCCACAAGGTGAAATACGCGGCCTGACACGACGNAGCCATTTTTGCATGTGCACACTGACCTTCCCAGTCCTGTAAACTGCTGTAGGACACATGAGCCCTAGCTTCAAGTTGCAAAGGACAGGGGTGAAGTCATACTGACCTCAGGCTGCTGTCTTCAGGTTCTGGCTGAGCAAGCGCGACGGGTGGGAATCAGCATAGAGGCAGAGAATGCAGTGCAGCAATCTGCGGCTCGTGCAGCTGTCAGCANGCACCCACCTTAACACAGCAGGCAAGCAGGCAGCATTGGAGGGGCTTGTCTTGGCCATTGGCGAGGCTGGGTGAGTCAGTGGCACATTGCTGAGTTGCATGTACAGCCTTGCAGTGGACATGCTGGTCATGTTTACCATTGCACAGTTCTACAGCACTAGNCTGTTGTGTGGCTTCTGCTGCTTGTCCGTGTGGCTATGCCTGATGCAAGCTGTGCAGATGACCTCATTGCATCCTGCCTACTAGACCCCAGGTGGACTTGCAGCTTCATGCATTTCATTGCAGCCTGTCTCATATTGTTTGGTTGCCATTTTCTTTTTCTGCACAAATATATTTTAGGTTGCTCTGCACAACAAGCACAGCCTTGCAGTATGCTTCAGATATATCAACACNTGTGGAGATCTGAACCGTGAAGCCTCATGAATGATTTGCCCAGCATCCTTCAAGAGCACAGGGCTTGGCTGGGTTTGATGTGCATTTGATTGGCTTGCAAGTAACACGCAAATCTATAATGCACCAGGACATGCCTGTAAACTGGTCTTGACCTCTGGGCATCATGCTTATGCATTCAAAGATATGTAAGCTACTGTGTTACACCACATGCATCTATCAACGTTGCAGGTTTGTTCCAAATGGACTGTGCTGCTGATGACAACCACAGCAAGCTTATCAGCATTGTAGTGCNCAGCAACAAGAGAGCCCACTTCAAGTGTCACCAGGAGCACCAATGGACAGCCAGAATTCAAGACGTTGTCAGCAGTGCTACCACCACAGCCTGTCCAATGTGCCGCAGGTCCTCTGCACACAAGCTCTCACATTGACTGCTGCNAGCACTGTGTTGGTGTGACGTCATGTTCAAAAGCAGCAAGCAAGGTTGCAGCAGTTGGAGCAAAGACAAAGGTGTGTCACATGCTCGTGTCAAGCTTTCCAACAATGATAAGCAGCTTAGAAGCAGTGTATGACCAGGAAGACATGGCTGCTTTTTACGCACCATGCAGGANCCACAAGTGCAACAATGCATCTCATGCTGACAGCTATGCTTGTAAGCCATTACCTGCTGAGGAACTCATTCCAGACAAACATGCTGTCAAATGGGTCTGCTGGTGCATTGGCAGTCAGGTTAGCTTGTAAAGTCCTGGCAAGGTTGTAGGTGTAGCTGAAATAGAAGTCCTTGTTTAGTTCAAGGCCTGACAGGAGCAGCTTGCGGTAGCGTNGTGGCCGAAACCTCATGCTGCCTGCAGACAGCTGGAGTTGTTGCTCTGGGCACTCTGGCGGCACAATTTGCTTTGGGGTCAGACCTGCTGCTGTCTGTCATCCAGCCGCGAATGAATACAGTCATCCATGGCCGTATAGAGGGGNTTGGAGGAGCTGCAGAGCGCCCTGCAATCCGCACAGGAGCAAAAAGCAAAGGCGCGTGTTACTCAAACGCTGCTTATGGTTTCAAACAAGCGAGGCATAGTTCCGACAGTCGATTCTTTCGGTGTTAGGTCAAGCTTTCAGACCGCAACGTTGTTGAACTCATCATCAAGCTTCAGTCGGCAGGTCTGCTGGGAACAGACCTTCTGCACAGCATAAACGGAAGAGAATACGTCACCACTGCACACCTCAAGACCGAAGTCTTGNGGCGCAGTTCAGACGCAAACTGGTCAACAATGAAGAAATCACAGAGCGCTTTTGGCGTTTGCAGGTGTCTTGGGAAGGCATGTAGTTCAGTTGCTGACACCTTGAATATACAGCTTGCATTGGTGAAAGGATTCTTTTTGTGCTTNGCACACTGCCAAAGCCAGCTTGCCGCACTGCATTACAAGAGTGCTTTGAGCTATATCCTTTGAATAAGAAACCCTATGTCTAACCAGGCCCTATAAAGCTGCTGCCGAACCGAAGCCGATGTATCAGTTGCGTTTTGCAACATGGATAAAGTCTACGCTTCACTGCCTTTGACAGAAGATCTGAGGACACGAATTCGTGTCTTGCGAGCAAGTCACAGTTGATGCCTGCNCTGCTACAGCAGGGCTGGTGTTGGCTGCATGTGCTTCTGACAGGGTGCAAACATTGGTAGGGTATGTCGATCACATACTTGCAACACAGTGACTCACATGCTTGCCAGCTAGTGTAGGATCCTCACACCACATGAGCGCGGGTGGTTAGTCTTGTTGGCGGTACAAACCTGTAGTATTTCTTCCTCTACCCAACTTTCGTATTTCTGAAATGCGTGCCACTCAATGATGGTTTTGCCGGCAAGCGTACCTGTCTGAGGTCACTNCTCACTCCTGCATCCTCTGTTACGCCACCATACGCAGTCGCCTGACCTGATATACTGGGCACTTCTGCATCAGCAGCAGCTGCGCCTTCGGCATCAGCAGCATCGGTGTCTGCAGTCAGTGTTTAAATAGCTCAGGCTCAGAGTGTATGCAAAGCGTGATCAGTTTTGGCACCAAATNATGTGAAGTAGGAGACAGCAGTCATACCAAGCGAATGGCGCACACCGCCAGAGTAAGGTGTATGACAGAGTTGACGCCCAGAGTCTTCAGAATCCAGTTGTTGGCGGCAAAAATGGGCAGCTCCACAATGCATGTCACAGAGATGCAGAGCCCCATCAGCATCTCACTGCCGCCTGCAAAGCAAATGCCACTTCTGCATCNTACCAGCAGCAAGGATGCGGAGATCATTTGTCCTGAAAGCGGCGTCGACCACAATGCGCCCATCACACACAAGGCCTGCTTGGGCAACAGCACGCTGTATGCTGGCTGGCACTACATTGTGCTTGCCGGTCAACACCACCAGCTGCTGTGCTCCAGGGTGAGGACCAGCAGGAAGTGAGCTATTTGACTGGCAGTCCTGCAAGCCAGGTGGACTTGTTGTGTAGCCTTCATTTGTGTGGAGGCATTACAAGACTTACACAGGCTCTGCATGCATCACCATGCTTTCACAAACTCAAGATGTCCATGTGCATGGACCTGTTTGATATGTGCATCACAATAACTTTGACACGTTATCACAAGTCATGGGCCCAGCTATGCTCTCATGCATTCCACTTTGCAACTTGGCAAATCACATGCGTCTATGCTTGGCTGACATCATGGCGTCAATGTCAGGCAGCACTGCTTGTCCAATTCCTTTTTTTGTGGTGTACATCAGCAATAGTGCTCCGCCTTCAAAGGGCTTCTGCGTGGTGGAAGCATATGCCAGGAGGGTGGCCAGCACAGGCGTGCTGCACCTAAGCCTTGTTAGAGGTTTGACATGATGCTGCTGTTTACCTGCTTTTCACTGGGGGCTGAAGGCGGCAGCTGCCCCTCTGGAGGTGGCGCAGTGGCAGCTGCACAAAAGCCTTTGGGGAAGCCAACTTTCAGCAGAAAGGAAGTCGCACAGCATGATACAGCTGAAGACCTCTGGATCATTTTGCAAAACCCAGAGACAAAACAGCTAAGAGTGTACAACATCACAGCTTACGTCGAGGAACACCCTGGTGGTCAAGCCATACTGAACAATGCTNTGCTAGCCTGCTGTGATTGGGGCTGCTGCGACTGCTGTGAGGGCTGTTGCCGCAGGTAAGAGGGCAAATCTGCATCCAAATGTCCTGAGGCGTCATGTGAATGGCTCTGGCTGTGGTTCTGGCTCTGGCTGCTTGAGGTGCCGAAGTTGGTGCCGAAACCAGAGCCATAGTCAGTACCATTCAGCTGCACTTGACCAAACTGCATCTGCAGAGCATCTGCAGACTGCTGCGGGTTGTGTGAGAGGCCAGAGAATTGGTTTCGGTCCTGTCCGAAACTGTTTCGCCCATGTGCATCTGTGCCCACATTGTTGCCCAAAGATGGGGTAGACAGGTTGCCCAGGGAGTGCAGGGGGTCTGAACTGGAAGCCCCAGTATTGCTCTGACCTGTCAGGGAAGAAAGCAATGAAGGGCCTAGGTTGTTTTGCTGGGGCTGCTGGTGTTGCCCCTGGCTGCTAAAGGGCGCTTGCTGGGACAAGCTCANCTCGCTCGCTGCAAGCTGCCAAAACCAGTCCTACATGGTGTCATCCGCAGTCAACTGGCTGGGCCTAAGTCTGAATTAGTCACAGCACAGCAGATGTATGTTGGGCTGATGTTGGTGCCAGAGCTGCTACATGGTGATGCTGCAACAATGAGGGCTGTGGTTGAACAGCTCTTCCACACCAGCTGGGTGGTGTCCTGGGCGCCAGGCCAAGTTGTTGATGTCGCCCTGGAATGGCAGAGATACAGGTATGTGGTGCTGCCTATGACCGAGGTGATCACTAAGGTGATCAGCCTCTGGATGATAACACTGNCAACAGTTGCATCACACCAGAAAGTAAGTCCACCGCCCGCCTTCTGCACGCCCAACGGACAGATCACTCAGTGAGAATCCGAGCTGGAGCGTCTGGGCTTGGCGTGCAAAGCACATTTAGCAGAAGCAGCTGTGTTCGGTAACTTTGCCCTGTTTGACCCTGTGTCACCTTCTACCCATGATGGATGTCATTGACGCATTGCTCCGAGATGTGTCTGCGCACGCAGGAAAGTTGCGGTTGCATTGTGCACCACTCTTGATGCGGTCCTCAAGCCAGCAATAGATGCACTCAACTCCTATGTCCAGACGCACCTTGGCAGTAGCGGGCACTTTAGCACAGATTTTCGGCGTTTGCAATCTTTGTTTAAAGCTTCACGGCCAGATAATGATGTCCAAACNTCAGGGCGTTTGTGCATCTGCAGGTCTACCTTGTCAATCCTAACAAGACTGATGTGCTGTTGCTCATTGGTGCCATCTATTATCAGCTGGGCAACTATGAGCAATGCATAGCATTCAATGACAGATGCATCCTTTTAGACCCCCACATGGCGGAAGCTCATGCAAANGTGGCAGCTGCAGTTGGGGAGGGTGTGATAGCTGTTGCGGAAATTGGTGTGGCAATGGGGGTTGCAGCTGTTGTCGGGGAGGATGTAATGACTGGTGTGACACCTGGTGTAGCAGCAGCTGTTGGCGTAGGTGTGACAATTGGTGTAGCAGCTGTAGTTGGGGAGGGTGTTGCAATTGTGACAAGGGGTGTAGCAGCAGCTGTGGGGGTAGGTGTAAGAGCAGGTGTGACAAAAGGTGCAGCCGCTGCTGAGGAAATTGGTGTTGCAATAAGGGTGNACAGCAAAGCAGCAGGAGCAGCAGCAGGAACGGGGGCAGCAGGGATCTGAGGGCCATAGAGGATGTCAGGAAGTGCCCTTGCCACAAAGGGTCTCCTTATGTGCCCTAGAGGTAGTGCACCATCTTGACTGAGCAGATTGTCCTGCTTTGTGAAGCACGCTGATTACGTTACAGGACTGCCCTCACTTTTGCTCAGCATTGCCTGGCAACGGCACTGCCTGGCAATCACAGTGCCANCACAAGCTGGTTGCATCTGCTGCAGGGTCTGTAGGCGTAGTCGAAAGCATCACAAGTGACAGGCTGTCCTTCCTCAACAGCTGCTGCAGATTATACTGAATCACTTGCTGTGCAATGCCATGTATTGCTGAGCATGCAACTTTGACTGTATTTCAAGCCATGGCATCAATGTCATGCAGGCTGGAGGGACAGGATCCACAGGCCAGGAGCGTGTTCTCGACATTTGCCCAGAGAAGGTGCACCAGAGGGTGCCATTGTTTGTGGGTAGCCCCAAGGAGGTTGCATACCTCGAGAGTTTTATCAAAAAGTAGTGACAGCGCAGCCCACTTGGGTACTGTAGTACGAAAGCCATGCTTTCTTGACTGGCAGGTTTAACCTGCGATAATTCTGAGACCTGCTCANTCATGCTTATATGTAACATGTGTCAACAAAAGTTGCAATTTCCTTACAGTACCATCAGCTGCAGCGCTGTGATAGCCAAATATAGCTCGGAACTGCACCTCATAGTTTGAAATACAGTGTGCTGCAAGCAGCAGGACCTGCAGTGCGCTCACGCAATGACGACGCTAACTTTATCATGTTCTTCAGCATGGTCATTAACACCAGCATCCGCATGCTGCACGCTCTGTATACATCTCTTTGACCCAAAACCACCAGCAAACCCAATAATGCTACATGATACGATTGGCAACATTCCTCACACATCTGTACAGTCAACAAACACAAAAGTTGCAAGCTGTTCAGGAAAAGGCAGCCTGTGACATTGCAGAAACATCAATACATAGGTGTAGCTTCTACAATACATGGTGAGGTGTGCTGATGCAGAGTCTTTGCACTTATATACTTCATCAGGTATGACAGAAATACTCACGTTGACTGTCTCTGCTGTAATGATGCAGATGTCATTAGCAACACATATCTGCGTACCTTGCTACTGTAGCACCTGACTGACATGCATTAGGAACACCAGCACACACTTGATCTNTCAATGCAGTGCTGGTGATGCAAGCATCACCATGTCATTTTGGGGTTGTGTGCATGATTGAACATCTCGTCTTGGATCTGGTTCACAAATACCCTTGNAGCAGTACCTGTGACATGGCTGATGCATGTGGTGTCGGTGCAGGGGCAAGTTTGAGGGGGCTGAGGGGCACATCCTGGAGCTGCAGGAGGAGGTGGACCAGCTGCAGGCAGCTGTGGCCACCGCCCAAGAGGCTGTGCAGGAGCACCTTGCCATGAGAGAAAAGCAGACCGACCGGATCAAGAAAGCCAAGAATGCTGGGCCCAAAAGTGAGCAAACTGCAAGCTGGGTGGCTCAGTGTGTTCTGAATTGCTGTTGGGTTGCAGCGAGTGACCAGTAGGTCACTGAGGCAGCTACGCATGCAAGTTGATGTCGCACTCCGACATTATAGCTCATGAGCACTTAGTCCAGACAGTCTTTCAAGATGCGCCAATGCTGGGTCACCTTGGCTGCCTCAATCCTGAAAAAGCCATGGTGGTTGGATAGCTGTGNGTGCTCGCATTGACACAGCTTGGCTCACAAGCCCCCATAGTTCTGATCCTAAACAAATACCTTACGAAAGGCTGAAGTACTAAGCGCTACCAAGAACATGGCGCATATCACTAGGAGTGCTCATGTAGGCTCAGGATGGGAGATACCTGCTGCTGCTTGGGAGGGTGCCTTGGCAGGGGCAGAGGCGGGAGCCTTCACCTCTGCAATCTTGGCCTTCTTGATGACTTGGGGCGTCGCTGCTGTTGCAGCTGGCCTCTTGCCCTTCAAAACAGCAGCCACCTGCAACATGCACCACACACATGATGAGCTGTGTGAAAACTTGTGCATTGAGACGAAATATGAGTGAAAGCACCCACTCAAATGACTTGCGGTTGTATAAGAGAAAAGGGAGGGTGTGACATCACTCATGCTGGTGTTTCGAACAATGTCAAAGCAGTTCACTGCAGTCTGCGTGATACAGTACAGCAGCGCAACACCTNGTGGCAGGCACACATGTACTATGCATGACTTTCTGCTCGTAGGCCTTTGCTGACATTCTCTCCAGCAGCGAGACATTCAGTGCGCCCATGGACGAGACATACAAGCTACTAGATATTGACCCCAGCAGCATTACAACGCTGGAATCCTACCTTCAAGAGTACTACACATCAATCATGAAGAAGCTCAAACAAGTTGGTGCATCAAGCAGGCAGACTGACTTCTATGTGTAAAAATTTTGGAGTCTGAGGCAAAGCAAAGTCTGTCATTTTGGCATTATACTGCTGAGACAGTGCATGGCAGCTCAGTTAAGATGCAATGCTTCATTTTGTACCAGCCTTGCAATTGCTTATTCTTAACAAGAAACCTCTGCCATCTGTGCCGATGATTTTCGGAATCCCTGACCGTACATGGGAGTGTGAGTACAGACTATTCTACGTGCAAGGTGTGAACTGCAACCCCCGACTCTATCAGTAGTGTCTTGAGACAAAACCCAGCTTCTTCATGGTTGTAGTGTAAGCATTAGTGAGGACCTGCGTTCTTCTTAACTGACGATTCCTGTGCGGACCTTTGCTGAAGCGTTTATGCCGATGGCCTGGGCGCTTGAATACAATGAGGCCTGAGCCAGTGACCTTGAAGCGCTCACTGAAAGATCTGCAATTGAAACCATGATATTGCCAGTTCAATCACTGAAGGCAGAAATTGCATGAATGTAATGATGTCATGACTCACGAAAATGGCCTGAGCTTGCCGCCTGNTCTACCGCTTTCTTCTCTGGTGTACACAGACCGGGTCTTGGTTGGTCTGTACTTTGTAACAGCAAGCAAACACGGATTGTGATGGTCGTGCATCCCCGAATGGATGTCAGCTTGGCCAAGTTGGGGAGGTTCCAACATCGCTTGANTGTGTGCTATGACATGACACGCTATCCTCATAGATGAAGCCCACTGTATTGGTCGGCAGCTGTGTGGAGACACTCAGGGATGANGCGTCAGTGCAAAGTCACAGCAGTGACACGCCTCATTGCATAGGCTGCACTCCTTGCACATCCTCACTTGTTTAAGTGGAGCTGAACGCTCACAGCAACTTGTCACTTGTTCAGAAGTGCAACTGACTGTGACATCACAGGCAGAAGAGATGGGCATCACAATGAGGCAAGCAGCAACCCGTATCTTCAGCAATGCCTCCGGCTCCTATTCCAGCAACGTCAACTTGGCAGTGGAAAACAGCAGTTGGAGCGATGAGCAGCAGCTGCAGGAGATGTACCTGGCCAGAAAGTCCTTTGCCTTCAACAGTGACCGGTGAGTCCCCTGTTGCCATGCCAACTTCAGTGTGTATGCNGGAATTCTGGCCTGCACCCTTCTGGATCTCCGTGTAGCCACGTGACTTAACGCACACAACAGTCAGGTCATTGTATGCATGTACAAGCTGAAAATCTGTCTAGCATTGTTCTGGATCTACNTGCACAACCACACAAGCAACATGCAGTGTAACCTGCACAAGTAACATGAGCCATGAAGGCAATGATTGCTGAGGCCATGTATTTAGCACTGCCAACTTGCAACTTGTCGCACACACTTATTCAGTGGTGTTGCAAGTCGAGCTGCACATAGCATATCTCCTGCAAGTCTGCATTTCTGGTACACAGTGGTTACAAGACAGCAGTGTTGAGTGCTCGAGACCTTGACTGCATGGTTACATTGCCATGCTGTTGCAGGGCAAAGCACGCGGCTGTGCCACAGAGGTGGGGGTTCAGCCTCATGAAGTGGAGGCAGTGTTGGGCAATCTCCCACCACAGGCTACCATACCTGACCATCAAGTCACAGCAGTGCAATGGTTCAACACGCGGTGGCTGGATGCCCATATGCAAGGTACAGGCTGTTGACTTGCGGCCAAGATGTATTCACTGGTTGCATCTGTTGTCATGACTGTCAACAGCATGTTGGTGATGTGCTGCCTACGTGTGTGCACACGGCATGTGGTTAATACGAAATACAAGAGCAATGTTGCACTCCACAGTAGGTCAAGTCTCCCTTGTTTTTCAGCTTACACACAGCTTACAGGTTTCATGGCAGGGCGTGTCATAAGCTGGCACAGCCCGATACTGGCATGGCTGACGACGTGGAAGCACACTGGCCTCAGCAACCAGTGTGCTGTAAATGCTATGCACTGGTAGCGGGCCAGACGGTGGCACTGATGGCATAAGTGGGCACAAGCTTTTGGAGGTTTAGTCAACGCATCAGCAATTGGCAGAACAGGCCAAATGAACACGACTTGTATTGTACAATGTGGTGACAAATGGGGTTGCTCTGCTTGCCGTGCATCTGAGGTCAGGGTGGGTGCGNCTGCTTGACATCACAGCAGTGACATCATGCAGTCTACTTTTGCGGTTGCTGAATGCAGCTGAGCAGGGAAAATGAGCAAGATCTGACCCTCATAGGAGTTGTGGGGATGCATGACCCTCCCAGGAAGCAAGTGCCAGGTGCCATCAAGCTCTGCCAAGCAGCAGGCATCAGGCTCATTGTAGTCACTGGAGACAACAAAGCAACAGCTGAAGCTATCTGCCGCCAGGTAGCTGCAGTCCTGGATCAGTTACCTCTCTTGCACTGGGTGTTGTGGTTCGAGGCACCCCAGCCTGACTTCACATGCTTGCTTGCTATGGCCTTGCCTCTTTTGGCACCTTCATTGTGACTTCAAGTGCTCCCATGCATGTGACCCTGTTACCTGAACGCAGATTGTCAAAAGAAGATTACAATTCATGCAGCCTAACAACGCNGCATTCTCCGTTGGAGCCCGCCTTCCTGATACTTCATCACAGGTTCTCGCCATGCTGTTTTGGAAGCTTGGCTACCAACAAGGCGGACTTGACAACTCCACCAAACCATCAGCTTATTGCAGGTACTTTCGCANGTGGCTGTCAGCAGCACAGGAGGCAGAGTGTTGTATTGTGCAGTGGCAACCGCAGAAACTGATTAGAACTGTTGCACAATGGTTAGAGCAAGGTCCACGCCGGATCTGTACCCTCTCTATCCGCATCTCTGCTGCAGTCATCAATCTGGACCAGTGGGACAGCTTCCTGCAGCAGCTGTCCAGGAAGCTGCAGGTATTGGCAGGCAAAGATGCAAACTTCTTTCTTGCTGTAAGCCCAAACCGTATACTGCTTTGTACAGGNTGTTGATAAAGCCATTCAGCTACAAAGCCAAGTACAGTAGAGACGGCCCCCTTGCTGTTGATTAAGGCATAGGCAATCATTTGAATGTGTTCCTTTGCTATGCCAGTTGTAGTAGGTATAACGAATGAGCCTTCCCCCAGTCATTGCAGACGCTCTGCAATGTATACTACGTAGGGACAGTGCAACTGTTTGCTTGTTTAGATGTTTTCTTTCCTAAATAGGGTTCTGCATGAGCACTCAGAGGTTGTGACATGCTACTGGGAATCAACAATGAAAGAACGAATGAATGAATGAATGACCATTGAAGCCAGGTCAAAGTATGACCACTGACTAGGGCTATTGGTCTGTGCATTGTCTGTGTACTCTGCTGCGGTCATGTCTGCATTGTGCACATGTGTTTAGGTCATTGTATGTCTTGAAAGCCACTTCATGAGGTCAGCCTTGNTGCACAACATGCTGTGCCTGAGTGCTTGGCACCTTGCTCTGTTTTTGAAGTGACCACAACCAATTGCTTCNTAAGATCCTGACATACATGCATGGCAGCAATGTTAACAAACACTTCTGCAGAAGAAGATATGCTTTCGGCAGTGGCCATGCTTTCTGCAATTGTGAGCATTGAGAAGTGAGCTAGGAGAGGCTTAGCACAAGCAAGCGTACAGGACTCAGACAGAGACAAGCTCTGTATGGGCATGCTGTAAGCCAGCAAGCAGCTGCTGGGGGCAATGGGGAGGTGGCCAGCAACAGGTAGCAACTGCAGCCTGAGCATGATGCAGTGTGGTGAATAGCTGACCTGCAAAGGCCAGAGACCAGCAAGCACTCTGAACAGGGAAGATTTGCCACTGCCGTTGGGTCCCATGATCATGACTGACTGCCCATGTGGCACCTGAAAGCTGAGTTGGCGTACCAGTGCAGTGCCATCTGGCGAGTTCAGGGCCACCCTGTACACACGACAAAGCCAGGGCATCCAAAGCTGGAGTGTGGAGAGAACGTGGCTAGCGTAGCACAACAGATCGGTGATTCAGGACAACGCACCAGGACAGGACTGATACATCCCATCTGTGGCTCCTGCAACCCTCGTGGTGAAGTCTAAATACGGCATGTGCCTCGAGGTCAAACCTGTGGAAGGAGATGGTGTCGCCCTCATTGCGGGTTGCAGGAGAAGCATCCTCCTCTGGCTCTTCAAGGTTGCCAGCCTTCTTGTCCAGGTCCTTGCTGCTCACGTTGCGCAAGTACAGCTGGCGTCGGGTCTCCAAAGGATCTCCACTGCTCAGCTTGTTCACCTGCATACATTGAACACAAGACTGGGGCTGTGCAGACACCCATTGTGTGTTCAATATGACTAGATGCACCTCATTGCCACGCCGTGCCTGCTTGTCAGCTTGGAGCAGATGACACTAGTGCNCCCTTGCAGTATGCTGCACATCAGAGACTCTCTTCTGAACAGAAACGCAAAGGCGATGTGACGTCATTACCATCAAAAGAGATCAGGATCTCTGAGTGAGCTCCAGTTTGATCCATTGAGCCTTCGACCCCATCTATGCCAGCTTGCCATAGTAGCAAGAACAGCCGATTGCGATGTTCTTCGTTGCTTGACACATCACCACATGACCCAGTCATGCTGCAGAACGGCGTCCACATTCAGCTTCAACATGGATGCATGCAAGAGTGGGAGCTATGACGTACTGTAGGGTTGGCCTCACCTTGTGTAAACTGCTTGTTTTAAGGGCTCAATGTCTGTGGGATTTGCACCACTGTTGAGCTGCAACTTGCGCTTGGTCTTGTACTGCAGCAGTCTAACATCTCTATACGTAATTCAATTGCAGGCTTGGTTGTGGTGTAAAAGTGAGATGTGTTGTATTTTGCATCGAATTTGCTACTGGTTCGTTGGTAAAGCTTTGTTCCTTGAGCTAGAGTCCGCGTGGGGAATGCTGAAAGGCTCTGCTGAAGCTGCCTTTTACACGCAGCTTGCTGTTGTTGCCTGCTTTGCTCAGCTGCTTNATTGGTCACGAGCAGGGCATCACTCTGACTCCAGGCAAGCCCCAAACTGCCATATTTAGCCTGTCATAATTGACAGACAACTTATGATGGGATTGACATAACCGTTAACTAATTTGCCACTTTTACGGAATCTGTTAAGAACATCATCTGCAAAGTCATTCTTGGACAGGCCCCACTTGTGAGAGGAGTGCCTTTTACGTCACAAAAGATACGCACNCCATCGCAGCGACCGTAACAACTGCCACCACATTGCCCACGAGACTGTCCCCCATGGCGTGTGAGACCCGTTTGTTAGACAGAGATCACGCTCGAAGTGTTGAATGCGTTCAGCACTGCGAGTTGAGCCAAGTGTCCTTCTACTTCTCGGACATCTGCAGTCTGCCTGTGTTATCGAAATGCTCTATGCAACACTGCAGAAGAAGCTTCCTTTGCGTCGGTGAGGGCTTAGGGACTGCAGTGCTCAGGGTGAGCTGTGATTTTGCTTGGCAATTTTGGTTTATTAGGGTTGCATTTGGACATCCTGATCATTCTGGATTTCAAAAGTCTTTATGACAGTGCACAGCAACTACGTGTCACTCATGCTATGCATGCATAACAATTGTTGCAGTGTTTGGAACCGGGTTTCAAAGCGGTACATTCTGTAACATTACCGTCACTTCTGCAAGGATCTATGCAGGTAATGTTTACAACGTTCTGTGACTCCTTAGTGATATGCATTCGTGCAGACGCATGGATACACAAGATGACACTGCTCAGCAATCTTTGTGTCTACGTCTCTATAAGGATGTGAAATACTGATTTCACTGAGATCTGCATGTTTGCTTCTTGACTCGGGATTCACAATTTNTTTGTGAAAGTTGATCTGCAGTCCCAGGCTGAGAGGACTGCCAAAGTTGTGGGCCAAGCCATTGCAGCATTCCCCACAGAGGGGGGCCTACTCACCAGCATGCATGCAGAGCACTTGACCAGCCTTTTCCCAGACGCTTGACAGCTCAGCAGCACCATGTACTTTGACTGAAATGGGTGCAATGACAGGACCCGCTATGACTGAAATGGGTACTACTTTGACAGATGAGACATTTGAGGGAGGGCCAATGGCCAGCGTGCAGTAAACTGGGGTGTGGACCCAGAAGGTCTTGGATAGTGGTGACAGAGATCGTGAAGATCGCGTGCCTGATGGCATACGTGGTACAGTACAGGATGCTAGTTGGCAGTTTGGCTGCGCTGATGGTAGCTGATGCAGTGTCAGTCAGTCAGGCAATGACAGCCAGCACAGACTTACAGGAAACAGAAAAAACCAAGATGTACAGGACGCCAGTGGTGGCATGGCCATAGTCAGTGACGTGAGTCGAAGACTTGTGCTCAACAAGAACTGACTCTTCCCGAGACATATGATGCTTTGCTGGCAAGCATTGGCTAATTGGCTTGTCAAAGTGAGATGCATTGTTGCAAACTCATGGCAAGAATTCAAGAATCAGTTCATGTTATAGCACCTCAGATGACACTGTNACCTGGCAGATGCAAAAGTCCTGGGTATGTCACCGCTTCCGCCTTGTGCATCTTCATGTTGGAATTATACAGATGATCTGCACTGCATAGTGCTCAAATTGCTGCAGTAGCAACAAAACTTGATTGTTTGCATGCTTCTGCAAAGTTGCTGATGCAGTAAACACCAACTGCATACAATGCTGACACTACTTTGGGTGGTATCACATGCCCAGGGTCATTGCAGAGGCGCGCTTGTCAGAAACAAAAGTTGCGCTGCAGGCACTGTTTTATAAAGCGTTGCAAAAAATAATGTCAATCTCACACTAAGATTGCAGCCTGAGCTATAGCAGCTATGACTGTACTACATGGGTTAGTCAGCAGTGTCCTGTCAAGGGTACTGGTACGTGTTGAATCCAAGTTGTGCAAGTAGCCAGCAGCACAACACGTGCCTGCATGAGCAGCACATTAAGCTTCACNGCAAAGCTCTCTGAATTTGCAGCTCTCTGGTCAATGATGCATCTGAGCCCTTTTCTGGATTGGTCATGCATATGCAGGGACAAAAGTCGCCCAGTGGTAAAACACCTGAGCGAGTCCCCACCAGAATGGCACGCAGCAAGTCGCACAACCAGCTGAGGGAGCTGAACACAGAGGATGAAGATGGAGCGCCAGAGATGACAGCCAAAAGCTTCACCAGTGCTGGCACTGCAGAAGGCTCCAGTGACTGGGGCGCAGCAACACCTCAGGAACAGGTAGGCAGCATTGTCACATGTCTCAAGGTACAGCTATAGCAGACACCTCGCAACCCTGCTCCCATGTTCTATGATGCAGGCAAGAACAGCGATGTGTGTTGCCGGTGTTACTGAAACCCCCAGGTGCCTGCCGCGTTTCAATCTGTTTTGGTTGGTCAGTATGTACTGAATGGAGGAGTCTTTGACATGCAAATGACGCAACCATGGTCCCATGGACAGAGGAATGCAGATATCCTTGCTGCGGCCTTGTAGTCATAGGCTGCCCTATACTGGTGCACAGCTGGTGCATGTCTGGAGGATTTAGACCCACTGTGCTTGCTTGCAGCCGCCACGTTTGCAGCCGCCACGTTCGCCCCCTCCAGGCAACTTGTTGCCAGATGCGGGCCACTTGGCCCCCCATACGCATGCCACGCCTCAGACAGTACAGGGCACAGACCTCATGCGCTTTGCAGCTGCTGGGGATGCTACCCTGCTGATTGGTGGAGATCTCATTGTCACAGTGTGCCAGGTCAGCCTCGNGACACTGCTGAGGCTCAGCTCCTGCAGCAGGAGAGGAGCGCCGCCCAGCAGGTCAGCACCGCTGGTCATCTGGCTGTTGGTTACCTTTTCACATGCCTTTTCACAAAATGATTTGCCTTGGTTGCAGCTGATTGTGTAGTGACTGGCTGCTGCAGGAGTCAAGTATTTGTCATTGCAGGTTGCATCTCTGTGCTGACTGGTCGCCCTTGGACTGTTGACTGGTCATTCAGTGCTGCACATTTCTGCCAGCTGGCATGACATTGGCAGAGACAGCAGCAGTGACGCTCATTGGTATCCTGTACCTGTGCCACGCATAGCAGTNAGTCTTCTGGTGGAGCTACTGCAAGTCATGGGCTTGCAAACCCAGAGCTGCTGCTGAGTGTATATCAAAGCTTGTGTTGCTATTGGTTTGCGCTCTATTGCTTGCCCAACACTTTCTCAGGCACTGTCCGTCTTACTGATCAGCTGCAAACACCAATCAACGCTAGTCTCCAATGCTGCCTTGAGGCTTGAGGCAAGCTGAGCTTCTAGACCTGGACATGCTGCCCTGGGTCTTGCTTCGAAGGTCACACATGCAGTAGCAGCATATAGTTCAAATCAAACCTTATAGCATAACGTCTTGCCTAGCACTACACTTGATTGCCCCTTAAGCTTATCACAAACTTGACTGCGGGAAATCATCACTATTGACCAGCAGCACATGTGAATTGCGTATGCCAGCGGTCCTGCTGTAAACGTAATACTATGCATCCCGCTGGGTCTACGAAAATACTTCCAGCAAACATGGGCAAAGCCATGAACTTGCGAGTTGCGATGTGGTCCATTGCTTGGCATCTATGATGCATTTACAGTTGACCTGCGTTGCTGTCTGTGACATAAGCCACATTAGCTCTGATCATGCAGNGGCTTTCCAAGCACAAGTACACTTGTTGTAGGGGCTAAATCGACTACGTACTTCTTTTCCTCAAAGAGTCTGATTGCAAAACACTACAAAATTATCACATGGCGGACTCGCATCCTTTTCGACTGATGATTATCTTCACATAACCGGGCTATGTATACATTGTAGCCATGTCCCTAAACCTTCAGAAGCCTGGTCCTGCTGATTATGCATCACAACGCACAATGAAGTCATACTAGCATCAAGAGAAAATCGACATTCCCAACAACTTAACAAGCTGGCAAAAGCTTGCTGCATTGACTTGCACTTTGCAAACAGACCGAAACTAAGGGACCACATCACAAAGCAAACAAGCCACTATTCATGCACCCAAACTGTGCTCCTTGCAGTAAATTCATCCAGTGCTCTGAGTTCAATGATACGTTTTGTGAGNGGGCTGCTGAAGCAGGTGCAGTCAGCAAACGGCCAGCAGTATCATTCTGGGGTGCAGCGATGGCTTGGNTCTCTTGTGCAACTGTGCACTGTCCCTGCGCTATGCAGCTGGTCCATCAGTTTGCAAGGCTTACAGGACGGGCTATGTCGCGCAGTATATGCTGGCGGTGTCAACGTTGGTTCAGCTGGATTATTTGCGTACGACAAGAAGTGCGCCGAAGCTAGACAGTGGAGAGTTCCTGAGGCAACTTTGTGTATGAGTGCCCTGGCTGGTGGTTGGGTTGGGGGCATGTGAGTCTGCAACTGCTCATACCGTCAACATGCAAAACTGCACTCTTTGCATGAAGTTGATGTCTGGCTGGCTTGTGTTGTGTAGGTGGGCGATGCAGCAGTTCCGCCATAAGACTGCAAAGAAGAGTTTTCAGGAAGTAAGCTGTAATCTGATCAGTATGTCATGGCTTTGACTCTGANAGGGGGCATCCCAGCAGCACACCTCCACAAAAGGATGCCTGGCAAGCTCACCAGCCTTGAAGCTCCTGCAAGCATAAGAACGTGCAAGAACGGAATTGAAGGCTACAGTGGCTTCATGGCCTTCACGGGCTGCGCTGAGCACAGACAGCAATAGTTGTGCTGTCTGGGTTTTAAGTCCAGTTTGCCGGACTTAAAACACAACTGGAGCATTGGCAAGCTAAGCTGCCTTAGCTTGTCCAGACCGCAACTGCATGTTGGACACTGATGATAAAAGTTCTTGATTGTAATGCATTATGTTGTACATTACGTTTCAGCACATTTCAATGCTCTCTGCGTGCCCATGCTTGGGCTGAGGTTAGTCATGGCAATGCAGCATCTTGACAACAAAAGTAAGATTGCAAGGAGTGAGCAACACATGAGCAACGTGGTATGTTGAAGGGTAGTCGTAGGCTGCTAAAGCTGTGCATGGCATGCAAAAAATGCACATGCATGCAGTGTGGAATGACTTTGCAGCATGCCAATCAGAGGTAACCCACTGGCATNCCAGTGGAGTTGTACAAGTATTACATTGGGAGCCAATTCTCATGACCCGCAACAATCTTGTGACATTAGTTTGCAGGTCAGTCGCTGACTAAAGTNCCATGGCCAGTACAGCAGCATGGTATGGGAACAATACTGACAACGCAGCTTGCAGCATAGACATGTACTGGTAAGGCAGCTGCTCACCTGTCCCAAGGACAGCATATCATCATGGCTGCTAGTTGCCATAATGTCTGCCATAGACAGGTTGCTCTGGGATGCATGGTAGTTCTCCTGTGCCAAGAACTCAGAAAATGTATTGTCCAGCGCAAGTCCAGCGCTAGTGTCAGTATCGCGCCAGTCCATCTTGTCAACTGTGGCCTGGGAAGNTGAGTGTATTGCTCTTAGGCAAAAATAATGAAATTTTTGGTTAATGGTAAAGGATTTACCATTAAATGTACATAAGCATGCTTGTGTCTTGCCCAATGGGTTGATGGGGAATCAATGTGCTGACGANATCACTGTCAGCAGCAACTGCATCAGCTTACCAAGGTCTTTGGCTAGCTGGATGTCCTGCTCGTAGTTGTTCCAGAAATCGCTGGAGACGCCAATCATCCTGCCACCCTTGATGACTGACTTTCCCACTTTCTTGAATGCGGAGTGTGCAGTAACACCATCATGCTTGCTGGGGTCTAAGCCAGAAGTATCTCCAGTGGACAAGCTGAGCTTCAGATCAAATGCAGCCACTTTCTGCTTCTCGAAATGCGCCCAGTTGGAGTACGGATCCCCACCTAGACACAATTTNTTAGTGCATGACATCAAAAGCTGATATGAG
Organism: Trebouxia gelatinosa; assembly: GCA_000818905.1. NCBI lineage: Eukaryota > Viridiplantae > Chlorophyta > Trebouxiophyceae > Trebouxiales > Trebouxiaceae > Trebouxia > Trebouxia gelatinosa. Next base: position 627,268 of record KN805369.1, on the reverse strand, counting down.
TGACATACACAGCACCTGTCATAGCAGCTGCAGCACTGCGTCATCATGGGTTTCAGCTCAGGAGCAGTGTCATNTGATATAGATCTGTGCATGCATTGTACACTCTCTCAATCAGTGCTGTGCTATGTATCTGACATCTCTTGCAGCACATATGTTNCTTGCAGCGTACTCCTACACTTCTACATTTTGGCAGGCTATAGTACAGTCAGACTGAACAGCACAAAGACAGACCCTGTCACGCAAAAGCACAGTCAAAGTTAGTTTCCATGATTTGCAACATCGTCTTGCTTTCAACTTGCACTATCAAATTGCAGTGATTGCTTGCATGGCGGCAAAGCGTGAAATGCTCATCGGCTGCATCACTGGCACAACGTGGAATCATCGAAGTAAGCACCAACTAATGGACTCTTATAAATTGGAGAGTATTCCGATGGCGATCTGAATGCACAGGTTCAACGTTCGTACAAGCACTTCATGAAACGTTCGAACGTTGCTTCAAGTTGGTAGTTTGGCGCTACGCATGCGCTTTTCACATTTCAGTCACACCTGCTGTAGTTTCACGAGGTTGCACACTTGACCAGATTCAACACTTGCAGCATCTCAACTTCTGTGCGTGACAGCAACTGGGCAATACATACGATTTGTAATTCACACGACCAGAGCCCAACCCTAGGAATTGAGTCGCCCAATCTTGATGTAGACTAGTCACCTTTGCGGTCCGGTGTAGGTTCAGGGCACGTCAGCTGAATGCCAGAAAGTCGTGGTGCTTGCAAAACTACAGAGCATGCTATGCTATGGGCGATCAAGCCTTCAAGGTCTCCTTGGGCTCCTTCTTGACTGGCACACCTGCATTCAAGCGCTTCACAAGTGAGCAGCATATTACCAGTGATGCAGCATATGTTCAACTTCAATCATACTGATCCATGCACACTGAACAATGGACAGGATGTCATGACACGCTTTGAGCATTTGTTTCACCTAATCTGTTTGCAAAGTCTTCAATCATGAGTGCCAGACCCTCCTTCAGTGGGACAACTGGTTCCCACCCCAGCGTACTTTTCACCTGCAGGCAGAAGTGACAAACTGCAGCTTCCCTGCAGAGNCTGTGCTGCAACACATGTGGTGTGCTGGCGGCTGACCAGCAATAACAACGGTGTACGAGTGCCTGCACAGCGCATTGGTGGCAAAACATGTTGATGGCCATGTGACACAGTCAAATATTGCAGAAGCCATTGCCACACCAGCCATGATGGCAATGTGCAACGTGCTTTGGTGGCGGCATGGCCGTGGAGTCAGCAGGAGATCTGTCAGTGTGCCACGTTGCTGCCAGATCAGTTGCGTTGTCAGCTTGTGAATGGCTGGCTCCAGCAGGCAAGCTTGATGACGAGGCTGCGGCAGGACCACTGGTATTGCTTGCTTTGCCTTTCAGCTTGGCCCTCCAGTCCACTGCCAAGGGCTGCACATAGCCTTGCAAATGTCAGGGCGTCTGCTTCTGCTGAGGCACTATTGCTTAAGATGATATGACAGGAGCCGGGTGCAGGCTCAATAGGAGATGCCCATGCAAATGATGGGCTGTGAAATCAGTGTCACCCTGCTGCATGCTCAGAGCAACAGGTGCGACAGGCAAGTGTGCAAAAGCGGCGGGACAGGGTCAGGGTGACCAGGACATGACATACCGACGTACAAGGGAAAGGAAATTTCAAGCCATGCACAAGAGCAACAGCAAACCACAGCTGGAAGAATGCAAAACTGAGGGTTGGAGAACTTCATGCCAGTGACCTGAGCCTCTAACAGACAGACGTTTGCAGGGCAGACAAATCAGTCCACACACTCACCTGGAAGTTTGCATTGTCTTCAGCAGCAGTGCCTTCTTTGAGCTGCTGCAGGCGCCACTTCTCAGCCTCCTGTGCCCTTTTGCGTTCAACTGCAGCTGCATCTGGAAACATCTCCTCCTCGGCTTTGGCTTCCTGGTCCTCCTGCAACAGCAGCGGCACCACAATGCAACAGCAACCACAGTACTGCCAACACTACAAAAAAAGATTACTGAAAACACNGCTGCATGTGCAACAGTCATGCAGCAGCCAGATCTTTGTCAATGATTGGCTGGCTACCTATACTTGTAACAGTGCACAACAAATCACACGCACAAACAATTGGTCACATGCCCAGCCAAACCCTTGTTTTGTTTTACCATGCATTGCACATGCATGGCAAGCATGGAAAGTAATATAATAGTCAAGCTGCATGAAGCCCACAAGCAGCTAGTACTGTTGCATGCTTCAGCTAAAACCCAGCACAGATGCTTGCCTGTGCATCCTTGGCAGCTGGCCACTCAAAGGGTGCAGCATGCTGGTACCAGCCCCGGGCTCTGGNGAAGGAAGCTTTTATTATACTGGTTTTATCGCAGCTTGTGCAACCAACATGCCAACATTCAATGCTTAGTTTAGCGTCTGGCACTTGTGACAGCGCTTTGCATTCCCGTGATCATGCATCGTGTTACAAGGATAAATTCCGCCCTCAGCCTCATGATGCTTATTGATGAGCAGCATGCGCTGGTTTGTCTGGACGATGGCTTCGTATGTTCAGTCATCAAAGTAGCATGAGGCCCTCAAGGCGACTGTACCCCCCAGCAGCTGACTCATCGCAAGAACCTTAACCACATAAAGTTGCTGGACAGCAAGGTGACCAGCTTATACGGCATGTGCGGGTTCACGTAACCTTTGTCAGCACCCAAGTCCATGCGACAATGGCAAGCACCATACTGTATCAGCCATGAGTGCTCCTTGTTGCATTGGCAGGTTACGATGCCAGCATGTTTTCTTTGAGTCTACCCCGCAACTACCACACAGAGCATATAGCGGACTTTGGGCGGGTGGAGGCTATGCCTGGCACCTACCTGGCCAACCAGCTGGATGCCAGCCGTATTGACAACCCCACCAGCAAGCCAAGGGACCTGCCCTGGAGCAGCTTCCTGCAAACCAAGGTACAGCTCAGTCCAATCAATGCTAACAAACCGCACGCAGGCAGAAGCAGGACCGTAAGTGGTCGCTGTTTCATCCATGTCTATATTGCATCCTGCATGTACTGCAGAGTGTCCAGCGTGTGATAGCTAGTTGTCATGCATACATTGCATCAGCTTGCTGGCTGCTTGGTCTGTTGGGAGTCACCAGTTGTGGCAAGCTTCACCATAGCAAGGGGGCCATTAATTCTATTGGGCATGCTTGTGGTAAGTCACTTGGCAGGGGTTTGTGTGTGGCGGACAACTGACTGCCTGAGCACAAGGGCAATTTTGTCTGCAGGGGTGTGCTACGCTGCAATGTTTGGCAGGCCATTGGTGGGCGACTCAGTTGATTACAATACCTGTGTGTGCTTTGCTATGCATGCATGCAAAACTGGCAATGCTCTGCTGTGAGATGCTGCCGATGTGCTACCCGAGAGGTGATGAGCTATTGGTGCTTGCAGATCACTTTCAACGGAGGGGGCCAGTGGACAGAGCTGAAGCACCCCTCCAGCTATAACTACGAGGAGTGCAATGCATGCAGAGACACAGATCCCGCCAAGTGCCAGCTGCACTTGCATGGGCCAGCAGGCTGGGTGGAGGGCCTAGGTATGCTTTGCTGCCTGCTTGTNGCCAGTGGCTCAGCAAAAGCTACAGCGGCAGCTTGCAGGTGGAAGTCAAGACAGTCCCAGAGGACAACGGCTCTGCTGCTGCTTTGGCACATGTCAAAGATGATATCAAGGCAGAGTCTTTTGTGGTCATGTCTGGAGACCTGCTTACAGACATATCACTGCAGGTCGACAACAACTTGCGCACTTCTGCAGTCTCGTCTAGCCATGCAGTTACAAGTGTGTGACCTGATGCTTACCTGCAGACCCTTGCTGCATCGCACTACACCAGTGATGCAACTGCAACCGTACTTCTGAAAGAGCGAAGAGTGTCCCCATCATCGGAGACGAAGCTAGGCAAAGCGCCTAAAAATGTAGACTATATAGGTCAGTCAAGCCAGTGCTCCTAGACAGTGTCACCTAGCATAAGGTGGGCACACTTGCATGCACAAAATGGCCTCCAACGCTAAAAGATTATCAGAATGGGTGCGTTCCCTTACCCTGTCAGACAGCACTGCTGAGCAGGCTGCTCAAGTGGGCCTCTGCACCACCTCATTTACTCGTGTCATCAGTAGGCTTCACTTGTGAGTCATAGTGCAGTGTTGCATTGACATGCCTGGGTTATGCACAGCGACGGGATGCCCAGCCACTGTCAGGCTTAGGCACATGGGCTGAAGGNCACATTCATGGTGCCACACTTGCACTGCCTGCTCTTTTGCTAGGTTACTTTCACCAGCTGTTGCTTGTGATGCATGTCCATATGACTATCCAGGGACCCAAGGCTGCCGTTTGAGCCATCTTTAGCAACATGCTCACCATGCTCAAAAGTGCAGTGGTGTGACTGTGAGTGACCACGTGCNAGGCAGTCATGACAGCAGCCACCACAGCTTTACTGTTGCAGTCCGGCTGCTGTGAAGAGATGACAGCTTGGGGAGCAGCTTTGCACATGGCTACATGAGGTGGTGAAGGACCGCTTGCTTGCCTGTGGTCGTTGGAGGTTCCACCGCAGGTCATTGTACAGCTGGTCGTCATCAGCAGGGCTGCTGAAGGGGTAGTAGTGGTACAGCTGCCCGCCTGTGGGCTGACACAGCCCTGCCAGGCTGGCCNTGAGCCGGCATGCTGCAGGGTTGAAGATGGGGCTGCTGCCATTGGTGAAGAGGAAGATGGTCCACCGGTGAGGCTAGGTGAGGGCTCTGGAGCACTGGAAAGCGCCCCATCAGGCAACACCAGCGCAGCAGGAGGCCTCACCACATCACACAGTGGCCAGATTGACAGCACTGGGCATGCTGCTGAAGCAGCAAAGTGAGACTTCACCTGCAAACCTGCCCGCCAGCATCTGAGTTGCCCTACTACAAACACCCTGATGTCACCCTGCCACAGCCGTCAGTGNGTGCCGGACTGCATAGGCGCATCAATGGCGCTGTCTTGATCGCCAGCACGGTGTGTTACACGCAGGCCTTGTTCACGTTAGAGTTTGGAGCCAAAGTGCGCCCTGCATGGGGCAACGTCCGCGCTTGTTTGAAGTCTGAGCCTGGGTGTGTTATCATCTTGTGATTGTTTTGAGCAAGGCGAACTACGCGTGCTCGAAATTTGCAGTGGTCTTCTGTTAGCTGCAGACAGGAACCGACTGAGCCATACTTGGTGATCAAAGATCCAGATCTGTACCTCAACCCTGACAAAGTCACATTCAAAAAACCTAGGGGCTGATGCGTAGTCACTGTAAATGAGGAGCAGCTGATTGTCATGCAGCAACAACCAGCAACTCCTGCACTGTGATGCACATTACAGCATACAAGCTGTGCTGTTGAGCCCTCATAACATGTCTACCCTCTTGCTCCTTGCAACACTGACGTGGCACAGCTTTTACAGACTACAGTCACCCCTCCCCACGATGACTCACCTTGTCCCCAAATTCTGGTTGTCACACTGCTGTTGTGACAATTAGTTTTGGTACTCAAACACAAAGACATTGCTGATTGTCATCTCGCAAGGTTGGTTCGATGAGGCTTTACTTCACTACACGCAGGGGCTAGGATGCTGGTCAGCGTCAGCAACAATGTGCACTACTTGTACATGCACCGCAAAATGCAGCAAGTGTTGTTCCTTTACAAGAGCATGCCTTGGTGCTGCTATGGGCAAAAGTGCAGCTGTGCTGCCTGGGGTGTCAGTCAACTCGACAGTCTAGTATGATGATTATGATGACCAGAAAGATGTAATGGTTTGTTTGATGTCAGACATGCTAACCCTGCAGGGAGAGGGCGGCAGGTCATTGCAGTCTGCAAAAGTGCAGATCTGTTGCTGATGGTGCTGGATGCTTCCAAGCCCGATGTGCATCGTGAAATCCTGACCAGAGAGCTAGAGTCGGTGGGCATCCGCCTCAACAGATCTGCCCCCAACCTCTACTTCAAGAAAAAGAAGACTGGAGGCATCTCTTTCAACAGCGTAGTTCCCCTGACACATTTGGACGAAAAAATGTGTCAGCGAATTCTGCAGGTGAGACTGGTCTAATTGATGCCACGAAGTAGCTGCAGTTTGATTAGTGAGTGCGAAGCATCTGCTGTCCATTAGCAAAGTGACTGAAAGNATTTGAAAGCACGCATGAAGCTACAGGTCGCTGACCCAACACTCTCAATTTCCCGTGAGAGTGAACAGTGAAAGCTTGTAGCGAGTCGAAGCAGTTGCTTTTTTGTTGACGCGACGCTAAGTTTCTACAAAGTTGAACATAGTCCTGACTCCCTCCGGGGTTGGCGCCTGTTGGCAAATTTTGCAAACCTCCCCACATAGGGATCAAAACCATTTTTTGAAGGAGGCGAAGCCCCTGCAGCAGACGGTGGAGTCTGCAGTCGTGGCTTGAGTTCATAATAAGCACAACCAGGTTTAATATGGTTTAATGCAGAACGATTCATCAGATTAAAAATTTGTCTAAAGAGTGCGTTTCAAACCACTGCAGCTACTTTGAAGTTGACTACGGACAGTCTTCGCTGCAATAGGCTAGACCTCCGCAGATTGTGAGAGTATAGGGGGCCTGTAGTTGCAGAATTTCTTGATGATGATCAAGGGAGGGGTGCTACCTTAGGTTTCGCGGCCCTGTTCAATCCCTGAGTAGCTGCGTCGTCAAGTCGCGGAAAGCTGCCAGCGTAAGAATATCTGAAAGAAGTTCGAACAGGACTTCCAGGCTCTCAACACTTTCGGCTGCTGGTGCTCAGACAGGTGTTGACCGATTCACAGAAGCTTCTAGCAGACATCATTGCTGGGTACGTATCAACGTCAAAGAGCTCGATACATGACTCTGAGGTAGCTGGCCGCAGCGTGACAAAAACAANGCGCCTGACATGGCTGTGGATGTCAATAGGGGTTGCAACCAAGCAGGTGTCAACTGGCGGAACTTCAGGATATTGTAGCGGTGATCCAACAGCAGCACTGCGCCATAGTCGCGTTGGTGTCTGATCAAGCGCCCTGCAATATGGAGCAGCATTGGCAGATGTGTAACACTGTGATGTGATTTGCAACAACAGGAAAAAAATTGCTGCTGCATGAAACAACATTTGGGAGCATGCTGTATCGCCACCAAGTGCACACTGCTGGCAGCCCATATTGCATCCTGATCGTGTTGAGGTCACCGACTGACCAGCACCCTCAGTCATCAGCGGTAGCAGACATTTGTGCATGCAGCCACAATGCTGACACGTTTCTCACATGTGTCACTGCAGTTTCAGTGATCAGAAAGCATACAATACAGGCAGACAGAGGCCGCGCTGCTCACTCTGTTGACGGGTTATATTCAAACATTTTGCTGCCACTTAACCAAGAAACCAACACCAGCAAAGACATGACAACCTGGTCGTGAACACAACGCACAGCCACAAAACAGCTTACCAACAGCCTGGTTGACGGCTCTGAAGGCCTCAGCTGCATACNACAAACATTCACACTGTGTCTGTTTTGACAATAGCGAGATGTGCAGGCTGGCATGTCTCTAGCCATCTAATGCCCAATGCAAACAATGCCAACTGGTATCTCTTTGCATATGTAACACCTCCATGTCTGCCCACAACGGCAACACAACCTTTCCGAAAGCTGTAGCAGATTTTACTTCCTGCCATGGACCTGACCATTCTTTGGTGCTTGCAGCGTGCAAGCAAGGAAGCAGCCACGGCCGAGGCATCTCTGCTGGGTGTTCTTGACATGTTCAGCAGCAACAAACAGAAGCTACCACGGGATGTCGGTTTGGTGGGTNCTTGTTGCAAGCTCCGATGCCCACTTGGCTGGGCAGTGTTCTTGCAAGAATTGATAAGGAGTTGAACCTCTTTGCTGGCCCAGCTAATCATGTGCTGGTGAACGCTTATGAACCCGGTGAAGGTATACTGGTGTGCCTCATGCACCTGACTGTTCCTGTCAAGCAGTATGCAACAAGACATGCTCTTGACCTCACAGACCAGCATCATAGCTGCAGACACTGTGAGCCAACACAAGTGCTTGCCTCTGGAATGCCATATAGTTGCACATATAGTCATCAGGAATGCTGGAGGCTATTGCATAGCTGGATGCTGTCTTGGGTGCAGAGCCCCAATATTACACAGTCAATGCATCAGCATGTTGACGGACACCCAGCAAGCATGCACAATCCCTGGATACAATCTGCAGGCGCATGAAGATGGGCCAGTCTACTTCCCAGCTGCCTGCATTCTCTCACTTGGCGCTTCTGCAGTGATGCATTTCACTCGCAAGTCGCAAGATGGTACGCCATCCACTGCAAACTCNGCGTCAGCAACAATGTGCACTACTTGTACGACACCATCAGGCCGGATGCGGGACCCAGCGCAGCCTTCACCGGCCACCTCACCTCCTCCTTCTTCGTCAAAGCCTGCTTCAGCCCGGANCTGCAATCAGGTTTGCCTCTGCTGGTACGTCTGCTGTGTGCTTGACGGTTGCTGCAGGCTCCACTGTGGATGCCTGCTGACGCTGCTTTCCAGCGTTCTGTGATGCCTTCAGCATGGTTTGAGCACTGCATAGCTCGTCCTGCAGGCGCTGGATAGTCCTGCTCTTCTGGCCAGCAAGGTTGCCCTTCAGATGCGCAATGATGCGCTGAGTTTCGGCACCAAATTGCTGCAGGTTTGCAACCTGGCTGGACCGTTGCTCAAGGCTGGCCTGCACTGCAGTCTTCTCGGCAATGGCAGTATCTGCTCTGGCATTAGCCTCANCAATCCGCAAGTTGCATCGTCGTGGAGCACTGTCCGCTGATCAGCAAGACGGTGTGAATGTCGCCGTCCTGCGTGAAGGTCCGGTACTGTGCCACCAAGCACCATGTGTACTCTGCGTATAGTATGCCTGATGATGTCCGTGACTTTCTGTTTTGCAATCAAAGGGTAAGTGCCGCGTATCTTTCTCGCTGATCACCGGTGGGTAGATACCTATTGTCGACACTGTCATCAGCGGAAACAACACTTGTGCATCGGCGCTACCTGCCTGCATGTACATGCGATCATTTCCTGTGTGTTGGTGGTATGCTCAGAGCTATGAACAGCTATGTGTACAAGTGCGTGAAGGCATCCCTGCAAGTATTGCAGGATGGCTCAGGCAAAAATTGCGTCAAAGTTCGAGATTCTGCTGGTGGTCCTCAATGCAAAGCTTCTCNTGTTTTATTTCCCTCCTCTGCCCTGCCCTACCTGCAGCTCTGCCCTGCCCGTGATTCTGCTCAGGAATGAGCTCTGCTCACAGTTTGGTCTCCATATGCCAACGCCCCCTTGATCTGTATGAAAGGCTAGCAAATATATCTCCCTGGCCTCACCACTAGTTTCAATATATTCTGCCACTGTGCTGCCCAAGGGAGTGCCAGTGTTTCCTCAATGGTCTTGTAATGTAGCTGGCAAGGTTGTTGTGGACACTAGTGCAGCACTTCGTGCATCGAGCCCTTCCTTGCACCTACAAATGGCTTGCAACAGGTGGCTGGTTTGCTAGGGATGCCAGCGTTTTCAAGAAGGTGGGCGGGGTGCTGCTGGACCCCACAAGTCAATCAGCCACCCCCCTCACGCGCTGGCTGACAGCTGCAGATGCGTTTGACCATTGTGACCCAGCTACAAGCAAAGCTATTTTCAAGGTACAAGCAAAGCAGCCTGCCTGACCCCAGCACACTCTTACATTGTTGTCAGGGATGTAAGCAAGCAGTGTACAAAGCAACAGATTCACGGACACAATATGTCACAATATTCAATCTAGTTCGCAACAAGAGTACTGTGCCATGCTGTGCTGGGCAATGTTGTCCTGTGGATAAGAGACAGGTGTGCAGGCTGTGCTGTGCTGTGCCGCCCATCAGTGCATTGTTGCTGTGCTATGTAACCCCCAAGTGCGACAGCATATTGCCGTACAGACCTTCTGATGAAAGTGCTCATCGCAACATCCAACAGTCTTCCTCCTCATNCATTGTATGACATATTTGAATACCCCAATGTGGTCCGGCGTACATGACCTATTGATCAGCAATGTTCTCCATGATGGCATATAGCGATGCTGCTGACATACCTTGTGAGGGTGGCGCGGGCTTTGCAGCAGGCTTAGGTGCTTCCTACAGCCAGTAGAGCATGCAAGCATGGCGTTGTGACAAGGACCTGAAGTTCATGAAACATGTCAATGTCACACACAAATGCATGATGAGAATGCCACACAAACCATAAACAATTAAGCATCAAGCTCAATGATGTGCATTGAGACGCCACTGCAGTTGCTGTCTGAGCCGAAGCGGTGTCAAAGGTGTTGCACAAGGGCGCTTACCTCTGGCTGGTGTTGCACAAGGATGGCTTGCAGCATGGCCTGACCAGCAGTGCAATGTCTGGAGTTTGTGTTCCAGTCTCGGATGTACTCCAGTGACAGCTTCAGTTGCTCCTTATCCAGTCCCTGGACTAAGCCAGCTAGGATGAGCTGTGCTTTGGCAGGGCCGGCCTCATATGCCTTGTGTACAACTGCCAGCAGCCGGCCTGGCTGCCTCAGCTCAAAGGCTAGCTGTGCTGCAACTGCGTAGTCATGGTCCTGTGGCAATCAACGTAGCTTAGTGAAGAGTGTCAAGCTGACGGAGACATTAAAAGTATTTTGCAAGCAGCAAAGCATCCGGTGTGCCTGATTGCAAACGCGGAGCGTGTCTCATCTGATACATGCCTATGACAATTACATTGNCACGCAGACACAGTATACTGCTTTTGTGTAGTATCACGCATACGCTGCTACTACAGCAGCGATGCAGCGCTCGCTCCAATTGTGTCATCGTCAACAGCAAAGCCTCCGTAGTTTACAACACACAAAGCCAGCATCATGCACAGGCTAGCATACATGCAAAATCTACATGCAGCTAACCTCAGCACACCCAATTGCTCACTGTTACTACCAGCACCCGCCTGTGATTGTCAGGCACACAGCAAAAGTTGCAGTGTTGTATTCACACAGCTTCAAACATGCCATCTCTCTTGGCCCTCTCATGCCAATCTTCTTGTGAGGCCACACCTAGCAGAAGTTCATGTGCCTTACAGCAGGAGGTGCTTCAGGTGTTCTGTAAGTCAGACAACCTGAACACATCTGCTGTGACGCCTGCTCACTGCACTTTGGCTTGCTTGAAGCAACCCCTCATGCTTTGTCAACTCTGGTATGTGGAGTTGATGCTGGACAGGGGTCAGAGCTGCATGTACACGTACTAAAATTCGCATGTGGAGCAAACACACGTTGTTGGCTGGCCCATGCATAGGTCATGGTCTTGACTGTTTCAAATTGTGAATTCANAATAGTGTCTTTCTGCTGCTTTGTTGCTGGAGGGCACGTACCGATCCTGCAAAGCACATGTAAACCCAGGCTCTGTATGTCAGAGATTTGCGTCTGCTCAAGCCATACCTGACACTGTGCCATAGTGTAAAACCTGTCCATTTTGCTAGCACTGTATGTGCTGAAGGTGTGTGCAACTGTCTCGACGGCTTTCGGTAACTGCTGCTTGGCAGAGGATCCTTTGCGGCATGATACACTGTGTACACCATACATGTATGACCATCGCATGCCCAATGTTGATCACCGCCTGAAAACTTGATGTCATCTGGGTACACACATTGTAGCAGCCATGTTTCTTGCACTTGTCATGTGACAAGCACATAAGCTGGGTGTAGCAAGATTACCAGGAAAGCATGCAAGGGGTAGCAGCTGGGTCAACAGTGGCATGTTTACATCAGGTGAAAGGCTTGACATGGGTCTCAAGAAGCTGCTCAAAAGCCTCAACAACATATTGATTGAGAGGTACTTGTTCAGAAGAGCTGGCACAATTGAGTTGCGTGGCATCGTGCAGCATTGTGCAGCATGACCTTACATGAAGCTTGGATTACTGAAACCCACAAGCACAACCAGACTGGCAAGTCTCACCAAGTAGTAGAAAGCGATCAACCCCAGGGCATACTCAGCTAGGACACCAGGGTCTTTTGCGGTGAGGTCGGTGAGGGAGCTGGTGAGGGAGGGCTTGGCAGAGGTGAAGGCGCTCTCAGCAACTGTGCTTGCCTTCTCTGCCTTGGCCACTAGGTTGCTGGGGGGAGCCAAGCCCTGGTTGGACAAAAAGCGCTGTGCCTCCCCCAAGCCGCCCTACATGCACCACAGCACAAGATGGCATGCTGTGCTGGCGTATTTGTTGCATGTTGACTAATGCATGCAAGTATAGGCAACTATAGTTGCTTTTGCTGTTCTGGTTGCTGTTTCTGGTTGCTGGCTGCTGTTCTGTAGCAAGGAGGTCGGTGGAGGGTACATGCAATGTGTTGTGGGGCTGCTGTTGTGCTGACGAGCCTAAACTTTGCCTCTGGTCTGCTGATGGGGTTTCTGAGGGCAGTGACCCAGATGGCATGTCAGGTAGGTCATCATGCTGCTGTGGAGGCATGAAGACAGCACCAAGTGCAGGGAGCTCTGTGGATCCATCTTTCTTCAGCACCAGGTAGAATAGGTTTCTGTCAGAGTCATCTGGATCCGTCTGCCTGCATGCCCAAAGAGACCCCTTGTGCGCATGCCAGATACAAAATGTACAACCAACTGGAAATTCCACTGTAAAGTTACTGTATCAGTAACCCAGCGTGTTTGCACAAGGTTGTTCTGGTGTCGTTCATTATCACTGGTTACTGCAGAGTACAGTGTGAACTGTCAACTGTACAGTGGCCATTGACGCCTGACACACCTTGTGTGGCATTGACATGTTTGACTTCAACTGTAAAGGCAACATATTAGAATGCATTTTAGTATGTACTCACAGCAAAATCTCCTCTTGCTCAAAATGGTCACACGCATCACTGCCCCTAAACAACGTAATGCAACTTCACACAGAGACAATGTAGTGAAGACATTGACTTTTGCGATGCTCAGCAACAGCATTGAGGCAAGGCAGTCATGGCATGTATGCGCCATACCTGAAAACAATGTAGGGCCCAACAGAATGATTAGCAATGGCTTTGAGCATGTAATCCATCATGCCAGTATCCCCCATATACTTCTGAATCTCCTGCCGAGCTGTGGTGCGAGCCACCCACCAACCCTCAAATGCCTGCAAGCATATACATGTTCATGTCCTTGACTGTAGCAGCCATCGACTGTACCATGGGCGGGCGTTGCAGCTTTTCTGTAATGTGTCTGCATCGTGTCAACTGCCAGGACAAGTCATCCCGTTAGCAAGTGCTCATACACTGCAATTGCATGAGATGGATTGCCCGTGCGGACAGTCATGCATGAGCAATCNAGCTCTGACGAGTAACAAGACAGGCATGACATATATCTGGCACAGCAAAGGGTATCAGAAGGTTGCTTGACTAATGTCAAGTGCTATTCAGCCTGTCAGCAAGCATGTGTACAGAAAACATGCCAGTCACAATTGTAACAACAAAGATACATGCATGATGCAGGGCACATGCTGATAGCCAATAATCTCGCTAATTTGCAGCAGTATGCACCAAAGTTTGCAGTGGCATAGTGCACATTAGTTTGTACAATCCTGGACCTCTGGTGACTCACAAAGCTCAGCTGACAGCCCATTTGGCTTAGCTCAATGACTTGGTTGATTGGCCTGCTCACCTGAAAGCAGTCAGCTATTCCAAGCAGCCGCAGGCATATCTCAGCATGTTTCCGGTCCCCATTTGTAAATACGTACTTTGGTAGAGATATTTGCTGCAACAGGTGTCGCAATGCAGTGTCCGTGTGCAGGTACTTCTCATACGGCAGTGCGTGGTGAACGTGCTTGTGCCAGTCATCAGCATCTATGTTGTAGCCAGTGGCCTGAATCACGCAGTCAGAGTTGAAGGCATGCAGCAGTGGCACTGATGTGCTCAGCTGTATGCAGGTGCTGGCCTACCACCAGGCCTGCCATGGTGGTCCCATAATCTGAGTAAGCTGTTAAGCAGATATTTGGGACCTGGTCCTGGGGTATACCCAGCTGGTTTTGCATGTATACTGCAATAAGCACGGCAAATTTGCGCAACGAACACAGCTGTGCTAGCTGTGCGAAGCAGTGGAGCAACATGCCTCACGTTGTATGTTCTCTCGAACAAGCTCAGGCATCTCCGGAACTCGATACAGACAGTCATCTAGGTCAAGGAGGACTGTCTTCAATCGGCGTTGCGGCATGATGAAAACGCTGTCGAGGTGGCTACAGGGCCAGGCACTACCGGGCATGAGTGATACAAGCTTCACAGCCTGCCTGCTTCATACCAAGAGACAGACAGGTTTAAGTGCGCCTGTGTGCTGTTCAGCGAAGTGAAACTGTAAGTCTGCTGACACGCCTGGCACAGGCTTGCCGAACAGGTGCAAGTCTATTGTACAGGACTGTTCGTGAGCAAGATGCTTGCTGCGCACCGTTTCGGGTGAAGCATGTGACAAAGCCTGTCACACAGCGCATGACTAAGTAGGTCTGGAAAAAAAGAAGGTCTGGAAGTAGGTGTTGAGTCTGCTGTACCACAAACACCCTTGCACGTGCTCATGCGTGTAATCGAGAGAGAATAGCAACTCATGCCTGGTGCAACACCTGCACAATGCACTCCAGGTGTCCAGCTGAGCACGAATACCACACCAGACTCATCAGACAGGAGTTAACGTAACNTATGTAGCTTTGTGATGTGCTTGATTGTGCACTCATCACTGTAATACCTCATGTGCCACCGCCCCTGTGAGGTTCAGCCTAGCAGCTGAGTGTCTTACCACGTGTGCGCCCAGCTGATCTTTGGCTAGCAGCTTGCTTCTGGTCAATGGCGGCAGCAATGTCATCTGTGCGACTGTGCTGAGGCTTGCCCAGCATCATTGCTTCCATGGCTGCAGCTTCCTCTGCGGCCCGCCGTTTGGCCTCTTTGGCTTTGCGATGCTCTTCTTCTGCCCTCAAGGCAGCTTGCCGTCCCTCTTCGGCCTTGAGCTCAGCCTGGAGTATATGGCATAGTTGGCAACGAGACTGTGAATCAACTGGACAATTTTTGCGCTGCTAACATCAACCTGGCATGTTGCACAGTAGCAAAGAAGGCTGCTGCATGACAAGCCAAACATGATGCATTCACTCAGCCAGCACTGTGTCCTCTCTGCAGCAGTCAGAAAAGCTTTTGATCAAACCCATACATACATAGTAGGAAACTACAGACAACAAATTGCCTTTGCTGTCCATGTTGTGAAGGTGCTTGGCAACATACTGGGGCTGAGTGATGCACATGGTCGCCTTATGTCATGCAGAGCGCTGCTTTGACTGTGAAGCCATGGAAACC
The DNA here is from genome assembly GCA_000818905.1 of Trebouxia gelatinosa. Classification (NCBI taxonomy): domain Eukaryota; kingdom Viridiplantae; phylum Chlorophyta; class Trebouxiophyceae; order Trebouxiales; family Trebouxiaceae; genus Trebouxia; species Trebouxia gelatinosa. Next base: position 611,927 of record KN805369.1, on the reverse strand, counting down.
AACTTGCCTCAGCAGCTTGTTGCGCAGTCTTTGCTGCTTCTTCTTGAGCCAACATCAGCGCTCTTGCCTCTTCTTCCCTGGCCAGACTAACAGCTTTGAGCACAACATCATGAGCAACTCTTGCTTCTTCTTCAGCTCTCAGCTGAGCAGCTTTTGCCTCTTCTGCAGCGGCAAGCGCCCTCACCCTTTCCTCCTCTTNCCCTTGGGCACTTTGGGTATGTCTATGCCTTTGCCCACATCCAGCTCTGCAGCTTTGGTTTCTGCATCCTCTGTGTGCCTAGAATTGGTGTGCAAGCGAGCCCACTGCTTGTCGTCCACCTCCTGGGTCCGATTGACCATCCTCGACAACGCGTTGTTGTCTGCATGTTGTGTGCATGGTTTGTCCGCAGCTGGTGCAAGGACCAAAAAGCGACATCAGCAGCTTTAGGTCANAAGCATCCACTTGCAGCCTACTTGAGCAGTATATGGCAGGGTCATGCGTTCCAACAATGCAGCCCGAGACAGCTCCTTGAAGCGCAGGCTCAAGGTTTTCTGCTCTATGATGCTGAGTTGCATTCTGTGCTCTACTCAGATGATGTATACACATAGTGTCAGATATTAGATAAGTTGCCAGTACCTGCTGGTAGGAGCAGGCAGACTCCGTGCCTGACAGTAGGGGCAGCCACCGCTTCTAGTCCGGTTTTGAACATTTGCTTGCCAGCTGTGCAATTTGACCATCAATGTCCCTCCTGGATGGCAGTAGATGCTTAAGTACTGTCGGCAGAGCTGCGTAGGGACCAAGCCGAGATGCAGAAGTGTGGAAGTGTCATTTTGGCCTACCTTTGCTGACTTGAACCTTNCTCCCTCACAAGTGATGACAGACAGCACAGCGCAAGGTGCAACTTGCAAAATGGCAGCTTTGTACAACAAGGCCAAGAGTGAATGTGTCGTGAGCTTGGTGTATACAGTACTTGTGCTGCAGCTGTTGTTGACTGTACCTGCCAGGTCAAAGACAGGAAGCGCAATGTCTCGCCAGATGCCTCTGGCCTTTCTCGCACCTCCAAACGGGTTCAGCAATACCAACAGGCTCTGCGGTCTCCTCAAGTCCTGTCTGATTGCACCATTGATTTTGCCTGCCCAATCCCTTACCAGCTCTGCATTCTGCACTGGACTAATCAGTGTTTCTTGGAGCATGTCTATCAGCAATTCACTTGGCAATTATGCGCAGGCATTGGATGAAACCACTCCACTTGAGCACCTTAAAGGTGCATGCGTGCATGTGTATATTGAGCTGCACCGCAGTTGCTACCATTGACTATTGNCGTCACGCTTGAAGCTCATGCTGACTGGCAACCTGAATTTTCACAGCTTCAGCAATCTTCAATACACTGCCTGTCCAAAGGCACGCTCTGCCTGTACATGTTTGCTGCTGCAAATAACATGCTTGTGTGTCACTTTGCTAGCCAGCAGCCTACTCCAGTCATGCAAGTGCAGCTTCTGCCGCTAGTTTGCTGCCGGCACCATGATGGTGACGTAGTGGTTGATCGCATTGGTACTTCAGTACGCTGTATGTGCCTCCACCCTTTATAGCTTCTATGTGCAACAGTAGTTCTCACGATCACTGTCACTCTTGTAGTTGCTGCTGTTCTACCCATGTCTCCTGGTTCACATGTACTGCACAGCAGGACCTGTTGCATGCACAGCCTTCACTCAGCTTGCTTGCAACTCAACACAATGATTGTTGTTTGCATGGCACAGGAGATCAATAGCCTTCAAACAGGCAAAACCGATGGCACATTGTGGACGAATGAGACCAGCGTTGCTTGCAATGGACCCTGTGTGAATGATGCAGCCATGCAGTCGAGTTCCTTGCAGGTCCTGAGCCATGCTTACATTTGTGTGTTCTGCAGAACCACTGCAGCATACAACAGATGGCCCTACATGCACATGGGCGCCCAAGAATGCAAAAATTGCAACACGTGACTCGCGTGAACGCTGCCCATGCTGTCAAGTGATGCAGAGCCTTTCGCATAAATGCCTTGAGNTGCATCACCAGTGCTTGACAGCTCTGACTGGCGCATCAGTGCTGCATGACATTTCTGACTGCTGCATTGCATTGCTCATGAGCCATGAGCCCTGCATTGCTCGAGCAGGCAGCAGCGGAGGCGGCGAGGGCAGCAGCAGAGCGGCGGGGCGCGGAGGCGGCCCAGCGGCAGGCCCACAGGCAGGAGCTGCGCAAGCAGGAGGAGGCCCAGGCCCTCACCAACCTGCGCGCCTTCAAAGACTCCATCAAGGCTGCTGTCTCTAAGGTCAACCTCCCTTTACAATGTGACTCAGCAAACTTGGCCATCCGTGCGAATAATGATGGGCATCTTAGCACACACCGAGTCATGCTGGTCTACTGTGTGCTGCAAAACAGTGTCATGCTCTTGCAGATGTTTCTCATCTGGTCATTCTGGCAGTTGAGTTGGAGATGTGATGAGCTGTGGTGTGACTTGTCGTTAAAGTGGAACACGCAATGCTGACTTGGCTCGCATTTACATTCACTGTGCATCAGCCCCTTGCTGCGGCTTTATATTTCCTGTGTCTGCGGCTGTGTGCAACAATATGCTTGCCCCATGGCACTTGCAAGTCCCACTCCCAATGTACAGCCTGATTGCATTGTGTCGCGGACAATAAAGCAGTTACACTGTTGCGTATACACACCCTCATCACTCCTGTCATCTGATTTCAAACGGTGTCATCATCATGGAAGTAGAGGAGTTGTAACAAGGAGGACAACTGAACACTACAGTCATGCGCGTGCAGGTGGGCAGTGCAGCCTCGTCTGCAGTACCCTCCCCCAGCTCCAGTGGGGGCAGCACCACTCTGGTCACCCCGGTAGCCTCTGCCACAGGTAGCGCCACTGCAGCCCGCCGCAGCCGCTTCGGCGGCCGCAGTCAATCTGTGGAAAGCATCACAGCTCTGGACAGCGTGGTGCCGGATGCTGTGTTGGCAGCTGGCAGGGCAAACCGCTTCAGCATGTTCAACTCTGGTGAGTTGTGTGGCTAGCGGTGCAGTGTTAGAGCTTGATACTGAGTGATTGCGTGTGCACAGAATTCCTGACCAAGAATGTCTCTACTTGCCCTTCGGTNGTCATACTGAGTTGCATGCTGCTTTGCTGTTGTCATGGCCTGAAGGCAGGACATGACCTGCTGTCATTTGAAATTGTGGCAAGTCTTTGTGACGACAAAACCTGAGCTGCTAATGCTTGTGTTGCCTGCAGCCTTCCTGAACATGCTGTGCTCCCTGAGGTATGGAATCTACATCTTCTTTGGCTTCTGGCAGTTTGTGGCCATCATTTTCACCTACTTCCTGGTCCCTGAGACTCGTGGTGTTCCCATTGAGGAGGTCAGCTCCTGCCTATACCTCTGCACTGCCTTCCTACTGCACCACTCATCAATGCAAGCCAACTGTATTCTACTGACATTGCTGACCTGCTAGTTCTTATTGGATCATATCTGCTTGTCACATGCTTTACGCCATGTGCAGCAACACACAACTTTTGTCATAACTCAACTCAGGTGCAACACAAAAACTTGGCACAACGCTGCTGAATTGCCTATTCATGTGTAGTACACGTAATACTAAGTATGTACATTTTTCGTCAAAACAGATATTATACAATATTCTGATATACACACTGTGTCTGCAGTGCGCCAACTTTGTGCGCGCCCACAAGCTGTGGAGGCATGTGACCTACCCTGGCGGTGTTGTGCCTCAGAGCGAGATTGTGACTCAGATGCAGCGCCTGAGCACTAGCCAGGCAGGCAACCAGGCAGACAATGTGCAGCGCCAGTGAGCGTGCCAAGATAGCTAGGTGCAGCACANTTTGAGGTACTGCCCGATCCTGTCACGCCCTGCTTCATGCTGATGAAAGAGAGGGACTATGCACACCCAAAGATTTAGCTAGTTGCCTGACACTGAACGTTGGTCAGACAAGAACACTGCGGAGCCGATAATGAAGCGGAACGGCTGCCGTGCTCGACGTGGCATGCAATGCAGTCAAACNATGCAGGTCTGCATGCTGTGAGAACTGCAGCACATGCTAAAGAGGCAGCAAGCATCAGCCTGCTGCGCAGTTCTCAGCAGCTGGCATCCCAGCATGGCGTGCAGGGTTTGGCAGTGGGTCCCCACCCATCCCCAACAGCAGCCACTGCAGATCTCTTGCTGCCGTCTCATGTCAAGCTTGGTGTCTTGCGTCCTGCTGCAAGGGCCTCAGACGTAATGCAGTTCACCACCTCAGCATCACAGACACCTGCTATTGGAACACATATGGCTGTGGCTGCTGTTCAGCATATGGAGGCAGCTGAGCCAGCAGTGTGTGTCCCTCACGAGATAGCAGAACCACATCAGCAGGCCTCTGCTGTGACTGAAACCACAGCACAGCTGTCTGTTGGCGGTCAAGGTGTCAACACAANCATTCAGGGCCACAACAAGCTCAGCCAGCGGCCAATGATGGTTTAGCGCTAGACTCAGCTGAGGCAGACTCAGGTGATGAGGCAGACTCAGACAGCTCCCTGTCAGGCTCTTCATCAGACCCTAATCTGGCTGGCAAAGCAAATGGAACTGGTGGTGGCTTGTACAATAGTGAGAAGCATGACATNGCTGATGGTCTGAGCAGCAGACAGGCACACTGCTGCGTCTGGATTACCGTGTGTCAACAGTTGACTCGCGTGCACCAGGACAAAATCCAGGAGACCCTGCAGTGTTGCAATACCTCAGAAGAGTAGCACACAGCAGCATCATTCTGGGCATGCATGCTAAGTTGCTTACAGTTGGCCACACAGCCGGCATCACAGCTCTGTACACAGAACACATGGTAAAGCAGCTGAGCTTATATTGTGGGAAGTGTCAGGACAGCTTTGTGTGAACATCAGGTCTAAACTTTGGCTGGCAGGGCCCACCATGCTGCATGGCTTGCAGCAAGGATGCTGGTATGCATACATCAATACTTTGCAGAACACCTGTAGCTCACCTGCACCTCCCTTGCCAGTGCCAGGTGGCTTAACAAGATGTTCCCTTTCTGCTTTGCCCCACTTTGGCTGGGGGTCATGAATGGAGCNGCACACCGAATGTCATAGCCTGCCGCCTGCTGATGCTGCTTCTTTGCATGCAGCCACCACAGTCATGACACAGTGATGCACCGCAGAACCATAAATACGTATTATGGGCCAACTGACATCTACATCTCTAACTCTGGTGGTCAAGCTGCAGGACACATGCAGGCACAAGCCTTACCTGGTGATGTGTCTGCTATAAGTTTGAGAGCGTGTGTCAAATCTCACGCTCCGAAGCCATAGAGTCATGACTTAACCCGGCACTCACTGCCCCAAGAAGCCGCTGCAACACGTCGATCAATCGCGCTGGGCCTGCCAGTACGGAGAAAAGTCGTCTTCACCGAGAGTGCATCCTTCCATTTTGACAGGTGAGCATCGTCCTCACACTGCGTGTTGCCTTGCCTATCAGTGCCAGATCCTACCTTACAGACATGTCCGGTTTGTCTTGATATCTGAAGGCTGTCCCTGCTCTGATGGACGCCATATCTGAGCAGCGTGCGTACAATGCACTGCCTGCTTCTTTCACTTCTACGAGGCACGCATTCACTCAGCTGTCCAAAGGGAATGTCTAGGAGAGGTCGGCATCGTTACTGTCCTGAGGCTTGTGCTTTTTCTTCAGGCTTATGTCGCAGACGAGTTGCCAACAGTCAAGCAGGCATCNTGAGACATAACTGATATGCTAAGTGCTGCAGCGGCTGATGCATGACATGCTAAGCATGTTTGCACCAGCGCTNGCAAACAGCTTGCAGCAGACAGATTGCAGACCCCTACGACTGGAGCAACAGGCGACAAAGCGTTTACCTGTGACTTCTTTGGCAGCAGCTTGGAGGGATGCAGCAGGTGGCGTAGGGCATTTGCAGCTTGCAGCCCTCTCACAGCACTTGGGGGCACCTGGTGTGGTCCTGTGTCCATGCCNCCTTTGCATGCTGCTCGTCTGACGCTGTGGAAGAGGGCTCTGCAGAGGAAGAAGACTTCTGTCGATCAGTCGCCTCCATGGCCTGTTTCTGATCTGCTGATGCTTTCTGTGGGTTGTTACCAGATGCAGCGCTATCTGATGTGTTGTTGGCTGCTAAGGCTTGCTGAGCTCTATGGGGCACACCAGCCAAGTTTTGCAACACACAATGCACACATCATGCATGCTTTGGCTCACCACCGACTGTGCGTAGGAGTACAAGGAGTATCATACAGACACTGAGGTGCACTTCCAGTTGTTCTTCACGCCAGCTAAGATGCAAGCAGTCCTGGCAGGAGCCGGCCCACACCAGCAGCTCAAGCTTGTGGGCAAGACCTCTCTTGGTGTGTACTGCTGCTTTGGCCATGTCCAGTCTGTTTGCATGCTTCTGCCTTTGTTGTATGCATACGCATGCTGTAAACATTAATGTGCACAGCTATGTTGATGCCAAGGCAGGTGCAGCACTGCTGTGCGCTATGTGAACAGCAGAGACACAATTGGGNTCATGTACTGTGTGCACAAGCAGCTTTGTACAGCTAGCAGGTCGCTACATGCCAGGCCTTCTTACCCATGAAGCTGTGGCGTGTGTGATTTAGAAAGCAATGGCTCTACTGTATCCAGCTGGATCATCTTCAGGTTTGATTTTAGGTAATTGATGAAGAATTCAAACCTGACTGACGATGTGATTTGTTACTTCAGTACACAGCTGACATGTCCCTCACACTCCCATATCAGGCAATGCAGGCCAGTTTGGCTGCTGTTGCAATTGTGTGGCTGTTACATTTAGCATGGACTCACCTCAAAAACCATTGTACACGTCGTAGTTCTACCTGGACAGCGACAATAATCACAATTGCAAGAACAAAATGGACAGNCTGGATGCACAGCGGATACACAATCTGACATCGTACCTGGAGCAGCTGCATGAACAGGTCAGCCCTGCCAACTGCGGTGTTAGTCACGTCAGGCGACCTGAATTGATCATGCATGCATCTGCTGGATCAAGCCACATCATTACCGCCTCTTGCACTTTTAGCTCATTGCTGCTTTTGCATACCCTTACTTGACAGGCTTGATGTGAGATAGACTGTGTCCATCTGTCTTTGNTCTTTCGTCAACTCTGCCGCTGCAGCTTCTCCTAGCTCCGGCTTCCTCGCTCCGAGCAGCACAGTGAAGCCGAGTTTGGCGAGCCCTCGAACAATTTCCTTACCGATGCCCTTGTTCCCCCCAGACACCAAAGCTACCTTGTTGGGAGCTGCAAACATAAGTACACTTCGTACCAGTTTTCAACACTCCCGATCAGCAGCAGCATGAAGACAAGACACGTATTCAGCTTACCCATGCACGTAGCTGGGACTGATCAGCACTGACGACAGCTGTCACTCGCGAGTCTGGACTAGCCGACAGTGATCTGAGTCGCTGCGCTGCAGGACCCGAGCAGAAGTAGGTATGCCAAGCTATGCCAACTCGCAAGCCGCAGGATCGCTTGCTTGATGCCTACCTATGACATCGACCTATGATATCATACCAGATCACATAAACACTGCCAGGCTTCGCACATTGCACACTCAGGCATGCTTTGCTATAGTCATTGANAACAATGCTGTGGGAGGCACAACCTCTAGGACCACTGCAGAGTGCTTCGATGCCATGGTCAGCAAAGATGCAAATTTGGTCTTTTTAGAGTATAGTTACAATGACAGGTCAGCCTGCTACATGGTCAATGCACTGCTGTAATCCAGCCTAGCATGCTATGTTACATGCGTTGCTTGACAACAGCAGAGTTTGCTTATCATGGGGGATGCCTGTTCAAGCTTTGTTCCCAGTGCAATGTATATTGCAACAACAGGGGCAATGCATCCAAGACTTGCATGTCAGCTGGCCTTGATGATGCATGCTTCACACCAAATGTGTTTGTGTTACAGCATTGCTTCATGCGCTGCCATCTGATGCTCAACACCGAGTAACCTCCAATCCCACATCTTGTGTCTGTGTAGCCAGAATGCCTTGTGTCCTCGCAATTCTGCATGCTTGAGCTGTCGACCCAGTNATGATGCAGAACCATTGACAGCTGCACAGCAAGATCTCATCAGGTCAGGGGTTGTCACCAAGCGGAGAAACCTAGAACGCTTCACCTGCTGCACAAATCAGCCACCGTTTCGGATTTCTGCCCATGGGTACTGGACACAGGATACCAGGCTACCAAGCAACGCCAGTAGCTTCATGCAGCAATTGGGGTTCTCCCAGCAAGATGAAAGCAGCAACACACCTTCCATCTGGCAAAGAGTCTTTGGCACCAGAACTCTACTGACGACCCTGTCAACAGCAGCCAACCAACGTGGCTTCAGCACGTACAGACGGTACTTCAGGGGCCACTCTGGAAGCCCCATGCAGCCACCCCGCAGCCCTCCATCTCAAACCGCAGCACAGCATGATGGTGTATTTGCTAATGAGACAGCAAGACCGCTTCTGAGACGTCAGAATGCCTTCAGGCTGAATGAGCGCGAGTCTGACAGGCTGACTCAGCAGCTGGGTCTGACTCAGGAGGCACATGGGGCATCTCGTCATGAGCTATTGGCTGCAGCAGATGCAACACAAGATGTGCATTCAGTTTCAAATGCAAAGCACAGCGGCGTGAGCGCTGGTCAAGTGGACCTGCAAGCAGTTGCTGTAGAGAAGACTGCTGTTGAGAGCACGGCTGGCTCTGTCAGCACAAAGCTGGACTTACCCAACATCAGCCAACAGGACAGCCACCACTCATTCAATGCAACCATGGCATATGCCAATGTTACAAGATGCAATCCACAGCGGTGGGTCCATCTGCACGGTCAAGGTGTGCTTGCTGGCAGACTTGTGGTGCATGTGCGTGTTGTTTCACATATGCATGTGGCAGAGCNGCTTGTTGTTGACCAGTATGCTGGGCATGCAATATCAGATACGGTCGTTATCATCATTCGGTGATTTGAGCTCCCAATCCTGACAAGGCAGTGCCAGCAACACTTCTTACTGCACATGCAGGCGCTTTTTCTGGCNGTGACACACGTGTGCCTGTCATGCTGTGCAGAGCAGCGCAAGTGCAGTTTTCTACAGGAAGGGCAACCCAATATCAATGATGGTGCAGCATAGAGGTTCGCATGTATCTCAAATGAACTGGTCACATCATGCAAATCTGGGAAGTGCAGGGCACGTCAAAATTTGCAGGTCATACTTGATCAACACAGAAACAGCGCACCTGAAACAACAACTCCAGGGCACGTGGTAACAAGCCTGGCTCGCTGCGGGTGCCCTCAATTGTGTAAGTTTTGCCAGCAGCTGAAATCCCATAAGCCATCAATACTGCTGTGCCTTGCTGCTCTTGCACCATATGCCGCACCTGCAAGCAGGCTGTGTTGTGAAATTTGCAGACACTGCTACATGGACAGAGGTGAGNCAACCCCTGTGTGTGTATGTGTGTGCTGTGTGTCGACCAAATGATACATACCTAATACCGCTGCAGCACAGGCGCCAAGTGCAACTGAGATCAGCATCCAAGCCAGGACCTACTGCAGGTGCAGTGTGAGTCAGTGACACACGTNTGACAGCAGGAGCTTGATTGCATATGGGCCATGCATGAACGGTTGCGCTGAGGTACCCTGGCTTACACAAGTGCCCAGCATGCAATTATGTATCTGCCCAGCACTCAAATTTGCTTACCATGCACACCTTGTTGCGCCAGTGTCTCGAGGATGCCTACAGGAGGACAGCTTGATTGATTAAACCTGTTGAGGACGATGTGATCCATCACATCACATGGACGATATGATCATGCATAACTTCTTGTTGCAGCCAATGCAGTTCTGCACGTGTAGAGTTGATGTGCAGANTGTGAATTCACACTGTGTGTGCTTTGCAGCTGAAGAATGCAGGCTGTAAGCAGCAATTGAGCACAAGCTTCAGAGCACAGCAAAACAATCAGCATGCTCAAGGGCAGTACATATAATTCCTGTGGTTGGTGACAGACACTCGCATGTTTGGCTACCAAGCGGCAGGTGGGAANCCATGCCACCAGCAGCTTGATGATCAGCATATGGCTGCTCCAAAATCTCAAGGACTTGCTGCATTGCAGATGAATGTGTCACACTGCTATCATAGGTTTTCACCACAGATGTAAAGACACAAATAGTCAAAAGGGCTTTTGTAACAGGTCAGGATTTTTTGAAGAAGTGTTTGCAGGCCAATGCCGGAGTAGCTGCTGTTTGCAGCAGGAGCGTGGCTCAAGCAAAGGCACTGCTGCCAAACGTGGCAGGTCATGTGGGTGTGACTGACAACATAGTTGGGGCAGAGGCCAGTGTCACACCTGTGACATGACATGCAGGCAGTCCATACAAGCACAACAGCAATTAAAGACGCCAGTATGCCATTCAGGCTACTGCCTCCGACAAGGATGTTCAGTCAACACAGCTAGTTACGTGCTTGTCAGCCATGCTGACTAGAAATGTTTATTGGAGGCAATGACCCCAGGTGCCATTGTACTTGCCGACGCTTGATTAAGCCATGATTAAGCCACCTGCAGTATATGGATTTGCTGGCTACCTTGATCAGGTCAGACTGGGGAATAGCCTGGTCCAGGGTGAGCAGATCCTGGCTGCCAGCATCCTCTGCCGCCTGCAGAAGATCTTCACCTTCTCCCTCACCTTCATCAGAGTCTGCACCTTCACCTGTGTGTTGCATTCAGTGTATTGGACCATGCAAGTGTTATGTTGTGCTGCGCTGCAAGCAGACTTGTTTGCCAACTTTTGTTCTTCACAGACTAGGGGGTTGCCTCCACACATGCAGGGGTTGCCCCAGTTNAGCACATGTGCCCATGCTCTGCTGCAGCCTAGAAAACAAAAGAAAGCACGACACCGTTAGGTATTTCATGTAGAGAAGCTTAAGATAAAGCTAAACTTACCTTGGCAGAGCCAAATTTCTGCTGCAGCCTGTACACACCGGGTGCAAAGGCTCACTTGCTCACTCGGCCAGTGCACGCATGAAGGTGACCAGCGTGTGCGCTGGTATTGGTGCCAGCCTTGCCATTTCATGCCAAATGAGTGTATGCAAATCGAGTGTGCCATAACAGGCAACAGGATAGTGTGCTTTGTCTCATGCCCAAAGGATTCGGCTGCCATGACAAGCTCTGCCCAGCAGTGCAGCTCTATCTGTGAGGTGCACCAACTTGCACTCACAAGCTCTGCTGTGTGCAACAGCAGTGTCACAAGTGCTGCTCTCTGCATCAGTGGTGTTCAGCAGCCAGTATCAACTTGCTGCCAATCTCAGCACTTACTGACAAACAAACAAAGTGCACTGTAAACCTACCTCCAAGGCTGAAGGCTTAGTTGCGTCTGCGTTCATCACAGAAGTTGCTCCAGCACCAATCAGGGCTTCTGCTGCCAAGGCATGGCCACCCTCTGCTGCCCCAAACAGCGCTGATGTTGCTGACTTCTGTCGCATCTCGGGCCTGTAAGCTTCAAGTAATAGCTTCACACAGGCAGTGTAGCCTCTTGCTGCTGCTAGGGAGATTGCCTTGTGTTGCTTGTCTATAGCAACCAGCCGTGAAGCGTCTGGATGGTTCAGGACTAGGTTCAAGATAGCTAGCTGGGTGTGGTCATTAGATTGCTGGCTTTCGGCAGTCTTGTACAGGACCGAGCTGCCGAAGTCGTCAGTCAGGAGAAGGTCGGCTCCACCTTGCAGCAACACTTGAACGCACTCCGGAAAGCCNACTGTGCCAGTCATGGTGCTGCAAGAGAAGGCAGAAGGAAGAGGTATGGCGCTTCTAGACTGTGCTTTCTCCCATACAAAGCTCCAAGATACGCTTGTGGGGTTCACCACCCAGAATCTCTTTACGTTATGAACCTGCATGTGTGCTTGAACCCTTTGCAATTGCCTGTGTCAACGCCTTTGTATGTGCCATAAGCTGCAAACACAGGGTGTGCATAACTGCATGTTTGCTGAAACTGCTCTAGCTTGCTAGGCGTTGAGAAACGTGTTAAAGTGATTGCCTGTACAGAGCTGTCCTGTGTGTTGTAGTGGCTTCAATTGTTGCCTTTGCCTTGTGCAGCAAGTCTACATCAAAACCAGTTACTGACCTTGACTCCCAAAGACTCAATCTCGACAACCTTAGTGGTGGAGTCAAGGGGACCCTGCTCACTGGGCATGTCCCCTGCCCGCCGGCCTGCATGTAGCCTGAACTCAGCNAAACAGGTCAGAACTGCTTGAAGTGACCTCATGTTACTTTCCTTGACATGACATGCTATGATATAGCGCAAAGGCACCTGATGCGTTTCAAGAAGCGAAACATGGCACAGTTGTTATAAAGCGTGCCAGGAGCCTGCCCATACAGAACTGCTTGCGCAGCAGCTTCAATGTGAGCACATGTGTATGATCTGACTGTGAACTCAAGTGCTGCGTCAAGAGCATCGTGAAACTCATCTTGTCCCACTCTGACCACCTCGTCCACAGCCGCCTGTACAGCTGCTGCAGCAGGTGCAGGAGCACTTGCTTCAGCCTGCAGCACATGTCAGGGAAGAAGATGCTTGCCAGGACAACCTTGCTCCTTTCTGCCTATGTGTCAGCATACCCTACTCTAGAAGTGTAGAAACACAAGCCAGTGAGTGCTGAAAACCCGGCGGGCACCCTCTAGATGCTGCATCACAGGATGGTGAAAGGCAATGCCAGGGTAACTGCTGTAGGTCTGACCTGTTGTGCCTGTGTACATCGGTTCTTTGCCCACTCCAGGAATTTAGCCATGCTTTCTTCTGCTTGAGCTATCATCATGTTCTCTACTTGTGTTTGCATGCCCCATACTCCACAAGTGCATGTGATTTGGACCTCTAGCTGTAGGGGCATGCAAAGAGGCTATAGGCATAAGTGGCAAAAAGTGTATCAGCAGCACATGTTTGCTGCACCAGACTCACCAGACAGCGTTTCTGACCATTGACCTCATCCCGCATGGTGAACGAAGCATGTGTTGTGAATTTTGATGCTCCAGGCGCTGCCAGCACCGGTCTAGACTCAACAACAATGCTGCCATCAGGCTGACGCTGTAACAGTTGTGTCTCTATGACTTCTAGCACTTCAACTCCTACGTGCATGTAGATGATTTGTTTGCATGAGCACTGGTGTCGTGCTGCTGTCCGCCGTGCCATCGCACAGGACAGTCAATCAAAAGTGCTGGTCCTGCACCGTTTCTAACCTACAATCCTCTTGATGAACACTGGTGCCTTAAGTGGTGTTGAGAATGCAACTCTGCGTTCGTTGTTCTGCCATGGTGACACGCTCACGTCTTCGTGATCGCTGTCTGTGTGGTACGACTTCCATATCTCACTGTCTTCCCAGATCGCTTTCCACACATCCTGCACGAAGTTCTGGTGAGGTTGGTCATGGCAGACAGATTAATTCCAGTCAGACACACCAGTTGTATGTAACATCACCTGCACTGAAGCGTTGTCGANCATGTTGCTGCATGAAGGTGACAATCTGGTCGGCCTGAACCCCAAACTCAAGAGCCTGGGTCACACTTTCCCGGGTGAGCGTGCCTACGAACAGGTTGGGAAGGCGGCACTCTGACCGTACAAACAGCTTCAGGATTGCAACCTGCAGCTCTGATGTGGTGTAGGCGTAGACCTGCACACGGGTCATTCGTTGTGAGTCCGTGCATCAGACAAAGGGTACTTCTCAAAAATGATGCACATTCACAAACTGGATGTATTTGGAAAGCTGCAGACCGCTTCACGTGAACATGCCACATGCACTCTGATGACTTTCGGCTATCATGCAGTGCTGTGTAGTTGCAAAGCCATCAGCAAGGCAAACACAAGGAGCTTGCAGATGTTCCTCTCTGACATCTCTGTGGCAGATAGTGCTGGCATCATGGTTAGTGAGCTGCATAACAAGCTACCTGTCGTGGTGCAAGAATGATGCACCTCAACAACGGGTGTGAAAGTGCCATGCGTCCATGACACGGAAGGATGCCTATTCACAATGCCATGCCATACACAATATCTGCATAGCCATTTTTGTTTTCACGAGCAAAGACAAGCTGGCGTCGAGGTACCACCGCTCTGGAGTGATGTGGTCAGAAGAACTTGTGAGTTGTCACTGTGTCATTTGACACTCATGCAGGATATTGAAAAGCAATCATGTTGCAAGCTGGAACGAGGCTNATGGCAGTCCTCAACAGGAAGCGCAGCAATGTGCCTTCCCTTGAGGTCTCTGGGCACAAACGCTTGAAGCAGGGCTCAACAAACCCCCCTGCACAGAGCAGCAACAACAGCAAGGTTGCAGCCCCCGCAAGCAAGGCTGCTGCTGCTGATGCTACTGCTACTGCTGCTCAGTCAGGTGGTTACACACTGTGGACTTCAAGCTACTGAGTGGGATCATGATTCAGCTGGACACACACTGAGCATGATGAGACATTGGACCAACAGTCAGTGTCAAGCACAGCATGCCATGCCCAGTCCTCTGCTGCCTTGTGCTCAAGCTTTCACAAAGAACCTTGGCACAACGAGACAAAATGGCCTCTTTTTGAGTGCAAACTGCTAATGCTTGTTGTCTTTGAGAGCAACCGAACCCAATTCTGAAAATGCACAATGGCACACACGTCCATTTGGTCACAGAGCCTGGCAGCACAGGTTGTCTGCACAAGATACTGTACCAGACGCAGTGAAGAAGGCAACTTACGAGACAATGACGCCCCGCTCATTCTTATTGAGCAGCTCTTGAGGCTTGAAGAGGTACGGGAAGGCTGAGCTGCAGGCCACGGCACTCCACACCAGCACATTGGGGGCGGTCATGTAGTTCAGCACCCGCGGCGGCTCATTGGTGNGGCGAGAGGTGGCTGAGTGTGTGCATGTGCCTTCACTGCTGCTTGTGCGCTTTCCTCATGTCCTGCTTNCGGTCAGGCTGCTGCAGTGGCTTTCAGGGTGGTCTGCAAAGCTCCTCTGTCTCCCTCACATCAGCGCCTGCCAAGGTAATCTGGCTTTACTGTGTTGCAGAACATCCCTGCATGTCGTATGGACAGTGCTATGAGGGTGTCAAGGCCATCTGTTGCAGCAGCACTTGATTTTGTCAAGCATAACAATGCAGACAAGAAGGTGGAGATTGAAATTTGAAGCTGTTTAGCAGTTGGGCAACTGTGTGTGTGACATGCATGAGATGCATCACCCTATTGCTCCGGCATATCCGCGCATTGTCAGCAAAGTTGAACATTCATGAAGAGTTGATTTTGGCAAAGTTGACGTAATCATTTTGCATTTCTGTATGCAGGAGGTTTCCTGCATAGCAGGTCTGCATAGCAGAAAAACTCAAACATAGTGTAGTGCCGAGGCATGGGGCCAAAGGGGGTTTGTACGACTGGCTGGTATGCTGTGTNGTAGCAATGCCCTCATGTGCAGCCTGCTGAAGCATCATGACCTGTGACAGGAGTAATTTTGCGGGTTGAGCCACAGTGACTCAGTGACTGAGTCAGACAGCTGGGCGAGGCTGCACACGTGCCGTGGCAAATGAGTGACAATCAGCCTGCAAGCAGACTTGTGATAACATACTGGTTGGCACCAACCTGTGGGATCAATAGTGGAGAGGCGCCATCAATATGCTCATGCAGAAGCTGCTCTAGGACGGGGCTTGCTCCTGCACATCTGGCAAAAGGCTGAAGGTTAAGTAGAGACCCGTGTGGGGAGCTTGGGACAGTGTTAGGGAAGCCAGAATGAAGCCAGGAGGCAGCATCATACAGCCCTTGCTAGAAGGGGAAGAAGATTACAGGACTCACAAGGTGCCGCAAAGTGCAAGAAGACACACTGTCCCTGAAGTGTGGACATTGCATGACGTATTTGGGTACCCCAGTTCGGGTGCAGAAATATATTTTGTCATCAGCGCATGACACCTGAAGTGTGGTGTCAAATGTGCACAAGCTTGTCATGACAGCAGAACGCACGAAGGAGGTAGTCCTGCCTGCGAGGAAGGAGGTTACAGTGCAACAACTTGGAATCCTCTCAAAACAGGGCTGCGATGTCTGTGTTGATTGCATGCATGGCATGACAGTATGTATGATGCGATAAGGCAGGCTTTTGCTTCACAGATGCACACTTGCCCACATACACCTCAGCAGTTCACGCAAGGCAAGGTTGACAGTTGTAATGCATTCTTGCATGTGACATGCAACTAGAATGCATAGCAAGAATAGAAGAGCAATGTAGGTGTTTTGGTGGTGAGCTGTTGATGCTGAGATTGGGCAGTAGCAGTCCCTCATAAGCTCAGCATGAGTTTGAGTCCAACTTGAGGAGCACCTCGGAGGGCAGAGCGCAGCGCAGCAGTTGTGCCTTGGCTGCTCAGTGCTGTAAGACTGCCAGCTCCCACAGACATGCAGAGAATGTGATCCACTACCTGGCACATAAGTCACAAATGCTCAGCAAGGGGAAATGTTAAACAAACCACAGCTAACGTACCTCAAATAACGCCTCTGCGCAACTGCTGTTGCTGGTCAGTTCTCGCTCGATAAGGACGTACAGTAGGTTGCTGCAACCCCTACGGTGGCAATATCTGATTGCTAGCTGCGATCAAAACCGGTTGTACAGAAAACGCTAAACACAGACCTCACGAGACTGATACGGGCGTCGTTTGCGCGTAGATTATGGAGCTTCAAGTCCGTGTTATNCATCAAGTTGTGATGACAACATTGACATGAATCACATACACGAGGCTGTGACTGTTGAGCACTTCTGCAGGTGATTGGGGAGCTGGATGAGAAGAAGAGGGAAGCCTTGCATGCCAGCTGGGTGAAGGTGAATCGGGACTTTGGCTCCATCTTCACCAGCCTGCTGCCTGGCACCATGGCTAAGCTGGAACCTCCTGAGGGCCAATCCTTCCTTGCAGGCTTGGAAGTCAAGGTCTCATACTGCATACTGCTTGCACTTGCCCTGGATGCCAACACTGCTCTGTAGCTGCATATCCACGGACAGGTTGTGTCAAGATATTGTTGTTACAAAATTTCAGAGCCGAAAAATAGTCAATTCGCAAATCGATTGACCGGTGCAGAAAATCGATGCAGATTGTGCATATGCTTCATGCTGGATTTACTTGAAGCGCTCCTAGTTGATGCACAAGCATGCAGCTGATGCGTACACCAGAGCCTGTGAAGAACTAGCATTGCCAGCAACATTCATGTACTTGTATATGAAGCACCTGACACNTCTGCAAGGCGAGCAGACAGAGCACACTGGCTGTATAGTGTGTGATGAACTCCTTCAGCCGCTGTGTGAGGTCAAGCATGGCCGCAGCTANGTGGTCAGTAGCCTTTCATGATACGTGCTACCCATAAATTGCCCATTGCAATGCTTGCCTGCTGAGGTGCATCTAATGCTTGTCTGCTGTGTCTGACAGAAAGCGATCTTGCAAGGCAACATTCATGCTCTGCAAAGCTGGGTGGAGGGCCAGCTTGACTCACATNAACCCAACACAGCACAACGCAACACAACTCCTGTGTGTGTAGAACCAGTCTGAGGCGGACAGAGCCAGGTTGAAAGGCCAGCTGGAAGCAGATCTGGAAGCCAACCGCAAGCAGCGGGAGAGGATCCAGGCTGAGAAGGCCAAGGTGGAAGCCGCCCTGGAAACGGCTAGAAGCTTCCTGAGCAAGATCAGCATCATTGCTGAGGAGCCCACTCTGTTGGAGCGAGTAGCCTTGTTGCTGAAGCCAACTCACGCCCTTGTAGGTACCACACGTTTCTCATGTCAAGCCTGAAGTTTCTCATGTTAAGCTTAGAAGGGGCAGACCAATCTTGCCTTTACTAAGCTTATCCACGCTCTTGCAATTGGTGCTTGTAAAACGCCGTCATTCACACTTGATATAGTCAACGTGCATGTGCACTTGGACTCATCACTGAGAACTGTCCATGGACACAAGCTTTGCTTGAGAATACACCTGGCGCACAGTCAACAATTGCAGACACCTTCTTCGCTAAGGCAAATGTGACTGCTTGCACAAGCTTGTGCACCTGCCCTTAGTCAGCCTTTATGACAGTGCAACTGACTGACAGTATTTATCTTTGATGGCTGTCATCTCAAGTGAACCCTTGTTACCAGTAACACAACTGTAGACAGTGTTTGAAACTGCATGTCTCACAAATCACAGACAATATCTGATCCCGCCTAAATTTTGAGGGTTCATCCATTTGCATAGAATTTNAGTGCGCAGATTGACCAGGCTGCCACAGCGGTCAATGACCTTGTCCAGGTCTGCCTTGGCCTCTGTGCCCCGTTCAAGTATTCTGGTGAACCTGCGGACTCCCACATACTCTCCTTCCTTCAGGCTGCGGATTTCAGGGGTCATAACTTCCATTTGCTGCACCAGCAACCTGCTTTCAGCTAACTGTGGTGGTATAGCTCTGCAAAGTTAGTTAAATCCTAGCATTGCCATGCAAGCATGACAAAGGGAAAGCCGCACAAAGTGCATCATTTGTAGGCTGGAGATGAATACACCTATGACCCCCGCTTCCGATCAATTTTGTTGCCGCTGTGTTTGAGATGCCTGTGTGCAGCAACCTAGGATACAAAGAAGTATACACAAGCAAGAGGCATGCACGGTGAGGCTGACCATGGATGAGGGATGTGATGATTCTGGCATATTGTCAGGAGGTGGGTCCTCTTGAGCCTCAGCTGCATCCTCATCCTCACTCATCTGAGGCGAGGCACCCCCTAAGTAGTCCTCAGACACTGTGCTACGAGGCGAAAGACCTACTAGCTCCTCAAAACTTGCCTGCTCTGGTGGCTCATTCATCTGCCCATTGCCTGCAGAAACAGACCTGATATGTGTTTCCAGCTTGGTAAACACAAGCACTTTGGTTTCCATGGAAGAGTTGCCCCTCGTGTCTGGTACAATGTCAGATATGGATGCCTGGTCTGTCCCAAACAGTCATAGGTTCGATCATCTGGCCATTGCGTGCCCACGACATCAAGCAGACATTGCTTCCCGTACGAGGCAACAGTGTCCCTCCCAAACTGCTGCCAAAGCGCATATGCATGTCCACAAGTGGTCAGTAGNCAGCGAGGTAGGCATGAAAGCGTACATCACGGGTACATCAGGTCTTGCAGCTTGCTGGGACGCTTTACAACTGTTGCAGAAAGCAGATGTACAACGCTAGCAACATTATATGCTTCTGGGGTGGAGGTGCGTGCCGCGTGCTGCTGCATTGAAAAGATTGAACAGAAGCAAGCGGTGAGGTGATGCCACATGGCACTCTCCCAGATAATCGATCTCTGCATAGTTTGTGCAGAGTTTTGGCAGACACCATTGTCCTTTGCATGCTTGTTTCGTGCCTGTTTGCCCCTGCACGCTTGATCTATACTCCCCATTCTGCAGNTGCTGCATGCACCTGCAGATCTCGCTCAACAGTCATTCTTTGTGCTCACGCCCATGGGTAACAATATTTTCACTATCAGGGCCTTTACGAGCAGTACTGGTAGTGTTCTGAAATTGAAAACTTGGATACTCATAGCTTGTGCAATTGAAAACCGCTTTCAAGACCACCGTTTTACAGCATTAGCAGTCTTTACTGTTAGTGCTGCAGCCTAGTCCACGGATGAGAGCCTAGCATAAGTCCTGGGCAACAAATCAAAATCAGCACAAAACTTCCCTGTTGCTGCACTCGCAAAGCAATAACAACGTTTTCAAGATTTCATGGGTCCAGCGTACTGCAAGCAACTGCAAGTCTACGTCTCCAGTAAACCATGAGTTACTAGTACATCTGGACGACCTAAGCTCAAAATCNAGTGCCTGTTTCTGCAAACATTGTGTCGACAGTGTCGCTGCACCAAGCATCAAAAAGTGCGTCTGTCCTGAGACATGGCACANGGTGCGAGGCCGCATGGCAGCTGCACAAGGCACCAGAAAGGCCCTGGCAGAGGAATGCCCCTCCTCCTGCATTGGGGCTCTTCTGGCCATGCTACTGCAACAGGTTTTTTCCTGCTGACTTTACGCTGTGCACGTCGCTGCTAACATGTCCACACTACTTTGATAATGCTGTTGGTATGGTTTTGTACAGACTGTGTGCAAAGTGATACATCAGGCCTCTGCAGCTGGGTCAACCGCAACATGCACATTGTTGTGTCTGAAGTGAACACTGGCTGTTCGTATGACCTCAGGGCATTTATACAGCTTGGGCAAAGCGCAATCTCTTTGTAGATGCCATCAGCAAAGCAGGGCAGGACGCAGTTAGCACAGTGCCCAAAACCTGCATGGTCACCGCTGATCGCCACTACTTTCCTGCACACATGCAGTGTACTGCATGATCAACATCATCCTATGCCCACTCAGGTGCTGCAGCACAGGTAGTGCCCAACAGCAATAAGCTTGTCATCATGACGATCTGACTCATCCCTTGAAGGCAGTACCCTCAGAAGCGGTTTGCCCTCACAGTTGCATCGCTTTTTGGCCAGTCTTGATTTGCCCCTGGCGCTGTGACGGTTTGCTGTGTTGTTTGTGCCCTGTACACAAAGCTGTTTGCTTGTGCANCTCAAGCGTTCCAGCAGAGGAAGTTGAAGCATGCCCACCTCACCGAGACTTGGCCATGCCAGGCTTGGACATAGCCCCACCAGGCGACAACAAATGCTATACACACCCAGCAGAGTATGTCAACAAGAACTTCCTGAATGACAGCTACTACATGGTGTATCACCATGACCTGATGCCCAGCAGAGACCCCCATCCGGCATTCACCTGGGGGGATATCTCCCGCTTCAGCCATNAGCTCACACGTCAGCAAACAGCATGCAGTACAGTCCAGAATTTGCAGGAGCTAACACAAGCAACTTGAGTCCTGTATGACCACTAGGAACTACACAACAACAGAACTGTTACTGGAACTGTTATGGTTGTTGAGATGACTTCATGCTGCTGATGTAGGCAACCACCAGAGGCAGCCCTGAGATGGTCGCCAAGTGGGATTCGCAGCAAGCGCTCAAGCCTCCTGCCTTTGACCAGGATGACTGCGTGACATCTGTGGATGGGCACTTTGACATTGCAGTGACATCTAGAGGAGGCCGCCTAAACATGGGCTGGAAAAAGGCAAGTCCTGGAATCTGGATTCAGATCTACAGATTCTGTCACACCTCACATGCATCCGCACTGGCACTTTTGCTAATGACGTTTACTATTGACGTTGTTGTNATGCACACCTCAGCATGCACAAACAAACAAACTTTGTGATGGCGGCACAGCAACATAGAGCTAGCAACCGCAGGGGAAATGCTGCTTGGCACCAGTCTCAGACTGGCCTGCTTACCAGAAGATGAAGAACAGGAAGAGAAGGAGNGCAGACAAAGCACAGCAGACAAAGCACAGGTATCGAGACAGGCAGCACCTGACAAGCTTGAACATGTTAATGCCATCTAGCTTTACGGAGAACAGGAACTCGTTGACTGTCTGTATACACTCCTGAGCATGCTGGGGCTGGCGGGATTGCTGTCCCTGCTGAGCATGCTTTACTACAGGTGACTGCAGGCAGGAACGCAAGGCAGCAGCCAGACTGATCATGCTTTGGATGTGCCTACTGTTGCCTGTACACATGCACGGCAGGAAGGTCACAAAGATCAATGTGCAGCTTGGACTGAACCTGCAGGATATCGGCCAAAACACTTTCGCAAGATCTGGTCTGCGGTCAATGAGGACTGAGCATTGTTTGCTGCAAATCTGAAGGTAAGCTCGTTTGAGCTGTACATGCAGCACGCTGGGTCATCAGTAGCAGTAGGGCAGTATGCACAGCAACGATGTAACTGCTGCACGGTCGCAGTGTCAGGATCAAGATGTGTTGGCCGACTGAGCCTGTTAGCATGTATTGCTGCATCAGCTGCACAATGGCGACATTTCAAGACTGGCAGAAGCAGCGACAATTGGATACTAGCAGAAGCAGCATATAGCNGGTAGGATAAGAGCATGCTGAGCATCTGATAAGCTGTGTTTCTTGAGCGAATCATACACCTGCAGTGTTGTAGGGGTCAAAGGCCATCTCAAAGCATCCATTGCCTGTGTCGCTACAGCAGCATGGTGGAGCTCCATTACACAAGATGAGATGGTGTATGTGACATTCTCACGCATGAATGCACAACACAGTCACAGTAGCATGTTGTCCAGGAGGTTGAGGATGTTCCGTGCTGCTGTCATGTTTGGGCCCAATAGATCAGGGGAGTGCACACCTGAGATCGCTCTTCACGCTTCTTCAGCTCCTCCTGCACCTTCTTCTGCTTTTTCAGCTGAGACTTGGATAGCTTTGGTGTATGCGCAACAGGTACTGATGTTGCACTGCTGGCTTTTGACGAGGATGGCAGAATTAAAGCGTTGCTATCGGTCTGCCTGCAAGTGCTGTACTAGCTACTCGACATGAGCAGGTGAAGCATACAGAGCTTTTGATACAGCTGTGACACGCACCCAGTTGGTAGCGGTAGCGAGACATCATCAAANCTTCAAAGCACATCCAGAGGGAGCCAAGAGCGCACCACTCTTCCAGGGTGTCACTTGGGCCAAACCAGACTTCAAGAAGTATTTGCGAGCTGTGGCTTTCTTGGCCAATGGTGTAACGTAAGTATTTACTTGAAAGACGCTGCTGTATTGNCATGGCTTCCTCTTTGCTGCCAAGAAGGTCATTCAAAAGTGAGGCAGAGAGTTCCAGCTTGTGAGGGCACACATTGCCTGATTGGTTTCCTCGTCATCCTGAAAAGCAGCACCTTCTCCAGCAGCCTGTACATTGAGTCACTAGTTGCAGAAATGACGCTCTTTTTTAGGCTCCTTGTTAGGTGCCTACTCTGGACTGTGGCGGCAAAAGAATGAACGAGTCTTTGGACATATGCAAGTTTCTGGAGGAAGAATTTCCAGACANCAAGACATGCACAGCAGTATGATGATCACGCTCGCATAAACCAGTTCCTTTGATTCAAGAATGCACAGCGTGGAAGACAAGCTCAAAAGCTTTGAAATTTCATCTGACCAGCAACTTGCACTTCTGCTTGGAACTGGTTCAGGAAGTCCTCATTGGCAGTGACGGGTGTAAGTGGGTCTACATTTGTTGTGTTACACTGTTAATACAGTACACATGCAGAGGGGTATAGCGCCAGATGATGTGCCATGTTGTTTGTATTCTTTCTAGCCATGCATGCCAATAGCGGCATGCATGGCAACTGTGCTATGATTGTCACGTATGCTAGCACTAGCGAGTTTTTGTTCATATGCCATGGTAGACTCAGCGCAAGTACTGTCTTTCGGGGTTAGACCTTGTTGTTAATTTGTATGCCGATTGGGACCAACTTGTGTGTGTCANGCTGTGCTGTGCTGTGCTGTGCTCTTACCGCTGCTGTTCTCTTTCAGCCAAACCGATACCTCAAACTAGTTGTCGTTGCAGGGTTGACCTTCAATGACACGTTTGCATGGGAACAGCTAAACGGATCCTTCACCCAAGACTTGGCCTCTGCTGCCGGCAACTGCTCCTATTTCGCCAGCCAAGGCGATACATTCACAAACAATCATGCTGACATTGCTGGAGGCATCCTGTTTTCAACTGATCGATCCAGCACCAACATGACTTGTGGCACGGATGTGACTTTCAAAGCTGGGGATCCCCAATGCCGTGCTTGGGACAGCAGCAACAACACTGCTGGGGACATGACTAACCAGGTGTCCGGGCTGGTGGGAAGTGGTGGCTACGGGGCGGCGGCGGCCTTTGAGCCCCATCAGGTTTTGCTCGGGGGCTTAAGCAGCGCGTCCATTGANCTCCTTGTGATGTGCAGTCACAGCACTGTATCTGCATGCCTGCACATGTCTCACTGCAAGTACATTTTCTCACACTCCCAATTCTTGCTACTGTCTGCAGGGTTTAAAGCAAGAGAGGGA
The DNA here is from genome assembly GCA_000818905.1 of Trebouxia gelatinosa. NCBI lineage: Eukaryota > Viridiplantae > Chlorophyta > Trebouxiophyceae > Trebouxiales > Trebouxiaceae > Trebouxia > Trebouxia gelatinosa. Next base: position 588,010 of record KN805369.1, on the reverse strand, counting down.
CCACATGGTCAGCATTCTGGAGCATCAAAACGCAGGTTTGCTTGCTCAGCTACATGATGCAGCGTCTGCAGCTCAANCAACATGTGCACCACTGGGACTGCTGACCTTGAGAAGATACCGAGAACAATTGGCACATCAAGCTCAGGCTGTGCAGGCCTTTGCTTGGCAGCTGTAACATGAAGACTCGATTTGCAAACTCTGGGGCAATGGAGACAGCTGACACATCGGATCTCACTGCCTGCTGCAAGTCAGCAGCGGTGGCAATCTTGAAGCTATACCAGCACAAGCAAGGCAATAGCAGATTGAATATTTGCACACATACTGATCTCTCCCTGTGACTGGCATGGTGCTTGCCAGTCTGGAACAAGAGCGGCGATTGCTGCTCCGTTGCAAGTATCTGCAACGCTACCTGCCATTGCCCCAACCGCTGCACAGACAGAGGTATTAATGAGTGTNGGAAACCATCTGTTATCAACGTGCACAGGAGTACACAAAGCATGACCAGTTGTTCAATTAATGACAGTTTGCGTACATGAAGCTTTGTGTGCAGCGCTATGTGAAAAAAAAGGACCTCATGGCACCAGCCCCAGTGTCATGAGCGTGCTGGCAGGCAGCCAGTCAATACCAGGTGTGCATATGCTGGGCATGTGCATCATGGCAGCAGTTGACTAATCATGTCATGCATAGATTAAGCATGGACAAGGCTATCAAGAGCAGACCCACAAGCAGAAGCTCAGCTGCTAAACAGCAGCCTGTAATGCTCACAATACATGACTCAAGTCAAGCTGCACAGTCAATCACATTGCAAACCCAAACAACAGACTGCCTGGTGGCTTTNTTTCACACAGAGCCTATCACCGCGCAGTGGCTTGGCCAACTCTCTGCCACCCGACGAGGTGCTTGGTGTCTGGGATGTCTTGTCGGCACATTGTTGCAGTGTACCGCATGAGTGTGTTGCGTACAACTTGCTTAGCACACAAATGTCACGCAGTTTGCTCATGCTCAAGCGCGTGGCATTTCTGGGGGTAGTACAGACCTGGAAGATGATTGTGAAAACTTGAAACCCCAACAGCCACACCAGGTAACAGGCCAGCTCACAGTACAGGTAGTAGCATGCCCATGTGTTCCATTTGAAGTTCACTGTGGCTTGCACTGCCTGAAGTCCCCAAACCTGTAAAGGAACAGATCTCGTCGCGCCACAGTGTTGTTAACGTTGGGATCGCTTTGAACGCAACNTCTCGTGTAACAATATGCACGGTTCAGACGGTGCTTCTGCTGTCGTTGAGTCGATGTCAGACGAGCATCGACTTGACAAGCAACGGCGAACATTGTTTGGTTTGCATCGTGCGAGCACGGATACATGCTAGGTCGAACGAGAACCAGCCGCGACGCTCGCGGTGACTTGTTGCATCTGTCGCTTGAGCTCTGATCAAACGATAACTTTCCTGAAGACAAGTTAGTGCTGCGTTAGAGATGACGTGACCAGCTATTTCCGTGCTCACAATGCGACAAAATTGGCCTTTCGCTCAAACTCACCCAAAACTGTGGCTTATGCGGTCTATGAATGAAGCAGTATATTGCAACTGAACGGAATCTGATGCCATACCTCAGACTTGCTGATCACGCACAGACAAGCACACAGCTGCGACACCGTCACCGAAGACAATGTACAAGTGAATGTGGATTGTCACCGTCACCATCAGAGCATGGAACACACTGACTGCGGTCACTGTTGCTCTTGACCATGTATTTTCAATCACACCAGTACATGCACAAGCACTGGCCTCGTGTTGCATGCATACGTTGCTCACACATGGACCACATTACAGCAAGCACAGGCCAGATGCACACTCATAGCCACTGACAAGCGAGATACACATCAACTTCACAACAGCCCCACACATGAAGCCTTTCGAACTGACAATGCCTAGCAACTCCATTAGCTATCACATGACAGCAGCAGCCATATACTGAAGTCAAAAAGGCATGATTCGAAGCACAGCTCAGCATCTGCTTTAACAAAGCATGTGTGAACCTTACTTGTCAGAGCTCAGGAGCTGCTTGGTCCTGATGGAATAGAGCCCACTGCTGTTGCCTGATAGGATGAGGTTTGCGCATAAACACAGGACTTTGACTCTTTCAAACAAGTTGCAGCATGTCTAAACTTTGAGCAGAACAGTCAACTCAACACCACACAGTCAACAACAGGCAACACTATGCTGCAGACTGGCACTGTTGGCAGCAGGCAACTCGCATTGCTGATAAACTTCTTTGCTGCTGTGCTCAGCAACCAATACAGCAAGCAGATACTCCAGCTCAGGCATCATCAGCAACCGTCAGGCATCACCAAGCAGCGCAGGACAATAGGCGCAGGGCAGGCTTTCAAGACAAGTCCATCAGGAGCAAGTCACAGCAATAGGAAGAATTACGCAGTCTGGCACAGCTGCTGCAGTTGCCTGCTGGCCAAGTGGCTGGCAGATGCGGCTGCTACTGTGCATCAGGCGCTCACATGTCAGCGGGACGATCCCACTGGCTGACGCCTGTGATCTGGTTGTAGTAATATGACCTGCCCTCATTGTCCTGCAGTTCCTGCCATTGTCCACCACNCAAAAGGAAGTCCTACTGAAACTTCTGAACATTCAAACAAAGGATCCACATAAAAACCATTTCGTGTTTCAAGTGCAGCTGTGCAAGTGCAGCATACCTCAGATGCTATGGCTGCACCCAGCAAGCGCTGAAGCAATTGTGACTGCACACCAACCTTTGAGCAAGACTGTTGTAGCTGACTGTCATCAACATCATCTGGCAAAACCTGCGTCACAGAGAAGCAGTCCTAGTCACAAAGTCCTGTCAGTTGACATACAGCAACTAGCAGGGATCCATNGCGGGATCTCCGGCAAGGGCTGAGCTTGGCCACAGAGCTATTACACTTTGCTGCACAAGCCAAATCAATGTCAGCTGTCCTGAAACACAGATCCCTGACCTCTATCGTTGCTGCTCTGCCAACCAGAAAGCAGCAGCTGTATCAGCAGACACCTGATGGGCAGGGGTATACAGCCACTTTCCTNAGATAAGTTGACTTGGACCAGCTAGGGCCGGACCGTTCGCAACAGAGAACGTTGCGAACATGCAGGCACTCGTCCGCGGATACGCACCTTGTCGGCGGCATCATATACAGAGTTTCCGTGTTTGCGTTCCCCCTTTGCTTTTTTGCCCAGGATGTCAAACTTCTTACGGTTGTAAAGCCTCTCGAACAAATTTGGCTTATTGTCAGCTGTGGAGTGTTGCGCCTTCGACCTGGCCTGCACCGCATTGGGTTTCACCTTTTTCTTACCCATCGTCGGCGAGCCTGCGCAGCTTGTGTCCTACATTTGCGCAGGTCACACTGCCCAGGTTGCAAAGCTTCTGTTTAGTCATGCCGGCCTTAGGCAATAATTGCAACGCCGGCACTAGACTAGTGGCCTCACGCTAGTGGCCTCACGAAGTGTGAAGGTGACTAATTTTTTGAGGCTGTTGTGAGATTGACTGCTTTACCAAGACCTTTGCTTTCCGCAGCGTACTGTTTCGCCTGCAGTGTGATAAGACTGAGCACGCGGTAGTACGCAGAATGAGCGCGCCTGTCATGCACCCCACATCAGCGGAGCTACAGTTGCTGGCCAACGAAATGGGCGCGCTGTTGCCACAAAACATAGACCCGTGGTCATACGAGTTGGCTTTGGAGGGTGCATGGGAATGAGTGGTTTTCTGCTAGCTGTGGGCAAAAAGGTATGCTGCCGCCCATCACCAGTATCTGGCTTGGTTGAGTTGGGTGCGTAATGTGCCTTGGCTTGCACACAACCAGAATTGCATCAAATTCTGACACCGGTGTGTGCCTGTAAGGGGAAACGATATGTGTTGCCAAATACACGTATCATGATACACCATCCATCTGGTTCAGCACGTGGGCAAGCTTCAGACATACAAAACGAAGCCAGAGAACTGCTGCGTATCAGAGGCTATGTAAACAAGATGCTGGCACAAGCCACCGGCAAGTCTGTTGAGCGGGTGAGCCAGGAGCATATTAAGCAGCATTACTGATGCAACCTGGTTCCATTCTTTTCCTGACCTTTTGTCTATTGTGCAGGTTCAGCATGACTTCAACAGAAATTACTACTTCAACACTCAAGAGGCAAAAGAATATGGATTGATTGATAACATAATAAAGCCACCTCGAAGTGCCATGCTTGGTGTGTGACGTGGTAATGCAGCTTCACGAGCCTAACCCAACAAAGCGGAAGAGCTCTGCAGCCTCTACAGATGTTGATACCAGTGCTCCTGCTTGCGCTGCAAGCTGGGTCACCCGGTCACAGTCACGGCTTCTGAGCTCTAGCCCCACACACGACTCNACAATCGCCCTGAAGTTCAGCTGTGACACGCTTGATCCCAGCACGTCATCAAAAAATTCTGCCAGGGCAGGGGCAATTGGGGATGTGTCCACGCTGGGATCCATAAATTCCAATCTGTAGTAATCCTGGCACATGGCTAGGTAGTCTTTGTTGACTAAGTGCACAACATGTGCTATGATGGCATAGCGTGCATACTGCGGGGCCTCGCTCATCATCCCGAAGTCCAGGTAGACAAGATCCCCCGAGGTTGTCGCCAGAAGATTGCCTGCAATGGAGTGCTTGTACTGATGCCTGTGTTCAGATTGCATCAAAATATCTAGGTGCAACAGTATGGCAGGTAGCCTTACTCCAAGAGAGTTGCTGTCTGCACGTGCATGTCGGTCTGCAGCTGACCCACATGAACTACACAGCATGAGTAAGATTGGGCCTTTTTGGTTTTGTCACTGCATTTGCTGTACATGAGCAGAAGGTGAGGCTGAAATCATGTACAACATGGCACAGCACAGCATGGCATGGCACTGTGTTGATGGGCAGCACAGCATACATGAGCACAGCACTGCACTGATGGGCAGCACAGCATAGTATAGCACAGCATAGTATAGCACAGCATAGTATAGCACAGCATAGTATAGCATAGCATAGTATAGCACAACATAGTATAGCACAGCATAGTATAGCACAGCATAGTATAGCACAGCACTGCACCAATGGGCAGCACAGCATGCAGTGGGACAGATACAAAATCATGGTGCAGCTCACCTGGGTGGGGGTCTGCATGGAAGTAGCCATGTTCCAGAAGCTGTCTGAGTGTGCATTCGATGCCCACATCCACAAAGTCAATGATGCTTAAACCCGCAGCATCCATCCTTGCTTTGTCTGTTAGCTTCACACCATCAATCCACTCCATGCACAAAACCCTTCGAGCCGTGGCCCCCCAGTGGATGGCTGGAGTGCGAATTCGCGGCACATGGGCATACAATTCAGCGAATTTCTCACAACTCTGCCCCTCTTGAATGTAATCTAACTCCCCAAATAGGCGGCCAGCGAATTCATCCACCAAGGGCACAAGCGGTTGCGAGATCTGCGATTCACGCTAGCAACATCAGTACCTCCTGGTGCAGCTACTTTAGATTCATGACTTNGTTTGCATCATGGCTTGCAACAACAGCTGATCTAAGTCCAGCAGCATGCCAACAAGACACTCCACACATATGCCGCGCATGCCTCTCCATGGCATGTCGATCATGCAATCTGAGTAAGGCGCATGCTTTGCACTTGTTCGACGTCTGTTTGCAGACGAGTGCAAGCAGAGTCTGTGCTGGTCAGTGACCCACACTTGGCCCCTCACAGGCGCCCACTCTGGCAAGGCTGATGGTACAAAATTGAGATCAGGCTGCCTATCATATTGCTTGTATGTAAAGATGGCTACCAACCTCATTTGATGTCATCAGCTTTACGTTTCTTGGCTGGCGCAACTGATGCCAACATCAACTTTTGAGCCAGCCCTGTTTGGTCTTGCATCAAGGAAACCATAGCCGGTGNTGTGCACTCCTGGTTGAGTATGCCAGCAGTGAGGTCAGCGCCAGTGCTGGCAAGAAACGAGGTCCTGATGCTGCAATTCCCAAGACACTCAAACGGCTAGTGCAACTTGCAGAAGATGACAGGCGCTCAGGTAGGCCTTGCCGCAACAGTTGCAACTTTGGCCTCCTCTTTTCAAGCCAGCTTGCAGCTTGCTGACAGTTTGTCTTACGTCATGTGAGTCATCCTATGTGGACTACTCTGTCATTACGTGATAGCATGAATTTGTGCTTGCATTTGAACCTCAAAGAACTCTTACAGGTGATTGCCACTTTTCAGGTCGCCGAGGGTTGCTTGCACGGAAGGCTGCCAAGCTTTTCACTCATATGAAGGACGTCATTCAACAGACTAGCTTAGCATCTCCCCTGGGTCAAGAATACAGCGCAGTGTTACGGAACAGCTTACTGACAGTGCCTNGATCAGAGATATTGCACTGACTGGCCTGCACTGGCAGGACAATGTACACCAATGCCGCCTTACATGCTTGTGTGGCATAGCATGCCAAGCTCTTGCATTCACTGAGCGAGACCACTGCAGCACCATTGCCACTCAACAACCCCAGCACAAGCATACAGGCATGACGTCTTGAAATGCTGTCCTTGCTGCCGCAAGTGTAGTTTGTGCAACAGGTTTGTTGGCGACGCCGGCGACATGGCTTAGATTGACTGTGGCCAGCAGTTGGCAATCGTGCAGTGTTCGAAGTCGCTTGCTGGGTCGGAATNGTGGCATGCGATAACACATGCATGTGAATAGAACGCACTGCTCATGTATCACGCGAGCATCAGAAATGGACTTGCAACACATCACGTCTGCGCTGCTGTCTTCATCATTGTGCATGCTACAGCCACATTGAGCCAGAATATGTCAGTACCTCTGCCAAGAGGATGCATTACAACAGGCTTTGTGCCTCTTTGTGATGACTGCTTGAGAAGGGCTACAATACAGGGGACAGCAGACTCTGTCAAGGGCAACGCTTTCAGCTTATTCAGCCAGATCTCTGTGACTTGCATCGCTGCAGATGGCATAGATCAGGACGGAGCAGACATGTGTTCATACACAAGCGACCATACGTAAACATTGAAGCTGGGGGGCATTTTGCAAGTACGAGAAAGCCAGCAACGCTGAGGTGCTTGCACTCTTGATATTGCAGTCTTGCCACATGATGCATTTACAGCCCACCCTGAGCAAGCAACCTCAGGTCCAGCAGACCTCTGGAATCAGTACCCAATGATCAGGGCGCAACAGGACTACATGCCGCCAACTTTCCTTGCGCAGGTGCTGGCAGCAGTCCCAAAGACTGTGCAAGGAGTGCTGGTCACAGCAGGAGGCCATGGAGCAGCCTACTGCTTCAGGGCTACCGGCAACAACGGGAACAGTGGNAAGTAGCCAGACATGACTCACCAGCAGAGCCTGTCACAGCTGTGTCAGAAGAGGTGCCTGCTGAGGCACTGTCTGATGGTGAGCATGTACCTTGTCTGCATTGTCACTTTGCTGCTAGAGTCACAGGGACTGCCTCAACAGCTGGCCTGCTGCTCAATTCCAAGTCACCTGCTGGGTATGTCATTTTCTGGGCAATAAGTTTATTCATCTGGAGCTTGCACCTTCAGATTTGGTCTATTTGTCAGTGCCTGATCTTGCTTACAAAGGACATGTGGACCCTGCACAGCCTCCTTGGGCACAGTGTCAACAATGAGTCGAAAGAGAGCGTGCTGAAGGCAGAGAACCGAGCATCAGCATCAGATCCTTTGCCTTTGCTCACAAACAGAGGCTTTTGGCTCATGGGACCCACATGGACACGAGTGCACAGTCTACCAGACGCAGCGCATGCCCTTTCAGAGACGTAACAACAGCTGTTTGTTGTGTACTTAAACATGACTGTGTGTACAGGTGAAGGCTGGGAAGGCTTTGGGGACGAGGGAACCCCCGAAATTTTGCCAGAAGCCCTTCACCCTGAGAGTGGGTCACCCAGTAAGGCTGTCAACCCTGCGGCTGCAGAAACCTCTGTGCCTGACATCACAGCAAACGACACTATCAGTAACAACTTGCCAGAAGCAGCGGCTGTGGTAGAGGAAGAGGAGGGCTGGGGAGGCTTTGATGACAACATCATTCTTGGGGACAGCACAGGCCCCAAGTCACCGGCAGATGGTGATGATGACCCGGCAAGTGTCCCAGAGGTTGAGCGTAGCGCAGAGCCTGTTCCTGACATTGAGCCGGGGGAAGAGGAGGAAGGGGGCTGGGAAGGCCTGGATGAGGATTTGATCCTGCCATCTAACAAGGACCTCCAGCCAGCTGAGAGTCAGGAAGCTGAGGAGACTCCAGCAGCCAAGAAGGCTCAGGCCAGTGGAGTGGAGATTCCTGAGTTGACACAGNTCTGCAGGAGCAGCCTCTGCTGGAGTTGCCACTGCCTGCCGCCTAAACTGCTTGAGCATCCTGACCACATTAGGCCAGCTCAAGCCTGATCCCATAGGAGACATCCTAGCATCGCTGCTACAGCAGTCTCTGGATGCTGCCACTGTACCTCCACAAGAGCTGGTGCACCAGTTGGTGCATTCNAGCGTCACTTCAGCATGCAGGTACTGCTGACCTGAACGTCCCAATGTTCATTGCACTGCGGCGCTTCACCTTGCTGTGCACTGTCATTCTGGAGCGCTCAATGCTGCACAAGCAGCATGACAGAGCCACTATGGGCGCTGTCGGACTCATGATTGGAGGTGAGCCGCATGTTAACAAACTGCCTTGTGTGTNCAGGCTTGATTCAGCTGTCTGTTACTGTAGATGTGTTAGACAATAGTGTTTCACAAACACGATTTGCGTACTGATTGCATATGCGCTATTGAGGGCCAGATACATGTATGCACATCTGCTTGACTTTTGTGTGTTGTCACGATGCTTGGCTCCTGCGCAAGTGCACATGTTGCATGCCTACCCAACGATGCATACTGGCTGCAGAGGCTGCAAGGAGAGGTNTGTGGCCTTTCGGCCTGTACGGGACCAATCGTAAACCTGGAAAACCTCCCTTCTTCGACGCTTCCAGACAGCCATGTGATCGATCTAATGGCGTTTGAAATTTCGCTANTAACCAGCTGGAATGCTGCACATATGCACCGGGTGTGCCAGAACTTTAGACAAGTTCGTGCATTCAACAGCTGTGTGTATATTGCAATGTGCATCAACATACAACATGGAGATATGGACGCTCAGTCTTGGCAGTTGCGCTTCAACAAAATGCAGAATGACAATATGCAAGCACAATGACAGTCACATAACTGCAGTGCATTTTGCTACACAGAAGCAGCAAACGATAAGGTGGAACTTCCTCAGACCATTGCAAATACAGCGTCACCACTTACCCAGTGCCTGTATGTCGTCTCACAATTGTTGTGCCGAGCTTCAGCAAAGCATACCTTATTCCCCGCCATTGTTGTAACTTCTGACGTGTCAGGCTTCCTCACGCGGGTCTGCTCGTAGATCTGGCCTCCTTTGGCAACAACAGCTTCAGCCAATCCATTGATGTATCTGATTGGGTTGAGGATTGCAGCACCAGGGAACTGCAAGCAGTGTGTATAGCCCCCGACTGATGGACTGCCGTCTAACTCCACCTATAATNGTTTTGCTGCTCACATACACCAGTACATAACAGAACTGATGACTGCACAGCCCATTCCATATTGACCATGACCTCAATCTGTAGGCGAGGTGAGGAGTTGCTACGTAAGCGCTGTGGCCTTGACTCGCCCAAGCCTTCAGTCAATCTGGAAGACCCCACCCTGCTTGATAAGCTGTTCAGCCTCTTCCAAGGCTCNTTCTGTATGATGGGCTGCTGGCAGCTGTTGTGGCCCTTGGGGAAATTGACAGGGAGGAGAGGAAAGACGCATCACGCAACTGTCCTGGCTCTTGTGCCTGGTGGCAATGCTGGCTTGAATGTCCAGCTATTGCTTGGATCACACCAACATTGATTCCCTGTTGTAATGTAATGGCCTCGCCCACTANTGTGACATGAGCTGGCTGCATCTGCTTTGGACCACTTCAAGTGCTTGTGCAAGTTGCAGGCGGGAGGTATGATGGTTTGATGAAGGCGGTGTGGCAGNCCTCGGCCCCCGCTGTGCATCAAGCTTGGTCAAGCTCTACAGATCCAGCAAGTACGCTTGTCTGGTGCTCTGCATTCTCGCTGCAGACGCTTCAAGCCAAGGCAGCACTTCTTTGAGAAGCTAAACATCCGTCCTGTGCGGTTATCTGCCAGCACTTGCCGTGCCTAGCGCTGTGTCTCTGCAGAAGATGCAACTTGCATGTCGCGCGCTCTGGACTTACTTATGACCCATAGCTCATCACAGGCCGTTTGCTGTCAGCTGGCTGCCAGCACCTCCTTCAAAGCTTTTGAGATACTTTGTGCGGAGCGTGAGGCCCGCGGCCTGGTCTTTGTAAGTTCTGATGACTCTGAGAAGAAGCTAGGGGACGTTAATTATGACAGGGATTCGTCATGGCAACATGAAATGGTGTCTGGTCTCCTCAGCAAGCTTGTGGCTTTTGACCTTGGCCAGCTTGCTGGTAAGACCCCATTTAATCACCTTGCTGGTCGCTTGTTGCAGACCTGAGCACCCTCTGCATGTATGCATCAAGCTTTTTTTTTGTAGGCAAGGAAGCATTGGCATTGCTGGGCAGTGGAGCATCTCNACACCAGCAGCCAGGTTCAGAGGAGTTTGCAGGGAGTCATGACCTTGTACCGGTCAAGCCTCCTGCAAAGGCTGCTAGGAGTGCCAAACAGGCGCACAGCAAAGGCCAGCCCAAACAAGACTCGCAACCTCAGCAGTTGGAATCTTCAACTTTAGCACAGACAGCTGCAAAAGCACCCAGAAGGGGCAGGAGGGGCACAGCTAAGTCAAAAGCACTCACAGCTGCTGCTACAGAGGCACAGCAGGGCACACCTGAGTTTGCTGCTGCTGCAACTGCCCCTGTGCAGCCAGCAGCAAGGGGCCCTGCTGAAAAGGGCAAGAGGGGCAACTTCCGGGGCACAGGGGCACTCGGGCTNACCCATGATTACTCATGTTGAGCCTTTCCTCCATCTCACTACGGTTAAGCTCCTTGGCTGAAATTGCTGCTCCAGCCGTAGTGAGATGGAAAGGCTCAACATGAGTAATCATGGGTCCTAGAGCCCGAGCGTTCTTGCCTGCCCCGACTCCTCCTTCTGAAGTAATTGGAAACATGGTGCAGACACACATGCAGCTTGCTGCATACAGCAACAGCTACTAGGGCCCTGCCTAGGGTGCAGTGTCACCACAGACAATCAGCAGCTTCGATGTCCTCTGTGAAGAAACATGTGTGCATGGCAAAAAAGGCAGCATTTCTTGGTCAGTCTTTGTTGCACTGGATGCAGAACACACTGATGGTGAGAGTGTGGAAGGTACAGAGCTGGGCAGAGACGCAGGAGCGCATGAAAGAGGGAGAGCGAATATATAGTGACAAGTTCCCCATTGCCNGCGAGCCACTTGTGTGGTGTTGCTGCTTGTCCTTTGCTTTTGTAGTTGCAAGGGTGCTGTGTCTCAAGTCTTTGAGCTGCCGCCTCTTGACGAGAGCTGCTCTTTATGAGAGCTGCTGCTTCTTGATGAGACCTCTCTGCATGCTCAACAGAGGAAGCAGGTTTGGTGTAGCTTCAGATGCACAGAAGCTTTTTTGAAAACTACTGGAATGTGCTTCCAGCCACTCACTGGCTCGACATGGTCACAGCCCAGCTTCAAACAGCTACAAAGCAAGAGCTGCGCAGTGTGGTCATGTGCGGTTCCAAGCAAACTCATCAGCAAAGTCCCCACACATTCTTCAAGGTTTCAGCATGTACACCTTCAGATGTTGAACTTTAGGTTTAGGATGTGCTCAGCTTAGACTACGTGTGCCTGACACTCTCGCTAGGACTAGAAGCCAGCCTTGACGCTTGTCCCACTGCATACACACGCACTGACAACAGACCTTGCGCCCTTGCTTCAGGGTGATTTCATGTACAGAGCCCGAGACAGGCACTCACAAGTCCAAGGGCAGTTGCAGCTGACACTGGTGACACTGCTAGCAGCGGAACGCAGAGCTGTTTTGAATGCTTCAAGTCCTGTGTGGTCCTGCAGACAGAGTCACCAGTTGTTGACAAAATGCATCATGGACCGCAGCATTAAGTGGTGTGAGTGAGGGTCTGCAGCATCAACATCACTGCAGTCTGCCACTTTCAGGCTGTTGCATGTTTGCAAGTTCAGTGTTTGTCAGGCTTGCAGCTTNGCTGTGCCACAACTTTCTGGCCTGGCCGCTGACATGGCAGCCAGGTGTGGGTGCTACGATGCGTGCAAGAGATGCGCGCTCGTGCACCCGTATTTACGGACGTTGCAACAGCATAGATCGGTGGCAGTTGAGCAATACAAAGCAAGTCTGGCAATACAGGTTTTCGCTAGGATATGTGGTGCTGCACTGCATCACGCCATAACCAACCTGCATGATGCTCTCCGGAGACCAGCAGTCCCTGGATCCAGCAAGTCAGCACTCTAAGCTCGAGAGTGCTTCTGCAGGCAGATGTTTGAACGTTATGTGACAGAATTTGTGTGAATGCGAAGCCATGTAAATGCTTACAAAGGACAGGCACAGGCATGTTGTTATGGAACTCGGACATTGTCNTACAGTCAGTAGTACAGTCATGGCTGCTGTGATTTTAATGCATGTCATACGCTTATCTCCAGCAATCGCACGTCGATGTATGTAGCAGCACTCAATTGTAGGCTTGTANCACTGGCTAACACAGCATCATGCATGTACGTGCCCGTGGCTTGGCAGTTGTGTGGACCAGGACCCACTGCATGAGTTATGCATGACGTGCATCTCATCAAGGTCACCCAGCAGTGAGTATTTGAGACTGGTCATGCATGTCAAACTACACTGTTCTCCAGACTTCAGGAGGAAAGTCCTGCCATATCTGTACATCTAATATTGCGGCTGAACATCATTGGCCTATGGTGCATCATGACAATCTTCAGTCATTGCAGTTGCAGACCTGATCCAGCTGCATCATTGCAGCTGCTGCACACACTACAGCTTCATGACATAGCTCTGTTGGTTCTGTAGCACACAGGCCCAAACACAGCTAAGAATTGCTCTGCATGTATCTGGTGTTCATATTTGTACGTCTCAATCACTGTTGCTACATGCAGGTCAAAATCCCAGTATGCATTGCGTCATGCGAGGTCTTCTGACTGTCAGCTTCAAGGCACAACCCAGCAAAACGCTGTAACCAAGTCAAACATGGCACACAGCAACAGGAACATGCCACATATTTACCAAAACCACTGCCACATAGGTGGTAGCGGAGGCCATTGAATGCTCAGCACCTAGAAGTGCAGCAAGGGCCGCAACATAGCAATGCCAGACAATCCAGCACCGATATCTTTTCTTGCAATACATGCAATGGCAAGCATCAGAGCCTACATGGTGACTTCAAGGTAAGGCAGGCAATGCAGCACAGACATACAAGCTTGACATATACACAGCATAGGTCTGGAGCATAACACAGCATGCAGCACGCTTCCTCAACAATGGCAAAGTCTTGGGTCATACGCATACAGCTTACCATGCTCTGAGATGTGGTAGTTGCGGTAGTGGCCCGTCTCAATGGGCCAGCAGCCCTTCCAGCCACAGGTCTTGCATGTATGTTCTGCCGAGCAAGTCCTGTCCAGCGCCTAAAGTGCAAGCAATGCTTGCTTGAGCCGACGGTGCTTGAGAAAAGGCAAAGCACCTCCACACACACCTTGTGCAGTCATGATGTGCAGCTCTTGTCATTATGCATCACAGAAAGACGCAGACATACACATGAGGCGCTATTTGCAACCTGTGCTGACAGAGCAGGGCTACAGATAGACCACAGCTTGCAATCCTGTTACACCACAGATGGCAACTGAGCAGTGTCAGCCAAAAATGAGGATGCAGACATGCCTAGGAACCAGGCAGTCACCTCGTAGTTGGAGCAGGTTTCATCTGGGATGCCGTGGTCCAGGATGTAGGAGTAGGCTGCTGTGGGGTCCCCCCCACTGCACCCATTGCTGCCATTTGCCTTCACACAGTCTACCAGCACCTGCATGCAACAAGGAAAGGGCGTGAGGCATGCATTGAAGAACCACATTGATGCATTGACACTCAGCACTGATAGGTAGGGNTGTGTTGGCTGGTTTGCTCAGCTGATACACAACAGGTCTATTACTGCTTTGGGACACTTACAGCACCATTGGTGCACTTGCAGGGAAGTGTACTGCACACTTAAACAGTCAGCGCCTGTTTGAATTGTGGTGCAGCTGGTGGCCAGCTTCAATCAGCAGCTTTGGCACAGCAGTAGCCTTGACCTACTATGCGCTGACTTTCACATCCTATGTCACCCAGCCTATATTTGCTGTGGCACCTGTCAATCTCCCTCAGTCCTGGACCATCACCACGTCTATGACTCACTGGCTGCTCCAGCTGGCACCTCAACCATCTAGCTGCTTAGCATTCCCTGAACACCCGCTTGCTGTTTTGGCCTGCGCAGCAATCACCGCTTACTATATTGCAGCTGGGGTCATGCTGGCTGAGAAGGGCTTCTCATTGTCTCCAATTGCCCCAAACTCTACACTGACTGCCCAGACACAGGCATATGCTGGTGAGCCCCATTCATTCTGCACCTTGTTGTGCTTCTGTATGTGCACAAATTCACCGGCACCTTGTACTCACAGCATGCATGTATGCCAATCTATGGCCTTGCACAGCCTACAGTACGAGTCAGCATGACTTGCACTGAGACCATATGTGTTCTATCCATGCTGCCATCCTGTGAGCCTTTTCCCATTTGTTGTCTCATCTTGTCTTGTCCTGTTTGTAGTGACACAACACAAGAATGCGCCAATTCACCGAATCTTGGATCCCTTCCTTGCAGGTCAGCGTGCACCCAATGTCTTGCGGACTNGTCACCAAAGAGCAGACACATGCTGATATGACAAATTTTGCTGACTGTAGCTGTCTCGCTCCTTCATGGCACGCTAAATGTGGAGTGTCATTATGTTACAGCACGAACCATGACAGACAACCAGAATGTTTGTACATCAGCTAGATGTGACAAGTAGCTGACCTTGACAAAGACTATAGCCATGTTTTCGCTGGGTTCAGGGCTATCTCGGTAGCCTGGCTCCAGTTGATGAAGGGTGTTGAGGGGCTCAAAGTGGCGCTTGGCCAGCAGGCTGGGCATGATCTCCATCAGCAGCACTGCCTGCTCAAAGTCCCCATCTATGCTGTGACTGCCTAGACTGATAATCTGCATCACAAAGCGCTGCTAGCGTGACACCGTAGACACAGCTACATGACATAAAATATTGGGCTTGCATGCGTCTTTGACTAAAAGGCAACCAGTGTAACTCACAACAGGATGCTGGAACTGTGTGAGGGAGTAGAATGCTGTGTACAGAGAGTGGCCTGGCTGGTGCAGCAAATGCCAATGACTGCAGCAAGTCTTGTAGGTTTTGCAGCCTGAAGAACACGAGGTGCGGAAGTGCCTACCCGGTCTGCTGATCATCGTCCAAGACATGCACAAATTTACAGCATGCACATGACTCATGAAGACACACAGCACAAACACAGCACACAAACAACACACAAAGACACACAACCTGCACATGACACACAAAGATGCGCAAAGTGCAGCTTTCAAACAAGTGTACGCTGTTTCTCTAGTAAAGGCAGAGGCTGTGAGGTGTACCTNTCGATTACTCGAAGCTGTCAAGCCCTCCACCATGGTGGGCATGACATCAAACAATTGATGCCATCTATCCACTGGCAGTAGTATGAAGCAAGTCATGCAAGCTGTGCATTCTGAAAGGGGCAGCGTGCTAGCACAGCCATAACCCACAACAGTCAGTGTGGCTACTATTTGACTGGCGCAGTATATTGTGATGCACCAAACTTTATGTGGACAGTGCAAGCAACAACACCTCATGCAGCTCTGATTCTGCACCTGTCATAGTCTGCCACAGCTGGGGCAGCTGCTGCCTTACTAACACTGCCGAGGGTGATGCTGCATCCTGCAGCTGCTGAGGGCCAGCCCTCATAGCGGGGGCACAGCACCACCAGCTGCACTTGCACCACACTTGACACATCACCTGCATTGCATGCATTGTTATGCTCTGTTCAAATCAGTCATGTAGTCCCAAGGGGGGATGAGAGAGGCTCACGGCTGGGCAACCCTTTGCCAGGGACCTGTGCACCAGCTGTAGGTATAGCACTCACAGCTGGTGTGTACACTACCCTTGCAACACAGCTTGCTTGGGTGCAGGTGCGAGACTTTGTTCGCAGGCGCCGCTGGCTGCGCCACCGTGTTAGGAAGCCAGCAGAGCCAAGCCAGTCTTTTGTCAGCAGACAATCAGAGGCACCCACAGAGCTTGCTGGTCCCAGTCTCTCCAGAGCCTCAATGGCATCTAGCTCAGGCACTGG
This sequence comes from Trebouxia gelatinosa, assembly GCA_000818905.1. Classification (NCBI taxonomy): domain Eukaryota; kingdom Viridiplantae; phylum Chlorophyta; class Trebouxiophyceae; order Trebouxiales; family Trebouxiaceae; genus Trebouxia; species Trebouxia gelatinosa. Next base: position 571,577 of record KN805369.1, on the reverse strand, counting down.
CCCCATCCCCAGCCGCCCTACCCACAACCTTGCTGCTTCTGGCAGGTCCGTCAACGGCAGCTTTACAAGTCAGCAGGGTGTCAGCCAGCGGTCATTGGGCAGCCAAGGTGCTGTTGNAGTGCACCGTGAACGTCATACCATTGCAGTGTATCTGCACATCTGACACATGGGAACAGCTAGTGGCTTGGAACAAACTCTCTCTGTCTGGAAGTGAACCGACAGATGCGCTTACATAACAGCTGCATCAAAGCTGGTTGCTCAGCAGGCAACGTGCTTGACCTGTGACCCACTACACATTGCGCAGACCAGGTCATAGCTACTGCTACATTGGGCTAGCCGTGACAGTCAGTATCGTTGATGCCAGCTTAGACCTCAGCAGAGACATGTTGGAGTCTTTGCCTAGAATACAACGCAATGCAGCTGACTGCCACTTGAGACTTCCCACCAGTGCAGTTGTGGAGATGGCAGTACACCCAGTACACGTGTCATCACATCAAAGACAATACTGCTGCATGCTGTATCAACATACAGTTCATCAGCTTGAGTGAAGACTGCACCTGGGCCAGCACTGCCACACAGCCACTGGTCAGCAATGCTGCACATTAAAGTGCTCAAGTAGTGATGCACGCATAGCTAGCACCATATACTGGCAGTGTCTGCAGCTCTGCTTCATGAAACAGACATCAGTGCGAGTCGGAATGCCTGACCTGAAGGTGAGCAGCACCAGGGCAAACTTCTGCATGGCAGGTAGCTTCATGACCTGCCACAGCTGCCTGTAAGCTTCTCCAATGTTCCCCTCTTCCTGCGGGTTCTTGGCATCCATCTCCACTGCAACATGCAGCAAAACAAAGTCCAGACATGCTGCCCCACTACAAAGCCGTGCCAAGCCTGCTTGCATGCCTAGATAACTGGCTGCTGATTTGCATTTGTAGCACACAGACTTCATGCGNTGGCTCGGCTTTGCAGCAAATTTGTTCAATGAAGGCTTGTTGCACTTCACTGCCAGGAGCATCTGCAGCTTTCATGAGCTGCTGCGCCAGCTGCGCCTCCAAATCAGCTGGTTTTGGCATCGAGTAATGCTCGGCGTGCAACTCGATGACCTGCTATCGAGCACACGATGCTACGAGCGGGTCAAAAGGAAGAACCATACTGAAGCCTGGGGGGACTTTGAACACCGTCAGTATGCACCGTCACAAGCGTTTCGACCGTAGTTCCTGTTCTGCTGCATCGCGGTCACTGCGGTCATCCTCAACGTTCATGACCGCAATGGTGACAACGCGCTACATGGTCCCACACACGGAGAACACGTTGTGCTGCATGTGGTTATTTGCGGGCAATGCGCTGGACAGCATCATATAGCCCGGTCGGCCGTGTGCAGCACTTGGGCTTGTGCAACTTCACCTAGCCTGTGGCAACGCGTGCCTGACGAGTTAAGCGAATGGGAGCTGGGCGGCGTACTTCGACGTATGACATCGATACGGGCGCAGCCCAGCTCGGCTTTGTGGAGAGGCAACGCAATTTGGGAGAAAACTTGGGCGGAGTGATCTTTGGTCCGTAGGTTTAAATGTTGACTACTTGGCTGCAATGCAATCGCTCATCGTCTGGAGCTGACGTGTCTACTCCATCACAGGGTGCAGTCACGATACGTACGACGAGTGCGTGTCGGGCTTAGTATTTGGACTGCCGAGACCACATATATGTTATGTGCAATACATTGTGCCAGGGTGAGTATCTAGATACAGTCCTGCAATTAGAGTGTGGAAAGTTTTGATGTTTGAAGCGCTGACACTGGCTGTATTGCAGAATGCCAGTGTTCCTGTACAACTACAGTGACCGGACGATGCATGGAATTTACAAGGCAGTCAGTGCAGGAGATATCGAAATCAACCCTCGAGGTGGANAACATTGTGCAACCAGCAAGATGATGCCACCAGTTACTGTACATGTTTGTTTGCAGAGTCGTTCGTCCAGCACTTGATGACAAAGTACAGCCGATTTGAAATTACACATCAAGCGCAATTGTGCGTGCGAAGCTGGGACATGGTGTGTTGCTGTGGTGATGCACCACGACTGGGATGTGTTTTGTAGCAACAGGTAGCAGCTTGTATAGAACTACCGGTGGGGTGGCACACACAATGCCAGGCTCTTGTAATGCAACTGAGTTGTCCTTGATTTGCACCCTAGTCCTACCTCTTATTATTAGCATGCACTACACGTCCCTTGGGGACTATTTGTTTTGACATGTCTCTCTGCTGATTGTAACCGAGCAGAGGCCCTCCAAACAGAAGGCAAAAATGTTTCAAAACACGCCTCATAGCCCTTTACATAGCCATGGCCAGTCAATCCTGCTGCACACACGTCTACAGCCAACCTAAACATTGTTGACACACACATCTCCTGACTTATGCTGCATGAAGCCCATACAGAATTGCTCGGGAAATCAGCTCATGTCTTTCAATTTCAATTCATCCGTGAGCACACACAGACAAAGGTGCACAATACACTGTGATGCAAATACCCTTGCAGAGCAGTGGCATACAAGCAGCGATGGCGGCGGCCAAGCTCAAGGATAGATNTGACTAGCCTTGCTTCCTGGTGCAGGGCAATGGAGAGGAGACAAAATTCTCAGCTGTCTGTGAATGTTCAGTGTGGTTCTGGAAGCCTGCAATTGTCTACAGGGCATCACCAAGCATGTTGGGATCTGCTGCTGCTGCTGCCTGGTGGGTGTTTTTGTGCATAGCCTGCGCAGTTGCAAAACTGCTGTGGGCATCTATCTGAGTTTCCTGCTTTGCTCCAGCTTGCGCTCTGCATCCAGCTCGGTCTGCATTGNAGCCAAAAGGCCGAGAAAGGTATGACTGACCTCACAGCCAACCCTGTTTGGATACAGTGAACCATCAAATTGGGCGGCCTAAAAGTATGGGTTGCAAAACCCTGTCAAAACCCTAAACTTGACTGGTGTATNACTGAACAGGCATACTATACGTCCGCAAACAAAGTTAATGCAGGACCTATGTCACCAGTGCCCGGTTTGCAGAGCTTGTGACAACGCTCTAAGCACATCGAGGTTTGAGACAGTCTCCAGACAAACTTGTCGAACCGCCATATGCTGCGAGTGAAAATTCACGTGTCTTGACGTGCTGTGCACTGCTCTTGTGTTCGGGCCACTGTCTTGAAAGTGGCTTACGAACAGCGTCATAGCGACCCCTCCGCATCCGTCTGTGGGGGAAATGATACGAATTCCCGTGTAGACTCATTTGGGTTTCTGTAGGATTTGTTGCACGTCCAGTCCAGGTCCAGTCTCTGAGCTTCCTAGCCCTTCTGCAAGCATGTCGCGTTTATGCTGCTCGGATTCTGAGCTTTTCGCGCGATGGTCGAAAGCCAAACTCCAGACAGACTTGTGTCTTAAGCCTGACAAAAACTCCGCTGGCTTNATCAAGTACCCTACACTGCTGTAACACAAATGTCACAGGTATGGGGTCAACCACCTTGCCACACAAGGTGTATGCCTGAGGCCTGTATACATCACCCTGACCATGGGACATTTGTCATCTATTTACACTAGGCGCTGGTTCACAGCAGCCTAAATCGGCACCACAATGATGACACAGCCATGACACGCTTTCTGTCATTGTGTAGCTGCAAGGTCAATTTTCCATTTCAGATGCATAACCTTCACGCTGTGTTTTGAGTGGGCGCCATAAAAGCTGAGTTGTCGCCCAAATGGTGAAGCTGATTCTAGCTGTCGCAATGGCCAGTGCTGTTTGCACAAAGTAAATGACTCTGCATGTAGTAAGCATTGGCTCATCTGTTGCAATCGATAGTGGGTATAACCCTGTTGCTGGTCCGTGTGCATCATTGTGTCTTTCGTAGGTTCACTTCCGCTTTGAGCGCTGTTTCTTTGACAGGGCCTTTTTGACTGGCTTGGGTCTGCGCACTGCCTTCTGTTCAGTCTTCAGCTCATAAGGAGTCTCACCAGAGTCAACGGCTTCATCAATCTTACTGCAGTGTTCAGTGCAGTCAGCAACTGAAGATGCGCAGGATGGAGGTGCTGCATATCAACCACGCTGCTGCCTTTGATACATTGGCCAAGCTAAGGTCTGAACAGCACAATGCACAACAAGTAATCGGCAACGGCAACTGGTAACTATGGAGTGAAATGCGCGATTACATATTGCAGTGTGCAAGCCTCCAGTACTAGCAACAGCTTGTTGCAGCACGAGGCGGTTGCAGCAACAGCAAGCTATAGAAACTGCAATTAAGATCATGTCTGCATGTAGCAACTTGCCGTTTGACCTCAAGATAGCTGACTGCAGTGAATGTTGCCCAGGACAATCCTACAGCTCCAATGAAGGTCCCAGCTGCATAAAGACACAGTGAGACATAAAGCTGATCCAATGACATGCCGCTGCATGTCATGCCGGTAAGCTGCAACGCCAAGCAGCTGTGGGCACGTACTTATGGTGAACAGGTCTCCCGGCATGTGAATGACGCTGAGTTCAAGCGGTGCCGTGCTGACGCGAAACCCTGCTCATAGGCTCGCTTCGGGATACCACAGGGCAGCAGCTCAAGCGCAGTGCACTGCAGGGGTGTGCGACCCGCGATGATCGACGCTCCGGCCNCATGTGTGTGCATTGCCCAGCAGCATGGCATGAGATTGTCCAACATATCAGTCAGAGTCAAACGACAGACAACTGAATATGCACAGGACACAGAACAGAGCAGAGGCTAATTCTGTGCTTCACCAGAGTCATATGTGTGCTTACCAACGGGTTACAAGCAGGCACTGTCCTTTTGTACCTGATGGATCGCCAGCACTTCAAGAGGGAGGCNGCCTCTTGCATGATACAAAGTGCTCTGGCAGACATGCTGCTCAATCAGGGATTGCTTCACAATGTAGTAGCAGCTGCTGCCCGACGCTTCTCATTGACCAGCCGAATTGTCAGACTACCAGGTCTCGCCTTGCAAGTAACACTGATGATCAGCTGTGCAGCGCAGCGGTCTCTACCCAACACTGTTTCTATCTTGCACCATAGCCTGAGCGATTGTACATATTGCCGTAATCTGTGAAAAGCTCTTGACCAGGATTGATGTCATGCACAGCCAAAAATTGCAGGTCAGCAGTAGTGGTGTCTGAAAATTCAGTGTTGACAATGTGGCCTACAGGTGGCTCATTCACATAAGCCATGCTCACATCAGTCAACAAGAATGGCAGTAAGGGAAGCAGTTGGGATGCTGGCTCTCCTTTATTGTCAGTAGGATCAAGCCATAAATTGTTTGAGATCTGGAAGACATATTGCTGACAAGCTGGCACTCTGCTAGCCTTTGCCACCATGCTGTTAGCTTTACGGGGCAGTCCTGGGTAACCTCCCACAACTGTCCCCTTAGGTATTGGTTTTATGGCAAACACACCCTTGCCTGCCACATGAGACTCTGCTACCTACATCACAGCTTATATGGACCTGTCCACAGCGTTTGATCTGCCAGTCGACTGGAGCAAGGGAGAGGTACTGTGAGACCTGCACTAAGGCTTTGTTGGACCAGCCACGGGGTCGCTCTTGATACGCAAAGAAAGCACCAAGCCCCAAGCAACCTATTAACTGCTGCCACGGGTCAAAGACGGGCACATATTCATGACCATATTCAGACAAAGCAGTGCAGGCGAAAGCCTGCTTGAACCCTTGGCGAGGAGCGGCACTTCCTTGCTGAGTATTCAACACTGTTCGAGAGTCTGAGTGATGACAAGTAGCATGTAGCTTGACTGTTCGCACTTGGAGTGCGTGCAGCGACATGCGAAGTAATTGTCCGCATCACAGATGCGACGCACGATGCGACGTGGGGCTACTCGAGCGTTACACAACATGCTGAAAAAAATCGACATGTATGCGATTGCATCCAACCAAACTACAAGGCTGTCAATCTCGAGCACCGCCTGTCTGTGTTGACCTTGCGGGCAGCTGCCTTCTGCTCCAGCCANGGACAGCGTGCCAGACAAACTGCTGTGCTGTCAGTGACAACTGCATAGCAAAGCCAAGAAGGTGAGACATTGTTGTCCCTGCAATTGCGTAAGCTTGGTGCAAAGCAGTGTCCGACTCTGCACTCAGTGGCCACCCATACATGCATTTTCTGGTTCTCAGCACCCATAATGGTCTTTCACAACCTTCACGTATGTGCCTGCTGTATGTTGCATACAATCAACATGGGCACGGCTTCTTGTTGACATGTTGCATTCAGGAACTCAGCTGATTGTATGAAGTCTGTGAGCTGTGACCTTCATGAGCGAAAGCTCATGAAAGCTCATGAAGGGCTCTCACATACTGTGCACTGCTACCTGACATGCACATCATGCAATCCTATGGTCTGCATGTCTGCGATTATCGTATCTGAGCAAGCCAAGGCGCCCTGTANTGTGAGGAGGCCTTCTGCAGCAATCCGGCCAGCCTTCTTGTCGGCAGCCGCCAGGCCCTTCTTGCGCAGGGCCTGCACAGCAGAGACACGTCAGAACTGCCCTGCCCCACCGCAGCTCAGCTTGGGCAGTGCAGCGAACTCAAAACTGCAGTGGTCTGTGCTTGGTCATGCTGGTGTGCTTTGTTTGTGGCACACAATGCATCAGAAGTGTGCATAATGCATTGAGGCAAGAGGAACATCAGGCAGGATGCTGTTTGGCATGTGTAGGCAAGCAAGGCAAACAGCATAGCAGGGAGCATGGCACAACAAGACAACCTGCCTGGCTGCATTGAGTTGCATACTTACCAGTTGGTGTTATACCCTGAAGAGTGTCAATGAAAGGTGCACTGGAATGCTTACATTATCTAAGTTTGATATCAAGGTTGCCAGGCCTTCAGAGCAGAACCATAGAGGACTGACAGATGTTTCAGAACATGAGCCAGACACCCCTGACTGAGCGCACAGCCTGCCATGTAAACCAGAGACTCTGCTAGTGACAACCCTGGCACTAGCCAAACTGATACCAGGCCCCACTTGGCTGCTGATCCTGCACTTAACCCATGCAAGCTGCCATAACACTCACTGTGCACCCTCCTACACTGATCAGACCTGTGAGTCTGATATGTCTAAAATCATGTTGCTGTGTTTGTCCTGGCCATGCGCATCTGACATTCCCACAATTAGGTAGTCACACCAAAAGTGGAGGTAAAGCTGTACCAGGCTGGCAGCAATGCTTGCCGCCTCACGATTCAACATCCAACGTTGACTGTAACGCTNAGATCTACAAGAGCAATGCCCTGTCTCTTGGAGAGCAGCATTGGCCGCACAACATCCTGCGCAACACAGCGGGCTCTGGACAGGTTCGTGCCAGCCAGTCAACTGTACTGCGAGGTTCCAATACATGCTGAATGCAGATGTACTGGCACTAAGGCAAGATCATTTGTATGGAAATGCACAAGGTGGGCCATAGGGGCAAGTACAGAGTCATTGACACCAAAGCTCTGTCCCAGCATACAGTCAGTAAGTGTGACTGACCTGACAAATGCTCTGTATGTACCTTTGCTGCCAGAGGTCATCTTCTGCTGAACACCTGTTGTGCTGTCCACTCGACACCAATCAAGTAGCCTTCAGCCTTGCCATAGGATCGCTTACCGCTGTGGAGATATAGCATGCACGGATGCCACTCAACATGAGCAATGCATGATGGCTCCAGCCACGTTGACTGGACCATTAGGTCATTCACGATCAACATCATTGAGACGACGAGACATGACAGCAACCAAGCAACATTGTCATGCTGTAGATTCGCACGCAGAAGACTACCATGTCATTGTTGCAGGGTGTCAGTGACATCAGACTGCTTGCAAAGCTGGCAGCTGCACGCACCCTAGTTTTGAGGTTGCCATAGTAGATGTCGCCAGTGTTCTTGTCCCACATGGCCCTCCAGCCAGCAGGCAGGCCCTTAGACAGGCCATCCAAATCAGGCTTGCCGNTCATCGGTGAAAGCCTGTGCCTTGGCTCTGTGATGAGTTCTGCCTCTATATTGCTATTGCGTCATTCTGTCTTGTGTGCAAATCTGCACTGNCGCACAGCCTCAGCAGCAGCCTGAAGCACTGAGTGGCCTTCAACAGCTGCAGCCGCAAGTACAGAATTACAATTCCAATTCNATACCTCCAACAGCAGCAGCAGCGGCAGTTGACAGGAGTCCTTTGCTTGAGCGTAGTCTGAACCAACCTCAGACCGTCAGAGGCTTTGGCCAAATAGCGGCCACCAGAAAAAGCCTGCCACCGTTAAGGAACCCCGCCCATCCAACAGGCCTCTGCAGCGGCGCTACTGGCACCCAGCACTGTGACTTAAGCAGTCCAGCTCAGCCTGCTGGCCAAAGCCCACCCATGGTGCAGCATTTACAATCAGCTGGCATCCTTCACAACAACCCACAGCAAGAGCAGCAGCGGTCACAAAGCCAGCAACAGCACTCACATAGTCATCAGCAGCATCCACAGTCCCGCGAACACCACGAGTGTGCACTGCTCGGCCAGGCATGCAATCCTAATGCAAACCAGCATTTGCCAGCAGTACAGCACAAACTCGTGTCTGCACCACTGCGTAGCAATGAGATGCAGTCTCCAAATGCGTTGAATGCAACCGCTGCCGATGAGCAAACACATGCAGTCCCCAGCGTGAGAGGGGACATGCAGCTTGGCCTGGAATGCGTGGATGTAGCCTCAGCCGATGCAAGTATGCATGGCTTGGCAGCTGCACGCCTGAGCGTTGACCCTCCTGCACTGCTCAGTCCAGCAGGCCAAGTTGCAGCTCATCAGCAAGCACAACCCCCAGCTCAAGATGCCTTACATGGAAAAAAACCTTTACAGCCACTTGCTGTGCAGCATGTGACCTCAACAAAACCTGCAGCCTCTGCCAAAAGAGCTGCACCTGCAGCACGGGGATCTGGTGTGAAACGCCGTAATGCAAGGTCATGCAAACAACTGTGGCTGCTGCTGCTGACGATCAGACAGACAACACTGCAGCCCAGGGCATGAAGACGAGCACTGCACAAAGAGCAAAGCGCCAATGCAGGCAGCGTGCTGCAGCGGTCATTGACAGCTGTTCAGACAATGACATTGCCAACTTTGACGGCAGCCCTCACAGTTCCAGGTTGACTCAGCAAAGAATGCCTTCAAGCACAGCAGNGTGGGCAAGTTTGGCTCCCATTCTGCATCGATGCCGCATACGTAGGCTGTTTGCAGAACATAGCTGCAGGACAATCAAGTCAGNATGCAGTGGCGCCTGCTGTGCACGCTGTGGATGTTGCTGTTCAAACTGAGCTGTCAAGCCGAACTGACCTNTGTGCCAGCTGGCCTTGCAGGGACTGCAAAGCACGACCATACCAAAGGTCGAAATTCTTTGTTAACTACATATCGATCATGCAAGAAATGAAGAGAATAAAAATGATTTCNACATGAGATGCAAGCTGTGCTGTCTGCATAGAGCTACCTTTAGCCGTGCTCTGTGACACTTTGCAAAGGACGCCATGCTAGGTACAGACAAGCCTCTGTGCATGCAGATCTGCGAGGCTTATGGAGCAAACAGGTACCCATTCCCTGAGGAGCCTGCTCGGCAGCGCCAGATGNCTGCAATGAGACCCCAGACCCTCTGCAGTTTGCATCCTCTTCATAAAGCCCAGCAGAATTGTGACATCGTGCGCCCACTAAACCCTTTCACCCAGCCTTTCTCAGCATGGCCAGTGCAACTGATGTGCTTCCAGGTAGAACAGCCAAGTTGCTCATTGGACGCTATACTACATGGCGGTACAGCAGCTGCTCACAAGGCAACAGAACAAACACTGCATGCCGTAAAGCATTGCCTGTCTGTGCTGAAGGTCCAGGAACACAGTCATGCATCACAGCAGTATGCTCTTGTAGTTGCAGCAGGACAAACTACCTGCAGCATCATTTATTTGGTTCTCTGCCTCATGTGCATGACGTATATGGGCTCTTTGCCTCCTGGACATGTGCTTCTTGGCTTTGGGCTTAGCCTTTTCAGCGCCCACTTCCAGCCTGCAGCCCCACAGCTCTGCAGCCTGCCTCAGCATCGAGGCATGCTGCTCTGCTGCATTGCGCTTCTCGCATCCTGACCCCNGGCTGATGAAACTGTTGAGGCAGCTGCACTGCGGGAGACAGTGGAGGAAGCTGGCGTACGGGGCACCCTTGAGGTGTGCCATCCAAACTTGCGACCTGGTGTTGGCCTGCTGTCCACATCTCAAGTGTATGTTGCATGATATGCATGTTTAGCATCGGCTGGCACACCTGATCGGCTGGCACACCTATTTATTGTTATTATTATGCATTGCGCAATGTGCTATGCATGCACAACAAAGCAAAGACATGCATGCTTGGCTGGGTTTCTACTTTGAGAATCATTTCGTTTCAGCAGCTATACATGTGATCATGCTCTAATGGGCCGTGCACGTTTGCCCTCGATGGTATGTGACAATGAGTCTGGAGTAAAGATAGCTAGCTACACTTATAGACCAAGGCTTGTCCGGGCTTTCGCTGCAATTTCGTTTATGGTCTCGGAAGTCGTTTCGGAAGTCTGCAAACCGCACAGCGCAGCGACATGCGCCCCACACTGCGAGCGCTCCCAGCGTGATAAGCTTCGCACCATTGAGAGCATCGCTCGCCATCAGTGAACTGCGCGCTTGAGCTCTGGACAACGTTGGCGATATCACCTCGACTGATCTTTGAGCANGGGAAACACGCAGCATACAGATTTTCTGTAATCACATCCTGCCCTCTCATCAAGCTCAACATTGTACTGATGACCTACTCAGTACCAGTTCCTAGGTGCCATTGCTCACTTGCTGCAAAAGTTGCTGCTGATGGGTCCACCAGAGAGCAAGGTGGTACTGACAGGTGCACCCGCACACAGAACACAGCGTTTCACCATTCTGACATGGAACATCTGCTGTAGGACATTGACAGACTTGGCTCACAAGTTTGGCAAAAGGTGGCAGGTCAAAGCTCCCCATAAGTATGGTGGCTACTTCCGCAATGATGCTGACCACAGAGACTACGTGGGCATTGGTACTGCAGCAGGTCAGTGCTCCTCACCTAGCATATGTCATGCAGATCAGTTGCAAGAGAATTGTGACACAGCCCTCGGGACTGTCTGCATTTAGCAGTGCTGGGCTACATCACAACATTTTCAATGCTGTTGCTGCCCAATGTGCAGTCTTTGCATGATTACAATTGCGAGTACTGTTGCACATGGCTGGCAATGCTGGCCTGAATCTGGTGCTCGCTTACGTCTGTGTGTCGGTGCAAAGTACAGTCCAGCACAGGTTATTGCAGCAAGTGTCAGCAGCAAAACCACTGGTTTGTGATGCGCGACTAGGATTCTCTGTGTCCTAAGTGAGTCATATTTGCTGGACTACACCTGCACATGCAGCTTGTGATTGCAGGTGTCTCCTGCTCATTTGCTGCTCCTATTGGAGGCCTGCTGCTTGCCATTNCCTAGATGCTGCCTGATTTGTTTCACCAAGCGTGTCAGCAACCTGATGTCCTGATGGTTCGCTGATTGGATCCAGAACGATGCATCAGCCACCGAACCTGGGGCATGTACTGTTGCCAATGTCCGACAGACAACAACACATGCAAAACAGAATCCTGTAGGCCTTGGGATCCTAGGACCAGCAGGGTGTGTCATGAGGACAGCCTTTGCTAAACATGATATGCTGAAGACTGCTACATGTAAGTCAACACTAGGTTTGTATAGCTGTCATACCTGGCACAGCTGCTTGGCAGTCCTGGCTGAGAAGTGGCCTGCTGAGGTAAAGATGCAGCCAATTGGTCCAAACCTCCAGCCGCCTTTTGCTCAAGAACTGGCAGCTGAAGAACAGGTAGCAGCTCGATCGGATCATGAGGCCTACAAGCAGTGAATCAGGCATCTGGTGAACATNACATAAAGGCTCAGACGCATGCACAGCTTGTCACAGCAGAATCCTGGGCAGGTAGCTGCATTTCCAGCTTGCACTGCAGTATCTCAAGTTCAAATAGAGCACTTGAGGGTGTTAGGGCCACAGTTGCCTGCAGAGGCAAGTAATCGTAGTAAGCAAGTGACACCTTCAACACACCTCTTCTAGCAGCTCATGCTCTGCACAGCTCTGGTAGCTTGAATGCCTCTGCTTATCAAATGACCCACACGGCAAGCTGTACATCATCTGATTAGGGCCCTGGCAGTACTCATATATGAGGGTAACCTGCATGTGAATATGCCTGATACGTTGTCAATTTGCAATGCATGTGCTGGGCCAAGACAGACTTTACTGGAGTACAATACAAACTGCGACAGGTTGGTTCTAGAGCCAGTCTTTATGCAATGCCAGATTGTCAATGTGTGTGAGCGCTGTGTTAGACAGCTGCATCAACAGTACGGCTCAGAGAATTCAGTGCAACACAAAGAGTCAGAAAGGATCGCAGGGGTCGAAAATGTATGCTGCAAATAGCTTGTCACTGTGCTAAGCTGGTCAAATGGTGTTGCAAGTATGCTTGACAGGCAGGGAGTGAGTCACCTCTGCAGGTTTCCCATTACTGGCAGGGTGAAAGGGGAACACAGCAGAGAAGTGAAAGTCTGCTTGTGGATGCCCAATGATGTCAAAGTCATGTTCTGTAGCCTACAAGATGTATCAAAGCATGTCAGTGCCTACACAGAAACATAGAGGTTGTTGCCAGACCAGCGCAGCACCTCTTACAGGGGTCTACCAGCAAACCTGTTTAGTCTTGTAAGCAGGAAATCGAACGCGTCGGTCATATAGTGTCAGATAGCGGTGATACTTCTCGCTTTCATCGCATATCACAAACTCTGCAGTCCTGCTTGACAGACGTTGGTTGCGTCTCGTACAAGCTGCACAGGTGGCTCTGATCAGTGTGTAATAGCTTTACCAGGCTGGGCGTGCATCTGCACGGATAAGGTAGGGCTTCGGAAGGCACGCAGTCTGCTGAGTGCCAGAGGTTGCTTCAATGCTCTCAGCNAGACACTTACTGCAGCAGGTTGTTTGTTCAGGGCACTGACAAAGCTGGCTACAAAGCACTGACAATACAAGCAGGCTAGGTGGCATTGCAGGTGAGTTNCTGCAATAGTGCTGTGCAGGGCAACACAGGGCACAAGTCACTGCATTCGTTGATTACATTATTACAGCGTGTAGTGTAGCTCAAGCAGCTAAGCTCAAGCACACAAAAGACTCTCCTGCCATCTCATGCAGATTATCAAAGACATAGTATTGATTGTCTCTCTTGGCCAATACAGCAAATGGTCTAGGCTTAGAATGTACACCCAAGAGCTGCTGCCTTGTTATGCAGGACATCAGAGGGCATGACATCTTTGCAGACAACCCATCAAGGCCTGCAGCCGGGGCAGTGCCTGGATTAANTATGCATGTGTTTCTGGTGCACGCACTACTGCCATAGTGCAAACCAAGATGCTCTGCACAATGCAGACCAAATGCTGACTACACTGCCATCGCTTCAATTGTAAGGGTCTGGAGTACAATGCATAAGCCGCTGCTTTATGAGCACGGAAAGTGTNGTGGCTAGGCCAATATGCTGCTCGTCCTTCTCCCTGCCAGCCAGCAAGTCTCGCACTTCCCTCTCACCTTCTCGGACTGCCTGTCAGATGAGGCACTGTCCAAGTATGTGTTCTGCTATGCAGAACTNGCTTGTTCACAAGATGTTGCACTTGCTGTTGTTTGTTGCAGTAACACGTACACTGGAGCCTCGCTTTTGGATACTGCATGCATGATGCGGGCTCTGTCACGGCAACCCACTCAGAACATGCACCACGTTGTCTGGACAAGTGCCTGCAAAGCTGTTGTGAGCATATGTGCAGCGTGCATGAAGACTGGAAGCAGTTGTGCATGCTCAAAGTCACACCAGAACGGCACAGACATAAGGTGTGGGTGTGCTCACGTACAACAGCCAGGCACGAAAGCATAACTGCGTATGTTGTGGTATTGAGACCTGCAGTCATTGGGCAGAAGGGTACAACTGTGATGTGCTATTTATGGTCCTTTCTGTAAGTTGATCCTTGGGCTGATCTTGTGCAGGTAGTGTTCAATAAAGCAGGTGTGNATGGCTAGGCCCACATCAGACTCCTTCAGAGCTGGCGCATCATTTGTGCCGTCGCCTGTGACTGCAACCACTTCTCCAGTCTTCTTCAGCAGCTTCACCAGGTTGTATTTGTCTGTTGGAGAGCTACGTGCCATTACCTGCACAGCCCAGGATGTGACACAACCCAGCTTGCAGTGAATTGTTGGTGCGCACAATGACAAAATCCTTGCTTGTNAGCAATCAAGCAGCACAACAGCATCATCAGTGACCAATCTGGCCACTTCCACGTCAATGAGCAAGTGAAGTTGTGTGTTGAGCACAAGTTCAGCTGTGCAGCACCCTGCACATTTGGGGAGTGTGCTTTGGTTGTAAAGCATNATTGTGCAAGGGCAATGGCAAGGGCAAGGGCAATAGCAAGGCCAAGGGCAATGGCAATCAGGTGCTACTACCTTGCTCAGATGTGATGTCCTCCATCTTAGACAGCCCTTGCAGAGCATGGTCTGTCACACTGTCCCCAAACATGACAATGGCAAATGACCCCTTCATGTCATCCAGCGTGTAGTCTGTGCCAGTCTCTGTCTGCATTTTAAAGTCTGGGATCTGCTTTGGCTGGGTGCCAGCATCCACCCTGTCCTGATGGGCCTGCTCTCTGGTTTGCTGCCCACCTGCATACAGAATACAGACGCTCCCCAGGGTACCCATGCTGGCATGTGCCCAAGGACGCAGGTGGCTAATTGAGCATATTTGTCCAGTGTTGCTAGAGTGGTTTTTGCAGAGCGATGCTCTGTGCAGCCCCTAGATGGGATAGCACAGGGAGAGCTACAGTTGACCTGTTCAGAGAGGGCAGTGTGCAGGGCGTTTGCAGGAGGCCTGATGAGACAGTTGAAGGATTGCTCTGGATGTCTTGGCTTTCACAAAACATGGATACATCAGCTCTCAGCATACTGTACATGATGGCTATAGTCAGACCATTGTCTCATATCAATTTCTATGACTTTCATGCACAGCTGCCATGTATAGAATGAAGTGAAAAGGGGGAACTGTTCACCTGTGTCTGCTGTGTGTGCTAACCGTTGTATGTGCTAAGCATTTTGTACATAGACCATCTCTGAGCAGATGAGTCTCACATGACACAACAGGACACGTTGCTGAGTGCTGTGACTGGCGACAGTCATGTTGCTGTAGGTGCAATACCATGCAATACCTGAAGGATTGCCTGGCAATGACACTGAGTTAGAGTTGGACCCAGCAAACAAGTAGAACATGAGACCAGCGCCAGCTCCAACCAAACCCCATGTGGCATATGGACCTGTGATGCCCTGCAGTCATCAACATCTGTAGACTTGCNTTTTTCATCGCGACATCAAGCCAGACAACATGCTCCTTATCAACTCACACATTTACCTGACTGACTTTGACGTCAGCTGCTTGATGGATGAACGTACATCTTTGGTTGGAACCGAGGAGTTTCGTTCGCCATTCTTGGATTACGGGGTGCCGTACAGACAGACAGATGACCTTGCATCACTGCTGTTGTCGTTTGCAACTCTCATGAGAGTGCAAGGGAGGTCTAAATTCCATACCATCCAGCAGATTTCCACTCGCACTGATGTGCCCCAGAGCATGGTTGATGTTGCTACAAGGGTCCTGACGTTGGCATCAGAGGAGGTCAATGAGCAGGATCTCAAGTGGTAAAACGTCTTAAATGTGAAAGCTTGAGGCCCTCATTGCAGTGTTGTGCTAGTGCAAATGAACCATAACATGCTGTACAGTGACCTGTCCCTATGTGCTGCAATATCAATGCGCTTGGTAGCAACTTCGGCTATGCAGAGCAGTGGGGCAGCGCTCAGAAGTTGCAACTGTAGAATGCTATCAGAATGTTTCAGCACCAACGTTGTATATATATCTGGCAGATTAACTGTGTTATGCCAGTGCTGGTATCCAGTGCGGTGCCTGCAGGGTATCAAAGAGCGCAAGCCAGTGCCACAGAGCCAGTTTTGTTGCCTTGCAACACANCGCAGAAAGGTGGCAAGCAGTTTCAAGATGATGGTGTGCCTGCTGCTGGCATGAAGTCCCAGGTAGGGACTGACCTGTCAGGCCTGTGCTNTAGGAGCACGTGAGCTGTCTTTGTCAGGTCTTAGGTTGTCAACTTGCCAATTCCACTCACAGCTGTGACTTGGTTTGGCGTGGATCTGCCTGCTGAGCACCCCAGCTTTCAGCGATTGCAGTCAGCACACATTGCTTCAGCAGTCAGCTGCTGCCTTGCATTAGATGATAGCACGTAGCTGCGCGCTTGTAGTATGGCGCATTCCCTGCACCGCTACAGCGGGTGTTTTGCCTGCTTAACAGCCACTGCTTGCATTGCAGGTACCACAAGGGCAGAGGACAGAAGCGTGCCTGAGAAATAACATCAGTGTAGGTGTCCAGTACCTTGAGGCATGGCTGGGAGGTATGGGCTGTGTGCCCCTGCATAACCTCATGGAGGATGCTGCCACTGCTGAGATTGGGCGTACTCAGGTGTGGCAGTGGATCCACCACAAGGCCACACTTGACGACAAGGATGTGTTGACGACAAGCCGCTTCAACCAGGTCAGTTTCTGGGGCAAGCGCAAACTTGAATGTTGCTTAAGTAAACAATGAATCGACAGATGTTGATGGCCTTGTTATGTCAAGGATGATTTCGACCAAAAGTGCCGTAGCGGTTGCAATAATCTGCATTGCTTGCTGTGTGCAAATGAGCATTGCCATCGGTCAGCATAACTGAATATGCTGTACATAGTCAGTGGCGCTGGCTTAAGCGAGTACGTGGCAAGCGCCTCTTTCTTGCATTGCTGCTTTGTAACCTTACTTACCTTTGCACTGGTCATGGTGTGTATTACCCTGTATTGGCTCAATTGCTAGCTGCACACAAGCTTTGCTGGGCTGCCGAAAGCTACCCATATTTATACCTGCAAACATAGCTCCAAACAGTCAGGTCACATCAGCAGCATTTTGTGCGTCTGCCCTCAATTGTCACAAGGCGCCAGTCAATTGTATGTCAGATGAGCATGTGAGTGCATGATTACGCTACATGGCACTGGAGCACCCCTCTCACGTCATGATATATGGGCATACAGGTCCTAGGTGAGGAGATGGACAAGCTCAGGCAAGAGAAGGGTGACAAGCGATACTTTGGAGGTCACTTTGAGGAGGCCAGAGGGCTTTTTAGCCGATTCAGTACTAGTGAAGAGCTTTCTGACTTCTTGACCAATGCAGCGTATGACTATGTGGTAGACATTCCTGTGAACAACACTCAGTCCAAGATGTGAGGCGGCGAGGCCCAGCAAATACGGCAAGAGCTTTGTTGGCAGTCGTTATTGATTATGATGCAGGTAGTTATTTGTTAGAAGTTTGTAGAACGTAATACCGGTGCCCATGCATGGTTCCGCTCCANACCTAGCTACAGCATGCATGCACTTGCCTCCAAGTTCATGGGATCCTGAATGTGTATGATGTCCTTACGCGTGAAGGGCTGGTCTGTCAGCAGGTCCTTCATGAACTTGGGCTTGATGTTCAGCTCCTGAACTGCCTCATACGCATATACATGGCCAGAGGGGCGCACAGCCACAATGTGTGTGCTCTCTGTGAAGACCTGCAGACTGCACCAATTTGCTCATGCAGAACATGTGATGCTTCATCATGCTGACGCTGCCGCATGGACACGTCAGCATTGATGCATGGCTGACATTGCAATTTTTGCGTGTGAAATTGAGCTGCCATGCACTAAAAGAGGATGCTCCAGCCAGGACAAACTAGCACAAACGTCACTAGACAGCTGCTGCGACGTCACTAGACACATGTCACACAGGTCTGCAACGTGCTGTGTGTGTCAGCCAGCCTATGCATCAATGACAGCTGCAACACTGCATAAGCTGTGCAGACTGCGTACAGGCACTGCATACTTTTTCCAGGTGTGTAACACTGCACACATGAGGAACGCTGTCTTGACTTCTTGTCAGATGTTATTTTACTCGGTTTTCTCGGAAACTTCTTCGACGGTGCAACAACTGCATGTACAGTGCTGATGTTACCTTGTGTAAGATTGGATCATGGTACTCGCCATCAGCGTTCTTATGGAAGTGCAGCTGGATGATATCTTTCAGCAGCAGAGGCTCGCCCGAGACTGGATGCTTCTTGAACTTCTGGATGTATGGTACAATGTTGGTGATGTCGTACACAGTCCCATCTGATGTACATGCCTGTAAGGACCAAGACAGACACCATGTCAGGTAACAAATGTCTGGCGCAACACAGCAGGAGCATGACAAGAAGCGTAAGGCCGGAAGCAATGTCATGCTGAGTGTGTACTGAGGGGCCAGGTGACTATGCTTACTGGGTCTTCAAATGGCGTAAACGAAATTGCACAGCAATGAAAGGGAAGTCGTTTGAAAGGCAGGTGGCTTTTGTCCTTGAAGCCGCCGCCTTCTGTTCTCCACTCTGTTGCTGTTAAGTAACTGCAAGTGGCAACAAAGCTCAGCTGCTTGTGCCAAATAAAGCTGAGTACTCTTCTAATAACCAGATACGTGTACGAGAATATCAAGAAACATGCAGGACAATGTGAGGTCTCACCCTCGATCTTTTTGTCGCTGTTTGCCCATCTAAAAGCTACAGCTTATGCGAACACTATATGCCAGTGAGTCGAACACGCTGGAAACAGACAATCAGCTGTTGCGGACTTTCTGGTCAAGTCGAAACAATGGCAGGGACACACACGGGTCGAACAATGAAATGGAGTACGTTTGGCGCCTGTACGTAGCAGTTTCAGCGCTGGTAACGACACTAACAGTTCTCGAGTATATCGTTCGTATCTGTGTTACTCATTTCACGGAAGCACAGCATGCGGAGCACGACAAACAGTTTGTGGATCCGTGATGCGTCGGATCCCGGCACCTGCGACCAGACCTGCGACAGGACAGTCGTGGAAAGCAAGCGCGCACAGCGCACGTTGCGCGGTGGCTTTTGTGCGAACTGTGTTGTTGTTCATTCAGCTTGCAACTTGNCAGCGGTGTCATTGCTGAAGGCTGCTGTGCCGCACTTGACTAAGCAGAACCACATGATGGGCTACATAAGGCAGAGTGTGCAAGCTTTGCACAAGGACAGCAATGTGGAACCCATACCCTCCCTTCCTTAGCAAAGCTCTGACACTTCTTTGAATGTCATGCATACAGATCAGCTCAGTCACAGTGACACTAAATTACGCCCGCCATGTGTGTTTCATAAGCAACAAAAAGTATAGCATCAGGGTTACAGATGAACACCTGTAGGGATGCAAGAGTAGCAATGTCATGTCCAAGTTGCAGCCAAACATCAGAAGGAACCAGCTGGTCACGCATGAGGTCTTCAAAGTCCACTGCTCTGAGGTGCTTCACCATGTGCAACTGAGAAGAATGCATTGCTGGACATTTCAAGCGACACTTCTTCAGGCAAAGGCATTGCAGCTTGGGAACAACTGCAAACAGTATGAGACTGCTGTCAAAGCCTAAGCTGGTGCTTGGGCAGTGTGTGAGCATGCTACCAATGGCTGGACTGCAAAGCTGCTCACTGCAACAGCTATCCCCAAGCATGCGCCAACTTGCAGACTACATTGTAGTCCAAGCCATCATGATAGTGTTGGCATGACAAGTCTGCCACAAGCAGAAAGTGCACGCAGGTGCTGCAGCCAAATGGCGTCAGGTGTAAGTTGTCAAATCTCCAGCATGGTTTGTGCACTTTCATTAGAGATGCATCATGCGCTTGACGATTTCCTTCTTGGCTGCCCGAGCTTTGGCGTCAACAGAAGCTGCCTTGCACTGGGATGGAGACAGACTAAGTGGCTTTGCAGCCAAAGTTGCTGCTGTATNACACAATGCGACATGGACACGAAGCTGCTGATATTTACATTGCTGCAGTGTTGTCACACTGGGCTTCAATTATCGATGCTGCATTTGTTGACCTGCNCTGATTACGGTTTCACACAATTTGCCGGTCAGCAAGAGGTGTACAATCCCAAAGAAGGATTCCTGGTCAATGACACACTACGCTTCAATGTCATTGTGAAGACAGACCGGCATGAGGATCTCAACTATGACAGCAAGAAGGTTACAGGCTATGTAGGCCTCAAGAATCAGGGTGCCACATGCTACATGAACTCACTGCTGCAGACACTATACAACATCAACTACTTCCGGCAGGTGAGTGATATTCTGCTGGTATCGTAACATGCTTGAGGTATGTAGTTTACACAAAGTGTAGGGCATCCCAGCAAGGCCAGCTGTCATGCATGGCACAACATCTAAATGCCTTCTGTAGTATGTATTCACGCACTTCAACATCATTCATGCGCCTCAACAGCACAGAATCAGAAAGCTGGTTGGCAGCATTCCGGTCATTGAGCTACGGAATCTACGCAATAGGCTTGGTTTAACAGGGGCTCTCTGTCAGCTTGACTTGGCAGGTGATGGTGCTGTCAATGCAGGCAGCCTGACAAGAGGATGCATGTGTGCAGGCTGTGTACCATATGCCAACTCAGGACCTTGAAGTGCCAGCTAGCAGTGTTCCGCTAGCACTGCAGAGCACCTTCTACAAAGTGAGTGCAAAGCAACACGCTATTCACTGCCTTGTCCTGGAAGTCCAACATATGCTTGCTGCTAACTTTACAATATAGACAATATACACTATCTGAAACACCAGCATGAGCATGCATGGAGGCGTTACAAGGGTAGCCTGCAAGTGTGACAAGCACTACAAGCTGTGGTCATCATGTGCTAGTGCATTCGGAGTGTGGCATGATCCAGTCTTTGAAGGCATCACATGGGCCCTGCATGGGTGTGACAGTCCATTGCTGGCTGCTGCAGCTGCAATTTGGCGAGAACAGCGTGTCAACCAAAGACTTGACCAAATCCTTCGGCTGGGACACCATGGATAGCTTCATGCAGCATGATGTTCAGGAGCTCAACCGCGTCCTGTGTGACAACCTTGAAGAGAAAATGAAGGTCAGCTGCACTGTGGCTTGTCCTGTTATGCTCCTTGCACTAGNAGCCAACAGGTGCATGCATGGGTTCATGATTTTGATCACCTGTGACTTTTACCATATAATGTAGTTGTGTAATCAAGCAAAGGTGATGCACTGGTCGTACCGTAGACTCTGCAGCAGACTGCAGCCTCTCAATGAGGGCAGCCTCAGCCTCTGCCAGCTGCTCACAGGCAGTTAGATTGCCCTCACTTGGGCTCGGCATTGCCTGACAGGCTGTCTTCACGCTGTGCCATGTCTGCAGCATGCTTGCCTGAGCCTGCAGCACCGCATCCTGCAAGAAACAGAAGAAGGTGGTTACACAGCAACACAGGCTTGGTGAGAATGTCTGTCAGCATGTGTGTGCAGTCTGTATACCGCATTGAGTCCTGTGTGCAGCACGCTGAACTGGAGGCAGCTGCACTGTGTTTTGCAAACAAGTAGCAGGCTTGGTGATGTGTATGTGTCGATTAACTCCTGGATAGCTTGCAGTGCATTGTGATCCTAGCAGTGCTACTGGTTCTTGTCTTTCAGCTCGTGTGTGCAGTCAGCTTGNCAGACTTTCTGATTGGCTCAGCAGGTATGGGTGGACACCTTGCAACCCTTCATCACCTTCTTGGCTTTGTGCTTTGTGGGGGCTGCAATGAAGCTGTGTTGTGCAGAATATCCTTTCAATCAAATTTCTGGAAAGCTTCCAAGTTTCTGGAGCTCTGCTCAGAATCCCCATCACCGACAAGAAAGGTGTTACCTCTGGAGAGGTCTTGATGCACATTGACACGGGTGGATATCAAGGTATGTAGTGTGGCACCATCTTTGCAACCACACTCATGTGCTTGCTGTGTGTTTAAAGCAGATGTGTAGCAAATTGCTGCAGACATGTGCTTGTGTTGGGCAAGAGGTGCACCTCGAGTTCCGTAAGCCTTTCTTTAGCTTGACATTCACCTCTTTCATCGGTCTCCCTTCGCTGCAACTGCATGTTGGGCAGCCAATTGCATTGTGCCTCTACCGCTTGTCATCCCATGACACCCATTTTGTTCTTATAACAAAGCAAAATGTCCTGTCCAAAAAGAGCTCTCATCTTTCGGCGATGTTGTGGCCTTACATACATCTGTGATGCTATTATTGCTTGATGCGGTCAGCGCAGCCACTTGTTTGTGCTGTTGCTGCCATTGAATTGTGTTGCTCACAATTGGTTGTGATGCATGCAGGTCAGTAGCAGGTGCTGGCACAGGGTATGAGGGTAGCAGGTCTCAGCTCTGGCAATATAGGCTCCAGCTCCAGAACTGCCAATGGCAGCAGTGACTATAGAAGCAATCGCATTGATGACATTGAGCCCTCCGTATCTATCATACTCAAGCGCCAGATCCCAGGCTTAAATGACATGTTGTGTCATGGATNGCAGTGCTGCATGATCTGCTGTCACAGCACACTTGCATATGTGACAGATTTCTCCAGTGCCCTGTTGTGTATCTGCGGCACCTGTCACCATATCAAGTTTATCGTGCTGTAGACTGTGGTATGACAAACACATCTCATGACAACAGCAGGGGCTGCTGTCTGCCAACCCCCCTGTGCACTTGTTTCGGTGTTGCATGCGTGCAGTACTGTATATGCAACATCAGCTGGCATTCTGTCCTGATAAGTTGTGCATCTGGCATCATAATCAAGCGTGCCAGCAAGCCAGTGGCCAATCAGCTAGCACTGTGCTTCTCGCATGCAGTGTGTGTGCTGATGCTCCAGCATGTCACCTGCAGCTGGCGCAAGCGCTGTGGTGGCCCTCAGTGACGAGGACGCCCTTCAGAAAGCTTGCAAGGAAGTAGCCAATGAGTCCGTCAATTTTGTCTGGACCCAGCTGCGTGCCTTGGGCACCTTCCTGGGTGTGAGAAGCCAGCATNTGGCCTATGCACTGCAGCTGCCAAGCAAGTGCAGCTTACATGCTTTGGCAAGCACTGCTGACTTGACTCACATCACACAGAGAGAGAGCATGCTGCTGACACTGCAAATGGTCTCTGGCATCAGCACCTGATGTTGCATGTCCACTTCGCGACTCATGCAGCCCTGCCTCACATAGTGACAATTTCCAACAGGCAGGAAACATTTTGATCGACAAGGATGGCACAGTGCTGTTGGCAGACTTTGGTGTGGCAGCCACAATGGAGCGCGGAGGCACATGGGGCAATCAGCAGATGTCGCGGAACACCTTTGTAGGCACGCCATGCTGGATGGNTGACTGCACCTGTAGCTATCTGTTGTTGGGCCTGTTACAACAGCTACATCGTAGGTCAGGTCGACTTTCCCTGCTGGACACTGACCCTGAACGGCTGCCATGCTTTTCAGCTCACAGCTGTAACACCAACTCACAGCTGTGAAAAGCTGCAGCTTGAACAGCATGTACACAGACCAAACAGAATGGCGGCAAAGCCATAGAACAGAATCAACAACGTATGTCACTTTTTCCGTTGAACATGTCTCACTTTGCAGCATTTCAATATGCATGCCTATAATAGCCAATAATTGCAAGCTGCTGCGGCGGCACCATGCTGGAGCCATAAGTTCAGTCATCTGATGGTAATTTCGTATCCACGTTGAGCTGTAGTCGTAGCTTCGATCTTGAAAACAAGCGTCTGGCTTGAGTCAAGCGCAGCGTGCATGGGCAGTCCACACAGTCTGGTATGGTGGCATCACGGTTGCAATTGCTACACTTCCTCAATGTGCTTCCTCGAAGTACCAGCCCTGATGCTCCTGCGGTCATCAAGGTACTGGATCCTATGCAGCTGGTACAGCCAGTACAGTGCCCTGATGATGTAAAATTACACACGCTGTCTGCAGCTGTGCGGCTTCGATCTGAAAACTCCGACGCTCACCGAACGAATCTCGGTACTGTATGTATTTCCCGGTCACCTCTCAGCAGATGGTCTTCGCTTTTCTCTGTCTAGGCTTTTTGAGGTATGCTACAGTGCATCTTGGTATTGACGCAAGCAATGCTGTCGATGAAAAACAATGATCATTCTGCAGAAGTATCCTGTCCTGTGTGGACGGCTAGAGCAAGCGGACAGTGGCCACCAGCTTGTGTGTAATTCAGCAGGTGAAAGTTTTTAATCAATGCTGTTGGCTTTGCACGCAAGCAGACCTAATGGTGCAGGCTGGCAACCTGTTGTCAAACGTATGTGTCCTTTGACTTTAGGTGTGCCCGTATGGGAAATGTCGCAAACCAATGAAATAGATGTCAGCGATTCTGCACTGGCCTCTCATGTAGAGCAGTACACNGTCACCGCCCTGCAGCAAGGGTTTGAGCTTTAGGGTTTCAGGGCTCAAATAGAGCTGTATACAGACTCAAGATTCCATGTATTGCGCAGCGACTTTTACTGAATATCTTGAGTACCATCTCATGTGTGTGATGGACTTCATTTGGTGTACGTCTCCGTTGCTATGGCTTACCTCCATGAACTCCAGGACCAGCATCGTGTTGCCATGCCAAGGGCACGTGCCGTAGAACTGTACAATGTTCCTGTCAAAACTGAGGGACTTCAGAATCTCTATCTCCTGCAGAAGCACAAGCTTGCTTGTACAGCTCTAGCTGACTGGCTTACAGAGACATCATTGGAATGCCTGACAGTATGGCAATCACTAGGTGACAGTCCAACGTTGCATGTGGTAGCGCTGCCTTGGAGATGGTGCCTATACCTCTATAAAGCACATGAGGCGCATTGGGATGTTATGTCATAGTTGCCCAGCCTGTCTGTGGCATCTGTGCGAGCAAGCAAAGTGCCTGACCACACAACATTGGCGAGAATGCTTGGCACATCTGTCTCCAATTTTACTACTTGCAACATTTGCTACATACTAATATTTGATGTGCTGCACTCTTTCCTCCCTGTCTGCAACCATTCTGGGCCACAGCATTACAAGCATTTAAGACATCATTCAAGACAATGGTCATCAACCGCGTAGGTAGGCTCAACACTGCATTGACGGTGTGTCTGCAAAGCGCACCTGTCTGAACGAATTGACATGATAATGTGTATCACCCAGCAGCATCTTCAAGGCAACATCTTGCACTCCGCCCCTGAGCCCTTTCACTACCTGAAAGGAGCAACACTTGACCATGAGACATGCAACAAACACAAATCTCCACTACACAGCGGACATGCTAGGTAGAGAGCGCCTCCTTGCTCATACACAAGCATACATAGCTGAATACACAAACAGCCTCAGGGCATATATAGCAAAGCCAAGGGACCATAAGAATGACCTCTACAAGACTTTGCTACTCCACACATGGGTATGGCTCGTGTACAGCACACCGTCANGTGAGGCCTTGTTGCACCACAACAGCAAGTATAGCCCTGGCGTGATCGCTATTGCAGGGTATGATCCAGCTGTGCTGGCCATCTGGCATCTGCAGGTATGACCTGCTCCCAGGACCTGTAAGCTTTTATTTTGGGTAGACTAGGATGCACTGTACACATATCATGTAGTGCCTCTCCTCTCTGCAGACTATCAAGTACAAGCAGAATTGCACCCAATATGCTCACAATATGTCAATACTGAAGAGGCTGCAAACTTGTACCCAATCTCGTGTTTGCATCTGACAAAGGCTGATGCTGCTTACAGGCCAGTCACAAACTTGCTATCTTGCTGCTGATGCACGAGTAAGCCTCTCAAATTGCTGCATGACCATCTGATTTGGCATTGCTGGATTCACTACTCTATGCAGTCCTGTGTTGGCATGTCAAAAGGATTGGTACCCTGACCACAATTTGTGTATGTAGCCAATCAGCTCGACAGTCAGGCAGCAGCTGCTGTGCTGACTGGCAGCATGCCCTTGCTGGCTTGTGTTGCCTTTAGGCTTTCTGCACAGTGTGTGCTGAGACTCTGCCTGTATGCAGACAGGCAAATGCATAGACCAGCTGGCGCAGCCTCCAGGAGTCAAGCACGGCATGTGCATGGCTGTGCAGCTGTACACCCCGCCAGACTCAAACAAGCTCCATGCTTTAGTGGGCTATGAAGACGGCGAGCTTGCTGTGTGGAATGTGTTTGATGGACAACTCCTTGCCAGTAGGCATTTCCATGATGAGCCAATCATGGCTCTTGCTGTTGATGCCGCTGGTTCAGGTCAGTAGCACAGTGATGCACGGTGCCATGGACTATGCCATCCCAGCAGTGGTACATGGGGCTGACAGTTGCTTGAAAAGCCTACTTTATGGTAGTCCAGTCTGAGCAGTCTGAGTGATCTAGCCCACTGAACAGTTACTATTGTGCCAGAAAATGCAGCTTGTATGGCACACTGCATCCACAGATGGCACCCTGACCAAACTTTGTTATGAAATGAGGAAGTCAGTCATATACAGTGCATAACAGCCACACAGCTTTTATGCTTCCCACCAATCTGTCTCGGCTCGTATCTTCAGAACACACCACAGCTAACATGACAGGTGGCAGACTCTGACATATACCAGCCAGAGGTAAGCTTAAGATTCATTGCTCCCTGACTTATAACGGCATCTGCATCATCACTGCAGCAGGCTGTTCATTGCATTCTTGCAAAGCGATGTTACAACAGAGGGAGCTCCTACATTGCTGGACACGTTGAAGCTTCAAAGTCACCCAAGTTTCTGTCATCTTGTAGACAACGTTCAGGATCTGTGACACTGCAAGGTTGAATTGATTGCGTGCACGTACAGTACAGCAGCCAAGTGAGCAGCAAAGCTCAGTGCCAATGCAGCCTGCTCAACTGTAAGGCTGTGGTGACATGCAGGAGGTCTTTGTGCTGCTGCTGACAATAAGGTGCACTGGTTCCGGCTGCATCCTAGTGAAGTGATCCTTGAACGGCAGCACACCATGGAAGTCAAGCAGCAAGGTATAGCGGATCTGGCAATACGGCAGGATCAGCGGATATTTGCGACTGCAGGTTGGGACAACAAGATTAGGATTTTCAACTACACAAAGTGCAAACCACTTGCAATTCTGCAGGTATGGCTGCCTTTGTGCTAGTGTTGCTTATGTAGGTCAAGCTGGAGCAGACCAGCATGCATTGTTGACCTGACTCTTGCATTCTCTTGTGAGTGTAGTGAGCTCAGTGAGGCAGAACACAAGCAGGTTGCTGGTCTTTTACAGCTGTACTGTTTTGAGTCAACAATACAGGTGGAAGTGGGCTATAGTGTTTCTAACTGTGCGACATGTGTTTGCCTGACAATTGGATGCAAAATGTGTACCATGCGTAAAGCTAACTATATCGTTCCTACAATCCTGATGTAGGCTGTNCTTGCAGCACCTGCAGATCTCGCTTATTAGAGCAAACAAAACTGTCGTTACTCATTGGGTTAGTCATTCGAGCTGCTCTGGCACGGGCTGTGCATCGAAGTGCAGCTGCCGCAGCGATAATTGCCAGACCATTTACGGAGCAAATCAGCTTCAACACTTCTTCTCCAGCGCAAATACCGGTACAGTAGAATCATTTAAATTGCGGATGCGCTAGACTTGCCTAGTCGATTGTTGTGACGTACGGGAAATACTGCGAGAGTTCTACGAGTGAGCGCACCAGCCACTTGCGCGTGCTTCCCTACGACATAGCATACAGCGCGTCGAGCAGTGACTTGCGAAAGCAAACAAAGCCTCAGTGAGGCCAACTTCCGACTGTTATGCTGCTGCGTGTCGGTGTCTTGCGGCACGCGCAGTCCGACCCACGAATGAAGCATGTGCGATAGAGGCACAGTCAGTCGTCACCGCATGTTAGCAGACTTAGCTTCTCATGTAAGACTGGCTCACACTGTTATACTTAGCGAGATTCTCACCTCGGGCTGCAGTGTTGTTGTGACTGCACGAACCAGCACCAGTAATGCACAACAACGTGTCAGTTTGTGCAGGTCGTACTTGTTTCGGTGTTGAGCTTTCTTCAGCTGAGTGTGGTGTTGAGCCAAACCAGCCAAACCTCAGGTAGCTTTTCCTGCAAGCACAAACACCGCAGACAGATCACCCGATGTTGACCTCACACTTTCATTGCAGTTGCTGGTCTACTTGGGTTCAAAAGCCAAGTCCAGGATCCCAGCAGTGTCCTGGCTAGCTGGCAAGCAGACGTCCCACCCTGCAACACCTCCAATTGTAATTTTGGTGCAACGCTTCCAGACTGCAACTGGGCAGGCATAGCATGTGAAAACTGGCAGATTGTTGCTCTCACTGTGCCGTGCACACCCCAGCCCAGCGGCAGTCCCGGTGACTGTGCCCTGCACACCAAAGTTGGGGGCTTTCCCCTGAATGCCCTCACTCACATCACCAGCTTGAGGGCTATTGACCTTGATGGCAATGCCCTGGCAGGCACATTGCCTGATGCCTATGCTGGCAACTTGCAACNAGGGGAGATAATGATGCCAGATGACAAAGGTTGCACATGTACATACTTTGTTTATTGCTTTCACTACGGTATGTGTCAGCTGATGCCACAAACGTACCACAGCAACTACTTTCGCAGTATATTTGTGTGATGCCGTTTGGCACAACAGTCGTGTTGACTGAGCGAAGGTTGTAGACAGTGAATTGGTGGCAAGGCTGCTGCAGCCGACTGGCGTTTGTAACGCCTGTTTACCTGCTATCAAAAAAGGCCATAGCAAGGTAGGGAGTATGGGCTAGCACACCTGCACTTCCTGTGTACGCTGTACGTGAACGAAAGCTGTACAGAGATGTGCAGGACGTTCGTGATCTACAGATGACGGCAGGGCAACGTTGCTAGGTTGTGCAGCTCGTTACAAGCGTGACTGCACCTGTATTTTTCCCAAATGCGCGTTCTGCCTCTGGGCAACCATCCCGTGCGACTGCCGCATTCAGCGCGTTGTCTCGGTCACGTAAACGTCGGTCTCGGAAGGGCCTCTGTCATCAAGGTCTTGCGAGTGGCACCCCAGAAGCGTGTTTTTGCAGGCAGCGTGCGTGCTGCAGCAACACGTGAAGCGACAACTGTCACAAAAGGCAAGCTTGTGATGATGAGCACTGACAAGAAGACCAAGCCATGCATGCATTGGCGAGGGAGCTCCATGCAATTATGGCTAGTGTAAAGCCTGCATATGTGCTGAAAAATTTGACATACAGCTTGTGCCAAATGCAGAAACCCTTAGAAGGCTTCAAGCTGCACAGTTTGATGAGGCGTCCATCACAGTCAGGTGCACAGCATCATGTGTGTCTGAAGTGGTGAAATGCTCACAACAGGCACTAGTACTCAATGCAAATTCAGTCTCAAGCTGCAATGTTAAATCAGATGCACATGTCCAGTTGTGCCTGATTTGCAGTTCCTGACCGTCACTAGAATAATATGCTCTGCGAGCATACTTGCAGTTCTTGTAAACATGACTGTACCTCTACCACCCATGGCCATCGTCTGCACAATTCACAATTTCCTCCAACACTGTGTGCAACTTTGCATGCTGCACCGTCTGCAGTATGACACTTCTTGTTCTAAGTTATGCNTTATGTTGCTGACAGGCACACTGACAACCAGACCACTTTTAGTATTCCTGTAATTAGCGTGTATTGAATTTACTACAGCATTCTGCTGAAGATGAACTACCTGTCATATTGCTGTGCAGGATGCCCTTGACCTCATTGAGTTTGCAACGGGTCCAGCAGACTCAGAGTGGGGGAGTGTTCGCAACAAGATGGGGCGGTCCAAGCCCTGGGACCTCAACTACTTTGCCATTGGCAATGAGGTCAGTCCTGAAACCTTTGCAGGTCTGTAGCAGGCTGCTTTTTGACTTTTGACAGAAGTATGCTCATTGTGTCCTGGCATCTGAGCTGAACAAGGAATCAAAGCTTGATGCTTTTGGTGTATTTAGTGTGAAGAATCTCAAAACGGACTTTAGCTTCCTGTGGCATCTGAGCAGCCTTGATCTCAGTCAAGTTACAAAGCTGAAGGNCGTCGTGGGGTTGGGCCTGAGGAAAAGCGCATCGAGGAAACCAATGCAGCAGCAGTGGGCTCCTTCACTCTCGAGTTTGGGTTGTTGTCTCGTCTGACAGGTAACACACACGCTTTAGGGGTATAAGTTGTACAGGTTCAGGGTGTCTGATCATCTGCTGATATTTGTGAACAAAGAAACACTGGTGGCAATCATTCTACACTTGCCTGGTGTCTCTAGCATCAGGGATCTTGTGCTGCATGCATGTCCGTGTGGACCAGCTGATCTAATGTCAGGTGTCCTCGGCGCAAACTCCGCTGCCTCAATCTTATACAAGCTTGGTTGCATGAATGGCTGATATTTGCATTGCAATGCAACAGATGACAGCTTATATGCGGCTTCAGCTGTGGGCCTACCAACACAACTCGCAGCCTACACATCACATGGCTTTGATTCAGCATGTGATCTATCTGCTGAAATTGCTGCACCAAATGNAGCTGTCATTTGCAGCTGCAACCCCAGCTCAATCTTGGTGTCACTTGCAGGTTGCCTTAAAACTNGACCTCATGCAGGTATAGCCAAGTCAGTCCCCTGATATGTGGCTCTCAAATTGTCCCAACTGTGATGTCTAATTGGCTTTGTGTGAGCTTGGCAGCTATACACAAATTCTCTCGCAGGATGTGCCAAGCATGTACGGTATGTCACACGATCTTCACGCCAGCTGGTTGCATTTAGGAAGAAGATGCCGAGAGTGACATGTCAGCTCCTGAAGTGGTGCCTCACCATAAGGCTGGCATGAAACGGCCCCAGTCCCGCCCCCAGCATGCCTGGCAGGACCCCAAAAGCCACCTCTTGCATGCCCTGCCACATCACAAGGCTCACAGGTATGGCTTTCTATGGCCCACCTGTTGAAACGTCTGGAGTCCAGTCCTAGCTCAGTCATAGTNCAGACTAATCCAGGTGTCAGGATGCCTGCCAAAGTTTCCACCACTGTTGTGATCTGTCAATTTGCCAACTGTATGCTGTGCGGTTCATCACGGCCAAAGCATGCATGCCTGGTGCACTTGCCATAAGTAGTATCTTACACTGAATTGGNGTGCTGACAGAGCCTAAAGGCATGCTATACTACTTCAAGTCTGCAGATGACCCTCCCAACTACAGGGGTGTCATCAATCTGAGGTATGCNCAGTGTGAAGCGCACAGAGCTGCAGACCTATGACAGCTCAGCCAGCTCCAATGCGGGGCCCCTGGCTGGAGGCTTGGCCATCCCCTCAGCTGCTGCAAAGCCTGATGATCCAGGTAGGGATTGCCTGCGTTGCTTTAGCCAGTCTGCTGTTCTATGTCGTTGACGCCTGTCCTCACTTTGCAAGAACTTGTCGACTGAACCTGTCGGTGACGCTGGCAGTTGTGACTAGACCTGGCGTTCTACCATTGCATGTTGACACCATCTACCGCGCAGGTCTGTATTGCCACCATGACTCGAAGTTTAGAGTGCATCATGCTGAGCACTTGTGTGTCCCTGGGTCCTGAACACTACTTCAAACCCTCAAATGTTGCACATGTATAGCACACGGGGCGCAATGAGCAGTGTCAGTCTGTCCTAACAGTGCGTCATGAATGCC
Source organism: Trebouxia gelatinosa (assembly GCA_000818905.1). Taxonomy (NCBI): domain Eukaryota; kingdom Viridiplantae; phylum Chlorophyta; class Trebouxiophyceae; order Trebouxiales; family Trebouxiaceae; genus Trebouxia; species Trebouxia gelatinosa. The sequence goes on along the minus strand of KN805369.1, from coordinate 540,001 downwards.
AACACATTGTAGACAGGTGTCGCTGAGACTGCAGCCACGTGATGCATGCCAAGACATGCAATGTGATGCCAGTCACAGTGTGGCCAGTGTTGGGCACCACAATCTGCATGAGTGTTGTGCTGAGATTTTTGTACAAGGATACTGAAGTGATCTGCATAGTCAAGCAGTGATAGAATGGCTNTATAGACACGGCAGCCTGCTGAGTGCACAGTCATGTTGATGCCAGGCAATTTGTCTGCTGTCCTGCATGCCCCGCAATGCAGCATTTTGGCCTGCATCTACAATCCACAGAGTGCTTGTGTGTTCCAGTCTGGAGACTTTAGATCGAAATACTCACATGTGGCGGCCTGTGATGTCTAGACAACAGCTCAAGGTCATCTTCTGTGCAGCTATGCAATTCTGCAAATCCTGCTCATGCTTAGTTCCTACTGCTGCAGTATGTTTGACAAATTGAGGAATGTTCGGGACATAGAGTATGAGCTGGACTTCATGACCAACAGGGCTGCCAAAGATGCCCAGGTAAACCAGTAGGTTGAGACAGTAGATTGAGACTGTGTTGTTCCATACCTGCTCACTATGTGAAACACCTCAGAATTGCGACTGGTATTGCTGTTTAGACCAAACCTTGTCCATTCACAACGGTCGTAACTGTAGCAGTGCTGATGAGGCTTTGAAGCTTGATATCAGCCTTGCCTTCCATTGCATGAGCATGTGACACACTGATCACTAGTTGCATGCATCATGACAAACGCAAGTGTGGCCACTGTTGAGTAGGTGGCTGCATGAAGCATTGATTGTGTAGATGACATTTGCATCATCAAGATTGTGCTCTTCGATATGCATTGCGTCTGATTTTGCTCAAGGAGGCAGGCAAACGCAAAGCTTTAAAGCTCTTGCTTAAAGCATTTGAATCTTGCCATTGTATGATCATGTGATGACAGACTCAATGGTGTATTTTCCTGCTGCAGAGCATGAAGCAGAGACTAGCTCAAGTAACAGCTGAAAGGGACCAGCTCATCAACACAGCCCAGAACAGCTGACCATGTTTGGGGAGGCAGGCTTTGTGTTAGGCTTTTGACGTGTGTGTGGTTGGGGTGATAACTGCTATGCCTGCAGCTACACACTTCTGTCACAGTATTGCTCAAACATTGCATCTGTAACATCAGCAGTCAAAAACTGACTGCATGCTACTGTCAGCAAACATCAAGCTAATTGGAGCGTCAATGGCTGTTATGCCAGGTCCAGTGTTCTAGCACGTTTCCCAGCTTGCTTCAGAGTTACNTGAACTTTGGTGGCAACAAAGTCTGTCTGCTTCACGTGAGGGCTCTTGTCGACCTCCAGATCGGCCTGGACGGGATGACACCAAGGTGTGCTGGCAAAGCTAAGGACAATCAAAAAAACAGCCAGTGTGTCTCAGTGCTTACGGAAGGCTTTGGGATGCAGCTGTAGGTCAAGGTGATAGCCCCCGGCAGTATGCACAAANAGCGTCAGGATGGAGAGGGCTCACGACTTGAAGCCAGACATCTGGCACATAGTTGCAAGTTGCTGCGCGCAAAGTCACCATCTACGGACCTTCTGCGATGCTGCTCGCGACTTGGCAACGCTGCAACGTGTGTGTAGATCCTCAGCTGAGTGCGCGGGTGATGCCTGGTCGTCACTTGCCAGACATTGCGAGCACGTACCTGCAGTCGCTGCTGGCTCTGATAAGCTCATGGTCGAGAAGCTGAGGCACAGCCTGCCGAGACCAGGTGCAGACCGTGTGCTTGAGCAAGCGCTGCAGCTGTCACCGGATCAGTGCACAATCTATATGCAAATTCATACAGAAAAGACTGTCTGGATGTTCCCCATAGAAGCTCGCTCCACCTACGGCCTCACTGAGAAAGACTTGAAATTGCTGGAACATCAGTTGGTTCCAAACCCTATGTACAGGGACTGGAATCCTCACTGCAAATATTGCAAGCAGGTACAGTCGCATTGGTTGATGCAATCAACGTACTGCCTTTTGAAAGTCTTCAAAATGACATAAGCCCTTTCAGGTTCTTGTCACAGCCGCCTATGGTAAATGGGGAAGTATTGAAGCGTTTGCATGACGTAATCAGGTCTTGTCAGGTGAGATCTAAGCACAAGCCTTTCATAGTGGTGAGCTGTCTCACACAGACTGCACATTTGGTTTAAGCCCAGGTCATGCTGAACCCTACGCTGCATGTGTCCAGGTTTGCGTTTTACATAACGTATCAGTATCTGTGTGCTGAGGTCTGTCCACACTCAGGTTACACGTAAAATATGATGACAAACATCAGCTGTGCAGACTGCAGTCAAGTCACAGCACTGCATAGCGCATGTCCACACAACGACTGGCTTCCTGGCTATGGCTGTCTCAATGCCTGTGCTTGCGTATAAGGTCCTGCTTGCACTATCACATATCTCCTCTGTTTTGAACATGACTTTACAATAGCATGCAAACACAATGTCCTATCCTTCAGCATGCTGCAGTCTTTGCTTATGCTCATCATTACAGTGCTTGTGCAGCCAAGGTACTGCATCCGCCATCAGTCATGAGCATTGAGCAATTTGCATACATTGCCATTGCCACCATTTGATGTACAAATGCAAAGCTGTCAGTTTGCCGGCAAATGGACTACTTGCTTTACCACGTCCTAGCAGCACCTTGGCATGTAGCTGCAGGACAAGATGGAGGCACAACAGGTTGCTACCCTTCGTTGCAGCAGCTCATCAGGCAGCCTATCATACTCACCAGAGATCAAGACAGCAATCAATACAATGCGTTGCATTGGTGATGACAGCCACCATTTTACTTGCAAAAGTTTGGTGACAAGCTGACTGCTACGGAAAAGACATGCTATGGCGCGACGCCCTCCTTGTGGCAATTATTCCACACATGTCGGGTGAGACCTTCTCTCCTTGAGCCTCCTGCATGATGTCATCAGATCACCTACAGGCCCAATGTGCTCATGTAGACAGTCAACAGATGCGCCCAGTCTGACAGTGACCTGTCAGTTTTTGCTGCTGTTGCAGCCACCCACACACCTGGGGTCGTTAGCTCTCAAGCTGCATGTTGACATAACACAGCGCTGTGACAACCTAGCAATGTGTGAGGTACGCTATGGTTGCCCAAAGCAGGCATTTGCTTATCATGTCTTTCAGCTCTGTGCATTGCTCTCCGCCATGATTGCTCATGATTCAGGGTTGGTGTTGTGTCATGTAGCAATGCATACCAAGGAGATGATTCTGGTGTTGCCTTGGGTTGCGGGAGGTCAGTGATGGTCAGGCAGACTTTGGCTCTCACACAGCAAAAGCACGGCAACAAACAAGTTGTGCACAGCATCTTGTAGCATAGCCTAGCGCAGCTCAGCACAACACAGTCTGTGGATGCAGACTGCCAGTGTTGATCTACAGCGCCATTCTTGCATTATACGCGGGGTGGTGCATTGCTGGCCTGGCCAACCTCTACCAGCATGCAGCATGACATACCGTCTTGTGTCTCCAGCACAAGTCATGCGTGTATCTGCCAAAACCGCATGGCAAAGCAAGCTACAGTGGACAACCTACAGAAACATCATCACAAAGCAGCATGCATAGCATCTTCATCATAATCATGCTGCTATGCCACGATTCACCTTCTGGCGTGCTTGCAGGTGTCTGCTGAGCTATATCTGCAAAGCGTGCCCATACTTGATGGTGCTGCTGAGTGTGTGGCAGCCGGTGTAGTGAGCAGCATACACTTACACAACGCCAAGGCCTCAGCTGCAGTCCAGAATGCTAACACACAATGTGAAGCTTGGCCATTGCTGATTGACCCTCCGACAGGTGATCCCGCTTTCCTTGCATTGCAACATGACTCGACTGCTGGCATTTATCACCTGAATGTCTACTTTTGCCTACAGATGACAAGCAACTCCACTTGGGGACAAGGCACCATTTGGGGTGCCTTGTGTAGCTTTGCGACTGCAGCTATATCAGGATGCAGCAATGTTGAGCTCACAAATGAAGGGTTTTCACTTGCCTCTGATATCTGCTTGCGGGGATATGCTGACACCATATTACCCATGTGTTGCAAGGTGTCCTGTCATTGCTGTACCAANCTCGTGAGGACAAGTGAAGTGAGAGAAGCCAGATTTGCCAAGTCAGCAGGTATTCCAATTGAATCATCTTCACTGGTTCTGAGACGCAAGCGAGCATCACTTGCTTCTATAACACCATGTACGCATCTCAGAGACTCCAACTGAGTGCAGGCTAAGACTCCACGATCATGGAATTGTGCAATACTGGAGTCAGTCACATCGACTTCCAGCAAGGAGGTTGTGCAAAGCAAACTGTGGCTGCAACGTATATGTGAGCTGTTCAACCTGTCAGGTGTGGAAGAGTGTCCAAACTTTCCGATCTGGTGTTTGCACACTCTAAGCTTAACATGCCCAAATTTGACAGGCTTGCCAAGGGTTTCAGCCTCATATGATTGTAAGGCTGCATGAGTGTGCACCGTGTCAACGTGCTGATGTTTGCAAGGAGGGAGATGGCATAGGGGCTGGGCGTGTAAGCAGAGACTGTTTTCAGCTTGTGGTTCTGTTGCAATCCAGTCAGAACTGGGTCTAGGCATTGCTGGCTGCAGATTTTTGCAACTGATAAATGTGTGATGCCTGAAGCATGTTGTTTGACCCACTGGACCACTGCGTTGAGCTGCTGCTTGTTGTACTTTTGNAAATGGCATGGTACAAGCTGTGACTGACGGCATCTGCTATCCATTTGGCAATGATGATGGCCACTAAAAGGGGAAGCACCATCCGCACATCATTGCTGACCTGTGAGACGAGCAAACTTTGTTGTGAGAGATAAACAGCAATGTTGCTGTGTCAGCAAGCACACATATGCTGCTGCTGTCCCTGATGCTGGGCGCCCAATTGCCAACAGGCAGGGACATTTTTGAGCCCACAGGCTTGAAGAAAAAGTTGTTTTGCATACAGGATACCTGACAAGACAGGTGCACATAGCTCAAGCCTTGCCGTGTTCTGACACCATGTAGGTCAGCGTTACAAGTTGTATAACACCATGTCAACTAACTGTCTCTTGTATTGCCTGCTTGCTCACAGGCTGACAAGTGCACCACCATCGACTATGAGAGCATTCTTCAAAGTTCTGTGCAGCGCAACATGCCAGTCAAGTATACAGCAAGGTGTCTCCAGAGAACCCACCTCCATCATGATGACAGCAAGAGAGATGGTGAGCCGGGTGACACCCCCCATGAAGGCTCCAGCCCCAACTAGAGCAAAGGCCCCAGGGTCCACCCAGGCCCAGGGACTAGGGGGTAGGAACACTCCTGGTGGGGCACTGCAGCAGCAGTCACAGGTCAGCCACATGCACATCACATAACTAAAACAGCAAGACTTGAACAAATGACCAAAGCTGCATTGGCTCACTTTGCGGGTGATTTCTGATACGCAAATTGCACATGCTTCTGAAGCCAAGGCATCAAGCAGCTTGCGACCAACTGGGGGAACACAGTAGTAGGGGCAAAACAAGAGACAAGCAGGCGTCAGAAAGAGTGTGTAGTTGCAGAAGGGGCAAGATTGTGAGCCAGCTGAAGCACACACTATCATGCTGCTCAAAATAAGATTCTGCTGACAGACAACATCAAGACAAGGAGCCGTTCAGCCCTTTGCAATGATGTGAACAAAATCGATGCTGATGGACTGTGAAGCGTGGTGGCAAGTTTGCTCTAGCAGCAAGGGCATATGTGCACCTACCTGCGTCAAGCTGTGCTGTTGAGTCACGTTGTATGCAAGATCATGATGTCAATTTGCAAAAAATGTGAGCAGTGGTGTAAGCACATCAAGCTGTTTGTGGAATCAGTAACCTGAGCAACGCTGTGTATCTACAGGCCATGACTGCCAGCCGCTGCCACATGCATGAAGAGGTACCCAGCAGTGCGGCCGATATGAACTTGTAGCATATGCCGTAACATGCACATGTGTGCTGCCAATGCGTACCCAGTGACTCGAGTAGCTGAAGCAGCCCACTGGGGACCCTCCGTGTGCATGCACGAGGCCGACAATGCAGCAAGCACAACCTCACAGTGCCAGTATGACTCTTGCTACCAACAGGCCAACCTGCCTGACCTCTGGCAGCCACACCCTTTAATAGCTACGTCGCACAATGCAGCAAGCACAAGCTCGCAAGACCAGCATGGCTGCTGACAGGTCCAAGAAGCTGCAATAGCAGCTTGACTGTGACCTTGAGTAGCTGCCACATTGACACAGATGAAGCCCATCATGCAGCAAGCACAAGTTCAAAAGACCAGTATGGTGCCTGGCAGGTTCAACATGCAGTCTGACCTGGGTGACCCGTGACCTCCAGCAGCCGCTATATCGACGCAGATGAGGCCTACAATGCGGCCAATGCAGGACCCAATCAGCAGCATGGGCACAAACAGGCCAGATGCAACAGCACTGCCGGCTGCCCAGACTGCCCCTAGAAAGTAGACTATGAGCATTGTGACCAGCGCTCTGTAGCCAAACTCTCTGTGGGTGCCTCGCGACAGGAGGTGTTTGATGGCGTCCTCACCTGCAGGTGCAAGCCACTGATGACAGTTACAGTGGGTAAATACACATGAAGACCTATGTTGTGAGGCATTGTTGCAAGTCACAACACCAAGATACCAGCGTGAGGCTGTGACTGCTGCACAGGTGTGGAGCCAGATGGACCAGCGGGGTGTAGAGCCTAGCCCAGCATGCACCAATGCCTATGTGCAGGCCCTTGTGCAACAGGTCAGACCAGCTGACTCGTCTCCTGCCGCATCTGCACTGCACCTCACGCANGTTACCCACAAGTAAGGATGCGTTCCCCATAAGTAAGCATGGCTTCCCCATAAGCCGTGTCTGCCACCCCGTATGTAGGGTTCGCCACACCACATATCCTTATACAAAGTTGTCTTGAACGTCCCCGCAAGGTCCAGCGCCAGCAGAGCAAGTTCCTCGCGATGGTCGGTAGCCATGCGTCTTTGCCACCTACAAAGCGTCAGCGCTCTGCGGTCGATGCGCAGAATCCTGCAGCTAGCCGGGTGGTTGATAGTGAGTTTACCGGTGGAAGCACTGCTTGTGCATGTGAAGCATGATACTGGCCACTGCTGTGTATGCTGCGTTACTAGCTACCTTAGCTACCTGCCCAGCAGTAAGCACTGCACTGCAGCCACCATGATGCAAACATGCGTAGTTCCACTCAGCATGACGTCTTGACCAGCTTTGATAAGTGCATCATGTTGCTCTCCTGGTGACTATGCATCATGCATGCACTCAGCAGGAACACATAAGGAGATGATAGGCGACTTACGCTTGTATAGCCATCAGCATTAACTTTGACTGCAATCTGGCAGTTGCCACAGAGCACACATTGAAAAATCTGTGCATACCCAGCTGTTACCAAAGGTACAGCAGTTGCAATGGCAGCATCTGACAGGACGATGTGGCTGATTGAGCATATTGCACAGAGGCTTCACATTCCTGCATCAAAAGGCTGCCTGCAGCACTTCCACCCTGGACTTTGCAACNGGTGTAGCTATGTGCAGGGCTGCATGAAACCAGGAGCAAGGTAAGAACATGGAAAAGACATGCTTGCTGAGAGGCATCCTGGCGCAGAGTGCAGAATGAAGCCCCTACCACACCTTGAAGCTTTTCAAGCATCGTGCAGACATATACAGATGGGTTGCAGTTAGCATCTGGTGGTGCTTTAAATGAATGCTCAAAGGCATTCAGGTGGTCAAACATGTTGCTGTAAATTTGATGTAGTCACTGGTGCTCGTATGTCGGCTTGTATTTGCAGAGATTGCTACTGGGGCTGTTGCACTGCAAAGTAGGTGCTGATGGGTCTGTTCCTGGGTGATGTGGTGATACGGCAAGCAAGGCAGTATGCTCTGAGGCGTCCCTTTAAATTTGATATGTAGGCCCTGGTGTGACTGCTCAAGCTGAATGCATTGTGACGGTGTCACGCAGTTGTAAGGCAAACATGGTGTGCAACACAGCCTTTAGATGCCAAACAGTTGACCAACTTATGCTGTAGTTGTTGCTGTTCAACGCCATTAGATGTTGCATGCTTGTACAAGGCAGCGCCAAGCCAGGTACACAAGGGCAATCGTGGCTTGAAGCAGGTAGCATACACACTCTTTACCTNGGGTGTCATTGTGTTGACAGCACAGCTGATCCCTGTAGATCCTGGCTTGTATTCAGACTCATACTTGATGTTTCCTGTGTTTTGCATGCTGTGCATCAACCCAACCGCGCTACCTAAGTGACTTGCATAGCCTTGTCACTCAAGTGCACATTGTCAATCTAGGTGAAGTGCTGCCTCATGCAGAATGATTTGCCCCTGTAGCCGGCAAGTCTTTTGGGGCACTGTCAGCTACAGCTGCATATATTGCTTTCATGTACTATTCATTGCCTCTTGATCTGCAAGCACTGACATGTGGCCTGCATACTGTGTTGTTTGCTTGCGCCTTGCACAGTTGCTGATAATGCATCAGACATCTCAAGGTCAGGACTGCCAACAATGTGTGCGTGGATGCAGACGCTGCTTCTAGCAAGAAGAGGCCCCGGCATTTGAGATCCCGCTTTGATGGGTCACAAACAGACTATGTCAAGATCCCATCAACNCTGGAGCCTCAGGCAAGAAGAGCAAGCCTGCGGCCCCTCGCAATAAGTCAGCTGGCTCAGCCAGGTGCGTCTTGCTGTCTCAAGTTACATATCTCTATACCTTGCCATGCACTTATATTCTAAAGTAAAGCAAGTCACAGAGCGTGCATCAGCACTGAGTTTGGTGGGTTTAGTAGTATTGCTTAACCCTTTTGCAAGTTACTCCTGCATCAACCACATGCAGCCATTGACATCCTGCAAAAGGCCATGCCCTTCAACAAGCCAAGTTCACGTGGTTAGAACTTGAAGCTCATGTTCCGATCACAACCTTGCAGGAGTGGTCCAAGCCTCAGCAAGCCAGTGAGCAAGAAGGAGCTGCTTCAACGACAGCTGTCAGAGGGGCACATGGACATTGATGATGCCCCAGGACGCAGCACCACAGCCACTCCAGGCCCATCTGACAGTGATATGCCAAGTGAGAAGCTGTTGTCAGAAACCTTTGTCACATGCCTTGTGACTTTTGGCCCTGTATTGNTTATACATGCACAGGACTGACACAAGCAAGAGGCATCTGGCCACACCTGCTTGGTTTTGTGGCTGACAGTATGCCAGACACTGTCCAGCTGCCGCCGAACAATGTCATCAAAGCTTTTAAACAGGCCCTGCTCCAGGGTGAGCTCGCTAGTGTCAATCTTGTTGGACTTGCGTAGCTCCTTGATGCAGGAGTCCATCAAATCTGAGATGGCATCGTAGATGGCACTCATGTGTGAGCTGAGATGCTGAGACAGCTCTATCAGCTGCAACATCAAACCAGGTGCCACGTGAGTGTCAAAATTGACAGCAGGGGAAAGATGGAAGGTTGCCAGGGAAGGAGGCCTCGCAAGCTAGGTTGTCACATTCTTTGCTGCATACACCACTTAGTCATTGGGCACCAGTATGAAACAAGAAACAAAATGCATTGATAGCGTCATGTACATGCTGGCTGAAACAGTGGTATACATGGCACTACCTCAGATTATAAGTCAGCAAAGGGTCAGCACAGGGTATCAGGAAGTGAAGTTTGCCACAGGGGACTGACCTCGCATTCATTATTCTCCAAGGAGTCTTTGACAGATCCCTGATATCTGGGCCACAGGAACAGCCGCCTTACATACAGTGCTTTCATCGTCTTCTCAATCTGCAGGGCATGACCACCAATACCCTTTGGTATACAAGACTATGGCCATCCTGACTGCAGACCACCAGCATCACCACATGTGCAGCTGCATGTCGAGTCACAACAACATGCACGTGTCAAGGCTGCACCTCACCTTGTTGAATCCTGCTGCAAAGCTGGTTGGCTGGTCTGAGAAGGCTCGAATGAAGCCATTTCTGTTGGCTGTTCTGTACAATCTGACTGCAAAGGCCTCGCCTGAAGCTTCTGTCACCCTTTGGGCATTCAGAATAACCATGCCTGCTATGTGCTGCCCTTGTATGCGGGCGTTCAGCATGTCAACTACCAAGATTCTTGTGGTTACAAAGATGCAGGGCTTGCTTCTGTAGAGATCTATTCTTCCAGCAGATGAAATCTCGTTTGTTACATCGACTGGCATGATGATGTCCAGGTCGTTTTCTGGAGATTGTGCAGCTTCCGGAGCCTCTTGCATCAGTCTGTCTTGCTGCACTGTGGCTGATGTTGCTGATTGGTTGTTACACATGCGGTGAAGCTCTCTGTATAGCATACTGCGCTGCCAGTCACTGCATCCAAGCACCAGCACCACACCAGTCTCGGCAGAATCTCTGCAGTGTAGTGCAGATGACACGGTGTCAACGTGTCTGTAAGAGCCAGGTGGTGTGGGAAGCAAGTATAGCAACCTATATGCCATACCTTCGCCTTTCCATCTGTAACTTGAGTATGACAGCAACAGTCTTTTGCCAACCCAGGCCTGCGGACATGATGCACATGCCATCCTCGCGGATGAGCTCTCGTACCATCTGTACAAGTCGCACCCCATCAGCAAAATCTGGTGCTGCGCTGCACAGCCGTTGTTGCACAAGTGATCACGGTGACGGAATCGAAATCACCTGCCGCTGGAAAGGGAGTAACGTAGTCATTGCACTGTCAAGCTGCTGATCTGCTTGTGACATCGAGAGCCACCTCACCCAGGAAGCTCGTACTCGAACGCTCAGCACCCTCAGCAAGTTCATCTTTGGCTTTTCTGGCATCCCAGACATGGTCAGCTTCCATGGAGGCCTCCCACCCCCTTCCATATTCCCATTCAAGTCTTTCAAGCTGCAGACAAGGGATGGTCAATGGCTAGAAATTCCTGTAGGCGAGAAGGTGTGCATCCTCACAATCGGGACATGTCAGGTGTAACTTCGGACACAAGATTATATCTGGCTGNAACCCGCTAGCTGCACCCTTCTCTCTGTCCACAGCTTCATCAAGCCTGAAGCCTAGAAGATCCTGCATCCCACACGCACACATCAGTGACGCAGGCCTACATTGACATACACGTCAGGCACATATGCTAGCACACTCCAACCACTGAAAGCAAGTGCATGCAACAGTACCCACATTGCTGTATGAGAATTCATGTTGACCCTCTGCTTACTATTCACAAGCTCGACCACAACTTGCTGCACTGCTACTTCAGTCAGTTACCTTTCGCGTGACAATACCCTTGACATGGTTGTGTCGATCTACCACCACAAGGTGCCGCAAGCCCAGTGTTCTGAATACCACATATGTCCTTTCCACAGAGAAGGATTCTTGCACTGCAGCTGCACTGGAGTCAATGTACGGCCGCAGGTCCAGCATGTCTTGCAGCACAGGGTTGTGACTGGCAGGCACCCCATCTATGCTGCGTCCCTGCACCATGCATGGGCATTCAAAAGCATACGATTGGGCGACTGCATTTGAGTGCATTTCATGTGACATACTATAGGTGAAAGACTGCCATCATCATTAACTGTCAACATGGTCCTAGCTGGTATATTGACATAGCTAGTAGGGTTGCAGTGCTACACAGGTGCCTGCAATTGCTGTTGTCTTGAGATGAGTGCACATCTTGTTTTCGTATGCAGCCCTGCCCGGCTACATGCATCCTTTACACACAGATTTAACATGTCATGCCAACTTGTCACTCACCTCAGCGGTGCAGGGCAGGCAACGGACGTGACCTGTAGTTGCAGTCATTTGGCTGCATGCACACTAGGGGTATGCAGCGACATATGNGTGTCGCTTAAGGCATAAGAAGCTCGTTTGTTGACACTTGTGGTAGACTAAGCTGTATGGACGCTCGTACAGCTCTACAGCGCCAGCTCAAGCTGGCCCAGCCTTTCACAACAACTGTCCGGTCTCGCGTCAAGGCCCNAAAACCATGTCTGGTCAGCATGCTAGGTTGACTATCGTGACGGTATGACTTCAACACACTGTTGACAAAGATCAAGCTTGAATTTTGTCCTACCTTGAGCNCTGCAGCAGGTGCCTGCTTTGCCCTTTGGTGTACAGCAAGGCATGCATAACACTATTGATGGGGCCTACCTTGTAAACCCTGTGTGCAAGCCATATTGCATGGCACGTTGGCTTGCTACAAGCAGCATGTGAGTGTTTGCTACATGATGCTATAACAGAGACAAGCGTGATATTCTGCTGGCTGTGCCTAAAGCGATGGCACTAGAGGCTTGGTGCGAGATTGCAACAACCCTGACTTTGATCCACGCAGAAGCATGTAGCACCTAGCTTTCTGTCATGTGTCCTACAGTCCGTGACAGCAGCAACAGTATATGTATACTTGTGCTACTGCACATGTATGACCAGGACAAGACTGGTTCCATCCTGATCACAATATGTTAAGGTTATGCATGATCACAATATGTCAAAGGTTATGCAAGTTAACAATATGTTAAGGTTATGCTCCTCACCTCCTCAGGTAGGGTGTTGGTTTGGTTTGCATACCTCCCTCTGTCATGTTGTTGGTTGTGCATATGCTGAACACTAAAATAACCCTTGGCGTCGCTTTTTCTGTGAGTACAAATCACACCTCCCCTGAGAAGCTCTGCTATGACATGCTTGCAGTACTGGCAGCATGCCTCACCTGGCACGCCAAAGCTGGGCACAGCCTTGCCACAGAAGCATACACTAGCTCTGATNCGGCAGCATTTGCATGCAGCATTCACAGCACCATCATGTTGCGCTGCAAGCAACTGCGTCAGTGCGACATCATGCAAACCTGCTCCTGCCTGCAATACATGAATGCCAAGCAATACAAGACTGGGCAATCCCATGCACAGAGCATTATGACCTTTTGCTGGGGCTCATTGGGTCCCCATGCTTGACATACTCTGCAGTCAGGTTCCCAACAAGGTGGATGGGATACCAAGCAAGGATATAAAAGATATCCTTATATTTTTACATACAAGGATGGAGTAAGTGCAAAACTTGCCTGCTTGCGCAGTGACAGCCTGCCATATGCATCCAACGACGCTGTGTCAAAGTAGACATCTCCATCTACAGCATAGCCATGGCCATTCCCGATGATCTGCTCAATAGTCTTCACCATGTCTGGGACGTGATCCGTCGCTTTGGGTTCCATGGCAGGCGGTATGCAGTTCAGGGCCTCCATGTCCTTGTGAAACTCCACAATGAACCTGCGTAAGGCGTGAAGCCATGAACAACATACAATGTCCATCTAGTTACCATGATTGCAGACACCGCATGTACTGCAGTTGCTCTGCAAGACAACTGTCAGCAAGCTTGAAAAAGGAGTGTGCCTCTGCAACAGGTGAAAAGTGTCAGCAAGCTTACAGTGTGCTTCATGAGCTGCCCATGTAGGACCTGGCTCTTATGTCCAATGCATGCATACCTACCTGCGACTGAGCTCCAGGGGATCTTCACCAGACAGCTTTGCCCTTGCAATGATCTTGTCATCAATATCTGCACTACATGGCCAGGTTATTTGGCCCTCTNTCTTCCTGTGCTGGGCTGTGCATGCTGTGTGCCTTGTTGTGTGCCTTGTGTGTTGGATGGTTTTGTTGTGTTCATCCTGCTGAGTGTGTCTTTGCAAGCAGCTTCTGTGGACATTGCAAGTACATCTGCAGGCTACACAGTGTTGCCACTGGAGGACTGCCTGGAGACATGTGACATGTTCATCACCACCACTGGCAACAAGGACATCATCATGGCCACCTCCATGTCCAAGATGAAGAACAATGCCATTGTTGGCAACATTGGTCACTTTGACAATGAGATTGACATGGCTGGTCTCATGGACTGGCAGGGCATCAAGAGGCAGAACATCAAGCCTCAGTGTGACCGCTTCATCTTCCCAGATGGCCATGGTGTCATTGTGCTAGCAGAGGGGCGATTGCTCAACTTGGGATGTGCCACAGGGCACCCCAGCTTTGTCATGTCCTGCTCCTTCACCAACCAGGTAGGCAGCCCAGCTTTCCAGTGTCATTGTTTTGCTATCTGCCATAACTTCTAGATTGATACCTTCCAGTCTTTATCACTGCTAAAGCACTACACCTGTCTGTGGTGCTGTGCTAGCTCCATGTCGGTTTGCATTCACTGCATGTATGAACATGTATCAGAGTCAGACACTGATACAGCAGTCACAGTCTGCCTTGCAGGATGTGTAGGTGCAGTCCATGGTCAGTTGTGCACTCTCAAGCAGCACATCATGAAGTGCTGTGTGCATGCAATGGATCATACCCGCTTATCTTCTGCTTTTACTTGCTGTGTGTTCGACCTTTGTGCCCTCAGCCCTCAAGAATCTTTGTTCTGTTTGCAGGTCATTGCCCAGCTTGAGCTGTGGAATGAGCGTAAGTCTGGTCGCTATGAGAACAAGGTGTATGTATTGCCCAAGCATTTGGATGAGAAGGTTGCAGCCCTTCACTTGCCCAAGCTGGGAGCCAAATTGACCAAGCTCACACCAGATCAGGCCAAGTACATCAATGTACCAGTTACTGGTCCCTTCAAGCCCGCTCACTACAGATACTAGATTGTTGCAGCTATTTAACAGGACCAGCAGCCATTGTGTGCCAAGCATACACAACAACCCCCAGTGTTTCTGGGCCCTATTTTTTTCAGGGTTGTGGCATTGCTGTGTCGTGTAGCAGTGCTGAGCACTGCATGGTCTCTGAACTGTTTGTCCCCAAATTCTTTAGCAGATGTGTAGCTCGACAGTTGAGTACTGCAACAGAGGTAATGAGTGAATGCAGTGTGGCATAAGTTCTGATATAGTCATTGTAAGTAAGAATGAATCCGAAGTCTTCCCGCTTCGCCGGCAAATTGTTGACAAACCCCCGGCTTGTCACTTTCCACACCGTCGCATGAGGCACACCGGTACTCACGCATTTGCACACCTCACGGAACACTTCATTTAGGAGACTGTGAAGCAACTGAGATACCATGTGTCTTCGATGAGTGAATGCCACTGTTAGTTTCTGGTGTTGCTGGATAGTAACCAAGATACTGACAATATCAAGGTGATGGTAAGGCTTTTACCCTGTGTGTAACAGTCACAACGACAAAGTAGTATGCTAGGCTTACTAGCACGATTCGTCAACCATGCAGAATAGATTGAAATCATATGACACCTTTCACAATTCACGAAGATGGTTAAAGAATAATAATAATAATTTTCAGGTGTGCCAGCCGATGCTAATGCCAGCCGATGCTAGGTCCGCCGATGCTGGGTACCTACTGGCTGGACATGTTGCCCTTCAGATATTCAAGACTACAGTAAAACTTGCACTGCATGTGCTTGCAGTACCGAGATGTATCTCTACTTAGTACAAATCTCCACTTCAAGTGCAACAGCATCNCTTCACAAATTCGTGCCAGAAGCAATGCAGGCAGGCAACTCTGATGCAGTTGAGCCCAGAGTTCATTTACTGTACCGTCCTGGACACTATGACATATTGTACCCTAAAGCAGTAGTATAAGTTGCCAATATTTGAGTGGCTCATCCACTAGGGAAGCTAGTCAGCTGTATGCTCATCACTCATAAATGTGAATAGGTGCATGTATAAGTTCTAGTCACCACTTGTTGCACTCACAGCTTGCAAAGTCAGCAGGTGTATTGCAAGCCTATAGCTAGTCAAGGTGAGGGATGCAGTGACAAGTAATAAATCGTCAGTCTACTGCCAAGTACATCACTCTACACATCAGAGGGACAGGGTGGGGAAAAGGTTCTTGCTGACATGCGGATTTTTGACCTGGCATGCGAAGTCATTTCAAAACACATCGTAGCTGCGTGTGTCAAAACCGATCAGAATTTGAACAGAGGAAGTGTACACTGGTGGCTCATGTCAGGACAGCGTCTGAGCTCACTGCATTAGCCACCAATGCCCTGCATGACTCAATATTCGCTTCAGCTTACTACTTCTTGCAACTTCACAACATGTCCCAAGGGATGCAAAGCTGACTTTGGATTTGTTGAACAACAGTCGCTGTTTGCTGCTGATGCGAGCATGGAGGAAACAGTTCCACATATCCATGTCAAGCTGCGGTCTATGTGCGTATGTCCCACATAGAGGAAGCTTCACTATGCCATGTTCACACCCTGATGCCGTGCTGTTGTAGAGCCAGCGAAACATTCTGCATCAGCTCTTGCATGATGGTGATCTGACTTTGCAGCTCAGACACATAAAACCACAGTACAGGTTACCCGTCAGTGTCATGTGTAAGCACTAGTCAGGAATGCATGTTGCTGTTTAGTGCGTTCAGGTGGGTGCAGACAAAGGGACAGTGCCACAGCTGCATGTAGCTGGCTGAAGCTTACATATCGCTGCACCTGTACCTTGACCGCACATGCAGCATGTAAACACAGCTGCAGCTCATGAGAGACTTGCACTGACAAACCTCAGCAAAGCCTTGCTTGTCTGCTGTTTACGTGCAGAAGCACAGGAACAGTAAGGCTAGTGCTGCATCTGAAACCCTGCAGGCTACATGCGCTGCGCTGCTCCTGCATCACTGCAACAGCTATGTATGTATGAGCATTACACCAAGGTGCATTGAGCGATGCTGTATGGTGGCAGGTAGCAGCGTATGAGGAGACAATGCAGATGCTGGAGTTCAGACCAGACAGGCTGGGGCACATGTGCTGCCTGAACTCAGCTCTGGAGCAGCAGCTATTTGCATCAGGCATACCTGTGGAGCTATGCCTCAGCAGCAACGTCATGACTGAGAGCGTGACAGGCTACCCAGATCACCACTTCCTCCCGTTTTACAAAGCAGGCAAGCAAAGATTGTAACCTGATGTCTCACTTACAGACTTAGCATGCTGTAGATCTGTCACATGCCTGCCGTGCAGGTGATGTGGTATGCAGCACTGTGCACTCCTGTGTGTATGCTAGGCTTGAGGTCTGTTACATGGTCAGCTGTGCAGGTCGTCTGGTCCGTAGCACTGTCCACTTCTGTATGGATGTTGGGCTTGGTGGCACTTTGCTGCAAGACTTGCCATTGGCCTGGTCAAAATTTGGAGACAAGTTGCTGTGCCATGCCATCCACCAAAGTCACCATTGCATACTCTTGTTTTGTCAGCTAGCAGCCATTCAAACAGGCTGCTGATTGCAGGACATCCAGTTGTGCTATGCACAGACGATTCAGGAGTCTTCCAGACCTCTTTGTCTGCTGAGTATGCTATTGCTGCCAAGGCATTTGAACTAAGCAATCAAGATTTGTGGAAACTGGTGAGCAGGAGNAAAAGTGCGCAGCTGTGGACAGAGCTGAAGATTGCACATCAGCTGCGGCATAAGCATGTTGAGTTTGATTTGCAACAGCTGACTGTCATGTAAGAGCATGAGCTGCTGTACCTATATGCGTCAAGGAATAGATCAGTGCCCTCACAAAGCTGGACAGGGGTGTATGCAACCAACTCCAGGGGTCTTTGGGGATGTACCAGGCTGCAAGCAAAGCACCCGCCCAGCAAGGTAGCTGACATACAAGCTGCCTGCACACACACACTGCATGTTAACAATGCGACACACCTGCAGTTACATGCATATCTTGGAGGTGCAGACCCTATGGATATGGCAGCTGATAGCAGCAATTGACAAAGCAGGAACAGTAAGGCAGCTGCAATGTTTCTTGTAATAGCTTGCACAACTGAACAGCTATGACGCAGGATCCCCCATGACGCAGAAGTGATGTGAAACTGCAAAAGAATCTTTGTGGGAGTAAGCTGCACCTCAAGACGCGTGTGCTGATCTGAGCTGGGTGTCCACTGCACCAGCTTTGGCAGGACCACTCCACCAACAGTTAGAAGGTTGGGCATGCCATACTGTATGAGCATTTCTGTCCAGGACTTGTGAGAGAGGTGCTGCCGCCAGCATGTCACTACCTGCGCTGCAGGTGGTGGTGCAATGCAGAGCTTGAGTGGAATGTTCCTGACAATACATCAGGGTCCTCAATAGTCATCAATGTATGAGACTCGAGTTGCACGACATGAGCAGCACCTGGCAGAGGCGAGTGTGACGCTAAGCACAGCAAACTACATCAATGGCAACACTGAAACGGGCGCAACACGCTTCAAGTACTAGGCTAGTATAACGCAGGTGGGCACACCTGGTAGGGCCCAACAATGAGGTCAGTGGCGGTGTGCCAGGCCTGCAGGGCTTCAGGCCAAGCAGCCAGGTGGGCCTGAACATCACCCAGCTCATTGAGGGCCTGGGCCTGCAGCACCTTCTCCCGCGCATGCGCCAGCTGCTCAATCACCTTGCTGTACTCAGCTGGCAGGCGCACTGATATTGGCTGGGAGTTCCTGTGAAGCAGCTTTTGAGGTNCATTGTGCACTGTACATGTCATGGCTTCCGTCTGGGTTTGTTGTGTGCATGTGATGGCTGTAATTGGAGTCACCCTTCCATTTACAGAGACCACATACAGTTAACAAACCCAGACAGAAGCCATGACAGTGCATAATGTAGCGATTGTGACCAACACAATGCAAACAGTCAAGGCAGATCCACTAGGTGTGCTTGAGGCAAAAGTGACTTTCGCATCAGGCATCAGAGGTTTGCCCAACACAGAAGACACTGCAGCCCTGGTCCAAGCTTGTCAGCACGTGAGCATTGTCACAGAGGCAGGCAGCTCTGTCAGGGTGCATTGTTGATGACAGAGCCAGTCATATCTCAATACGCATTCAAATTCTACAAGTCACCATTTTGTGTGTCACAAACCCTTCTGACATGACTCTCACACCACGCTACCTGAGCTTGTGTAACACATCAGCCAGCTGTGCATGGCAAGGTATGATGTGCTGCAAATACAGGCGTGTACACCAGATCGACCAGGGAGTGCACCANCAAAGAGTGCATACTGCCCCTGTGAGCCAACACACAAACCGTCAACAGCAGTTTCCAAAAGCTGACTACAGCAGTGAAACACCATGGCCAAAGGAGCGACCGGCATCTGAGCTCAAATATGCCGCGCATCATGCATGGTGGATGCATCTGTCTATGTGGTGCGCCACGATGTGTTCGAGATGCTGCACATTGGCGTAGTGAAAGACACAGGGCGCTGCCAGCAGACTTGGCATACCTTGGTGTGCAGGGTTGTGAGCTCCACCCGGGCAGCGGTGACTCCTGACTTGTGCTCTTTGACATGGCGCTGGGCAGGATTCCAGATATGGCTTCTGTAGGCCTCCTCCAGCTCATCAGCCACAGTCTCCTGCAGGTCAAGGTATTGGTATTGGCATTGCAGCCACTGCAGTGAGACAACTCCGGGCCGTACTTGCTGCAGCAAAATCTNCCATTGCAGTTCAGCTGATGCAGCTCATTCGGTGCAGCAGAACTGGTCTCTGCCTAAGCTTGTGCCATCAACAATCAGTCATGTCTGCCCAAGTTTGCTTGTGTAATGCTGGGGTTGTGTATGGGCGCAATTCCTGGTATGACATCGACGGCCGTACCCTTTGCTACTGTGGGTCTCTGCTGAGTCCCATAGCGTTAGCTAAGTCATAGTTATGATGTAGAAGTTATGACTTGTAACTCCTGTGCCAGGCCGATAAANCAAGGATCACTGTCTACCACCTGTGCAAGGCAGCTTCACTGTATACAATGTCCTGAGGCAGAGTCACTTTCACGCTAAGCAGATCTTACCACTTCAACCTGTATATGACGAGATCGTAGTGCCGTTTAGTAGACCTTCCCAGATACTTAGCAAGCTATGCATTGCTGCTGTGTATTGCTGGCTATGTACAGCTGGCTGTGGCATGACGGGGTCATGCAAAATGTCTGTACCACATAAGCTGATGCTGCCAGATATGCAGTGCCAAAGCCCTGACTGAAAGTGTAGCTGCCAGACATGCAGTGCCAGAATGTTACTGACAGTGATGCGCACCTTCCTGCGCCTAGGACCACGACCGGGCTTCAAGTCTTCCCTCACGTAGTCATCTCCGAACAGCTTGGTCTGCACCCGCTTACGCTTGTGACCTGCCAGCAAACATCACTATTCCATCGCCAAACATGGCATACAATGCAGTATTGGGCTGGCGTGCTGCTACTGCTTGGTTGGCAACACCATTAACACTAAAGCATCCCTGTTGACAGCTTGTCCTTGATTGAAGATGGAATTTTGCGGTGCAGTGCTTCTCCCTTTTGCTGATTGCCGCAGTCCTTAGGCGTGGGTGGTATGTACATCAGCAAGGACAAAGCATGCTATGTTTTGTCAGGTGGCCCACTCAACGTTGGTAAGCACGCCCGTCTGTCGCAAAACTCAGTGGCAACAGGCACAGACACGGCAGACAGGGCAAGACATTGCAACACAAAAACAAGACAAAGGGACCGTCAGCTGTCAGCTTGCATAGCATGCAAAGCATGCTTAGCATGGGCAAGTATGTGCAGAGCTGCAGAGATGCAGAAATGCACGAGTGAAGCGACAGCACCTTGAGAAGAAGCAGAGGTGCGGCGGGCACGCATGCCCCAAGCCGGCTCTGTCTCCGGCATGCGTCGTGCAATACGCTGCGCAGAGGATGGTGTCCTTGATGCAGCCTGCAGAAACTCATTGTGCTGACCCCCCGCAGTCTATCTTACTGGAAAGTGCCTCAGGTACAAGCATTGGCTCAAATGTGTATTGAAAGCATGCATGACTTCTGACACCTTACTACGCTTGAGTCCTAAGACAGTCCGTAGCGTGTTACAGCAAGGTGTGTGTTCGTTTATGCTCAAGGAGGGCAGCGTATGACACAGCACAGCAGTATGTACGGTTGTATGGTTATATGTTAGTGTGAGGCCTGAGAAACTTGACTTTCAGGTCCAGCCTATCTTGCATAAGAAAAAACTTTACCATATCGAGCCCCAGTGCTCTGATGCACAATGTGAGTCACGCTGAGGCCTAGCAGCAGCATGTTGCTGCATGTCCATGCATTAAAGCTATCACACCTTTGGCATTGAGGCAGGCTCCCTGGACTTCAGGTGGTGCCGTGGCGTACTGTGCAAGCTGTCTTGGCGTGGTGAGTGAACAGCTGCACTTGTAGAAATGCTGCGGCTGCCATGTTGCCGCAGTGCACTGCCCAGGTGTGCACTATCAGNTGCAAACGCGACTACAGGCACAGGTTTGCAGCAGGTCAGCCTGTAAAGTCAGCAACCTGTGCATCCTGAACAAAAGGTCATACATGCAGCTGACAGCATTGCATGGCATGCCTAGCATCGTCACACTGCAATGATGCAAATTTACCTTGCAGCAAGGACAGGGCTCTTGTTTTATTTGTGCAGCCAAAACTCAAGGCAGCCTCAACATTCAGGGATGCGAAATCACCTGGCAGCAAAAAGGAGGCTGTGGAGTTGTTGATGTAGCCAGAGCTGGAGGCTGAGGGGATGTTCATGATGCCTGCAGTGGTGNGCTGACTGGTTACATGCATGTGCTCTACAAGCGGCACCATCACTCAACATATCTGAGTGATCAGCGCATATGGTCACATGTTACAGGCACCCTGGAAACTAGCGGCCAACAGTGTGAGGGGCAACTGTATGTGCCAGCAAGAGGATGCCAAAGGACCTGATGTAGCCATCATCCCCTGGGACACCTCAAACAGTGTACTTGCTTGAATCTGTGTGAGGCCAATCAAATCAGACCATGGTTTGCTTCACCAGTGAGCAGATCATAACACAACAGTATGACCGATACTCTTGTCTGAAATCGTAGAGGATGGTGCCACAGGATCCTTAAATGGACACAACTCATATACTGTACGCCAGCCTCGGTGGCAGGCGGGCTGTCACAGAGTATATGAGTGCTGTCGCCATCAGGACCCTCTGGCACCATCTTTTACGGTTCCACACAGAAATACCAAGCATACTGCTGTTATGGTCTGCTGAATGGTAATACAATTCTGTCCCTGCCAGCAGAGGTCAAAACAGACTTAGCAGGCTTAGCAGACAAACAGCTTGCAATCACACAAATGTTGACTGTACAGTGATAGTGCCTGAGCTTGCAACACGCCTCCAAGCTACTGGCCAGGAACAAGCAGGTGATGAACAGTCACCATTGCACAGTGACACACAGACTGACCTGTGTGCTCACTGTGGTTTGATGCTTAGCAGGTGAAGAGTGGCGTTCCGGCGAGGTTGCCTAAGCCAGCCTTTGTGCTGCATGTACCAAGTTGCCGTCAAACAACCCATACATATTGTNGTGGGGATTCTCATCAGAGCCTGACTCAGAGCAGGCAGAAGGTAGCCAGATAGCATTTGCAGTCTCTGCAGCAAAAGCTCATTGTCAGCTTGCAATCATGAAGGTAGACACTATAGCCTGATAAGAGGATGCACAGCATGCATGTGCAAATATTCGATTTATCCACAGCAGCATGATTTTCATCTATTGAGGGGTCGGTTGAGGAATGTCATGACCTTGTGCATAATGAACAAATGCAGCATATTCTTGACCCAAATGTATCAGTCATTCCAGAGGTGTTGTGTCTGACCTGGCATGACAGAGGGCTAAGCCTCCCTGTTGATATACACAACTACCATTGCATACATCTGTCACCACAACCTTGTTGTAGAGCAGGCAGACAAGCTGTGCAGCATACAGAGTCATTTTGAAACACTTTGTGCAGACGTTGAAGCGTAGCTGTGAGGGCAGTCACCTTCATGTCCTTCTGCAATACCGCCAGTGCTTTGTACACCCTTGAGCTGACTCTGCAGTNGGAGCAAAGCTCCCGTGAACCATTGACAGCTACAAGGAAATCGCAAGCTGATGGATTCTGTTGCAGTTCGGCTCATGTTCCAGCTGTTACAGTGCCAAGTGCTGACTGTGGTCACAAGCTACCATAGTTTGGAATGATTTGCACAATACATATGTCATCAAACTTTGCAGGGCAGCACAGGGCCTGCACAGTTATCTCATTGAGCAGTCTTCTCAACGATTCCCCATCTGGGCCATGTTAGCGCATTTTAACATCTTATATAGCAGCAATATAGCATACACTCAATGCTGGTCACACGCAAAATGTATAGCTGTTGAATTGACCGTCATGTCTGACCACGGGGCTTGAAATTNGCATGCTCAGAAATGAAGGCTTTGCATGTGGGGCAATGCAGCAACGACAATGACAAAAGCTTGAAACACGGACTCAGGTTTTGTTGATGCGTTTCCAGTCTTGTTGTCAGCGTAGATGTCTGACAAACCCATGACATAAGTCTGTACACAAATCTACGCTTGCCAGTGATCAGTTGTATTTCACTTGCTTGCACTAGGTACAGATGTGTTAGAGAGCTTTCAAGTGTATCTGCTTAGCTAGGACGCATGGCTGCGGGATACACAGATGAAGCATACATGTTTTGCAGGCATGTCTCGCATACACTGGTACTGGCAACTGGACAAACAGAATGTGCAGGAGACAGCGCAATCTGAAAGAGCTGCAGTCGCACATGGCACTTTGCTTGCATACAGCTGCCTGTTGCAATGGCTGTGTTCCTGCAATCTGAGTCTCATGTCACAAACGCTGGTGTACAATTCAGCAGCACAGGCCCACTTGCTCATGCCATTCGAGTTGTGCAACAGGTGAGGCACGGCAAGCTTCAATGTGATACGTTAACAAACCAGCATCTGACCTGTTGTCATGCGTTGTGCGTACCTGTGGTTTGAAATTCGCTTGTGACATAGCGGGCATCTGACATGGGCAGCTTGGGCACCTCTTTGACAGGGCCTTTGGGGGCCACAGCCCCTGGGGGCTCTTCAGTTTCTGCTTTTTGATACTTGTTCTTCTTCTTGCCATGCCCTGCATAAGTTGCGCAACCTCAGCTTATATGGCAGAGGACTGCTACCTGACTGAAGCAGAGTCCNTCACTTCTGCATGCAAAGACAACAGCTGCTCACAGTACACAGTCAATAACTGCATCTATATGTCTTGTTGTATCTTGTCATAGCAGTACTGGCAGCAACACTCCAGTTTGGCAAGCTCGCACAGCACTTTGCAAATCACACACAGGCTATTCTCTGTCTGCCTTGCTCNCTGTTACACAAGTGCATGCATCTGCATGTTCACTGTTGCACAGGCAGTAAGTTTGCAGTGTGCTGTTTGGCCATAGCATGCAGCATGATGCGCACATAATGGAGCTTGCAGATGGACAAGCGTTTGCTCATTGCTGTTGAAGTCTGCATAACACATGCACTGCTTAGTTCTGNCAGCACAGCACAGCACAGCATGCACCTGTTCCTCACCATCAAGCAGATCAAGGTGTGGCAGAAGAATTGCAGAGTCCTGAAAGCACAAGGAGAATGTAGACCTGCAGCTCACCTGAATCGTTCGCTTGTCGGCGCCATTGGTGCCATCTGTCTCAGCAGCACCTGGATGTGCTGAGACGACAAGGCGAGGCAAGTCTGCCTGGAGCGACTCCCCAAGCTGTGCCTGATCCTTCTGTAGGGCTGTTTGCAGTGCCCTCTCCCTCAGCCCCTTTCTGTTACACTGGGCGGTGATGCTGTCTAGTGCCTCGGCATTGTCCAGGACAGACAATGCTTCCCCTTCTGATGATTGTACATGAATTGCTGTTGGGTCACCTGCAAGGTATCTTGATGTCACAGGTGAACATGCAGAAGACTGCAGAAGTACATGGTCCGTCCATACCACATGGTTGCTGAAGTACATGGGGGCACAGCAAACATTTCGTTGCACTACACTGCGTTCGCACAGAGCAGATGCTGCATACTTGTTGCAAAAGGGTGATGTACACCATTCATAACCAGCTGTAAATCTGTTGTGGAAGCTTTGGCCAAGGTGCATACACTGGAAGCACTTGAACCCTACATCACACTGGCCCCTCATATTTGCAAATGAGCTGGAACTTGAATGCCAAAAGAAAACACGCCGAGCTTGCCTTTCAAGGCCCAGTAGCGCCTGTAGTATCGGTCCATGCCAATAGGCTCGCTTCTCAAGGGTACTTCTGCGAGCTTGGCGTCATACTCTGNCGTTCTTAATGCTGTGCTGCCTGTGCAAGGGTTGGGGTATGCATACTCTTTTGATACCGACTGTGGTCAACTGCATTATTTATATGCCTGTCTGCCGTACTGTCAAAGGCAGGTCAGCATGCTTTGCGTAACAACGTGGTGACAGCAGTGGCAGTGTCCTATTTGTGGGGATGATGAAGTAAGCTGTCGAAGCTTGTTTTAATAGGCCGTTGCGATGGTATGGGTACCGAAAATTAGTAGTGACTGTATTTGCTCGACTCACGTAACGGCCGACGCAGAGCCTACCCGTGAAACGTTCAGAAGCCACTGATCACTTGCATGCACAGAGGCAGCTCGGAGGGTAGTCAGTCACGCTGATTGACGCTCGTGATCAATAAAGTGATTGTGTCGCNCTCCCTCATGTGCTGACAGCACCCCTGTTGCATTCCCTCACACACTTGGGCCATTTTTGCTGCAAGCTCGTTTCCTTGAAGTTGCAACCCAGTACAGACTCGTTGCTTTGTTTGCTCATTGCACTGCCAGAGCAAGTGAGGGCTCAAATGTCAGCACTTGCACATTGACAAGGCTAGCATGTCTGTCTTGGAATGGCTGCTTTTGCCAGAAATGTGTCTTGTTTGCAGCTTGCAGCAACAGCTACATCCACACAGATACCATAGTGACTTTGAATACCATTGATGCATTAAATAGTCATGTTGGTAGACCGTAATTACAACTGTCAATACATGCCAATACACAGGGCAGAGTGTTGTCACCAACTGTGAATTACATTGCCGACGATAACTGCAATGCGAAGATATTTTGAGTCACTACGGTATGCACATAACGAACAGCATAGGGTCAGTCAGCAGTGTGGGCATACATCCTTCATGGCTGCAGCAATCCGTCCCCTGACACCTATTTCCACCCTAGCTCACCCTTTTCTGCCAGCAATGCTGGGTTGCTGTCCCCAGGTTTTGTCTCTAGTGCACCGCCTTCCAGCCGTAACATATCCTGGTGTCTGANCACACAGAGTAAGGCATACACGACCAACTCAGGTGAGTTTGCAATCAAATGGTGATGCTCAGGCTTGAAAGCTCCCTGATAAGGTGACAGCTGAAGCGGCCCAAAGACTATGTTGCCCAACACCTGACAGCCAACTTCAGCGAGGACTGCAGCGCGGTACGTTATGACTCTTGCGCCTACTGCAGGTCCCCAGAAGAGGCATAGNCATCACTGCCACCTGTAGCAAGGCAGCCATACTGAAGTGCCGCCTGAGGTTGCTCCTGAGATTGCTTGTAAGTTCGATCTTCACCAAAACTTGATANTGGTATTGGTGCTGCTGCTGTATCTGCATTCCGGGGATTTTTGCGCAAGCAACCTGGCCCAATCACTGCACAGACAGTGACTCAAGGCACTGCTGAAGAGACGGAGGAGCAAAGGCAGCAACGGCTGTATGAAGAAGAGAGCCGTAGACTAGCCAATGAGCTGCGTGAATTTGATGCCCAGCTTGAGAGCAAGGATGAAGATGCTTACAAGAGGAAGCTGAAGCGCGAAGGGTTGTGGAGGGATTGAGGGTCTGATGTACAATATGTTCTCTGAGGCACTGTTTCTGGCACTTCAGTCACAAACCCATTTCTGATTTACACTGCTATTTTAGATTTAGGTTAGTAGGTCAGTGACACAGGGTCAGAGTCATAACTTCACAGCAGCAAGTCCACATTTGACAGCTGTCACAGCAACAATACTTGTATTTTTGCATGCTGTCTGACAGCTGAAGAAGACAATTTCGGTCACGTCTTATTCACAACAAACAGGGACATACAACTGACAGGCTTAGCCTATGCGTCACACGACTCCATAAAAGGTTGCATCAATGTAAACTGAATTCAAAGGTACAAATATTCATATACCCTGATCTGACACATGGTGGTNGCTGTTGCAGTTGCTGTTGCAGTTGCGTTTGCAGTTGCGTTTGCGTTTGCAGTTGCCTTTGCAGTTGCGGTTGCAGTTGCTTTTGCGCTTGCTTTTGCGGTTGCTTTTGCAGTTGTGGTTGCAGCTTCACTGAATCAAAAGCACCTGAGCTGGGGATGGCTGTGCTGTTTTGGGACTGCCCTTAGACGGGCTGCTTTGATTTCGCTGCGTCCACCTGCAAAGAAGGCAAAGTCACAAAGGAAACCAATCTAGACCAAACTCTGTGCATGTCTCACTAGCAGTGTCATATATAGTGATTGTCATAATGCCTGCAGTACTGAAACCCGGGCAGACAAGCCATTGTGTATACAGCTGCAGCTGCAGCTTTGGCATGTCAGGACCCATCATGAGTCTTGCTGGACTACCAGCAGGTTGATGTCTGCTGTGTCACTGGGCGCCTCATCACTATTTGCATGATGCAGCAGCAATAGAAACTCACAATGCCTTGCATCAAGAATGCTGCGGAGTAGGCTGGTTGACCTGCCAGTCAAGACTGATGAGCCACACAAGTNTTGGCCAGACAACCTGGACTTCTGCCGCTGACAGATTGGACAGTGTCTCCAGCAACTGGCTAATGGTGTACATGCTGTGGCTTGATGCACAGCTGGCTATGTGTCCATTGTGCGTGCATTGTATTTCGTACTTTTGTATACCACATGTGTATGATAGGATTCTTGCTACTTTACAAGCCAGGTCGTGCAGCAAGTGCCTGTCAGTATATTCGACGCTCAAAGGTTTAGTAGTAAGCGAAGCTGAATGGTTTTGAGCTTTGATTTTCGCGTGGACTCTCATAGACAGAATTGGCGTAAGTAGATCATCTGCGGCAAGTCTGACCGCTGTACAAGCATGTTCTGAACCGCCTGCATGAAGCAAATTGTCCGCTGCCTCGCGCTTTATCGATGCATTCGATATACAAAAGGCGCACTAAGTGATCTGAATCCCTGAATCGCGGCTGTGCTGTAGAGTATACTGTTATGTCGACCTCAATCGTCACGCTCAACACCTTGCAAAGCTTTCACGGGAAGCGCCCAGCCCATGCAAACCTCAGTAACAGCGACTTGTCTACAGACATCGTGCCTGAACAACTGTGGAGCCTGAAATCATTGAAAAGTTTGAACCTGTCAGGCAATAGTTTGGACACCATTCCAACGCAGCTTAGTCTGCTGACAGCTCTTACCAACTTGGACCTGTCTACCAATTTTATCACGGAGNACAAGCACACAGGACACAAGTTGCATGATGGTGAATCAGAGCAAAGGCGTCAAGAGGAGCCCATGTTGTATAGCTCTCACAGCAGGCATGCTCAAGGTGAGTCATCAGGTCGTGGTCAGCATCAGGCTGCACAGTGTGAAGAGTCCAGTACAACTTCTGATGGTCCACCTACTGCCAGTGACAGCAATGCAACCCCTGGAGAGCTGACAGATGGCCTTGTCCATGAACCTGCCAAGGGCAGCAACTCACGCCANTAGACTATGAGCTTGAGCTTCATACTGCCGCTGTATTTGAAGAAGAGTGCAGACCTCACTATGACTTGTGCCAGGAACTGCTGCTAAGTCAGCCTGGACTCTTGTGCAGCACCAAGTCGCATCCTGTTCAACCAATGACAAGTGTGTTTTGGTATNCAGAGAAGCATCTACATTAGCTTTGAAGCGTTCCAAGCCTGCGTTTGACCTCCTCGATTGAGCTGCAATCCTTGGAATTCAGATATGAAGCTGGTTTGGCTAAGTTGAATTGGACATTTCATTATGGAAGGTTAGCACAGGAAGAGTAGGCAGAAGACACTGCAAACGCATTCTTTAATCATTCCACTCACAAAGAGCCTACCTCATGCCTTGTCTAGTGAAGCGCCTAAACAGGCCCTCCACCATGCCATGCACAGCACCCAGCAGAATACACCGCTCTCCATAGATGTCGCTCCTGTACTCGCTTTCCAGGGTGGTACCAAAAGCAAAGGGGGCACCCACACCAATAGCCCATCCCACAGCAATGTCAGCTGCATTGCCAGTTGCATCCTGCACCACACAACAGACATACTTACAGACTGTTACACTCAAGCTTTGCACGGACTTAACCACGTCTGTTCAATGAAGCACTGGGGCAGCCCACCCACAACAATGTCTGCTGAATTGCCATTTGCATCCTGCAGTAATTGCAGCAAAGCAGGACTCACTGTGTGTTGTGCCAAAGTTGTGCAAGACTCATGTTCAGGTTGTGAAAACTGTGAGGATGGAGCAGCACTAATGACAAAAGGTGATGCAATGCTGCCTCTGCAGTCAATAAGGTGGGCTGGATTGCTGCCTGCAATATTGTGATGAGGTGCTGATCTCTCACAATGCTATGTCAGAGCACATCACATCAGCATGCCTGCTAGCTCCAGCATTTACAACACTTTCCTTGGGCAAAAGCTTCATGTAGACCTCAAGAGTGATTGCAAGAAAAGCCCAAATCGAAGCGTATGCTGCTGTAACAGTCGTGATAGTGGGCAGGAGNGAGGGGCTGAAGAGCTGCGCTGTGAAAAGGCAAGTGACGTCATGCCAGTAATGGAACGCCATGCGTGAGCGGTCTCCGAAAAGGAAATCCGCCTTGCGTACACAGTATAGCGCCAAATCAGAGCTTTACTGTGAGTATAGGTGCATGTCTTTGTGCGGCTATATAGCCTGACACTTGACAAAAATGAAACTTCAGCATGCGGTCCTCTGTTGTCACATCATATATTTTCTTGATGTTGACCTGACCTAGGTGCTGAATGTATATTGGCCGACTCTGCATCACATAAGCTGCTTGAGACTTGAGAGCGGTTGCTCAACGGTGGGTCTACACTCGATGTGTGCTGATCTTTAGCTGATGACGGTCCAAGGCTTCAAGGCAAGCTATGTACAAGACTCCAAGCACGCTGCACAATACCTTTTTGTCAACTTTGTGGTAGCCTTGGGGGTACACAGAGATGACTGCATCCCGCTCAGTGAACTCAAATTTGTCAAGGTCATCAGCGCCAAATTCCTTCCTCCATTGGAGGTGTGCCAGAAACATAGCCTTTGCCTTCGCAAGGTCATGACTTCTGGCGCGCAAGAANTGCCAAGAATTCAAATGTAAGTGTGCATGCATGTCTCCAGGGCCACCATCAGCAGAGGACGCACAGTCCGTACAGTCAGAGTATGCTNGGCCGGCAGCTCGTAAATATTGCGCAGCACGCTCTATCTCGGCGGCACTGACAAACTCGCATTCCCAACAGTGCAAAGTCGTGGTTCGATAGGTTGCGAACGTGACGTGGGCTGGACACTTGGGCACTGGGTCGCGGTCGTGTTTGACGTCAACGACTCTGCTTTTCCGCGCTGAGCGTTAGGCTGTCGAAGGCACAGTGCGCGCGATCGCAAGCGAACCTTTTGGCTTGTGCATGGCCAGCAGCAAGGCACCTGGCTTGAAGCAGGAGCAAATCAAACAAGCTGTCACAGCGCTGCTTAAACACATCGGCAGACAGCAAGAAGGTTCCAAGGACTTGTTGCAGGATGACGAGTATCTGTATCTNTGACACCGGGCCACCTGGACTTTGGCACTGTCAAGCTTGGCCAGGTAGGGCACTGCCCCTGCATCGCTCCTTGCTGTCCAGAGTCAAGGTCACTGCAATCATGCATCAGCACAATCAGGAACTGATCAATTACCATATGTCAATGTCAGAAATCTGCAACTTGTGATGAAGAGATGTTGCTGCGCCATTGCTAATGCCAATGCAAGCTTAAGCTATGTTGTCTGAACCTTCTGCTGACATGTGGCAATGACCTTCATTATGAGCCAGTAACTCAGGTGATGGTGGANGGCAGAGCAGTCAGCATGCATTGTTTATGTTTATGCGGGTATCTGAACATGTCAATCAGGCCTCGAGCGTCGCTCGACGAGCGACGAGGCAGAACAATTAGTCATGGATGAGGAGCAGCTTCGCCTACTTGCATAGCCAGTAGACGACTTGCAAAATCGACGCAGGCCTTACACACCCTACCAAGTAATCGTCGCAGACGCAAATGGAAAGGAAGAGGAATGTCGTGTATCACTACGTATAGCGTCTTGTTGGACACCGTGAAGCGAGCCTTTGTGTCGACGCCTCCAGAATCCTTGGTACCGAATATTGAAAAGTTTTGGGTGCTCAGGCAAGACGAACTGGAGCTTGTCACAGACGACAGGCACAACTATTCATGGTGTGGGTTCGGTGATTTGACTTTGTTGAATGGTGAGCATACAGAACAAGGTCTGATCTTCAGAGTACCACCGGTAAATGGTAGAAAGAGAAGCATCATTATAGACGAAAGCTCATGGAATGACAGTCATACCTTCCACTGCGGAATAGCAGCTGCTCCTGTGCAAGTTGGTCACAGGGTCGTGATAAATGGTGGCCTCATAGCCGCGTTCCGTGTTACCGATGGTGAAGAGGCAGCAATCGTTCACATGGTCCCTGAACGATATTACACCGCAGAAATCACTAGACTCATGTATGACACCGCTGCATACCTACTCCTGTTGCTGAATGCCCTATTGCTGAATGCCCTATTTGGCGCAAAGTAAGTTGTTAAATTGTTGCTATTGCGCATGTTAAATGAACTTGGCACGATTTCTGCAAATGTCTTGTCACATTTCGCCTTTCTTGTCGTCATTCGACTCCCNCACTTGGCAGGTCCGCAACTGTAACGTTCGCGTCCGCCACTTTACCATTGATGATGCCGGACCCTTGCTGAATGCGCTGACATTCTTTTGATGCTGCAACTTCTATCTGCTCCGCCAAGGTCTGCTGATGGCTAGTACATGGAGAGCTGATAGTGACGTGACATCTGCAGANGCCTGAGCTGAGCTTGGCTGATGTGGCAGTCCCCATGGACACAGCAGAGGACATGATGAGGGTCTTCAGCTGCTTGCCCAAGCCCTGGTTAGTGGTTGTGGTGATGGGCCAGCCGTTAGCAGAAAACCTGTGGGCAGACACTGGGCGCTGAAGTGCTGGGCACTGACTTACAATGCGTATTCAGCATTTGTTCACTGCAGACGACCACAGGTCATTTGTGAGTGGAGCAGCGGACAATCGGAATCACACACTGATGTGTTGGGGGTTTGACACTTGCTAGGCATTAGCGTCATTAGGCATTGGTGAGTTACGTGGGCAGTCTGGTGCAAGCTGGATCGCTTGAGANGGACATTGGCCAGGCTGAGGTCAGCTGTGACATACACCCCCATGATGCCGTAGAACACCATCAGGTTGAGTGTGCAGTCAATGATGAAGATATACCTGCACACAGGACAAGTTCTGCAACTATGACTGATGCCGGTATGCAGCTACAGGTATGAACAAGCAGTGCATATGCTACATTCAGTTCCTGCTGCCAGTGCTGAGCTTGCTTGCAGACTGCCAAGTTTTGCACACTCGCATATGTAAAGCATAAGCAGCATGCGTAAGTAAGCAGAGCTACTCCCTCTCAGTCGCTCTTGAGTACACTGCTGCCAAATGTCGATATGGCGGGCATGCATGTATGCAGTAGCTTTCTGCACAGGCGGCTACTGCAGATGCACATTGCACAGTCTGCCGCAGCTGGCNTTGCATGGCCCTCAGCTGTGCATGCAATGTACAACATCTGACCTGAGAAAGGTCCTTCTGTATGTCAGTCAGCTCCTTGGCACGGCGTCTAAGCTCTCGTCGATGCAGGCCCCTGTCTTGCTCCAGCTCTGCTTCTGCACTCTCAGCCCGCTTTTGCAGTAAGTCGTTCTCTGTTTGCAGCTGCACCATCAAGTCAGTGGTCACTGGCAGTTGCCCACGCCAGGTGCAAGCAGAGTTGTGAAAGCTAGGGGACTTTGCAGCAGCTTGACGTGCAGGAAGTGTGCTGGGGAGACTGCAGGCCATGCTTTGNGCTGCAGCACCAGCACAGAGCAGCTCAGTTGTGGCTGAACATCAATTGCCAAAGATGTCTCCTGGTGTGAGGTCATCTGCTGAGGTGCTAAGCACAACCCGGGTTGCTTTTGCTGCTAGATCTGACGCAGGTTGTGAGTCATCATCATACACAGATACAGCAGCAGGATCCCCAAATAGCCGAGATAGGTCCACTTCAAATGGCTCATCTGCAATTGCATCAAGTGAAAATACTTCGCAAGGTTTTTGTGGACAACATGCACGAAATCATGCCTCAACACTGCTGTGGTTGAGGTCAGTGTTGTGACTGTTGCTGTAATGCTTTTGTGGATTGATGCAGTTACGCAGGGCAAAGCCATGTCCGTGCCTCAATGCGTACCCTTCATGCACTTGAATGTCGACAGGAGCTTGCGTACCGGTCTTGCTGCCGTGCTATGAATTTGCACTGCTGGCAGACTGTAAGCGNATGCAGTGATTCTGGCTATCTTGCAACACCGAGCACTGACATCATCAACACACACCTGGCAGGACCTGCAACATGACTATGTCGCCTAGCACTCTGGAGGTCCCGGGTCAGCATCTGGCACTGGTCATGCAGCCGCCGGACTTGTTCCTGTGCCTGCATTCAGCTGTTGCATCTCAGCATGACGCTCCTCATGCAACTGTCACTGCATGACGCCAAGGTGCAGTGTGTTGCAAATGNACATCCTCAGCGCATGCTGCAGGGAAGTGCGCTCAAGCGTAGCAGCTTGGCAAATGGTTCCCATGTAGAGGCTGGCAGTGGGTCTGCTGGAAAGCGCTCAGGTCAAAAGGGCAAGAAAGCTGCCGGCAAATCAGTTCAAGCACAAGCAAAGCTCTTCTTTTGAAAACACGGCTGCTTCAATGTGAATGGCATGGACTGCATGCATGCTGAGTGCAGTTGAGATGATAAGTTGTGAAATTGTGATGTGTTGTTTCACAATATCAATGCTGAAGCTTTGTTTAACAAGTGCTGCATCANTGCTTTCCAAGTCAAGATGACAGCATTACTGCTTGTTGTCGTCATTGGGCGGCCCCTCAAAACCTACATCCAGAGTCTGATCCTGCTTGCCATGCTTGCCGCTGAGCTGGCATATGACACCAGCACACCTTGGATCCGCTTCCGTCGAGTGTGGCACCTTCAGATCTGCACCATCGCAACATTGCTTCTATCCTTACTGGTGTCTTTATTGACAGCCAACTTCCAGTCCACAGCCTCTCCAAGAGGCTTGCAGGCAATGGCAATCTTGACGATTCTGGGCAACCTAGCATTGNGGAGCCTGTATGGTAAAAGGGATGTCATCTGCATCATCAGCAATGTCCTTGACTGCTGGCTGATGACTGCTTGTTGCCTGGGCATTGGACTGCAGCCTGTCTTGCTGCTGGAGCTGCTGCGCTGCAGAAGGTGGCATGTCTGCTTCGTTATCAGAATGTTCCGAAGCATCCTCGTCTTCATCTGACTGGTCCCCTGTGTCAGCATCTGATGCCTCCAGTGAGGACCCTTCCTCATGAGATGTCGCAGCTTCTTCTGATGATGCTTCTTCATCTTCTTCATTGCTATCCTCAACAAGCTCATCTTCTGAANTCAGACGAGGACATGGGTTTCTCTCTGTTTGACTAGATGTCTTTGTGGACCTGCTGTCAGCAGCTTTCTTGTAAACAAAGCACTGCTGGACTGCTGCAGCAGTACACACCTGCATTCTTAGCCTCTAAATCATCTGGCTTGCCTGCATTTTCATTATGAATCATCTGACCTAAAGGCAGTATAGTTACAACGGTTCTGTAGTCTGCACATAGAACATGCAGCAATACACAACCACACAAAACCATTGTCATGTCAGAATATGTGACTGGGGGCAAATTCAGCAATATGCATTGAAAACGACAAAGGAACTCAACCCTCTTGTGCGCAAACGTGCAGACTTTGCTCACCACAATACAGTAGATTACGNTGATTGCTTGTCACAGCAGCGTGTACGATTAAAAAAGAGGCTGACCTGTTGACAGTGTTGCAGAGGCTGGAGTGGACGTGNGGTTGCAGCAGCAGCACGAGTGGCGATATAGTACATCAGAAAGTCGGCCATGTCAAGCTCGATGGACGACAAGCCAGCCTTGTTCAGCTCTAACAATGGTTTCACGAAGTTGGAAGGAATTTGATTGTTCCCTGCTGGTTGTTTCGGAGTAATTGTTCTAGCTGAGCATTGAACGTCACATCAATCAACTGGTGAGGTAAGCTATTGAGCTACATTGGTCTCTCTCAGGGCAATTAAGTGTGCGGANATGTGTCTGTACCTCCACCTTGTCTGCCAGTTGCCACAGTAGCTAGCCACCTGATCACATCGGACACATCGTGCTGTTGAGTCTCGTTTTGTCTAATTTGTGTAAAACATATCACAGTCCGTCGAAAGTCAGACTTGTATTTGCTGGTGCCTTTGGTCAAGCAGATTTCGCAGTACAGCGCACGGTTGCTACAGTCAGTGTAGTCCCTCACCAGCAATATGGCCAAACCGACAGCGAGCACCAGCTCGAGACTGGTCATTGAAGTTGTTTATCCAGAAACGAGCACAGTGCTGCTGCGTCAGGGACACAGCTGCAGGACCACTTGGGAAAGCTGGCTTGTGAACGACTTGATCACAGTGCGCACAGTGCCAACGGTCGCGAGCGAGGCTTGCAAGCACTTCGAGACCGGAGCACGCCATTGCTTAGAACCTTACTGCTGCGATTCTCGTAAAGAGCAAAAGCTTAGGGAAGACGCACTACAAGGTTGCATAAAACGTGGAAATCGATGGATGTTAGCAGCTGTTGAGGAAGGTGCGTGACAAATCTCAGCCCAGCTCACGATGGCTACCTCAGTCAACCCCCTCCGCAAACTGCCTGCGTAACTTTGTCTTCCGTATGGGCATTGACATTGGCAGGCCGCATGTATACAACACGAAGCCACTGTCANGCTGACATTTTGTGCAACCCCGTGGAGCCGATCATGTTCAGCACTTCGTCTCTGCGTCTGACCAAGCTGCCGTGCGCTGCCCGCAATCCTACTGCCAGAGGTATGACACCCTGCCAGCGCCCGCAGCATGCATTTCAAGGCAACTCGAAGCTGCTTGTGGATGACTGCCAAAACCCCACGTGTGATGTGGGCAGACATATTAGCAAGGGACCCTCACTGACCATCACTAACTCTGTAGAGTGTGCAAATCTTCAAGCAAACGTCTGAAAGGCTGGTTCCTATCGTGGAGACAAACTTGGCTTGGGTGATCAAGATCAANGCTGTCTTGTGCTGTGCTGTGCATGCTTGTAGAGCCCTGGCACTGCTGCAGAGTAGGGGCAGCTATGCTGAGAGGGCAGTACGAAGAGGCTGTCAGGCTGATCATGCAGCCCCATCAAGGAGAGAAGCAGGACAGCGCTGCAGCAAGGGCACTTTACCTCGACAAAGGTGATCCTTGTCACTGTTGCTTTGTCAAGGCGCAGCAGCGCAGTGTATGTGCAGCACACATAGCCCTTGCTGTTCGCTNAACAGCATGAGGCTGTTGCAGCAGCCAAGACCGCTCAGCTGGAGGTCGACTTGGCCGCTGCACAGACAGCAGCGAAACAGGCACAGCAAGCAGCTCAGAAAGTGAAAAGCAGCTGGCAGAGTGCCGAGGCTAGCCTTCAGGCAGAGAAGGAGTCCCTCCAGGTAACATTGCTTGGCAGCCTTCAACAGTCATGTCTGACACCTGGTGCCAACCTGTCAAACAAAGGCTGACATCACACTATGCTGTACTGACACAGACTTTTGCTTATAGTACCGTGTACGCGCTGTACACTGCGTGGCAAAGCCATGCAAAGGTGGTGCAGTCCCCTACGACTGTCACATTGCATTGGCGCTGCCTGAAATGCGACACTGTGTGCTTCACAACCTGTACCAACTTGACGCAACACTGTCATGCCACACAGCTGCCTGTACCGACACTGCACTGCTGTAGATAAATGAGCTTGGTTGACAGCACAGTGCCTTCAGTGCCTTCCCACTTGCTGTGGACAACTTATGATTGAAATCAAGGGGAAAAAACAAAAAAGTAAAATAGTTGTTAAGAACAAGTGCAACAACAGTCCTGAGAGTGGGACATACACTCCAACGCTGCCTCTCAGCTGTTGTTTTGGCTGGTGTAGGCTGTGGCTCAGGAGCTTGCAGCGGCCCAGGCCAAGCTGGTGGCTGCTGGGGATGAGCTGCATAGCATCCAATCCCAAGCTGCCCACGATGCACAGCAGCTGACCCAAGCTCGCCAACAGGTGACTGTTCTCATCTTGTACATGCTGTGTCAGCTGTGTGTTGGAAGTTTTCCTTGGTTTTGTCAGCACTGCGTCAGCACTGCACTGATGTGCCATNAACAGGTAACCAGTCAACAGCAGGTGCAACAGTTAGCTTATCTGCTGCTCTGCTCGGAGCAGTGTGTACAGCGCATGGCACAGAAGTGCCCTGAGATCTTGCAGATGGATCCTGCGGATGTGACAGAACGGCTCACCCTTCTTAAGGTGCACATCCTAGCAGTCACTGAGGCATGTATGACATCTGTTTGCATAACCTGTGGACGGAACTACATGACTTTTTTCTGCAGCATAATCTGGTGCAAAACTTTAGCTAATTCCACCTGTCTGCTTCACAAGATCACCAGGCATCTACACAACCACCTGGGACATGGATGTGCATGTGTTGGAACCTGGCGCATCTGACTCTTTCCATGTATCCCTGGCATTCGTGGTGTATTGCATCATGTTCTCCTAGTCTGGCATATCTTGTGTCAATTTTGTTTCAAGGTAACCCACCCCGGCAGGCAGCCTGGTCAAACATTGCACTGTGTACCGGCACACCATCTGTCGATATAGTGCTGCATGCTGAGAGGTAGCTTGGGCATGTTGTACAATGGAATCACTGGCCCTNCGGAATGAGGTGGAATGCTGAGCTTTGCTTTGTGCATAAGGCTTGTCTCCATTTGCCAAACTCTGACTAGTCACGGCAGGGCTGGTCGGCGTGGATGCCTCTGGCTCATGCAGCATGGAGCTCACGCTTTGTCGAGGAGACATTGAGCCTTGACTGGATGGACCTCGGTCCATGTTTGTACTGCTNACGTTCAGACAGCCAGCTTGCATTGTGAGTGACAAGTGCAGGGCTGAGCAGATCTCAGCAAAGCCTCGTGCCTATGTGTACCACAACTTTGCAAGCAACGAAGAATGTGATCACATTGTTGCCCTAGCCAAACCTCAGGTACAATACTGCCTCCCGTTTGCTGAGCTGTGAGTGTCCACAGTGCTTGCCACAGCCTATATTGACACTGGTGTAACTGGACTGCAGTTTTGATGCAGATGAGACGAAGCACAGTAGTCGGTAAGGGAGGCGCTGGTGTGGAGGATAACATCCGGACAAGTTATGGCACTTTCCTCAGGTTGGTAGTATGCCTGCCTCAATCAAATATGCTATCAGTGTGGTGCTGCACTGGACAATGTCATNAACGGTGTGACGAGACAGCAGCAAGAGAGCAGTTACAGCAGCAACACACCATAGGTTCTGCGNAACAACGTCACAGCTTGCCACCACACGCCTGTCAGCCCAGTTAGCTTCAGCCCTGCAGATGCCGCTAGATGTGTTCACATGCTTCCTCTACACACGTCACATATTGTGTTCTGATCTCAGCATGTGCTAAGCAAACAGCAAGCACNGCTTGGCGCTGCCTGTCTGCAATGAGGTGACCTTGGCAACAGCATCTGCATGCTGTTCATGCTGTGGCTGCGCAATAGCTACCTGCTTCTTTGGCTTGACACCAACCTGCTGCTGCTCGACAGCTGTTTGCTGCTGCGCCTTGACTTTGCGCAGCTGGCGTCTTGAGTCAGGGGTGCACTGACGCTTGCTGGCTGGCTGTGCTGGTGCCCGCTCAGGCCGC
Source organism: Trebouxia gelatinosa (assembly GCA_000818905.1). Lineage (NCBI taxonomy): Eukaryota > Viridiplantae > Chlorophyta > Trebouxiophyceae > Trebouxiales > Trebouxiaceae > Trebouxia > Trebouxia gelatinosa. Next base: position 501,214 of record KN805369.1, on the reverse strand, counting down.
TTCTTGGCTTTNGGCCGTTGCCAGCGCGCAGCTCACTGCACAGCGTCAACACCCCAGAGTGCTTGCAGCAGCCACAAAGCATATCAAGGCCAAAGCTACAGCAGTACGTCAGGCTGTGAGGCTTCAAGAACTGGACACTTTGCCAGCAAATGTGCCAGAGGTATGCATGGTCTTTTTCGTGTTTTGATGTTTCGTTTGTTACCACTTTGTACGCAGCAACCACTGTAGGCGCCCTGTAAACTGAGTGCTGCTAAGCCACTGTCACTAAGAATGGGACCAGGGTTCTTTGGGGTACACATTGACCACACTTACAGTTTGAGGGGGTCTACACCTTAGCCTAGTAGAGGGGGCTCTAACAGAAGACTCCATCATATTTCCTCGAATCATGTCCTCCAAGAAACGCTCACCTGGATGTGGCCCACCTGATATGCATGGCCTGAACAGGGATGTGCAACGGCTGTGCCCACTTCGTCATGTCGTAGAGGACACTTCCATTTCGATGTTGTTTCCGGCACATACAGGGCATCACAAAGCGCACGCACAGCAGCTGTGTCAACCTTCCTGTCCACTGGCCGCATGTGCCCCGTTCGGCTCGCTGCACTTGCTTGACAGCAGCGGGGGGGCCAGTGCCCTTCCAAGTGCTCTTTTGGCATCTCGTGCTCCCACTGCTTCGAGAAAGCATCTGTTGAAGCCTCGATGAGGATCCCTCCGGTAAGAACACAGGTAAGGCTCCTGTCGCTTGTGTAATGACACCTATCTGAGGTACCTGCGCGTCTGAGTGCTAGCACTTGCATTTCTGAAGGAGTATGCGCAAGGCTGTCAATAATCGGTGAGTGTATTGTATTTGCTAACTTGCAGATTAGAAAGCACAAGGCTAGAAATATTGAGGCAATAGCAGAGTATGATGCGATGCCCAACAGGCAGAAAACCTTTGTTTATGCTAACACAGACAGCTTCCGTGTCAAGGCAAGAAAATTGCTGCTGTCATCAGGAGACTTGCACAGCGGTTGATTTGCTGCACAGTCGTCAGAACCATACCTCTGCAGGTGCATACTCAAGCACCAGACTGGCTCACGACTGTCATCCCTTGGCGTTCAGGATCAAGCGGGCTTCGCCAAGTTGCAATTACGATGAACAACTCTCACACCGGCACAGAAACGTTCACCNTTGCCGTGCCCAGGTGCAAAGCCTGCTCAGAGGCGCTGAAATCGGCTTCAGACGCGTGGTCACTCGCTACAATCCAGCGACTCGACGACGAGAAAGTGGGTATGAGACACAGTGGCATTATGTGAGGCCAAACTTTCACATGGCGCAGTACTTCTCCCCTGAGATGTTGGAGATGCAGATTGTGGCTTCATACCACTATCCTGCTGCTGACATCAGGCAAGTGAGGCCTGGTCCTCTCGTATCTGCTGCAAAGGCTTTTGACCGACACATGATGACGTCGCCTGCTGATGGCAGCACACGGCGTATGTCCGCTTTTGACATGAAAGCCCAAACTGGGCAAGTCAAAGCAGTTGGTGTCATTAAGGCACACCAGTACAACACTGCACAGGATTTGCTGGTCAAAGCATATCGCTGTGATGAGACCCGTGGGCTGGATCTTGACATGCAGCTGCAACAGTTCACAGCTGCACCTGTGTACATGCCTGTGTATTTGTACAGCAGCAGACATGTTGGCAACACCAAGGTCAGGACAGTTGTTTCGGGGATTGATGCTAGCAGTGTGTCTGGTGTACGTGTGTATGATGAGGCAAAGATTGGGCTCTGCTGTTGTTGCTGCTGTTGCTGTTGGAGTCGGCATCTTCCGTCTCTGCTGCTGCTGTGGCTGCATGTGCTCTTGTGTTCACAGGTGCTTGGCAGATGTTCCCTGCTTATCAGCTTTTGGGTTTTGCTATAGCGGCACCTGCACTGCTAGTCGGTTTTGCCACCAAGTACTGGCCATACATTTACAGTCAGTTTCAGAATATCAGACGTGATGCTGATCAGTATATGAACCGTAGAACAGATGAGACAGGCACATTCAGTACCTCTTGGACACACACGTATGGCCAGTTTGAGCAGTTCAGACGCTCACAGGAACAGAGTGGGTTTGAAAACCGTTCGTCTTCTGGCTATAGCAGGGCTAGCACAAATTCAGCAGATCCCAAGGGGTACTACAAGNCTTTTCTCCTACAGACAGTCAGGCTGTGTAGCCTCAGTGCAAAAGCAGCAGAAACCACATGCATGCACGTCTTGTCTTATGAAGCACACGTAGTCACCTTTCAAGCAAGACTTTGTCCAGCGTATTGTCTGCCATCCACAAGATACGTGGCACTGCTTCCTGACTATCTTCCAGGGCCAGCTGTATCCATACAGAGCTGCTTGGCCCCTTGGCAGCTGTAGACAGGAATCGCAGAACTTCTGACAGACAAGCTTTGTCTGTTGCTGTCAGCAGCATCTTGCCAATGGCCTGTCTGAGGTCTGCCTGTGCTGCTGCCTACACGAACCAGGATTTATGTGACAGCTCCTGCAATTGTCGTACACACATAAAGCTTGTTGCACAACATTTATTGTACAGACTCTGTTTACCTGCTCTGCAAGCTTCTTGTGACATGTGATGTTTGCCAAGGTGCTCAGACAAAGCTCTGCCACTCTGTGCTGACTGCTATCCACTGCGTGAATGGCAATTTCAGCTAGAATCTGGAATGCCATGCAGTGCACTGCCACTTGCGCATAGGACTCTGACACCACAAGATCACATAGCTCCTCAGCTGCCTCCTCTCTGGCTGCTGTAGGCTCATCTGCCAAACTCAGCGGTACATCAGATGCGCTTGCGTCTAATGCGTCTTTGTCTGATGCAAAATTCTTGCCATGGCCGTGCTTCTCGGACTGTACAGGCAAGATCCGCCGAAGAAGGTCGGGGATCAACACAGACACTGCTTGCAGCTCCTCGAGATCCGAATCAGTGTCGACCATCAGGTTCCCTACAGAAACATACTGGCTGTGCCCATCGTCTGGGAGGACCGGGCAGGGCGACATGGCAAGCCATGCATTCTGCACCTGAATGCTGAGCATGCTATGCNCCCAAAGGCTCGTCTATTGCTGGCCAATGGGGACTGGCGACAGGTTCCCTCCGAGAATGTTTCCCCTGGGGATCTGCTGGTGCTGTTTCCGGGAGACTGCATCCCTGTAGATGGCATTGTGGTGTCAGGCTGCAGCAGCGTGGATGAGTCAGCCTTGACTGGGGAGCCCATGCCTGTTAGTAAACAGGAAGCTGCCAGCGTCACGGCGGGCACTGTCAACTGTGATGGCAAGATCACGGTGTGTGTTACTCACAAATCCCAGCCATTGTAGTGTTCTCAGGGTGCCAGACCCCGCACAGAATGCAGCCAGTCTGCTCTCACATTCGATGCTTGTCAGCAACTGGGAGCTGTCCAAGTTGCAGCGTATGCTCATGATGCATCTTTGAGGTTGCAATCTTGCAGTAAGCATTTGCACATGGCTNTGAGGAGTTGCACGTCATACTCCTTGCCAAGCGCACCTGCTATCACTCAAGAACACTGTGCCTGCGCATCGCACGCTCCTTACTAGCTGCCCCATACCGTGTGTACGCGACGTAGTGGCAAGGCATCCGTGCGATCGAGAAGTGACACTGCAATCAGCTCGATTGCAAAATGAGACGGTGTGCCATTGCGGGCGCACGCTGTCTTCGACTGGCGGAGGGTGTAGAAGCCCATTGCCAGCAACCTGTCGCGTCATGCAGTGGCAGGCCGTATGCTACAGTAGCTCAAGCCTCATCCTCCGTACAGCAAAGCGTGAGCAACAAGTTGCCTCTCCCCTTCCTTTCTTGATATATGCGTCGTCATTCATAACACTCGTGCTTGCAGTTCATAGCAAGAGAAGACAAGTACGGTGCCCACAATTACGCACCGNCATGCAGAGCTTCACTACATGGCTACAGTACATGCTGTCTGCAGCCTGTTACCTAGTATCCACAGAATGCTCAGCAGCATCACAGCATCCAGCTCTTGCTCACAAAGCTTGGCTCGCTGGCTCAGTGCAAACATGGCAGCTATGGTCCAATCCAACTGGCTTGCTGTTTGCCACCTTGCCTGTGCTGAGGCTGCTGATGACAGCTCTCTAGCCATAGCAACACCGCAGTGCTGTGCAGCCATTGGCAGTGGCAGCATGACGCAGCCAGAGGGCAGCTCTTTGCATGCATGAAGCTTGGAGAGTGCAGTGATGACAAGAGGCGACTGGCAGACAGCAAGGAAGGCAGCTGCGGCACTGTGCTTGGCAAAGGGGCTGTCTGGCTGTGTAACTTCATCTTCCAGCAGGTCGATCATGTCATCTGGAGAGTCTGCTACAGACTCGGACAGGGCCATGCCTGGACTGTACAAAGAAGGCTGGGAAGGGATGTCATGCCAGGTGATGGGTGAGAAGGCTTCAGAGCAAAGCAGATCAGCATCTGTGGATGGTGCAGTCAATGTATCTACTGGCTGCTGCTGACAGTTGTTTGCGTGCTGCTGTGCATTGCTTGAGGCTTGCCTTGGGACAGGCTGCTTGTGGACAAGGTCTGTGAACTGACTGGACTCGCTTGGCAGATCTAGACTGGAGTGTTGTGCAAGTGAATGAGGCAGGCTGTGAATTGATGTAGAGCCTTGCTGGAAACTGACTGTTGTATTGAAGGATGCTGTCCCATGGGACTGGCCAGTTGTAGACTGCTGAGGAACTGCGTGCGTCCATGATGCTGTGCTGGGGAATCGGCTGCTTTGAGCATGACTTAGGAAGCTGACTTTGCTGCCCTGGGCANTGTAGCGTGTTGCAAGTATGGTGTTGGCTTCTAGTCGCTCATGCTCATGTTGTGCTTGCTCAATATGTCTTCAACCCTTGTTTCTATCGATGTGTTTGCCTTTCACATAAGGCACTATTATCATGCAGGTTGAGCGCANCATCTTGGGACATGCACAGCTGTAGTGCACGCAAGGCAATTATTAGAAGATCAGGCAAAATTGGCTGCACTGACACAGCACTTTCACCGCATCTCAGTGGCCTGCAAGCCGCTCACGGAAATCTGTCTGACATCTTTGCTTATGTTGCTGCTCTTGCGCATGCATGTGATAACTACAGCCTTTGCCCCGAAATTGACCTTGTGTGCGGCTGTCTTGCCCTAAAGCCATGTGCTAAGACACCTGGCTGTGTTCATCAGGATGTGCAGCTCTGATCGAATNCAGACCATGCCTGACTCTCAAGACCATGTAGTGCAGGCATCTTCAACTAGCAATGAGTATATCAAGGCACATGCTAATCAGCAACACCTTCACAATACTGTCGATGCAGCAGAGGTAAGCACCAGCTGGTCTGTGGCAAAACTGTGGTTCAACTGTATATCAGCTTGGCCCCATGTCAGACATGACTTTACTACACACTAGTAGCAGCCGCACTTAGGGTGAGCGTCTGCACCCAGGTTCTAGCTGTTTCCACTGGGTTGGAAGCAAAGATGCACACACTGCCATCCGTCTGAATGGCGTTTGCAGTCATTTGAATACATGCAGGGCATACCAGACATGGGGCCACACCAGCAGCCCCTAGCCCCTATACAGCAACTTGTGGTAGAAATAGCCCCAGGCATGATGNGTATACATAGCATGACTCATGTGCTGTCTTGCTGACAGATGGAGGCTGATGTGGCAGAGGTCAAGGAAGAGCTAGCACAGACCTTGTTTGACCACATACCTGTAGGGGTAGGCAGCCAGGGCATCATTTCCACCAGTGCTAAGGATCTGGAAGCAGCTTTGGAAATGGGCATGGATTGGTCCTTGCGAGAGGTCTGCAGCTTCACTTCCTGCTGAACAAGGTGTGCATGCTGTTTAAGCTTGTCAGCAATGACAACGTCAACCAGCTGTACCATCATGCCATGACACTGCCTGCACGATTTTCTTCCTGCAGCATGCTACCATGCTCAGCAGTTGACAGGCCCTACCCATGTANGCGTTAGTGTGCCAGGCTTTGCATGGTGAGTCAATGAGTGTTGTGTCAACACACCCCTCGTTGCCCTCGTGCGCCGGTGAGCTGCGGGTCAATGTGTCTGTGCGCTGATGTAAATGTCAGCTGGGTGCATGCCATGCTGTAAGTGAGAAGGATTATTAAATGTGACGAGTACAAGTAAATTAGCGTACGCTAGCAACTGCAAGGCACTTCGTATTGAATTGCAGTAGTCGCAGAACAAGCTTGGTCTCAGGAGCTGCAGTCTGACACATGACTGCAGTATACGTGTAATCAAGGTATGTGGTAAATGTATGTCGATACATTACAAGCCGAGCACGGTTTAACGCACGGTTAGTTGCTGCCACTANGACAGCAACGCCAGCAACAGCGGCAGCAGGCGCCAGAGTGCAGACACCTCAAGAGGGGTGACCAAGCTGGGCTCCCTGCAGGAGTTTGTTTTACATGACTGCGACACCAGTGAGATGGGTGCATCGCTGTTCGATTGCCAAGATGTGCACCGCATAGCCATACTGGACATCCGTCTGTTCAACACGGACAGGCATGCTGGCAACATGTTGGTGCGGAAACCCAAACCCAGTGGGAAGCTGAGTGCTTTGGATCGGCTGAACCAGCCTCAGTGCCGGCTGCTGCCTATTGACCATGGCTTTTGCTTGCCGGAGGCCCTTGAGCCTCCCTTCTTTGAATGGCTCCATTGGCCTCAGGTATGTACTCTGTTTGCTTCATTCATCTGTGGAGAGTGTGTAGTACTGATGTTGTTTCTATGTGGCATATACGTGCAAATCAACAGTAGGCCATTCTTGTGAGTGTCTGAGACCATAGTCAGCTTGGCACAGTGAGTTTTGAGCACCTGAGCGGAGCTGNTGATCAGGCCAGCTTTGAGGCCGTTCACAGGAGGCACATCCTCAGGGAGGTCTGAAAGCTGAAGTGCATCCCCTTTCATATGACTGCAGGCAACAGCAACATCTTGCATNCTATATGATACCCCCCTTGACGCGTGCTGTTTGTCACCTGTCGATCGCCTGTTTGCTCTCACCGAGACCAGTCCGCTGTACTGGGTTCGCGGCTGCACATCACCGCTCCTTCCCTCGTGGAGAGAACGCCTCACTTGTGCATAGCCAAAAAGCAAGACAGACTTTGTACACACGGCGGTCACATCAGCCAGTCAGGGCTATGCAGACACAAGCTTGGCAATACCCCAAGCCCTTGACTTTTCCAGCCAAAAGCAAGCATACTGCTACTGTAATAATCCTACACGGATTGGGAGATACAGGGCGTGGCTGGTCAGACTTTGGTCCCATGTTGCAAGCAAGCATGCCTCATGTCAAGTTTATTTTCCCTACTGCACCCACGGTATACCACACATGTGCTGATTGGGCATTGCTGTTATCAAAACCTGCATTTGACGCCCAGCAAGCAGACTATGCCCTTCATGTGTAGAGACCTGTCACGCTCAACGGAGGAATGAGGATGACAGGTTGGTTCGATATTAAAAGTCTGACCCGCATAGATTTAAAAGAGGATGATGCTGGCTTGGCCGATGCAGCCAGGTATGTCCGCTAGCCTACTAGACGAGGAGGCCTGTTGTTNTGCCCCTGATGTCAGGGCTGCTGCACAAGCCCTTGCAACTGGCAGAGCCCCTGAAGGTACAACAATCTCACATTTGCTGCCTTGTTGCACAAGCTCTGGTCACTTTGACCTACTTCTGCTGTACATGGTGTGTCCCTTTTACAGCTCAGCAAAGGCATATTTCACAGAAAGATCACAAAGACATCACTGCTGGTCACTTGGTGTGCAGGCGACCATGTCCAGTGGCTATACTGATCTAAAGCAAGCATTTCTCCAGCGACACTNATACTTGTGTTCATGTAGTTTCATAGAAGGACTCATAAAAGCAGAGGAGTCCAGCGGTATCCCCAGCAACAGAACTCTCATAGCAGGCTTCTCTCAAGGCGGAGCTGTGAGCCTACTCATGTTGCGGTCGCAAATCAAGCTTGCTGCTGTTCTGGCAATGAGCACATGGCTTCCATTGGCAGATGAGCAGCCCATCTTATCATCAGAAAACAAGCAGACGCCAGTGCTCATGTGCCATGGAAACATTGACCAAGTGGTGGGNTGAGCAAACCGTCATTGGTGCTACCAACAAGTGTACCTGCATGGTAGGGGTGCATGTACGCTGAAGTCAAGAGTGCTGTGTCTGCCTGCAAACGTGATGCCCTGTTGCTTGTCCAGCTGCTTCCAAGAACCCGATAGCTTCCCTGCATTCACATGGCATANAGGAGTAAGAAGTGACAAATGTGTTGTGCCTGACACGGCTTTGTTTCAAGTGAGCCAGTAGCTTAGGCGAAATCAGCCAGTAGTGCAGGCTTAAGGTCAGCCACCAGGTCGCCGCAGCCCCTGCAGCCAAGACCACCAGCTTGTGACACACACAAGNGTACACCGGCTGTGTCAACTGTTGTGCACAGCCTGCCTGTAGTATCAGGCACTGCGCATCGTTTTGTCGTTTTGTGATGCCACGGACAAAGCCTGCAACCCAGTTGAGTTGCTCAGTGTCTATTGTGATGCGTGCACAGGTGGCACTCAATAAGTAATGACCAGCACTTGGTAGGTTGTGTGCATGAACCAGCTTAGACCATTTTGACATGCCTGCTGCAGCTGTTCCTGGGAGACACCAACAGGACTATCAGTGAGACCCCCATGAACATGGCCAGTTCCCGCTCCCATTNATGACAAGCAATAGCAATGCAGCTGTGCATATAATGTCTGTTGATGAAGGAAGATTCCACTTTTGAGGCTTTTCAGGCCCAAGCGTGAAGACGTGGCATCTTAAGCAGTGACCTAGGAACAGCTGCTGCCGTCCTTCTTCGCTCACATGAGCCCATCTGTACAAGCAGCTGTGACTGTCTTCCAGCTGCATGGCCTTGCAGCCTAGTAGCTTCCAATCATGATTGGTGTCGCATGTACAACTCANGTCACCTGCATGTGCATGTCAAGGTCTGAGTCTCATGGGGGCAAACACGTTCACCTGATCTCGTATTCATCTGGGTCACCTGCGTGGGAATGTCAGGGTCCGAGTCAGCGTTTTAGTACATGTCTCTGTATTCCTTGGCATCTGGNGTTAAAACTTCCAGCAACAATGGCAGGCACTCAATCGTTCCCAGCTGGCGGATGTACACACCAGCTGGATTTTCATGTGCCTACAGCACATCAGCCGTGCTGCATCAGCATGATGTGCAGCCGCAAGNGCAAGGCGAGCAGGCTTACTGGCAAGTTTTGCGTGACATGTGAAACCAACATGCAACCTTGCGTTTGCCCGCTGGCTGCGGGTCAGCAGGTTGCAAGATATACACANGGGTATGGAATGCTGCCTCGAGAGGTCATTAGGAGAATAGAGGCTAAATTACACTCTGTGCTTGATGCCATGAGCACCTCTTACTATGTGGTATTCTATGCAGATCCTGAGAGAAGGGCTAGAACAATAGTGCGGGACATGCTGGATGGCACTTGCCTCATGTGACCATGATCTCTGACTGTTTCACCTTACACTCCCACCCCTTACCTAGATACTAGACTTACTTAATTCTTCATGCGCCCTAACCATAGCTTGTAACCATTTACTCACCCTTCCTTGTTTGTGCTGCACTGCATTTGCATACATTGCACTGTCATGCACTGCATTTGCATGCACTGTACTGTGATACACTGCGTGCAGTTTTGCCACTGCGTCAGTTTGCTGCATGACTGATGGAAGTTNCTCTCTGCTCTGTTAATGCCCTGCCAGTCATCACAGCCAGTCATCAACGACATCCCGCATGCCTCATGCAGATGAGCAACACCTGGCAAAGTCTGGGCATGTTGTTACTGCTTCTCAGTCATGCCTGTGCAAACAGCCACAACAGTTGCTGGCCAGGTTGGTGTGGTGGATGGGGTGATCTTTCTGACATACTCGGGCTTGATCAGCTCCAGTGACGCGGGTGCGACCCGCCTGGACCAGCTAGCAGACTGGGCTGGGCCTGCTTTTGATGGCCTCATTATCTTTGATGAATGCCACAAGGCCAAGAACCTGGTGCCAGATGCTGGCGGCAAGCCCACCAAGGTGCAGCACTCTGCATATGAACTCTTGTCTTGGTCAAGCAATCTGCTTCTGTTTTTGATATATTGTGAGTTGTTGCGGTAGGTGTACCAGGGTGTTAAAAGGAAAATATATAAAGTTGAGGTTGCATGTTCATTCAGGTCCAGTATGTTTCATGCCAGTGATCAGCTATGCACACTGCAGTACAGCTGTGACACAGGTTGGCTTGTGACCATGTGCAGNCTACTGGCACTGCAGGAGGAAGAGGAGCAACAGAGGGCTGAAATAGCAGAAAAGAAGAAGGAGAGGGAGGACATGCTGGCTAGGAAGGCTGGCAATGTCACATCCATCCGGCGCATTGCGGCAGCCCAGGCTCAAGCGCGCCGCCAACTAGCCAAACAGCAGCAGACTGCCGCTGCTGAGAAGGTAATTCAAGGCTCCACATGCACTGTAACTAGGTGGCACCTGGACTGTATGTGCTTGCATGAGCTGTACTCTGTGCAANGCTTACTGATGCACAAGCTTACTGATGCAACGTTGCTACTGTTGTGAGGCAGGTGCAGCGCTGGGACACCAGACACTTCCTGATGTGGAGGAAGCAAGCCGTGCAAGTAGTGTTGCATACCTGCAATGGTCCTGGACAGGTCAATCTTGACAGACGACTTCCTGCTGACTTGATGTGACTGGTCAGCACCTTTGCCTGAAGGTGAAGGCACCTGGCCTCTGTCTGAAGAGGGCATTGCATCAGCCTGCCCCTCAACNAATGGCTACCGTGCTTGTGCTGCTTACATCTCAGCATATCTTGCGGATTGCAGGAGCTGTAAGCGCCACAGAGGCTTTAAGGGATGCATGCCAGAGCCTGAAGGATGTCTGCTTGCATGTCAAGCAGACGTTTGAGGATGCAANGTCAACTGTGCCAGCCTTTTCACCGGAGCCAGACGCATCCTTCTCTCAGATCATCGTTCCCACCAGTGACACTGTGCGCTACAACTATCTTCTCAAGATTCTAGCATTTNCATGTGGCATCAGGTCTGCTTGAGAAGACATGTGGCGTCAGGCCTAGCTGGACTTGTGCTGTGATGTGCCTGGTCTCTTTTGGGCTCGCTTATTATGACTCTGCTTTGTACAGGTGTGAAGGAGTGTCATGCAGCACTCTGGCCTGCAGAGAAGACAGTGTATGACTGGACATACAGTCTAGAGGTTAATGACTGGGTTGAGTGGATGTCAACTGTNGTCTACCACTCACTCACAAATTGTCAACAACGATGTGGGTAACTGCCACGGCGTGGATCATCAGTCTGTGCCAAGAGATAAAACATGCCTGCGACAACGCATGAAAGCTGTTTGTGCGCCAATTAGCTGCATTCAATTGGGCGAGAAGGGACTGCTGCTCAACCATGTCAACCAGGTCTTTTACTAGGTGGTACTGTGCCATTTGGGTTACATAATCAATTACCTACTGTGCCGTTGTTTGCCCTCAATCAAAGCTTTCCGCACATTGACGCGACTGTGCCATGTAGCAATGGCAATATCAGACAGCGCCCTTATTGTGAGTTGAGGTCTCGTTGGCAGTTGACAAGCATTGACAGGAGGTCCACCTGTTACACTGTCATGGCACACATGTGGCATTGACTGTAGGATGTGGTGACCCGGGAAGGCAAGATGCTGTTCCTGTACAAGCGGCCAGGCCAGCGAGTCATCCTGAATGCAGCAGGACACATGATGGTGCGGNTTGTGTCTGTGCATCGTCAAACTGCCTGCCAATCAACCTCTTGGTTGCATACACCGTATTGAGGGGGTTGGTCACAGACTGCACAAAGCCACATGGGTCAACACTGCTATCAGCATCACATGCTTGTGCGTGCCTGTGATACAGCAAAATCAGTCTGCAAACCTGACGCTTGGCGGGCAGTCCAACCAATCTTTCACCCTTGTCTGTGAATGCTACAACTGAAGGTGTTGTCCTAGCACCTTCCGCATTCTCAATGACTTTTGGGGTCTGCAGCAAAGCAATCCATGTCTCAGCACTAATGTACAACTGGGCAACGCTGAGCCCATGATGCTAGCATATCATGCTGCTTGCTGCTTGCTTTGCAAGCACGTTCTTGGGTGCTTGCACTGACCTTGCCCTCCATGACTGCTACACACGAGTTTGTGGTACCCAGGTCGATTCCGATGATGTCTGAGCCGCCTGATGCATGTCTGGCAGCACTTGAGCTACACAATAAGCAGTGTCGGAGTCAGTGTTGCTGCTGACGATATAAGTGTGAACATGGCTTGCATAGCTACCTAAACGCCCTCAAGTCGAACGGGCCCGATCTGACAGGTCGCGCAGCTTCTGACAACTGCACACACAGTGGCTCATCAACACTAAACCACACGAGCAGATCGCGTGCGCAGTGCACACTGATCAGCTGCAGCAGTCACTTACGTGGGATGCAGCGCAGCCAGCGCGCTTGGACAGGGCAGACCCAACGGCCTGCCCGGCTACCTGACCTAAGCGTTGTAGAAACATTGCGACACCAGATCAACCACACCGAGTGTGGACCATGCGAAGCCGCCCTGGTTACGACTGCCACAACAACATGCAGTGCAGCAATGATGTCGACACTTTTAGGAAGGGCAATAATCATCTATATCGATGCTTCCCATGTCTTTCGTTCAAAAGTATGAACGGAACCTTCTGGAGATCAGCTGTATGTGCTGCCGTGTGTTGCTGCTGGGTGTTATATCTGGACTTGGGCTGGCTCAAGCGAAGAGTCACACACCTGAGTCAAAGGCATGGTGTGTGTCGTGCAGACTATATCGGGCGATTGCCAGCCACTGGTATGAACGCCTGATGGTTTAAGTATGAGTGCAGACACTGCGAGAAGTGCTACCAAAAGCCGGCTTAGTGGTCTCGGAAAAAGGCTCGTTTTCAGAGGTGCTCTGCAAACCAAAAATGCTGCCCCTAAAATCTGTCACACTGGAGCGCATCTTGGAAATGGAGGTGAAACTGAGACACAGTCTTGAGTAACATGGGANGGAATGATGTAATTTGCCTATGTAGCAAACCCAGATCCCATGTAGCCCTCTGGCTGTGCTGACAAGACGTATTTCCTGCCCTTGCACGCACACATGACTTATTACCAAAGCATGCAAGGAGACAGTGAGGTCTAGCTTGAACCTCAGTGCAGCGCCATGCATATGCTGGCAGCAATCACACTCTAGGCACCAACTACGAGAAGTCAATGCAAGAGCACACTTGGGGATGCATGAATCAATTGCAACTCTGCGCATAGGGGTGTGCCTCATGTATGTGGATGTCAGCTGGCATGTTGTGAAGCAAGTCTATTTTGGCGTCCTCATGCACAGTCAATGGGTGTATTACCATTGTCAATGCCATCAATTGCTTCCATGAAGTACTTGTACACTGCCAGCCAAGTTGTATGCACGTCTTCTGATTCCTGTGGCTTGCTTAAAGCAGATGCTACAATTTGCTTGCCAAAATGCTTGTAGACCAGACCAGCGCTTNCATCACGAGGCTGCATGGAGATGTGCATGCGGGTGGGACGGCGCGGGTCCATGGAGGCTGCCAACAGCACATACGCCCCTCCAAGCCTTAGNACTTCAGCAGCCAGCACAGCAGCATCAGGTGTACCAGCCCCACAGCCACCAGCAGCACCCTGCGCAATCCCTGCATGAACTGCTGCAGCAGCACCAACAGCTTCAAGCTCAACAGCAGCACCAGCAGCAACAGCACCAGCTGCATCAGCAGCAGCAACAGCATTTCATGCACCCTGTTCCCCAGCCTCAGCATCAACGATTGCAGGATGCTCCCATGCNGCACCTGCCAGGCATATGCATGAGCCTCCCCTTGGCTGTCTCTTGCAAATGCAGTCACTTGACACNTGGGCAGCTTCCAGCAGGGCCACAGCTGTAGCATGTATGTCCTGTTCTCGGATGTGGACGGGCGCATCTGACAGATACCTTGACTGGTAGCAGAGGTTGCCCTGGATTTGTTTTGGCACTGGGGGGTTGATGATGGTGCTGGGGATGTGGGGCACCCTGTTTATGGGATCCTGATGGAAGTAGTCTTGGAAAACATGATGCATCACAACCTGGACAGCAGCAGCCCGTATGCTGTGACATGTTATAACTTTTGTAACCATTTCTTGATTGATGCGTCNTAGTCATGCAGTCAACACTGTCACTGTCAGCACATGAAATGATGGATGAGCAGCGTGCACTGCCCATAGCTGCATGAGCAGCCAAGACAAGCACTTACAAATTGCTGCTGCGTGTCATGCTTNCATGGAGGACACTGAACATGCAGATCCTGAAATGCAGGAGCTGCTGTTGGGCACCCGTGCTGGCGCAGCTGCTGGTGACTGCTTGCTGCCACGACTTGGAATGCACTGTTCAATACGAAGTTTCCTCTTGTCTGCATGTCTGATTGGTAGCAAGCTGTCGATGCATGTTTGGCATAGTTGCACAAAGTGCATGTGTCTGGTGAGCAAGCGCTACTGTCGTGCATCCATGCCAGCGCTTTTGCTGGTTACTGTTTCTACTTAGTCGCGCGTTTTGTTTTGGATGGATCAAGGCTTGTCATGCTACTGTGACTTGGGCATTGACCTGGCATTACTGCTGGTGTCTGCTTGCTTGCAGATATATGTCTCCATTTGTGACTCCATTTGTAACAAGATGCTGTAACACAAATACGATGCTGCTGTGCACACAAGTGAATGCTGCTCGTGAGCATTTGAAATATATGTCAACAGCAGCTTCAGCTCATGCACACAAACAGCTGCTGCATGTTCAGCCTTGCAATATGCTGACTATGCAGTTTGCTTGAAGTGAGCATGTCAGAAAGCTGAACATGCAGCAGCCATTCTTGTAGATTAGCTGGANTACTTTCAAATGCAGGTTCCATGTGTCTGTAAGACCTGTCTGTAAGCGCCACTAAACCTTGAGCCACCTCATGGCAGCGCAATGCAATATTGTCACTGGCAGGGCTGGCGGACATGTTTTGAGCAGCACGCAACGGATGTGCAATGTCGTGGCCGAGCTGTTGAATGCCGGTGCTGTGAGGTGAGGCAAAGCGCTGAGCCAGCCAGGCNTAGTTGCGATTGCAGCATCATGTATGTATTGATGTGTGGATCCCTGTCACAACTATGATAACAAGGGTTTGTGCAGACTTTGTAACACTGTTTGGAATGTTCATTGCAGACGCGGCATGCGCATGTCAGNACAAGGCTACAGCTTTACAGAGTGTGTGACCAATGATAGACACGCATCAGCCTTCTGCTGTGTGACACCTGTGTTAAGGTGCATTGCAGCAAGGCACCCACACAAACCACTGTTTGCAGCCTGGGCCTAACGGAATTGCATACATCTGTGCCTCCCCAAGAATATTTGAGTTGAGGTGGTTTTGNTCCTGTGACCACTCTTGAGACCTGCCACAAGGTGCCATGCAAGTGTTTGCTGGTGACACATAGGCAGGTGCCACCACAAACACATCCTTTTTTTTTCCGGTCCACATGCTTACTGTCAATAACAGCATCCTTCCCTTGCATGCTTGCACAGCAACATGAGCAAGTTGGCAAGTGATCAGGAAGCCAAACTGCATGCCTTGATGCTTAGCAAGTGGACTGCCGCAGTCCATGCAAATTGCGCAAGCTGCGTCAAAACAGCACGTTTGCCCTGAGCATGCTGCCGCTCACCTGCCAGTC
The DNA here is from genome assembly GCA_000818905.1 of Trebouxia gelatinosa. Taxonomy (NCBI): domain Eukaryota; kingdom Viridiplantae; phylum Chlorophyta; class Trebouxiophyceae; order Trebouxiales; family Trebouxiaceae; genus Trebouxia; species Trebouxia gelatinosa. The sequence continues at coordinate 485,443 of KN805369.1, read as the reverse complement.
AGAGGCTGGGCTCCACAGGCTCTCTGCTGCAGGCCTGAGCAGGCCTTCAGCTTTTGCAACTTCAGCAGTGTCTGTCACTGAGCGCCCAGACTCTCGCAACGCCTGCTCAGCAGTGTACCCATACTGTTTAGTCGCCCCCACGGCGATGTGCTGAGTACCCTGTACAGGCAATAAAGGCTGAAGGACACAATGCTGCCAACATAGATGTGATGTCACATGGCATATGCTACTTAGCACCCGCCACCAAGCCAGATTTTGCATGATTTGAAGATTGAAATACATAATCCCCATGAGCTACGTTTTCTGGATGCCAGTGGTTGTATCTCTGCTTGTGTGGAAGAATATTGAACAGGGAGATGGGCAGTAGGTAAAGTGACGGCTGCAGTAGAATGTTTTGTGCCTAGTGATGCTGCAATTGTGCACTGNTCATTGTGGCACTACGAAGTTGTCAATGTACAATCCTAGTCAGGAGTATGAGCGTGTCTGACAGTGTAGGGGCAATTCAGCACCTGCAGACGACAAGTAAGCACTAGCTGTATCAGCTTTATCATACACCAGCTGGGACAAGATCGACGTCAGAGCTGCTGATGCAGCGCAAGATATGCATGGTGACATGACGCCATGCGTCCAGCCACTTTGCGACTCGCCGTGTTCTACAATGAAGAGTAACTTAGGTCTGACCAATACATTGAAACCTGATGATGAGTTCTGGCTTCTCACTGCTGGTGACGATTGCAATTCGATATTTACGACTTCGCGTAAGTATTTACGAGCACCCGCATGAGCAGCTCGATAAGGACCTGTATGGAAGCTTGCATGACTGCTGGACATGCATCGTGGATNGGCCTGGCGCAGCTGCATCTGCAGCTTCTCCTCATCCACTACACCCTTGCTGCCTGCCTTAGCTGCTGCCCTGTGCCAAAAGTGCCAATTTGAACGCATGTCATGGAGTCAGTGGATGCATTTGTACATGCACTGCAGCGCAGGACTGCACTCTTGTTTGCTGCCTTAGCTATTGCTCAAATCGAGGTGCTGGTTGCAATGTAGACAGCCTGCAGCGTTACATCGCGCATGGAGCGCGTTTTGATTGGGTGGGCAGAATGTGCTGATTTGTGAGGCTGACCCCACCTGTGTCGCTGTTGGCTTTGAGAAGGCATACAGCCTCGTGAGCACCGCAGCTTGCCATATGGCGTTTGGGGCAATAAGTGGCAATCATATGTGTGCATCGCGCGCATGTTGCGCGGGCAAACCGCTTGAGTGTCCCAAAGGCGGTGACCCGTAAGGTGAAAGAGAGGGTGACGGACTCGACTGATCACTGAGGTCTCGAACGACTTGCAAGCGAATGAGCAGCAGGCGNGTAATCATTGCGCCTGTTACCCCTTTGACAAGTGCAATAGTCACAAAAGGCCAGCTACTGCTGACAGGCAGTACTGCACACCTCCTTGCGTACTGAAACCGGCAAATTTGCATCCTTGTAGGACAAGCCCCACCCTTTCTCCAATTGCTTCGTCTGTGCAGGGTCAATCACAGAGGCTTGCTTCCTCAAGCCAGGGATGGCATCTAGGCTGACGCTGCTGACTGTGGCCAGCTCTGAACCGTTGTCTGCACGCAAGGTCCGCTGTGCTTCAGCTTGCAGTACTCGAGTACTGGTGCTGTTCTTGCTGTTGTTTGCCTTGAAAGCTGTCTTGCTGGTTGTGCTGGCTTCCTGATGTACCACAGNTAGCACAGTTTGGTATGAATGGCTTTGCACGCGGCATGGCTGGTTTAGGCTGGTGTGGTCCAACTTGCAGAGCAATCTCCGTACATGCAGGTGGGAGCCACAAGCCTGTCATGCTTGTGTGGCAGAAAATGCAAACCATCTTGATCTTCCCAGTCAGCCACATCACAAAGCCAAAGTTGGTCTCGCCTGCCAGAATTTGTGCAATTTCATGCCAATCTATATGCACCATCAACATTTGTGGTAAGCATTGTCCATGTAGGCATTCCAAGGTTGCAGTGTGAAGCTCTATGCACAGCCGCACGGCTTGCTTGATGTGAAGACAGCATTTTAACCCCCCTGCTGAGACCATTATCAATTGTCAACACAGGGCCCTGCTGATACCATTTTGTTGTCAACACAGGGCATGCTGCTTTTGCAAATGGAGTTGAAGGTGGCACACACGGATCAGCTGAGTGTTGCAGAGAGGGCTCAAGGACCTCTGCCAGGGTTCATCTTCCAGTCAAAAGGCTTTTACCTCATCAAGCCTCCAATCATCATCCCGANCTTCGCAGAGTAGCCGCAGAGGTTCCAGCTTGCCTGCAACAGACCCACCAACTGTCAAACAGTGTTATGAGTTTACAAAGGCAAGTACAGTCCAGACAAGTTTCTTAAGTTCACAAGGCATGTGATGGGCACAAAGACAGCTGACAGTGGTGCTGCTGAGTTTACGACTTGGTGTTGGCAAGTTTGTAACTAGCTGTCTTGATGTTGGCAGTAGCGTGTTGGGCATGGGGGTTGCAGCATAGCCTGCTGAGGCACAGTGGCCCTGCTGCACTGGGTTGTGCAGCAGGAAATCACAATGGACAGGAGATTGCATGCACTGGACTGTGCATATACAGACAGTGTTGGACTGTACTGTGTAACAGAGTCTGCACTTGCTAAGTACGTCAACAGTGGTCCTGTCATGATGAGCAGTACAGCTAGCTTGCAGCTGTCTTGGGAGCACTGAATTGTGCAAGTGTGCAGCAGAACAAAATTGGCTTGCGCTCACCAGACGTATTATGCAGCCAAGAGTAGCCCATGTCTGCCTCAAACAGCAGCCAAGGTATGAGGCAAGGCCACAGCCGCTGCAGACCTCGGTCAACTATCACCTCTCCAAAATACTTCACAGCATAGCTGTAGGTGACAGGATCGCTTGGCAAGGGGCCCCGGCGCTTAGGGAGTCTGAATAGCTGCTGACAGCCATATGCATGAGCCAGGAACAGCATAAAGATCTGCACGCAACCACAGAGAGCTTACACTTGGCAGCATCAGTGGACCTGTCAGACAACATGGCGCTTGTGCTCAGCCATGGCTGGCTTGCACATGTGCAACAACATGCAACAGACGCGGGCTTCCACAGCAGCTCAGTGCACAGTGGCGGCAAATAGCAGCATGCCATTGCTGCTACAGCTTATGACAAGACACTGTTTCCCACATGGTTCAGCATGATCTGAAGTACAGCAGCAACCTCTTGTGTGCATTCACAACCTGACACTGCAGGTCTCTGCACACAAGTATCAGTGCCTTGCTGTGTCCCTGGAGAAGAAGAGTTGGCGTTTAGCCAAACGCACAGCTGAAGTACATGAGCTACAGGGCGTGGTACAGCAGCTACAAGTCGTGGTTGTAGAACACGAGCGCAAAAGTGCAGATCTNCAGGCTGAGGGCAATGCTGTTCAGCTTGTCTTCCTAGGGGTGGAGGCTGAGCTCAAGTTTTCCGTTGGGTTGAAGATTGGTGAGGCAAGGCACTGAATAGTGTTGCACTGCCTGACGAAAGGTGTTAAAGTCAACGCCGAAAATCCAAGCTAAGTGCTGTACATGCTGCACATGTCCTAAGTTACAATGTCTGACATTGGCATAGCATGTAGATCAACAGATGTCCAATGCATGCAGGTCAGGAGTATCCTGCTGGTGAGCTTGAGTGCACAGCACGCATTCAGCTGCAGCAAGACAATAGCTTGACTGAAGCAGCCATTCAGAAAGTTGNCCTTCACCGTTTGCCTACTCGCCGTCTTCAACTGGTACACCTGTCCCCACAGTGACTCCAGGAGCCACACCAGGACCCACAGTCCTGCCAGTGGCCACAGTCTTGCCTACTGTCACTCCATCAGCAACACCAATTGCTACGGGGACACCAGCTGCAACCATGACGCCAGCACCTACAGTGACACCAACATTAACTGTAACACCAGCCGCTAGCATACCACNACAGGCTATGGCTGTTGCATGCTGCATTCCTTGAATCGTTGGCTCCGTGATTGCATGTGTGACAGTGGCACACTGCAGATATGCAGCTGCCCAGGACAAAGGTCTTGTCANTCTGATAGCAGAGCATGACCAGCTGGACATATCACTATGCCGTGGCACATGTACACAAGCAGGCGCGGCTTGGGATGCACAGGTGCAACAGGTGCATGCAGGTAGGGCCATCACAGAAAGGTGGTTGACACAATGACTTGATATGAAGCACTGAACAAAGCTAGTTGATCCCACAGCTGGGCGGGGGAGAAGGGGGCTCAGCACGCACCCCTAAGGTGAGCAGGGCTTCAGCATCTGGTCGAGCTGGCCGAGGCTGCCTGTTGACTGCCGCCTCTTCTTCTTCGCTGTTGTCAGAGACCAAGTCTGGCATGTCGTCCTCTGGACCCCACAGCTGGCCTCCAGTCATGCCTACACGCACACACAACAAGATTATCAGATCGATGCATGGCAGTATTTTCAGCGATGCTAAGAGTGGCTGGCAGCTGCTTGCCTAATGGAAATCACAAGAGGCCGTTTTCTTGATAGTATGAATATGCAGCGAGTATGACAGGTTCAGGAACAGTCATACATCNCTCTATATCTGATGCACAGCATGCAGGCCCCTTACCTACCCACAGCATTCAGACTGAACAGCGACACTCAGAACCAGCTCAGCGCATAAATGGTGAGCCAGACCAGCGGCACACAGAGCAGCAATCTCCAACACAGGTGTCCTCATCTCAAGAACCTACAGGCTGGGTTTNGAGGATTCACAGCAGCATGCAGCTGCTTCGGTCAATGCGCATGGCACTGTTGTTGAGCATGATTTGCCCCTTTCAGATGCTGAGACGGACCTGTCCTCTGTTGGCCTTAGGCACAGCGCACAAGGTAAATTCATGAGTTGGCTCACTACCTTTTGCCTGAGTACCCGCACATCCTAAGACTGTGACCCTAGCCAGGCAAGCAGTGTGACCGGCCAGAGATGCGCACACACGCTGGGCACACATGCTATGCCTGCACTGCTTGCAGTGTATTTGATCTTGCTGCCTCATCTACTTGTACTTCCCATGCGGCTGTTTGCAGCCACATGCTGCCTGGCGCTCTTGCTGAAACAAAATCACAAGCCAGCAGGGGCAAACCAGTCAGCATTTGTGAGTGTGATACATGCACAGCACATGACCAATGTATGGCATTACAGGCAGTGTGGAATTTATGGCTGCTTGCCCTACTATGGCTGCAGTGCCGGGATCATCAGAACCGCCTGTCAGGTAAGGTACTTCAGTAACATGGCTTGTGTGACAATAGGGCCTGGTGCTGATGCTAGGCAGTGATAGCCTCAAGTGATTTGCCTGGACAGCAGAACCTCTATGCTCTCACTATGTGTTGCCACCTTTTACATATGAGAGCCAACGCTGATTGGCAGATGTGGCATCGCCCGTGTATGGCACACATGCACTCTTTCAACATGTCCAGCCGCTTGTGCAGATGTCCTGGCAGCCTTGGCTTGGTGCTGTTGCTCGCAGTGTTTGCCAAAGCAAGCTAACAAATTCATTCTCAAAGAGTCTTCCAAGTTTCATGCAGGACTGAGGACAATCACCCGGCCTGACACCGTGATGGCACGCATGATTGAAGCCGTTAGGCTAAAATTGAATTTACATGCTTCTTTACTAGCATGTGCTCAGGGATTCCCAACCGTTTGTCAGACAGTTGCAGGCAAACAAGTCCAATGGTTTGCATTAAGCGNGTGCATGAAAGCAAGCTGCAAAGCACCAGTGACGACTTGTCGGACGCCAGGAACATACCCGTGGGTCAGAGCAGGGTGGTTGCTGCCCGAGCTGATGTTCTGCAGCAGAAGGTATGTCAGCCTTGATGCAGTTTACCANCTGACAACATCAGTTGTGCACATCTGCTGGTATGCTGGAGGAGGGCTCATGCAGTGGCATTTTTCTCAAGCACTTCTTTGCAGCACCTGTTTGTTGTTACCCAAGTTTGTTTAGCGAGATCTGCAGGTGGCTCTGGATGGATGTGTACAGGCAATTTCATGACCTGATCGTTAGATGTTGCTTTGGTGCAAGTGAATGTGTTTTTGTACGTACGGTTATGTGGTAGGCGCTCTCTGGGTGTGTGTTGTTTTTGTGACATATGGGTGCAACATAAAATGCACAGCCATCTCTATGTTTATTCCTGAGNTTGCCAGAATGCCAAATAAGTCCTGTCAATGCGCTCAAAAGCACACTCATGTACACTGTACTCAGATTGTTCTTGCTGAGTCAGACTTGTACACATCAATGCAACGCCCAAGTTGTGCCAGCCCGCAATAGCTGTAAACAACACACCGTGCTACATGACGCTTCGTACACTGGTCAAAGTGCAGTGTTAAGCCTGTTGTGGCTACCTTACCCTGCCACAGGCAGTAGATCACAAGTAAAGGTTGACGACGTACCAGCTCAGCGTCTATGTGTGCCTTCAGGGACAAGGCAGTCAGGAGTTTGCACAACAGCTGAGGCATCACTTCAAGAAGGTGGCCTGGGCCCGGCCTGCTGCCACCAGATCAGAGTCCAGGGAAGTTTACCTGCTTGGCCTGCATCGCAAGACGTCAGGCTGAGCTGGTCACGCTGCAGCAGGAGTTCGGCCGCCATTTGGCGAAGCCTAGTCAAATGGCAAATAGTACATGGCACAGCATCGCCAAATCAGCTGCCAACACATCTCAGCAAAACTCCGTACCAGCTAGCAAGTGGCAGCAAGACCCANCAAAATGGGCTTTGGGCTGCATGTGGGGTGGGCCATTGAGGGTGCCATTGGGTCCAAGTTCAAGATTGATGCTTCCTATCTTTCCCCCAATGTCAACATGGCGTCACGCCTTGAGGCTGCTACCAAGCAGTTTGGCAGTACCATACTGGTCAGTGGGGACTTTGCAAGACTCCTGTCACCAGCACTGAAAAAGAGGGTCAGACAGGTGGACTGCGTTACAGTCAAGGGCAGCAACAAGCCCATGGATTTGTTCACGTATGACGTGAACTTGGACCGTATTTTGATTCCTCAGATCCAGCCAGCTGCGCCAGGCAGTGTTGACATTGCAGAGGCAGCAGCAGCAGCAAGCCCAAACGAGACTTTCAGCATGAAGGCTATGGAGAATGAGTTCGCAGAGCATCCTGATCTGATGTCAACATGGGGTGCCACCACACCATTTTTGCAGCGCTTTGAGCAGGGCTTTGAGCTGTACAGAAGCGGGCAGTGGGCAGAGGCTAGAGCAGTGCTCGAGGAAACCAAAAACATGCGCAAGCATCCAGTTTCAGGGGATGTTGTAAATGATGGGCCCAGCACCACCTTGCTGAGCTTCATAGACCAACACAAATGTGTGGCGCCACAGAGCTGGGCGGGCTTCAGGGAGCTGACTGAAAAGTGAAATCAGTCATATGGAAGTTNACACTTATTCAGTTGTCCTTGTGCATACATATATAACCAGGAGATGTGCCAATGACTCCTCCCGCAAATCTGACACGGCATTTGGCAGCACAAAAACACACACACACAGCACAGCAACACATTCAGGCAGTTACGTCGTATGCAATTTTACAAGATCTGCAAACACAATGTACAATCATATGCTTGTAAGCATATGCCTGCAGGATNGCTGTCATTCTGTGCTGTGCAAGATGATGCATTGTGGTGCTCCGTTATGGTTAGCCTGGCATGCAGTTTGCAGCTGAAGCAGCGCTGGAAGTTTGACATGTCTGGCAGCAGCCATAGGTCAAGGGGACACTGACAGTGTCCAGATCTCGTGTGCAAGTTGCCATTTTGTCATGTGTCAGGTTTTACAGATTTACCCTGATACCAGTACCCTTGCTGTCTATTGTCAATTCTACCTTCGTTTCCCCCTGCCCTGCCCCCACTTGGCCCCTCCCCCCCGCCACCCCAACCCCTTGACAGACATCATTCAGAATGGCAAGGCGCACTCAGAATGCGAGAGACACTTCAGCAAAGTGAATGTGGGTTGAGGAAGTACCTGTGGCATGTTGAGTTGGCGCAGCGTTTGGCAGAAATGGCGCAGGACCAGATCAAAGTGCTCCATATTCAGTCCTTTGTCAATCATGTGGGAATGCATGAAAGCCAAGTCCCTGCCCTTGTACTTGGGCTGGAAGTTGAGCTGATGACCAACGCCGCCACCGAAAGCGTAAGCCAGAAAAGAGACCTGAACCATGATAGTTCAGCTGATGTCAGTTGTGCCCAACAGACCAATTACTGAACCGTTTCCAGACACTTTTGAGGACAATGTGGCAATTGAGCCGAATGATGACACTTCAGCTGATGTGAGTCGTGGCACNTGCACAGACTGTGCTCCACAAGCTGGACTGCTACTTCAGTTGGACTGCTGGAGAACAAGAAGTCACCTTTGTAGGTCAGATACTGATGGACTGTCAGGTGAGAAGTTAGCACATCCGCTGCTGAGAACCATGTGGGCTTATAAGATTCGTATGCCTCTCGGCCACTGATCATGATTTGGCCATGCAGCTTGGCAGGCTTGTATAGGCGTCCACTCAGTGCGGCCACCAATGCACTCTTGCCAGAATCAGGTGGCCCAACAATAGCCAGAATATTCCTGCAAGCAACACATAGCTACTGCCACCTGGATCGATTGCGCTCTGGCTACAGCCATGTTTAACGCAGTCTTGCCCTGAGGTCCACAGCCCCAGTTGTAACAAGTAAGGCATGCAGAAATTCCGTGTTGTTTGTGACAAGGGTTTCTAAAGAATTGGGTCCACTACATAAGCAAGTTCGCGGTACTCCCACGNGCAAAGATCTGCAAGTGCTGCTTGCCTGCCAGTCCAGGTGTGCCGGCCACAGTGGGATAGCCAACAACATCAATGTTGTCCTTGACTGCAAAGGGCAGGCCACATAGCGGGCCTGTGTTATTGCCAGCAGCTTTGGAGGCATCAACTGCTCTAGCTTCTTGCAAGACCTGAACACGAGGCAGAGTAAGGGCAGGCGTTTGAACTGCTACCTGCAAGCTTCGCGTTGCTGTGTGTGATATGGAATCAACTGCTGTCAATGCTAAACACGGTGACATTTTGCATTGCGCTGCATGTCGGCAAATCAGTGCTGTGGCCAGTCAGAAGACACTTTGATTTGCTCTGTTGAATTGATGTTACGAAGCTCGTGCCAGGACAGCAGTTTGTGTGCAGGTGTATTTATATGTAGTACCTTGTCTGGATCAAGCGCAGCGAAGTTGTTCAAGCATGCGTGCAGCTCTATCTGTTGCAGCAGGGCTTGTGTATATTCTGTGGATGTGATTTGGCCNGTACAAGCAAAGCACAGACACGCCCAATGTACTTGAAGGTATTGGTCTTAGAAGAAGTATGTCCACAAAAGACATCAGACACCTGACAGCATGCAACCCAAGACAACACCGCTTCTGAGATGTACTCATTGCTCAGAGCTGCTTCCAGTTGCAACTCAGCCAACTTGCTTGTGTTTGCATAGGGACCCTGCAAGACAGCAAGCACATGTAGATGGAACCAAAATCTGCATGACCAATGGAGATAGGCAATGATTACATAAAAGTCAAATCTATGTTGGACACGGCTCTTACTGACGCTTCGCTGATGAAAGCTCAGGTCCTTGTAACAGCACATGCTATTTGCAAGCAGAATGCAATACAAAGATGAACTGCCTGAAATGTTTTGGCTCGCCAAGCCTCTTGAGAATCACTGNACTACAGCAGTGTTATATGCAGTCTTGTCTGTCGTGGCTCTGGCAGTCTTGTCACAAGCTTCCCTTTTGGGTGGAACACTGTGTTGTTGTATCGACTGTTGCACAATAATGTCAAACGTCTTGACATTCTGTTGGCGTTTGTTCCAATTGCACTACTTGTGATCTGAACCTTAGTTGTGTGGAGTACGATGTGTGAATTTCCATTCTTTGTGCTGAACCAATATGTGTCTTAGGTTGCAGTCTCGGCTCCTACATCAGCTGTGTCTACTCAGCCTGGTTTGCAGGGTGTAGCCACAGCAGTGCTCTGCAGCCATCATTTGTATCCACACTGAGCTTGTTGCAGTGATGCTGAGCCACCAAAGCAGCTGGATTTCAGCTTGCTATCAGCAGCCAATAAAACAATGTTTTGGACCTCTCTGGCCGCACTTGCTTCATACTGGCTGTTCAGGTGTAACGAAAATTGGTGGACATGTGCCCGTACTTGAGCATTATATGTTGCCGTGCCTGTCAAGCACGAGGTTCACGTGACGATTGTTTTCCTGTGTGTCTTGACACGCATTCATGCATATTGGTGACTGTGCAACACAAGTTGGTCGAAACCGTCTTGAATGCAAACATGGTTCCACACTCAATGCAAACATAGTTGCATGGACCCAGACAGTATGCAAATGTGGTCAGTTCAAGCTGAAGCAAAGTTATGCNGGGGATGGGCAGTATGAGAGGGTGAGCGGGAGCAGCCTGGGAGGGGGGACCTTCTGGGGCCTTTGCAGGCTGCTCACCCGCTGCAAGGGGTTTGATGAAATGCTGGAGCTCAGCATGCGAGGGGACAACAGCAAGGTGGGCGGACCTGCACAACACGCAGTACTGCTTGACCTAACCCCTCTCATGAGTGGTGAAAATTGCCACTGTAACCAACAGCATTGATTTCTGCTGTTAGCAGATTGAGTCATGTCGTGTATTCTAGGTCGTGCATGAATTCGTGTAAGCTTGGTCAGGTGGTAGCCCTAGCTTTGCAGCAACTTGCTGCCCTGCATATGGGCATTACAGTACTGCAGCAGCTGTAACCAGACGGTGTGTGGCTGAGAACGTGTGTTAATGTTTTGCAGGTGCAGAAGACTCACCTTGATCAGGCCAAGCGTGATGCGCTACATGCTGCCTATCTCCGGGCACTACAAAGGAAGACCCAGGAGTTAGAAGCCTGGAAACAGCAGGCTGCTCTGCATCAACAGAAGGCACATGCCCGAGGCCTTGCCCTGGATGTTGCCGGTGATGTGATCTCTGCGCAGGATGTGGAGCTGAACACATTGAAGGTAAGAAAATGCCTTACGGTTTGGCACAGCACAGGTCTGTTTGCCCAGAACAGCCTATGTCTAATGTCAGCGAAACATGAGCAATGACCCGCACTGTCCCAGCATGCTATGCACTGGAACCTAATACGTCAAATGCTGTCAGGGCGTTCGAGTAGCAGTGTCTGGCCAATTGGGTTCCAGTATTACAGTCACTGCTGATATTGTCTGACTATTGTGCAGCATGGCTCCATGCACTGGTAGCTCTGTGTCATCATGCTTATAACTATACTCCTGCGCAATCGCCTGCAAAGCACATGCAGGCTTTTGTCTGTAGTCAATCTATCTTCTCCAGACCCAATATGGCCAGCTCAATGACCTCAGACCATTTCAGGGCTAGCCTCCACCTGTTCTTCATTTGCACCCATATTGTCATATGTCAAATGCAACAATGAACAGTGATCATGTGTGAGTTAAGCTGCATGCACTTTGCCTTGCACTCCACCGCTGCATACCACCTCTGTATAAATCAAGGTATGTTGAACATCTCCCTCGATTATATATATTACACACGTTCTCCATCATAGTCTATTGCCTTCCGCATTTCAGGAGTGGCCAACAGGCTTGCAATGCTCTCATCAGGTTTGTGCTGCCAGCATTCTAGGACTTGCATCCCACCTGCCGGTCCGCATGCAACTCCTCAACTGCTGGCAGCACGACTGTGAGAGCATCGTTGTCCTGCTGGCCATCAATGAGTTTCATAGGGCAATGACCATCATCAAAATATTTCAAAGGTATCACAATTATGTGGTTTTACTCCATACTCCAGTTACTATCATGCTATTTGGTATAACTTATACTACACACCTAGGCAGCTTATGCATGAGTCCACCTCAAAGTTTACATCTACATAAATGCACCTTAGATCTTGTTCTGTGGACCATGGGTTATCACAGGTGACGGCAGGCTNTGAAAGCAGGTGTGTTGCCCTTGTTGAGGTCTTTTGCCTTGAAGCAGAATTGGCACAGTCTGGTTCAGCATAGTATTTTGCAGGGGTATTGAAGATGCGAGCATTAGCATAGCCGACAAGCGTCGCGACTACGTGCAACACCTGGACAACTTACTGATTGTTGGTGGGGAGGACAAGCCTAAGCGAGAGCTTATGCAACAAGCTGTTCAAGAGCTTTCTGACAAGTTCAAGGGCGTAAACGCTGCACTTTATGGCAATCTGGGTTATTTGATCATGTTTGCCACAGCTGCAGATGCTGTCAGCGTCTTTGCTCTTAATCTTTGCCAAAATGTAAGGCTGGAGCCACTAATACCAGAGTTTGTGGTGCGTCATGCAACAACTATCAAACATGCCTGTAACTTTGACTGCAACAAAAGTCTGCTTTGTTGAGTTGCAAATCACCAGCTTGATAAGAAATGCTTGACAAGATCTCAAGTGACAATTGCAGATGGTGGACTTGGTGGGTCGGCAGCACATTGTCAAGTTGTTCATCAATTTGATCCGATGGCTTAGAACTGTGCACGTGTTGTCCTTGCTGCCACCACCTCCTCCGGCTCAGCTGTTGGTTCCGTTTAACAGGCTTTCACCCTATCCAGGTAACCTGCTGATCATGCTGCATTTCTTGAGACGCATATGCCTGACTCTCAGTGGATGCCATGTCAATATAGCACATGCATGACAATCAGTAGACACGAGTCAGCAGATGCATGACAATACCATAGGAGGCTTTGATCGACTTCTCTGGTATGCAGCTGTGCTCATGTCACTTGTGCGTTACCATTGCATTGAGGAGAACACCTGAGTTGTCTGTGCATGCATTTTGACACAAATTCTCAAGATTCCTTTGTTTGCAGCTGATGAAGCTGCCCACCAGCAAAGTGAAGTGGAGATTATTCTGCGATACAAAAGTGTGGAGAAGCAGTTCACAGTTCGCAAGTGACACTGAGACACACCATGCTGGCAGTTCTACTTTTTGTACTGAGCAGACAACAAGCTCTGGAATTGAGGCAATGTTTTCCAGTATGTCCTGTTGGATTCGACTGCAGGCGTATTCAGCCATCCCAAAAANTGTCGCTCGCCTACTCTTGCAACATCTTGCAGCACGAATTGCATGCTGCTAGTGTTTCATGCTTGATGACTTGCTTTGAGTGCTTTCACCTTGGCCAGAGAATGCTTGAAGACTGTTTCATATCCATATGCATCACCGCTTTTCTGGATCTTTTCCATCCTGGCTATCTGCTCGTCAAGCTCTGGCATTTCCCAGCAAGCTGCCATATGGTCCAGGGTTTTCAACATTACAGAGTCTGCGTATGAGTCCCAATCCTCCCACTCCACCACGGCCGATTGCGTTGCCTCCCTGCTTTCCACCCTCTGCACGTCAGTCAGTCCTCAGATTGTGCTTGAGCATTGACCCGATAATTTCTTTTGTCATCAGTACCAGGTCTAACCCTGGTAGATCCATAGATAACACCTAGATTATAGATTCCGGATAGAGGTAGCGATGGTAATTGTCGAGCCACTGTTCGACTCAACCGTTCTTGACCTGTAAAGGTTATTTGCTGCTCACCTGATGAGTTGAGCTTGGTGTGCTCAACGTCACCCCCTGATTGCAGTGCGCCTGTGGCCTCGTTACTACCCATCGCGCTCGATAGTCCTTTGCTCATCTTGTGTTATGCTTTGTGGTACTGTGCGTCACGCAACAATGTAGTATGATATCACAGCGATGCTTGCCGCAGTTNGGCAATACATCAAACAACACCATATATGCTAGAACAGCTGTGCGGCAGCAAGTGCTATGTAGTCGCAGGTCAGTTGCTGACGCTGTGCGTTCTATGCTGCAGGACACATCTGCATACCATGCATGCACACGCTTGTCCACAAGCCAACGAGTGGTAGCAATCTTTGTGTCTGATGCTGAATGCCTACAATAACACAAAACTGCAAGCAAAAGTGCAGAATTGGCTTACCTCACGCTGGTGGAAATGGTTGCTTCCGAGTTGAGCGAGGCAGGAGGGCTGGCACGCTTGTTTGTGGCGTAGCCGGCTAGCGGTTGCGTAAGCGCGATTTGCTCACGTAGTTATAACCCAGCGCCGTGGGCTGGATAAGCCAGTATCTCCAGGTGGTACTATACGCGCCACACCCATATATGATGAGGATGGGGTCTAAGGAGGGTGAACGACAGTGCGACGGTGCCCACGACAGTAGGTGTGACACAACCGGCTGCGTTGACGCGCACCTGGTGATGATAGCTCATCGGGAGTCCTGGAGTCCGACAGCGCCAGCTCGAAACTCGAGAAACTCTGCCTTTCAGGAAGGCCACGCACGCGCAAGCCACTCAAAAGACCTGNGCTGACCTCACTGGGCAGGCTGCTGCAAGTCTGACCCTCTGCTGATGGTAGCGGCATCTGCTGGCATGTTCTTGTCTGGTATGCTGAGAAGAAGCCATGTTTGTCCCATGGCAAACCACCTACAGTGTAGAGTCTACACCCTCCTGCCTGTGCTGCGATGCTGTCTTGCCTCAAACAATAATCGCTCCCTTCACTTTCCTTGCCGTACAACAATGAGCTCTGATTTTCGAGCTGCGGGTTCGAAGGTAAAAATCAATACCATTACATGGTGGGGGGCATCTGTGCCAGACCTAAACCAGACACCGTTAAGTTGTTAACAGACATTCCTATGCACTTAGGATGGTTGTGGCAGGAACAATTGTTGCAACTCCTCGTGATGTGTTGTGTTTCGCTCCAGAACACGACGCTTGTTCTTTACTTGGTCTCAGCTTTTGTGCCAGCCTGAGGCTGCCCAGTTGTTGTTCGACTGCGTAGTATGTGTGACACTGTTGAGGCCAGAGTGCTTGACAATTAGGCCTGTGAGCAATGTGAGAGCAAGCGAGGAAAACAGCCCAAAATTGAGCGGACACGCTCACAGTATCAATATGCACGGCATGCAAATGCATTGTCAAACAGCAATGCTGGTACCAAATTATTGCCAAAACTATTTATACACTCTTCTTCTTCTGCGTCGTTGGCTTTGGGCAAACAGCATACGCAGGAGAAGATACACTCTCAATCTTTTCTCCTTCGCCACCTTTATGCTTCGAAAGAGTCACAGCGCTGCAGTAAAGTCAGCCAGAGCCGGTGCCTGCAGACCGACGTCCTTTGTCGGCTGGCACCCAGGCTCTCGCTGGAGGCACCCAGGCTGGGATAGTGGGCAGGTTTCCAGTCTCGTTGAGGTGACTTGACGACGCGCAGGCGCGACTGAGGTTCCGGAAGGATGGTTTCGAAGGCGTTGAACCCCTTGGCTCCAGCTTTTGTGCCAGCTGATGCAAGGCCAAGTGGCCTCAGCGCCGTGAGCGCGTTTAGCTCACCTTTGCCAGCAGACAGCAGAGGATTTGGACACCTGCCCGATGAGGTTCGCAGCTTAGCACTTCATTGCCACTGAGCTGTGGTGGCGTTCACTNTAACGTACTGCCTGTGTCATGCTTGCAGCGCTACATCAATCACAGTTTGCAGCGCCATGCCAGCTTGACACCTGCAAAGAAATGTTTGCTGTGACAAATATATACGTCGTCTTACACACTGGCTTGCAAGTCTGTGACTGCAGACCCCTATGGTACAGCTTGGATTGCAAGATTCGGACATGATTCCAGTGTGTGCTGTACATTGGCTGTTCAGCTGACTAGTAATGTGCAGGACCAAGTGGTAAACACATATGCTTATCGGTGTTTCTTGAGGTAATGTGCAATAACTGCTGTTGACACGCTGCCTAGAAACAAAATTTGGTGAATGATGGCAGTGTAGCCTGTTCTTGCCTGCATGAAGCCTGCGGCAGATAGCCAGGCTTGTTCTGCTTCTGGCATCTGGCGCAGTGAGCGATGCGGCGGGCATGTGGCAACAAAGTGTCAATGATCACACACGGGTTGCAGAGAGAGAAGACGTAACACCAACCTGAAAAGTCATCAACCTGCTTTTTGTTGCAGAGCTAATACAACCCCTTTCAACCCCTTTATGAGCTTGAAACTTTGCAGAAAACCAACTTGTGTACCAAACCNCAGTACAAGCCTTGTTGTGCAGCTGTTGCCCTCTACGCACATACATTTATGAGTCCCAGATGGTGCCAAAAAGACCATGTCAGTGCTTGAACAAAAGAACCCATACTTTGAATTATATGGGCATAAAACAGGTGCACACCACACGCATCATACACTACATGTAACTGCTCTGGACAGGTGACCACCTGCAAGCGGTGGAGCATCCTCCATCGCTGTACCACCTGTGCCATGTCATCGCACTGCAGTACAAAGAGTTAATGCTGTTCACAGCCGTTGAGCTGAGTACACACATTTGGGCTTCAGCAGGATGCAGATTGTCGATGCACTCACGCATTGTGTCAGCTGTGGCATAGTCACTGAGCCGGGAGGTGCACAGGCACATGTCAATTGCTAACGACCAAACAAACCTGCATCAGAAAGCTGCAGAAGGTGTTGTTCACAGAAACCAGAACACCCACAGAAGAATGTCACAGTCTACATCAGTGCAGTTGCCACCCCTAAGCAGACCTGCCTCACTTGCACCATTTTGATGATTGCAGTCACATTGATCACGCTCGTGAACAAACAATTGCAAGCAGTAATGCAAGTACACAGCGCGTACCATCCAACAGGAAGCTCACACCCCGACCATTCCCCTTGGGCCTGAGAGTGAAACACACACAAACTGCACAAACTGAGAGGGCTGCTGTCCTTGCTGGTCTGCAGGGTCTTGTCAAGTGCTGACAGCAAATGATGTCAAGGCAGATACCAAAGGCGCTGCAGTGAGGCAGGACCTGACTTTGTTCCAGCTAGTAAGCCATACCAATTCACTCCACAGCGCTGGCTGCACACAATAATAAANTTACAGAGCAAGAGCATGAATGTGTCAATACTTGTATAGGCACAAGTATACTCTTTGGCTTCACACCCAAAGCAGTGCATCAGTGATGTTTGGCTTGCAGGGCATTACAGGCTTGCTCTGTGCACAACAGACTGCCTGCATAATGAAATGTCTGCTGATTTGTTGTGGAAAGTCAGCTGACAAAATTTGGGNCACACCTGGCCTGTATTGATTTGCTGAGCGAGGTCTGCAGATGTATGCCCAAGGCACCGGTGGTAGACCTGGACATGGCCTTGATCGTAACAGGCAAGGCAGCTCATACAGCACATGCTAAATCGTAGGAAGCAATGCATGGTGATGCAAAGGGTGTGTCGGAGATCAGCATTGACTTTCATTATGCATACGACTGAGTGCTGACAAGCTTCAACTTACTTGGTGCCAAAGTGTACAGATCTAACAAAATCAGCACATGCACTGACATATTATGCGTATCTTTAAACAAGAAGAGCTTGTGAAACGTGTACGAGATGCATGCAGTCTATACTATACAATTGCGTAGTGCTGGACATCTAAGACACACTCTTGACCACCAGTTGCTTAGCAAAGTAGCCTACTGAAATTGCCTGACTTCCAGTCAGGCTTCAGCATCCAGCTGAGCCCCTAAGAGCGTATGGCCTGTGTCTACTACCTGTAAAGCTTCAGTGCAAGGTTCATCAATATCAAGTGACTGTACCAGCAGCTTCAAAACTGTTGTAAATTGCAGAGGGCACGACGGTGATGCAGCACAGGACTGGATTCCCTCAGACATAAAGATGCTCAGCGCAACCCATGTCAGCTCATAATATTTCACTGCTGATTCTGGAGACTACCTGATACACCCCATCCTGCCCAAGGAGAGTTGACTGTTGCTTCCTGAACTATGGTTTCGAGCTCTTCTACACACTGCAAACCGGGAGGCACAAGGCTCTGCAGCAGATTGTAATTCAGCAGGTCCATGCCGGGAGGCAGATTGTACAGGAACCAAGGGTGGCGCAGAATGTCAGCTGTTGTGATACGCATTTCAGGATCTGCAGTTAGCAGGCGGCCTAGAAGATGCTGGCACTCTGCTGAGACATGCTGCGGCTGGTTGAAATCAGCTGCAACAATTCGAGGAAACATCTGCTGCAAGCGGACTAGATTATTGCCGCGCTCATCTCCACGCTTAGCAAAAGGCAGCACGCCAGTGAGCATCACATACAGCATCACTCCACAGGACCATATATCAGCCTTCTTGCCATNTGCACTGTTGTGCAGCCTGGCAGCAACAGGGCATCACAGAAGACAGACACCAACACTGCTGTGGCATCTAGGGTAGTCAGCTGCCATGCTGTTGGCTCCACAACAGCAGCTGTTATGGCATGGGCTGACATATGATTGCTTCAGAGCAGTGCTTTGTCATGTCATGTGGTTCCTGCTTGTGTCATGGGCAAAATCATGAAGAAATGTAATGCAGCCATTGGCAGAACAGCTCCATGCACAGTAGGTGCGGAATTGCATGCAACAGCCTTAACATGTCCTGCCAGAGGTGTACCTCTTGCCTGTCTTGCTTCCACTTCTTCATGTAATCTGGCAACAGTGTGTGCCAGTTGTCTAGAATGTCATCTGGCTTCAAGCCCTCCAGCAGACATCGAACCTGGATGAGGTTCTCATACCTCTCAAGCAGACATGCTTTGTGAGCACTGGATGATTGTGCATGTAGTTCAAAGCACACAGCGAGCATGGACACTAGCCTTACCCTGTCTCAATCACTGGCCTCACAGTCTGCATGTCTTTCAGGACCTGCACTTTCTTTTTCTGAGCCNAGCTGCTGCGTGCCGCATCTTCCGAAAGCTCTGATTGCTTGCTTGGTTATAAGTGCCTAATTATATTTAAAGGCAGTGCGAACCACCATGCATGCATGTCGCAAACCACTCCGCAAACATCAATCCGGAATGCTGTAAATACCTGGGCGCACAGTTATGCGGTCATGATGTTTGCTGATAAATACAGCCAGACGGTCCCGAGCGTTCATTGGGACAGGGAGGAGCATCTATCAACGTCGAAAGGTCCGTTGGGGCACGTCGACAGTCGCAGTCTGAGTACCACTGTCTAACGACGCCATCTCAGTACCGCTCTGGATGCAGATGCTTCAGCCGCGCCACAGGCGCGCAGTTCGCCGCTAAGCGACTGAGCGCCGCGCAGATTCATAGCGCACCACTGTTGCTACGGAACGAGGCACTCGGCCTGACCCAAGCCAACGATCGTGCAATACAACGCGTTATCAAGTTCGTGGAAACAATCAAGTGCTCTTCAGGAGACACTCTGCTCGTCATGGAGTAAGCTCTGCTGGCACACTATTCATTTGTGCTCCCTCTGTGTTGTATTTCGTAACACCTGGGTTCAAGTGCAGTACGTGTGACAAAGCATTTCACATGCAGGCTGGTGAAAGGCATTGATCTGCAAAGGCATCGCAACTCCCTGTGCTTGCCTAGCGCTGCACGTGATGTTCAANCTGGCATAGTAAGGCCAGCAACCCCTTTGTGAACCTCAAAAAGGAGTACAACGGCATTTTCTGGCAAGAGAAGACCATTCCCTTCTTCCAATCTGTTTCCCTCAGCAAGGAGGCTCAGACTGTCGAGGCGTGTTACCTTGAACTTGCAGAGAAGGTCAGTCACACTGTGCAATGTCTTACAGCAATGCTTAGCCACAGACTGTCTGTGAATTCTATCAATTCCTGTAGCCACAAGAGCATAACACAGTCGTGTAGCATCTGTGACGGCTTCACAGCATAGTACACCATAGCCTCAAGACAGTGTTCTATTCAGCAACACACTTGCTTCCGGAACTGTTGTCTGCGTACAAGCTGGGATTGCCTTCCAACCTTGTACGTAGTAAAACATCTGAGTGACATGCAGGTGCGCAAGGAGTTGAGCTCAGTTGATCCATACTTTACCAAGTTGGCTGACGGCATGGTCACAAGGATTGAGGCATGAGGCCAGTTGAACCAATCTTTTGCCTAAACCAATTGGTTTAATTACTTGACNCCACCATAGACTGCCGCAATGCCATGTAGCCAAATATATGTTGCATGTTTGCACAGGAAGCTTCCAGAGCATGTGCCACACTCGAGCTGGCAGTGGCCAAGCTGCAAGCCTCAATAGACTTTGCGCGAGGGGATGTAGCTCCACACATTGCTCTAGGGGATGCACATGCAACTTGGGCAGATAAAACAACAGGCAGCGATGTAGTGGTGCATCTCCAACAAGCACTGCAGGCGTATCAGCAGGCACTGCACATCGACAGCACCTGCACAGACGCACACATTGGCACAGCAGAAGTGCACAGCAGAATGGGGCGGTTTGCTGTGCACAATGAGGCCTTGCCAGATGCCATGCAGTGTTTTGCTCAGGCAGCTGAATCGTATAGCAGAGCACTGCAGTGGCCAACTAAGCTAGGGCAGTTTCCGGATCGCTGTGAAGTTAGGTATAATTGCGCATGCATGNAGAAGAGGCTGCACAGCTTGCTTCAGACATTGTAGTCATCAAGGCAAAAGACACTGCACACAAGGTCGCTGCCAAGCAGGCTGCACAGACTCAGGTGAGAGCCGTCACTACTCACTTTTGCCCACATTGCAAGTCAACAAGGCACGTGTGATGCACAGCCGGCTGTCTTGCAATTCCTGCACCGGCTGTAGCTCATTCAGTGGCTGCTACATTGCAACAGACATTTACCAAGGCCTTCTTACCACTTGCTGTAAAGCAACAGGAAGGGTTGCTGCTTTCGCCATGCCACACCTTCACCCAGGTCTTGCACTCACATGCATGCACACAGTATAACACAACTGTGGCACAGGTGCCTCAACATGCCATGACACAGGCACAAAGCACCAATGGCCAGCATGCCTTGAGGCTAGCACAAANCCTCAGACCGTAGCAGCCCCTGCTGGGGCATCCCTGGGCACCGTTGCCCCAGTCCCTGTCAGTACAAGTACGTTTCTGACCTGCCAATTCCCTAACTTTGACCCTAAGCTGTGCGCTGCATATCCTAGCTTTGACTAGACCACTTGCTTTGATGATGGGCACGACACAACAGAAGTTGTCAATATGCTCCTGCTCCAGCAGTGACTCTCAGACCCATGCAGATGCATGCTGGCCCATCATGGTCCCGGATCAGCGTGATCGACTGATCTGCATGTTTCTCCTGTATGATTGTAGCTAACTAGTGTTTGCCATGCTGAAGGATGCTCAATGTCAAATACCAGCCTGCTGATGTTTAACCACTCAAGTTGATGCAGGCAAGTTTGGGCGATTCAGGAAGACCGGCAAGACTGCACCTGCAGCAGCAACCACTCTCCCAGTTGCAGGTTCTAGCACAGTTGTCACCTCCAGCACTACCACAGCTGTGGCCCCCATTGCAACAGAGACCACCACTGCCCCTAGCTATGCACCAAATTATGGCGGTGTTGNGCAATGGAAGCTTACACAGCAGTACAGCACCCCATGGGGCGCAATGCAGCAGTTGAGGAGGTGGCTTCTGTGGTCCTCTTCTTGGCTTCCCAAGCTGCTTCCTTTGTCACAGGTACAACTCTGGAATCTGATTCACCCAACCTACCACATGTGCTAGAGAGGCGTTGATCGTAACAAGCCTGTCTTTGGACCAAGTTACATATCAGCTGGCCGATGTATGCCTTCTCATGCTAGCTGTGCTGTTTATGGGTAGAGTGTGGCCTTGAAGCATATATGCGTCAATGTTCAAGCGCACTTGGAGGTGTTGTGTTCTATCATGCCTGGTTGCCACCTGCAGGAGTGTCAATCCCAGTTGATGGTGGAGGCTTGCTAACCAGCTGGTTCAACCTAGACTTGCAGCCCACCATTGCAGCAAATGGTGAAGACGTTGTCTTCAGCAACGGCTCTTCTGCAAATGCCTCACCAGCAGAAGAGCAGGCAGCTAGCATGAAGGAGGGGTTGACACAACCTGCAGAAGCTAGTCGGCAGGCTGTGAAAGCTTCAGCACTGAGGCACAGACAGATGAGGACGTGTGTGCAGCCCAGGCAGCAGCTGAGGGCGCCTGTGAGGATTATGAGATCCATGCAGCAGCTGGGTGGGGTCCAGCTGTCGTGTGCTAAGCTAGGATGAGGAATGAGGATTTACCAGTGCAGTTGTCCATGCTATCTTGAGCTCATGATTCTGGCGTATAGGGTAGCATAGTTCCCTATTGGGACGGGAAAACGCTGTTGGGATGGGTGTGACAATTGGACTGCTTGCAGGCAGCANTCGCCTGCGCTGTGCATCTGCCAGCTGCTTCCTCAAGGCATCATTTTCGGCCTCAAGCGTCAACACGCGCTGAGCTGTGGGTATGCGGGCCTTGTCAATAAGCTGCACAAGCTGAGCTACGCTGCCNCACATGTACCTCAGGGGCAGGTCCAGGTCCTTCAAACATGTAAGCTGTGACAGCACTGATGGTCACGTGCAAGGGGCATGTTTAGTCAGCTCTGCATGATATTCTGACATGGCACTTTGACATGTGCAGGGACAGATTCTTGGACCTTGTGAATAACCATAAGGAAAGGCCAGCTCTGATGAGGCAGCACATCACTGAGACTGTGCACATGGACGGTCAAGACACATTAGTGGAGCTCTTTGAGTTTGAGCTTTGAGGCCTTGTTGGTCTTTACGTAAGAGTGCTGCACAGGCAATAGCAAGTCGCTGCACATAAGGGTCGAACCTCATACAGGGAATGCTACATGTTAATGTACACTGCTGTAGCGTGCTGACTGTATCTAGTGTACAAATATGCAAGGCCATGCTGCAACAGCATGTTGTGCATATGCAGCCCTTGTAACATGTGGCAGCGCTTGCCGTGTCACTGAGGTAATTGTTCACCAAGCAGCACAGCCCTGTGCTTTGCGGCACAACAACACAAGCATCGGTCCTTCTTGGTATTGACTACCAGTCTGTGAAAGAAGGCGTTGCTGCAGGTCATGCACTACATGGCCTGTCTACAGAGGTCAAAGATGTGTGCTGGGGTATGTAGGCGCAGGTTACTGCCTTGCAATTCCTTGATCCTGCACTTCCACGTGACCGTTCCTGTCCGAAAAGGGCATATACACCTGTACACATGATGTCTGACAAGCGCTGAGCGTCCTACTGCAGGAGATGGTGTCATGACGCGTGTTATCCACGCTCATACGTCTCGAACACTAGAGACACAGACTAGCAGACGGTTGCAGACAGTTGAAGTTCGTAGTATCATCGTATAGTGTTACTCAGTCACCATGTGTGTACTTGTCTCAGATACTCCCACCTCAGCACTTAGCACTTGATTGTTGATACCTTAGCAGCATGCAACCCGACCAGCGATTTGTTGCTGCCAATGAGAACAGTCTGGACAAGTCATGCACTTCAAAGCATGGATACTCAATGGGAGCTTCCATCAAGAGTATAGTGGACTGGTGTTGTAGTAGTCTTTCGCCCCGGCAGCCATGAACTCCTCAAAGCTGCTGTACTTGGGTTCCCAATCAAGTGCTTCCCGCGTCTGGCAGTTGGACATGATTTTACCCTTGTTGTCGCTCTCCTCACCAGTGAACTTCACTGATCCTGAGAANAGACAATGTCACAGCACAGCATGCTGCATCACAGCATGTGGTCTTGCTGGACACAACCAAGTCAGTCAAGGTGGACTGTGGCATCAGGGTCATGTGGGTGTCAAGTGACCACCAAAGACAAGGCGTTGCAACCCATATGCTAGATGCTGTCAGGTAATCACACATCCCTGAACAGCCACCTGAACAGCTGTCACATCAATGTCTAGTCTAGAATCCATAACAGTCCTCAGCTAACCCACTCATACCACATATTGTTTGCACTGCCGACGTGTACGACCCTCATAGCATCTGCAAAGAGTATCATGTGTCTGTATGTCTGCACACTTCAGACAATATGCACACAGCGCACTGTCTACCACTCAATAGCTTGTGACTCTGTGTAGTGTGTGGGATGTGCTAACGATGTGGTGTGCAGGTGCAATGCTACAGCAGGATTTGTGATCCCTCGGAACAAGCTTGCATTTTCGCAGCCAACCATGGCAGGGCAGTGCTTTGCTCAGCGCTATACACAGACTTGCCAATTCCTTGCCTACCAGTGATAAGCCTGATCATGTAACTTGGTGCCAGAAGGTGTGCGATAAACACAAGTCTGCATGTAGATGTATACCATAGTGTGCCTGTTGGGATCAGCAATGCATAGGTTACTAGTCATTCTATCAGACTGGCAGCAGAAATATTCATGTGTTGTGTATATTACTGTCTACAGCAACAATTGCCACTGTGCGCACATGCATGGGCGCCTATGCTGATGTGAAGCCAATGATGCAGTATACGTTTTGCGTGCACCATTCAGCTGCAGATGATCGTGACAGCCTCATTTTATGGATGGCATGTCATGAAGCTGTCAAGCGTTTGAAGCCTTGCCTCTGAAGGCCTGAAAGTGCCTTGCCTACTGATCTGTGTTGAAGCTGATTGGTTATCAGCCTTCACAGCTATGTTTGAATTGCAATCGGACTTGTTGGCTAGCTGATTCGTGCAACCTCTCCCTGTGTCAGAACTCTTTTCTGCGCATAGGGTCCGCTTTTCAGTGACTTTCAGCAATTTCATCAGCCACAGTCTGACAGTGGTTGGCTATGACACAACAGTGATGCCGTTACTTGCAACGCTTGGGCAGGATGTGACCACATGGCCACCTTATGTTAGTAACGTGGTATTTGAGCTGTGGGAGGGGCAGAAAGACGGTCAGAAACAAGAGTATGTGAAAGTGCTTGTGAATGGCAAGGAGTCGCAGCTGCCCGACATCACCACAGGTATGCATGGCTGTCTTGCTGTAACTCTGTCCTGTTCATGTGTCCCGTAGTCATGACGCGGCAGCAATGAGTGTCCCTGCCATGTCATTTGATGTTCATGCCGCTCTTTGTTGCAGTCGCTGCACATGTGATGTGCGCATTCTACACTTTTGTGAATACTGTACTCTGTCCTTTTGACCCGCCCAAAAGTCCAGATATCAGTGTTTTCCTTGATGGGACTTATTTCTGCCTGCCGGGTCACAGCCTGAGACCTTGGCATCGTGTCTTGCTGACAGGTATTGCTGACCGCAGATAGCGTATGCACCCTGGAAGCTTTCCAAAACACGTATTGGAAGCCCTTCATTGTGACAGAAGAACAAAGGCAAGAAGCCTGCAAAGTCACATTTGAGCATGAACAACCAGCAGCCAGTGGAGGCGACTCTCTTTCAGGCTTCTAGCGGATCTGCAGCAGCAAAACCCAGTCGATATGTTNTCTCTGTGGGCTGCTTGTTATGCATGTGCATCCCACAACACTGTATCCACAAATACAAGATTCTGGGGTTGTGGCCAGGTCCAAGATGCCCAAGCAGAGCTTCAGCGGAACACACATCTTTGTGCTGTGCTGCAAGCCCATGCAGCAGCTTTGAGTCAACAAGTTGAGCACTATACTCAGCTGCAGGACAAGGCTCATGTTGACAACGCTAGCTTACATGAACAATTGGCTGCAGTTGCTGCAGCTTGGGATGAGGAGTGTCAGAAGGAAAACAGCGAAAATTGGCAACTTAGCTCAGGGGCTTCTTGGGGACACACTGATCAGCAGGTGAGGTTTGATTGGGTGCGTATGACGGCACTGCACTACTTGCACATACCTGTATAGGGCTGGTTATTATGCTCTCAACATGCCTTGGAAGTCAGCTTGCTACGAGTGATGTTGCTGTATGCCCGTGTCCTGTCATCACAACTGCCCTTCATTGCCAGGTACCCGCAACTGTACATGTCAAATGAGTGTCGGTACCACATCACCTTCCAATGCCATGCAGAACCTTGAGTATGTGGTCACTATTGCAGGCATTGACTGCACAGACTTTTTCCCATGTTGCACTCTCAAGCATAGTAGAGACCGCAGAGGCAGCAGTGGCTTCTCCAAGTGCTGGAATTGCCCCATGGACTGCTTCCAGCAAAATTCTGCCTGATGCACTGATTGAAGACCTGCCCACTATGGCTTTACCCAGCCCTGACACCACCTTCACTGATATGTCTGGCATTCTAATCTGAAGTACAGTGTTCTGATCCACAGCGTTCTGGCTACACTGTTCTGAACCCATAGTGCTCTGGTCCACAGCATTCTGGTCCACCCTGTGCTGATCTGCACTTACTGATTGACTGGTGCCGAAGAATTGCTTTTCATCATGTTTCTCTCATTTCTGATCTGCTCAGAGACACTTCATCACTGTGGCTCTGAGATTTCTGTGGTTCTGACAAATTCTGTTGATGATCTTGAATTTCCAACTTTTGGCTGAGTACAGAGTTGTACTGTTCTGTTGTACTGGTAGTACGGCTTGCCGTGGTCTGCAACACTGTGTACTGCTGCAAGTCCACTACAAGCACATCTTGAGGATAGCGGTTGTCGTATGCTGATGATCCTGACATGTTTTGTGCCAAGGGTGTTGTAGGATCATGCTGTCAATGGCCATGAGAGGTGCAGTGTGTTCATCAGCTTCAGTTGCACCCTAGCCACTTTGTATGTCAGACGTCATGATGTCTGATCAGGGTCATCCGCTTGGGCCTGTGTGCAGGCTACTTGCTACCTGAACCTGACCAACTTGTATGCTTGGTTGTGTATGGTGAACTATCTGCTAGTGCACAAAATATCAAGGTCGTCACGTTGAGTCATTGTAGCATCAAAAGTAGCGTGAGCATCCCAGCTCAAGGTGCTTCAGGGCACTCACTGTTTGTAAGTATGATGGTATGCGGTATTTGTTTTGCGTTCAGTGTTACATGACCATGATCGTCTTGTCAGCGACATGTGAGATTGCAACAGCTCAAAAGAGCTTTGCCCGCGAAGTGGCAATGTCGAAGTGACAGTGGAAGTATGTTTGTAACTTGTTTTAGTCTCTGCATTCACGTGCAAGGAACCAGATGCTGCCAATCAAAGTAACAGTCACGCCAATTGTGCAAAATGGAGAGCGAGACAGCATGGTTTTTTACCATGTAACATGCAACCTGCAATTGCACCTTGAACGGCATACAGGTATCAAAACTGGCATGCGTGAACATGAGTTACACAACAAGTTTGCGTATGTACACAACAAGTTACAAATGATAAGTTACAGGTGTCAGCGCCCAAATTTCACAAAAGTGACGTGGTGCACAAGTTTCGATTTTATGTAAAATCACATATATGTTGCACCTCAAACTGCAGCTGCTTACGCAGGCGCAAAGACNAGCAATTGTGGCGGGGCTGCCCATGATGGAGGGGTCCAACGCAATCATGAGGTTGCCCCAGTTTTTGCTGCCCAGCTTGTCCACCACAGATCCCCCTACTAGGGGGCCTGACAGTAGCTCTATCATCAGAGCAATGTTGCTGCCTTTGTATGATCTGCATGGCTGCAGCAAGTGAGGAGGCAATGCAGTGGCTAATGATCAGCTGCCGTAGCATTAGGGAAAGGCTGTGGTTATATAGCACAAACAAGTGCAGATGCAGCTGCCGTAATGGATTGCAGCCAGGAGGCAGCAATGAAGCTCAGGGGCATTGCAAATGATTTTGCAGGAGCGCGCACTGAGGGATTCGAGTTGGAAGCAGCAGGGTATTGGTGTTGCGCCATGATGACCTCCCACTAGTTCTGTGAGTCACTCAGACTGATGAACACTGCCATAGTACCCTACCTGTCCTCAGCATATGCATCTCTCCTTTTCCTTCCAATAATCTTTTCAGAATTGTCCAAGTATGATCCACTATCAGCGTATGCTTCAGGAATGGCCGTCAACAATTCACATATGTTATGCCACCAGCATGTTACATACCTGTCAAAAACTCTGATTGCGCCCCCTTGGAGAATGGCTGCAGGGTGTGTGGTGGGCTGCCCAGATGAGTCATACCCAATGTCATCAGCGACTGACTGCCCAGCACGCTCTGCCTCAACCAGTCCAAACCAGGAGGTTGCTGATGTGGCCATGTCAACCACAAGAGGAGGGCCTGCGTCTGTGGGCACCCCCATTGCAAATGGGTTGGTCCCGAAAATGGGCTCTGTTGCACCGTGTGGTGCCACGTACTCTGGGGACTGGGACACAACAAAGCCAATCAAGCCCTGTGAAGCTAGTTGCTGTGCCCAGTACCTGCGACGGCAGGGCAGCGCAACTTGCAACTAATTGTGTGAGTTGGCATTGGACGGCATGGCATTTGCATGCCTTGCATATAGAAGGGTACTGAATGATGTCGGATCATGCACAGGAGGAAAGGCATTGCATTGCACAGATGGTCACAAAACATACACGACATGAGAGTGCATACTTTGTGCATGTTTCAGATGATGTTTGTATATCCATATCATGCTATATCACTCTGCATGACAGCGCAAATACAAGCTGCACACATGCACAATGTCACTGAAGCAATCAGCATCACTAGTGGGTGAAACATCTTGCGCATCTCAGTGGATGTGACTGTCACTGAGATACACAGACATACCCTATAGCACCACTGCCTGTTGCTGTGTGATTGGTGCCGATCACACCAATGCCATGATCTTTGGCCTTTGAAATTGCCAGCTTGAGCGCTTCGCTCATGGTGATGATCCCTGAAGTATGGTGGGCATTGATGACAGCAGAGATGCTTGTCAGGTGCTCTATTTGTGGGGGTGCCTCATCCGGGAGTCTGTCTACCCCTCCTGTCACGACCTTCACCATATTGTTACTGTTGTCCCGCAGTTGTGCGTACAAAAGTACCTACAGGCCATACCGGTCAGACATTGAGCACGGGAATCAAGCGTATGCGATGACTGACCTCGGCTATGGTGTGACTGTGGGCAATACTGTAGCCCAGGCCTTGCAGGGCGTTGCTGCACAGCTCGCGCAACTCTGGTATATGTATCTGCATGTCGACAGCTGTACCGGACTGCTTTGTCTCGAGCGCTGTTGCAAGACAGCGAAAGTGTCGGGCAACCCGACAATTGCAAGTTTTCTGCACTCCGTTTGCTCGCAACGCGTGTGGCAGCTCAACAAGGTGCCTGCCCGCACCGATCAAGCAGGGACGCGGAAGAGAGCGGCGATGCAGACGATGCGCAATAAGTGGGCACAATGCCCTTTGANGCCAGGACTGCGGTCCCTTCTGCGATCCCTGAAATCATCCCTGGGACCACCCCTTGGCCCGCCTCTGCTGTCTCTTCTGTCATCCTCAACTCTCTCCTTGCGCTTGTACCGCCCAAACAAAGACTTTCTGAGATCTCTGCTGATTGGTCTCAAGTGCATGAAGTTGCAGTATCCACCTCGAGTACATGTGTTCTCCTCATACTGTCTGCACGTTGCTTCTCGGAAGTCTGTGACAGGACTGAATTCAATTTGGATAGGTCTGCCTCCATAGAAGCGGCCTTGTAGGCCTTGCAGGGCTGCTGCTGCCCCTTCTTCATCTGAGAACTTCACGTACACACTACCAACCATGTGATCAGCCAGGTTATCACAGACATTGAGGTTCTCTATTTCGCCAAACTTTGCCAGCTCCTCAAAAATGTCTTCATAAAAATCCTGTGATGCATGATCTGATCATTTTTGTGCTATGTATTGACTGTTACAGGACTTCTTGGCACAACTGTAAACAGGCAAACACAAGGAGTGACTGCTGGTACAGCCCTATACTACATGGCAGACACTCACCTCAAAGTGCTCTTGGCTTTGGCGAGCATCTATGGGCATTGGCAGGCCATCTGGTCCTGGTGGGGCATTCAGAGCTGGATTTTGGTACATGTTTTGTAGTAACAGTGTCTGACTGATAGTTGGCTTGTTGTGCAAACGTGAGCAGCGGTCACCATGNACACACAGGAGGCAGCTGCATCAGCACGTCTACGTGTTCACACCTGGGTTAAATGTGAGGCACAATGTCCCTGCTAGCACACATCTCATGTATAGCTGCGAATGTTGTTAGTTCCCTCTAATTGCAAGGATAGCACTGCTTGCAGTGCGGCATGACTACAGGCTGCAATGGGGTGAGAACAATGCAGGTCTACTGATGGGTGCNCAGCTCTGCCAAGTTCAGCTGAGGACTCACAGCAACAATACCCCTGTCAGATGCTGCTATGAGACCTGCTGTATTTGACAGCATTGAATACCTGACATCTAGTACACGTAGCAGTGGTAAGTCTAATTCGTCCAGTCCAAAAATTGCAGGCCACATCGGTGCCTCAATCAACNATTCCAAGCAGCTTCGTGATGGTGAACTTGGCACAAGCATTGCTTGGAGCTGCATGACCCACTCACCTGTGGAACCAGGTGCAGCTGCAGAGTCAGGATGGGTCATCCATGCAGGCTTTGTGGCGTCTTGGCCCCGCCCAAGTGGTGCCGTGGGTCTTTGACTGTTGCCCTCAAGCAAAGGCGTTGCTCCAGTGTCTGGATCCTCTTCCACGAGATCATATTGTTGCCCCTGACGCCTCTCAAATGCAGCTTTCAGATTGCTGTCACCTGCTGCTAGGTGACCCCATTCGATCATGCCGCCTGCAGAGCCACAACTTTCTGCTGTGCTGATTAGCAGGAAAGGCGATTTTCAGCAATCAACTGTTTACAGCGGTGTTGTATGTGATTTACGGAGCATACCCCACTAGTGGTCAGAGATGAAACACTGTAGACTACAGCCCAGCCTGGCTGATCAGGTTTTGCACTAATGCCACAGCGTATGTATAAGGAATGGACTTGAGAGACACGCACCCTCACCTGGGCCGGCATCTGTGGCAACCCGCNAGCTCCACTGCCAGCAGCACAGGTGTCTTACGTCAAGTAAGCACTTGAGGGCTAGATTGTGTCATTGAGCACAATGAACCTGCAGGTCGTATGGCAGGGGTTCAGGTAGAGGACGTGGCAGAAAGCCACTCAACAATGGCAACTACTTCGGTGCCAAGGGGCAGGACTTGGACAAGAATGCGCAGGAGGCTGGCGAAGGCTCCAAAATCAAGGTATGTCAAGCATCCGCATACAAGCATTGTACCCTCTGCTTTGTTGCCATTGCATAGCCACCAGCAAATCCTCTGCAAGGCGTGGCACAGCAATACTTGATGTGGACCTCACCCATGCGTAGGCTGGCCAGGATGATGACCCTGCTTTGGAAACCCTGCTGGGGTATCCTACCTTTGTGCAGGGGCCAAGCAGGCTTGGCTGGCTGATGAACCTTTGTGAAGTGAGTTCTCCTTAGCTTGACCCTCCCTGGCGCCTCTGTTTGGCTGCTGGGCTTGTACTCTCTGCTCATCCAGCTATGCTACTGTATCAGGCCGCAAGTGACACCGCTTCACAGTGTCTATATCGTGTGACAGCCAGATGCAGGCAGCTGTCAATACGCATGTTGAATGTGCTGCAGACCACGATGCATGATGGGGACACAGGCCAGGTAGTCAGCNACACCAACCCTTGCAACACAGCTTCAATGTCACTCAATCTTGGAGGTCAATAGTGCACACCGCCATGTCATTACTGCTCATGCATCTGTTGCAAGCAAGAAGTTTCAAACAAGTATTGCCTTACATTGATTCTCCACTGATGTTGAAGGTGATGAGTGCAGGTGTGTACTGGTGTGTATGCTCAACATGCCGTTGTGTTGCAGGACCGGACCCAGATTTGGGCATCAGGCGCTCTTGTTGTCAGAAAGCNTGCCTGCCTGCCTGCCTGCCTGCCTGCAACCATACATGTACCTGCAACGCAGTATGCTGCATACAGCTGCATAGTCATCAGGGTTATCTGTTTGCTGCAACAGTCCACACTGTTGAATGGTACTCCACAGCAAGGAATGGCACAGATACACGTGTGCTGCATCAATGCTTGTTCACAGCAACACTCTGACATCATGCAGGGGGGTCAGATCACATGTCACACACTGGTGGATAGCATGATGCACCATCAATTTTGTTGCCAAACATGATGCCTTCTGCCGGGGGGCGGAGCTAGGTTTTGCCGAAAAGCAGGGAGGACTAGCTGAGCAATGCGCCAGGAATGAGTCACACAGACATCACACCTCTGCGCAACTGCGGTGGCACAGCAAGACTTTGTGATGGTTGGCAGGTTGCAGCAAAAGGCGATGTGATAGTCAGGCACCAGATATGGTGATCAGAGCTGCAGGAATGAGCAGTTTGCTGTTCTGCTGATGCTAATGTGACTGGTGTGGGATATACCAAAAGCTGTAACCAACTGAAGCATGTTGACAAGCCGTGTGTGGGACATCTTGCGTGTTGTTCCTGCATCTGTGGTGCACACCTTGTCAATCTGAATTCAGGCGTATGTGTTTGTCATCTGAGGATTGGGAGGCAGAAGGAGGACCTCAGCTGCCCAATGTGGTGTACTGTGAATGCACTGCACCACAGGAGTATGCTGTGTAGCCACCATGTATGTATTACAGTACCTACAGCAGGTAACATGACGTTAAGCACTGCAGAGGCAAAGTTGATTGGTGGACGTGCAGCAGCATGCAGAGACAGTCACAAACTCCACCTGTGCCAGCAAGCAGATAGCTGCTCATGAGATGCTGGTGACAATCTAGGAAGCTCTGCCACGGTTGCTGCATGCAACCCTGCTTGAAACTATNTTGCAGCTGTGCTGTGCTGTGCAGACAATCAACACAATCCCAATCCTGCCTGTGTGTTGAATCACAATGACTGCAGTCTAGCTGATTTGCAGCTCAGGTATTGTAGCAGTGAGCTATTGCTCTCATACAAGACTCTTACCTGCCATGCTTGTATTCAGCTTGCAACATGTTGCACAGAGTGGCGTTGTGGCTGCGTTTGGGCTTGTTCGAGGATCAGCTCAGGCAGATATGTTGCAGCTGTCTACCTCTCAAGGCCTGTCTGTGGACTTCATTGCTCAAGTATGCCTTTCATCAAAGCTTGCATGCTCATGCATGTCTAGCTATTACTTGTCTTTGTGCTCCGGCTGGCTTCCTCTGTGTGCACGCGACATATTTGGCAATGATGTGAGTGAGCATGTACATGTGCATGTCTTCATTACTTACACTATATGTAGTATCATGTAGTAGGTGGGGGGGTCCTGTCTGGCCCTGCCCCTCTGGTGACCTCCTGGTGGATGTTGCACATGTTGAGGTTGCTAGGATGGTAAGTGCTACTTGAAAATTGTGCCAAGCACTGTTCCTGCAAGCAGCTTGATGTTGCTTTGGTGGCACATGATAGCTGGATTGAGCGCTCTGCTGGCGTTNCTAGTCTATGCCATACAGCATGAAGTCAGAAGCTGCTTACGCGGGTCATGAGTTGGCCTCCTAAGCCACGACGTTGCTTGTCTGGATGCACACCTATGAGGCTGACAAGGATGAAGGAGCCATGTTCCTGCAAGCATGGTGCTTGTTCCCTGGAAGATGGTGTGGCAAGGCATGCTGTGACAAATGCCAGCAAGCTGTCATGGAATCTGGAAAAGTGTAATGTCTGTTTCACCCTAAATATGCAACACACAGTGTGCCGTGACCATGTGTGATGACCTCAAGGTCATGTTTGATGAGATCCAGAAGCTCCAGAATATATAGCACAGGCTGTCCTCAAATACTGAGCAGTATCGAGTTTGAACAGTGCAGAGCTTTTGTGGCTAACAGCTGTGTCTGTTGCAGCTGTTATGTTTGCAATGGTTCAGCAAGCA
Source organism: Trebouxia gelatinosa (assembly GCA_000818905.1). Classification (NCBI taxonomy): domain Eukaryota; kingdom Viridiplantae; phylum Chlorophyta; class Trebouxiophyceae; order Trebouxiales; family Trebouxiaceae; genus Trebouxia; species Trebouxia gelatinosa. The sequence continues at coordinate 451,912 of KN805369.1, read as the reverse complement.
TGACGAGGTTGATCACCTGCAGGAAATTTTGTCTGCCCTTGGCAAAGCACCTGTCAAGAAGTTCTGGTGGTCCAATCTCAGTGTGACCTTCAGTCAGCTCTGCGTCAGGTTGCAGGACTGCCTGTGCATCACTGCAGCAGGATAGCACTCCGTCGTGTGGTAGTGACTTCACGACAACTGTGTGTACGTGTCTGAACCAGTACTGCGCTACCCTTGCAAGGATTGCAATTTCAAGCGGTGCATGTTCAGCATTTGCGCGGTACCAGTTGCTCCGGAATGCGATAACAGAAAGCTGCGCCGACGAAGTCGTCTAGCTGATACAGCAGATCAGCTGAGCTTGAATCTGCCAGCTGGTGCTCTCCGTAAGACACCACACTCTGGATGCGGTCGTCAGTATTGCCAGTTCGCGACAGATACTCCGTGATTGCATCATTGCGCAGGGCCTGAACAGCAAACGCACGTGAGGTGCGTCATGAATCCAACCTATGGCGGAAGGCTTGAGTGCAACGCATACCGTGCCGACAGTGTGCAGTGCTTTTGCCACAGAGCAGTGATCTTCTTTGCTGAACTGCACAATTGCAGGCTTAGATGATTCTGACAGAACTTGTGTGCTCCGATGCATCTGCGTAGAGTGCTAACCGCGATGGCGCTGCTGTGCACTATGGGGGGTATAGACTTCAAGCTTCATCTCGTGAANGAGAGCACATTGCTATGCCATGTACAAAGGGTCTACATGCAGGGCAAACTACAGTGCAGCACATTGTTTGGCTGGGCAGACGATGCAACAGCACCAAACAGCATTCAAGACTTCACACATGACCTTGGCTGAAGCTTACCAGGTCAGCCACGGCAAGTCCAGCTAGCACTCCATCAGCTTTTGCCAGGAATGTCGCCACACCTTGCAGATCCTCAGGGACCCTGCACTTACAGATATACTGATGAAGACATGAAGGCCTTGCAGACTGCATGTGCAGGAATGCACACACATGCACTGCCCTGTGTGCATAGACTGCAGTTGCAGCGTGCTCACGTTGACAATGTTGTCACATCTCCAAGCTCACCCGCATCCTCTGCAAGGGCAAATTGAACAACCTGCGTACATGCGATTGCTTGCAAGCGATGCTCTGGATATTGCATGTAATTTCGTTTGTGCAGCTTGGTGCCTCAAACTACCTCAGCCAGGTCATATGTAGGATGTGGAGGCGGAGGTATCGGAGCGTGCGGTGGAGTGCCCCTGGACNCTGCACTGACAGGTGCAACCTGGACTCTGCTGCTGTCCAAGTCTGTGACAGCATCTGGGTTGATAGGGTCACCCTGGCTGGGTGCTTCAGCCACCCCAAGCTCCAAAGCAACATTAGCATCCTCGGACCGATCCAAAGCGCCTCCATCACTGCCTCCATCAGTACGTTCAGATGTGTCCGCAGCTTGTGTGCTACTGACTGGCTGTGCCGCATTGAGATCCAGGCCAGACAAACCTGCACGGTCTGCACGGTCTGCACTGTTGGACGCCTGCCCAGCTGGGGCTGTTGATAGGGCTGTGGTGGGTAGGGCTGTTTCGGATTGGGCTGGAACAGGCTGTGGATTTAGAAGCCTGGTGGGCCTGTCCAGCTCGACAGGGGGAGCAGCAGATTCCAGGCCTGCCATGTTCAGAGACCTGTAGGACATCTCTGCTTGAGGAACANTGGACATCTCACTGCAGGGATGACTCAGAGGCAAGTACCTTGAACAACTTGAGCAGGGACCTGCATGACCCTCTGCCTGCCCTGCCCCCACCCCAAACCCAGCCTGAGCCCCACCACCAGCACAGTGGCACCATGGTGGTGCTGCCCTGCCACNAGCAATGCAATACGGGTAGCTGATCTCCTTCCATCCATAAAGTAATCCATTGCGCATACAGGCTTGATTGAGCCCTGCCGTTGNGCCAGGCCCAGCAGCACTTCCGCTGATGCATGTCACCCATACATTGGTTCAACATGCCAGGCGCNTAGACTTCATCATACAAGTCTGTGATCAGCCCGATGCATTCGATACCGACACCCTCACTGAGGCGCTACGTGATTTCGATACTTATGCCAAGCATGTGCTACCGACGAAGGTATGCGTGTGCTGTCATTGTACAGATTCAGCAATTGAAGGTGCTGCTTACTGACTTGTGCCAGATGCACAGGCCAAAAACGCAGAATCAAGAAGGCAAGTGGAGTCAGGCAGTGTCACACATGCAGGGCAGACCGAAAAGCTCAACCCTACAGANTGCCAAGCATTGTGAAGGACCTGCTGGTGCCAGCTGTGAAATTACAGTCCAGTACCCAAAGCACTCACTACATGAGCCCCTTCGACATCAGCCAGCTGCCGCGGCCAGCCTTTGCAAGGCTGTATGCTGTAAGTACAGAACAGGCATGCAGCATAACTCCTCATCGTTCAGCGCAAATTGATGTGCATTGCTGCATACATGGCTGCAGTATGCCACGCAGGTAAGTCCTGCTGTATCACTTATGAGTCGAAACACCAGGTGGTCGCTACTAGCTTGTCAATACTGCGCTTGTTGCTTGCTGACAGCTATCCACGTTTGTTTTCTTTGATGTTGATGGCTGATTATGTTTGCAGGCGGCGATGCAGCACATGCTTGCACCAACAAGCAGCCACTGCTCCAGGACACGCCAACAGGAAGGACTTATCCAGGCCATCAGTATGAAGCTAACTGTTGTCATCTGCACACCAGGCCAGGCCATGTCGCTGGAATGCGTCAGCTTGCCTGAAGACGAAACAACATTCCAGCCCTTTCCTTCACAGGCTCACGTAGCACTGGTACGCAGCTTCTATAGTGATCAAAGCTTGCAGGGCTGCCAATGCCCTCCAAGCACGCACTNAGTAGGGGCCTCCTGCAGCAACAAATGCCATATCAAGACTCACTCACAATGCTGTATAAAGCTTATGTTGACACAGATGTGTCTGTAGAGGTGAAATCGCTTACATGTCTGCTCGCCTCAAGACCGTGACAGATTGTTGCAGTGCCACAGGCTGTATGTTGAGTGTTAGTCAGGCATACTTAACCCGTCTGGGCTGCTTTATAGGTTCTCTAGGCAATTTGTAGACTGCCAAATATGGGCACTCACCAGCATAGAAGTGTTCTGCTGCTTCATCTTGTCCAATGAATGTTTTCAGATGAGACCAGGACCAGGTGTCCGGTGCCCCTCCTGTCAGCTCTTCCAGATTCATGTCGGTTGACATGTCTACCACCTGGCAGTATTGCAGCGGCTGTTGGGTTTTGACCTGCTGCAGTGTCCTGGTGGAGCGCTAGCAGTGACCAACTGGTGAGCACAGGCGATGGACTCACTTGGCTCGTTTTGAACACTCGGTGTCTCACAAAGGCATACCCTCTACGGGACACTGGGGCGCTCGGATCTGCAGCGTTGCAGAGGCGTGAGTGCATAGACCGGTGTTATTCAAGGCCTATGTGCGTGTATTTTTAAGTCGCACGTCACACGTATTTGTGCTGTGAGGGGCTCAAACGCACTGCAGTAGATATCAGCTTGAGCACAATAGGCGGACGCGGGGTGAGCAGGTGCAGTATGATCAGCTCGATGCAGAAGCAAACAAGCCGGAAAAGCCAGATTGACATGCTGTCAATAGCTGCTGCAGGTTGCCGCATACCTTAACAGCAATCACCCGGGACGCATAGACATATATCTGGCGTCTGGGCCGCAGGCGCACGAATTTTTGTTCAGGATCAATGGCGCCTGTTGAAGATGATCCAGAGTCGACTGACCTCCCTGTCGTGCTGCGAGTGCTACGCACCGGCGCGCTAGACTGCAATGCTTCTCGCATCTTAACAGCTTGTGAGCAAGCTTAATGACCGGCTGAACCTCTCACAGAAGCTCGCGGAAGCAGACTGGCTTATGGACAGGGGTCGAAGTTGTCATGCATTACATAACACCATCACTGATCNGTTGCGCTTTGCATGTGAGCACATGGAATGTTGGTGGCACACTTCACATACTACAACATAGCCTTGTGCTGTTTCTGCGTGACTTGGCATATGACTCACACAGTCCTCTCTGCGTGAGCTAGAGAACAGGAATGTGTTGTGCATCAGTGCCAGCTTGGTCTTGCTTCAATTCCTNAGCAGCTTCGTAAACATAGTGCCCAATGTGCAGAAAGCCAAGCCTGAAGTAGAAAGGCTAGCAGCGCACCTACGTCAGGAGCAAGAGGTGTGCCTGCATATGCATTTGCTGACTGGACGCAGGTTCCCAAATCATGCTGCTGCTGCGTTGTCTTTGTCATCATAAGGCTCGTGATGCATTGGCATGCAAGTTTCTGTATCCCCTGGTGAGGTCGCGAGGCCTGGTCATGCACATGCAGTTGAAAGAACCATCAGTGCATGTTCCTCCTGCAGAACAAAAACCCAAATGCCATGTCAGATTACCAGCAGAAGCTGGCAGGCATCTGGAAGCGCAATAACTGTCATNAGCCATTACGCTGCCTGCACAACATGTCAATGACATATCAATTGCTTTGCAATTGATATTGCCAGAAATAGCATCTGTCTGGACAGATACACAATAGTAAGAAGTCTCCTTGCCCATATCTTGGACAGCTGGTCGTGCTATCAAATATCTGCTTGACTTGGCCAGATGAAGATGTCTTGCAAAATCTTACAGCTANATTATTACTATTATTATTATTATTATGAACATGTATGTCAAGCAAGATAGAATAGTTAGATGTTTGCATTGCGCACACACGCTTGCATATTGCAATCAATTGATCACACCGCTCTAATTACATAATATTTGCTTCTGAGATTCACTCCAACAACCAGCTATTACGTACACGGTAATGTGCACGAGCTTCAGCTTGCAAGCATAAAATCTGAACGACCATGAGATACAAAGCTCAATGCACCAGACACTGAGCGTCACAATCTGCAAAGAATGGGTTCCGGCTACAGCCTGTGACGGCCTTGCCGGATGTGCAGTAGTAGTAGCCAGGACCAGGGCAAGGGGGGTTGTTGTAGCACGGAGGGGTGAGTAGAGCCCGAGCCCCGCCTGCACGAGCCAGTCTCAGATGCGACCAAGAAGTACACAAAGTATAACAGCTGTACACAATCCGAGTTGCTATCAAACGCACCTAGTCTAGCGCTTGCCGCGCTAGTTTCGCTGGCGAAAAAGCACAGCACCAGCAGAGCTGCCACGAGGAGTTTCATCACCGAACCCCGGAACACCATGTGGTTCACAGCTGCTGCAAATTCGCTTGATGTGTTGGTGACAGAGAACGTANGGCATCTGCAAACAATGTGTTTGGCAGCTTTGAACTCAAGGCTTGCAAGTGGACAAACTTGCAAAGATGCTGCCAAACGAAGAACCTTCCAGCAAACAAAGCATGCAATATGGCCTGAATGTCTTAGTAAGCAGGTGGCTCAGGCACTCACCATCCTGAGTATGCAACGATGCTTGCAGGGTTTGTTGCAACCCTCCGTCGTCTTGGTCCATCTCAGGATACTGCATGTACCAGGAAACACACTCAATGTGCACCACACCACAGCTGGGAAACAGTTTGCACACTAACCCTCTGNCCTTGATCAGCTGCTTCCTGCTGTTGCTGCTCGACGTTCTCTGTGCCGCCTGCGAATTGCTGCGGGGTGTCTGCGGAGGCTTTGACCATGTCTGCTGCTGCACCGCTAGATCAGTGCAGAATGTCAAGCAGCTGAAACACTTGATGGGTGGATGGCACAGAGCGCGCGACGGCTGTGCAATGTCGATGGCTGGTACTATGCGGGATGGCACACCGCAAGCTGAGATCGCAGCCACTGTAGGTCTGGATGTTCCTGATCGTGTACTTCAAAAAGCACTATGCGATCAATGGAGAATGCGCAGGAAGCAACAGCCAGGTGAAGGATGTCCCGCTGATATGCAGCTTTTGCAGCGTGTGCGCGACGAACCACAGACAGATGCTAAGCGATGCGTGCACGCTTCACGATATGCTGNTGGTGGCAACCATGCCATATGCACAGGCAGCAATTGCTCACCATTGCAGCATAGCATATCTACGATTTGAATGCATGATAAAGGTAATGATGCTATCAGAGATTGCTAGACACAGCTTGCAGGCTGTTAGCTGACATTGCACGCTTCATGTGCTCGACCAAGTTCTGGTATGCATGTTGATGGTACTGCAGTTTTGTATGCAGGGCATGCGCCATGCTGGCATGCATGTAGAGCAGCCAGACAAAATGCGTTGATACCTTTTCTGTCTCATTGCTCGACATAATCTGCCTTCTGCATAAAGCAGCATGTGGTCAGGTTAAGTTTGTGGGTATTACCTTGACGACGCCAGCAGCAGAGGCAGCAACAACCGCTCCTATCAGCACCAGCTTTCCCAACATGCTCACCCACCCATTTTGCTTGGCTGAGGAGCCTGGGTGGGGTGTGACAGTGTTTGGGGAGGGGCCTAGGGGACCCAGGCGCCGCAATNACACCAAGACGCAGACGTTATTCTCAGGCTCATTGGAGGTCCTACAATACCCTTTACAAACACAACCTTGACAGTGCTTGAACGCAGCTTACAGGACGTCTTCCACAATTACAGCTCTACAACATTCCAGTTCGAGTCTGCTACGGTTCGTTGCCAAACTGCATGGCAGCCTGTCAGCCAGGACAAATTTAACCAGGAAGCATCCCAACCTTTATAAATGTGTTGCAGGTTGTCAGTGACAATGGCANGCATATGATGACAACAATAACAACAACAAAGCCATGCACTTCACCCACAGCAGTGACTGGGTCATTTCATACACTGTGTCTGCAAGCCGAGACAACAACAGTGCTGGTGCATACTGACAGGGGTCAATGCCCTCCTCTCATATACATATCAAGCAAGCATGCAGATAGCTGACTGGCAGTTGAAGTCAACATCAGACGACAAAGCTCCTGGCTTTCTGCTGCAGCACAACAAACAAGTTGCTCACCCAACACTTTTCTTGGCATCAGCATACTGCTCCTGCGTTTCAGTCTTGACAAGCNGCCCACACTGTGCAGCTTGCTACAAAGCTAATGGACAGTTATCCTCACAGCGCAGCATTCCTGTTCATGCGCAAAGCACAATAGTTGTCACGTGTGTACTCTCTTCTGGCATGTGATCGTCACTTATGCTCACTAGCTTGCATGCATGGGTGTTGAGTCGTGCAGGTCAGCAACGTCTGATTTCAACTTTCCCGTGTGCGGTTTGTTACATGGGCGTGCTTCTTGTTGAAATGGTAACGTGCAAGCTCTGATTGATGCATCGTCTTGTACTGAATGTATTCAGTCTCTGCTTGAGCTTTGTTCTGGCCTCCGTGACCTCTCAATCAAAGTGCTCTTTCATTCTGCCTTGTGATTGAGCCGGTGTTTGCTGCAACCACTGGTTCATCACACCCTTTGAGCTTACGTACCACCGTGTTGCATATGGTTTACTGGTATGATGAGTAGTCAATTCCCAATGTGCAGGGCTGGTCGTATCGTTTCGCCAGTTTAGGTTGGCAAGCTCACTATGGCTTGTGTCAAGTTTTGGGACGCAGCCGTGAATTGACTTCGTGACTCGCACATTCAAAAGCGCATTTGGCATTCTTCAACACGCGCAGGCCTCATCTCGCAAATCATTCCGCCACAAACTTGACCACATGTTGCCAAGCTTGTGCACTGTTGTGCAGCGTTGACTTCAACACACAGCAGTCCACCACAGACATCCCTCTCATCACCGCAGCCAAGGCTGTGTTTGACAANCTGCTCACACCCACACCTGCACCTTCCCCATTACAGTGTCCTGTACGCCCCACCAATTGACTTGCCAAAGGTCACGCACAAGCACAGGTGTTTATGTCCTGGCTTGTGCCTCGGTTGTCAGCAGGATCCTCGACCCAGCATGCCACGGACTGAGCCGAGAAGGGATCAAGGAAGGCACTAGGCAAATATGTTGGACAGCTGTGCTGAGCATGTGTCAAACATCTGCTTGCTGTGAATGAAAGTTGGTCAGGGGGAGGTGCTTTGTGTCAGATATCCGCATGATTGTCAGCATGAGAAACAGAATTTCTCAGGGCAAGNCAGCTCGTGTAAGCGTTGACGGTGCTAAACAAAAGTTTCTGCAACGTCAATGATTGTGGTACCTTGAATGGCTTGGCCTTGAATTTGGCAGGACGAATGCGCAGACAAACAGCAATGCACATCCTGCTGCGCCGGCTGCGACAGCTTTGGCTGCAGTGCTCAGCATATATAGCTGTCTACGACCGGCGGCAGGGCCAAACGGGCTGGCCACTACGAGATATATCTGGACGGCAGACTATTCGCCGCAGATGCGTATTGTCCGAACGTGCAAACGATGTCGGAACCAGGTGCGACCGTAGGATTCGGCACATGTCGTCACGAGGTAAACAGATTCACGTGCCAACCTCACGTGCGTGCTGCAGATGCATATTCTTGGGGGCCCTGATTTTGGGATTCTCCATACCATAGTGCTCGCATGTGTAGCACACTTTCGAACTTCCCGCCTCCCGGTTGTAATAGTAATATAATAGCTTTTGCAGCACGTTGACTTGCGTTGGAGTGGCATAAATGTGTTGGGCATGAAGGACCTGTGCTTCTACACTCTGAGTCACATACAAAGCTTGGACTTGACTGGCAACAACCTGACTGCTAGTGCTATTTCCCGGCTGGTGTATGCGAGGCTGCCTGATTTGGAAAGCCTGAAGTTGTCAGAGAATATTTTGGGTCTTCCATCCGCCAAGCACCTGNGATCCCTGCAGGTGAGCAGGTTAGCAGGTTAGCGGGTGAGCAGGTGAGCAGGTTAGAAGGTTGGCAGGTGAGCAGGTTAGCAGGTCAGCAGGCCCTGGCAGAGCTGCAGGCTAGCGTAACCATGAACAGTGCAGATAGCTTGCCTGTCAATGCGTTGCTTCTCCTTGCTGACATGCCTTTCATTTAGTACATGAGTTGCAGCCCCAGCACAAAAGGCCAGAAAGAAGCATGCCACCCCAGGAAACAACACAGTTGCCTGCATGCAACTTTGATGACTGCAGGCCTTTTTTTTGTGATAGCACTTCACACAGATTAGAGGCACGCCTTGCAGTAATGATTGCATCGCAGGCTGATGCTATGGGTCTTTGCAACTTGAAGCGGCAGGAACGTATGAACAGTGCAGGATGGCAGCTCAGGGCTTGCAGGGCCATTTGTGATGTGTTTGTGCTGCAGTGCATCATTTGATTGGCTGTTGCCCCAAGCACTGAAGTAAAGGTTGCATGTGAGAGCTCAGGATGCCTCTGAAAAGGTTACCTTGTTGAGCCCTCTGTCCAGAAAGTAGTTGAGGGTGGTTCCTGCACACATGTGTTCCAGATTGGTCAATGCATGATAAACTGAAAGGCCATGCTACATGTTGCAGTTAGTCGAAGACATGCTGCAGATTCTTGCAGGCATGCACACAGCAACTCTGAGACTGTTCAAAGTCCAATCATATTGTCAGCCACAAAATCTTGGTATGTTTGCACGCAGACCTGACTGTCCGCCCACAACTTGATCAAGCTTACACTAATATGGAAAGTCATGGTGCAGACACAGATGTGCTGATGCAAGCGATACAGGCAAGCAGGTATGCATTGTATGCAATGCAACATCATGTCACTGTGCGAGCGCAAGGCCACTAACCAACAATGACTATGAAAGATGAGAAGAGGGGCACTGCAATGGTCACCCCCGCCAGGCATAAGGAATACATCAAGCCCATGTTGCCAAAAAATATACACACTCCTGATGCCATTGCAAAACCGATCAGGGGGGCCTTCTCCTGCAGCACAGGTGCATCCAAGGCCTTGAGGTGGGCTGCTGATTGCTCATGACAACCCACTTGTGACTGAGGCAAACTCTCATGTGCATGTTAACACAGTGTCATACATGCATCCCCTGCGTGCTGTCATGACTCACATAGTGTAGCATGCCTGCGATAGCAACTGCGGCGGCACTGAGGACAATGAGGATGCAAGCATGTGATGTGACAATGCATGGTTACAATGTCATGTAGCATGTAGGAGCACACGCCAGCATTGTGTATGTACTCTGCGATCTGTGCCCAAGTCAATGCCAGCAGCTTTTTCATATTTCCCATGAATGCACAAATGCAGGTCATGTACAAGAGCTGCAATGGTAGCCTGTGCATACGGTGTGCACATAACACTCACATGTGTTGTTTGCAGCTGCTGAATAAACTGCTCATTGGGTTCTGGTTGACCACTGTGACCAAATTGGCCTAACGTCCTGCGCATGCATGCAGGTCAATGCGTCTTGCTACAGGTATGCAGTGTAAAGTGCAGCATGCACAGCCACTGTCTGTGCTGGTGTGTAGCACATTTGGCCAAGGCACACGAAATGAATCTTACAGTCCACAGACAAGGGATACAAGAAAGAAGCCAATGCTGAAGTCCATCCAGGTATGGGCTGTGTGTCGGCCTTTTCGCTCAGCCAAGTTCAAGAGGGCTCCCCATGTGCCTATATTAACGCATTATTGAGCACAATGTACGATGCCGGCCTGATCTCCAAGCGTAGTGCTCGGCCGCTGTGCAGGGACGTGCCCTGCACCCTGTGAGGCGACTTACAGGCTACTTACCCAGTAACAGCAGAGCCACGACAAACAATGCTATAGCTCCTCCACGGGTGTCAACTGAAAGCATCCTGCATGCAAACGAGCCAGCACCAACAGAGTTAGGCGCAACACCGCGTCGAGTCTGTGCACGCAGCACAGGAAGTTGTGCGTGCGCGCGTTGTACAGCTGCCAAAGGCGCAGCAAGCAGAGGCACCTGTGCTTTTTTTGATACAAACTCCTCACAGGTGTGTCGTACTACGTCGCGGTGGTGTCCTCTATTGCTTGTCCGTTGCGATTCGAGTCGTGGTCAACATCGCTTAAAACTTGACTGCAGCAAACCGAAGAGCGCATTTTACGTGTTATGACTCATGTCAAGTTTAAAATTCTGTTCAAAATCGACATATGGGCCCATGGGACAAGCCATCTGATACGAACGACACGAAACTTGCGTGCAGAGCTGTTCTGCAGGGCTACCTGAATATTTCGCTACTGTCACTCTGCGTGCAATCGCTTGCTTGGCTTCTCAACAATGGCTGACACGCCGGACGATGTTTTTCATATGGGACCTTCGACTCTCAAGTACGTGACGACTTGCCTTGTACGATTACACGCGGCTATCGAGACTGCAGTCGCTCTGACATGCATGCTCTACATGCAGGATCAGCAGGCGGAAGCTGCACACCGGTACACGCCGAAAGCTGACGGAAGCAATGTACAAGGCTCACTCAGAGAGTCCACTGGGCATAGTGCTGCTCCAAGGTGGAAAACCATTTGACATATACAGCACAGACATGGAGGGTATCTTCAGGTCACAAGACTCTTTGCATGCACTCACATGGATGCATTGCCTTTCTCCTACAACAGTTTCATACGTGCTGGCCCAACCACCATGACATGCGTGGCCAAGGCCCAAGTGCAGTAGGTGCTGTAATGACATGCTGATATCATGCATCAGGCAAGAAAGCTACTTCCACTACCTCTTTGGGGTCGAAGACGAGGATTGCTATGGCGCATTGGACCTGCAGACAGGGAAGTCATATCTGTTTGTACCCCATCTGCCTGACAGCTACTCTACTTGGATGGGTAAAATTAAGGTCAGTATGCATGGTGCGCATTCCTCTATCCACAGCCCACACTTCGGGCCAGTACAGCCATGCCGCATCGGACAAAGCATTTACATGGTCGACACCCTCAGCAAGTTGAGCTGTGTTTGCATCTTCCTTTCATGCCAGATGCTTGATGAATCTGCTCTGGTATGCTGACAATTACCCTCAGTGGGTGGCCAGATTGCACATCATGCCAACTGGATCTTGCTCATCAACACCACATGCTTACCTAGCAATGTACTGAACCCGCTTTTGCATTTTGTCCTTCCTGCAGCCATGTTGCAGCTTTCCCATATCACATGCAAAGGACGGGTGTCAACATTCGCAAAGCATACAAGGCTGTGCCGAGATGGTGGGCTACAGCCATAGAGTTCAATGTGATCTCAGTGCCGATCTGTCTACATGCGTACTGACTTCCACAGTGTCTGCGCCTACAGAGCCTGGAGGATTTCAAAGCAAGATTCGCTGTGCATGAGGCATTTTATGTGGACGACATGGCCCAAGTGTTAGTCAGCCTGAAGCCAGTGTGCTTGCATCTTCTGGATGGCATCAACAGTGACAGGCAAGAGACACTCACCCGGTCGTTGTACATCAAATTGCTCGACATTTATCGCACCACTTCATTAGCTGCTGTTGTGTGCTTGGACTGATACAGATGCTGGAAAAGGAAGACTGGTCAGCAATGCATGCCTGTGCAGTCTGCTTCCACACAGTACACCGCCTTGTTGCCAACAGCTGATGTGACATTGCAGGCAACCACAAGTGTGGTTGGCCATCTGCTTGTTGCTGGCCTGGCATACGCCTTCAACCTTGATGCATGTGCTGCTGCAGTCTGTGTAACTGGCATCCCGTTCATGAATGTAGCCCAGTCAGCAAAGCGCATCATAGTTGACATTGTGGTATACTGCATGTGAATGCACGGCACAGACAATGCAACAGTGTTCTGTGTCTGGACATATGGTTGTCAAAGTCCATGGTATATCGAAACATGCCTGTCTGCAGCTCAAGACCCACCCAGCCGGCAGTGTTCAATGGCATGGAGCAGTTCAAGCTTGAACGGGAGATGCTGTTCAATATACTCACAGAATGTCGAGTGGTAAGTGCTGACATTGTTCGGTTGTTAGCATCTCCTACTGTCACTGCATGAGCAAATCCACAGTGCTCTGACGTAGGCTCTTATGTATGTGCCCATTTACATTCACAGCGCTCTCGACCTTGTGAGGACTCTTTTTGTGCAATGATGCTGCATAGCTGCTGCAAGCTTGACATCGTCAAGTGCCCAATAAGAGCAGCACTGCACTTCTAGCAAGCAGTCGCTTTGAACCTGTGACAGCAATGTAACTAGAGCCCAGCGCCACCTGTGCCTCACTGCAGTGTCAATGCAATGTCATGCTGCACATGGCATCTGGCAGCAGTATAGACATGTCAGACATGGTAGCATGTCATGCCATCTGAGCGGCGATGGTGCTTTTGAGGGTCAGGTTGTTATATCTTGCAACGCCTGGATGAGTGACATGCTGTGCAGTGCAAAACGCCTGAGGAGCTGGAGGTGATACACTACGCCAACCAAGTAGCCTCAGCAGCCCATGTGCAGGTATTGGCCTCAATGTAATGCCTCCTGTCAACATGCACAATCCCGACCTTGGGCTATTTGTGTGATACCCATAGCACCTGCCAATCAGCTGTTGTTGCACAAGTGGGCTGTGTGTGCTACAGCTGCAAGTCCTGATTGCATCCGATATGTTGTTGTCAACAGATCCTGTATGTACCACTGCATTGCTCAAGCCTTGCAGCATGCACACAGCAGCAGTCATACAGCCCTCAGTGGCTTGTCGGTGTATATACCACATGGCATAACATGATGTCACGCATCAGGGCCGTGTCTGCTTCAAGTTCAGAGAGAGTTCCTTTTGGAAATTGAGTGTGTGTCTGTAGGTCATGCAGCAGCTGAAGCCACACATGATGGAGTATGCAGCTGAAAGTATCTTCCGGTATGCACTCATCTGCACTACGGATCATAAGTGTTGAGAGTTATGGCCATCTTTGCAGTTGTTGATGCCAACACGCGGTCCTGTGCTGAATTGCACAAGATAGTCTGCTTTGACATGCGTATCAGCATCTACCTATCGTTGTCATACTGAAAGCTGCGTACCTATATGTTCGGCCCATGGATGCCAAAAGCTTGGCGCTGCATGCAGCTGAAAGAGCTGCATTAGGTAGTAATTGCACGATGTGACTCTTCGACAGCACATTGCATGTAGAAAACGACAGTACATGTACTATAGTTGCTGGTGAAGCCTTATTGCCAAGCACGAAAGCCTATGTACTGCAAGACCTGCTCCCCAAACCTGCCAAGAGCATGCAGTCCTAAAAAGCTGACAGCAGCACAATGCACATTACACAAAACATGTTGGGCAAACCATTTGGGCTCCAAGTGCAATCTGCACTTGCTGATTGTCTGCACAAGCTGCCAACTGTAGCTTTCATGTGTGTGTGTGTACAGGTATGTGGCATACAGCAGGGGGGGCTGCCGGCACTGCCCCTACACCCCCATCTGTGCATCAGGGCCCAATGGATCCACTCTTCACTACGGCCACGCTGCTTCACCCAATGGTAAGCCAGCAACAGCTGCGCTCACGCTGTGAATGCAAAGCTGGCTCGTCTCCCCCTGCATGTCCACGCTGAGTCCTGAGATTTGATTCCTGAGCCCATTCTGCTTGTGACGGCTGCTGGTGGCAGAAAGGTGACAAAACACACAGCTTGTGCCTGTGACAGCAAGCTGACTTTTGTGCCACAATTGTCACCACACCTGGATTGAGTAACTAGAACCTGCTGCAATTTGTGCGCTGATAGGTGTGTCCCTGCAGAAAACTGTGAAAGCCTGTTTTCCATGCATTTCAGGAAACACAACAGCATTTTGAAAGCTGAGAACATGTTGTTGCATTGTCTCAGACAAGGAGATAGGAAGCAATGACATGCTGCTGCTGGACATGGGTTGTGAGTACTATGCCTATGACTCTGACATCACATGCTCCATGCCTGCCAGCGGCCACTTCAGCGAGGACCAAGCTACAATCTATGAGGCGGTGTTGGCGGCGCATCAGGCCGTCATTGCAGCCATGAAACCTGGCGTCAGTTGGCCAGTAAGCTTCACACCTGTCTGTCCAGCATGTCTGTGTCTGTCTGTCTGCCTCAGGTCAATTTAGCCACAACGTCTGGTATCAGTTGGTCAGTAAGCTTTCCCCTCTCTGTCCTCTTTGCCCTGTAGACTTGGCTACAACTCCACACCTGTCTGTGCAGTCTTTGTATGCTTGTTGCATGCAACTGAAATAAAGTCTCACGGTCAGTAAGCTTCACACCTCTCTGTGCAGTCCCTCTTGTGTCACTGCAGCCTGTCTCTGTGGTGATGCCACTCAGCATGTTGCCCTGTTCATCCACCATGCGTTTGTCTAGGGTAGAGGCTAGGGTGATGGTAACCGGTAGGGTGAAGGGTAGTCTAGGGTGAACGCTAGTCTAGGGTGAACGCTAGTCTAGGGTAAAGGCTAATGGCTGTGATGCACGGTAGCAGCTTGGTGTGGCTGACAGCATGTAGGCAGGGAAGGTGTTGCTGTGGTGCAGGAGATGCACCTGTTGGCTGAGACGCACATTCTGGAGGGCTTGAAGGCGGGGGGCTGGCTGCTAGGGGACATCCAGGCCATGCAGGAGCAGCGCATCTGTGCCCTCTTCATGCCCCATGGTCAGCCCTTCTCACTGCCACGCAGCTGTCATCTGGTCGTTCCAGGCCGGCTGTGTACTTGCTGCCAAGTGCTTGTCTTTGCATTTATTTTGGCCTCAAGCCAGATTAGAGACTGTCAGTGACGCGTGCTGCAATCCACGCTGCATGTCCTGCACTGAAGGACATGCGGCATGTTCATTGTAGCTTGAGCACATTGAGCCATGCATGGTCTGCCTCATTGACTCTCATGAAGCTGCAGTCCTCCTGTCTCCCACACTGTGTTGCTACGCTTGTCCAGTATTGTCCGAACGCACCCCTGTTGTCTCATGCTTCACAACCATCCGCAGCCCCAAGTCATCCCACCTGCTTCAGCTGCACTCCTGTGTGGACACATTCTCTATCGTGCTGCAGGGCGGCCTNGGGGGTGTGGGAGGGGGCGCATGCTGTGGATAGAGTGTGAAGACCCCAGGCAGGTGACTGTGTAAGGCCTGTGGGCCTGTATGGCCTGTGGGAGGGTAGGGGGGAAGGGGGAAGGGAGGAGCAGGGCAGATTGTCTAGGCTGCACAAGCCAATGGTGTGTGTGACAGGTATAATGTGACAAACCTACCAGAGTCATCAGGCTGCTGCTGTGCCGCCAACCCCTGGCGATCCCTNCCTGCCAGCCGTTGCCAATACCTACACTGGCATGCTATAAACCTGTCAGACAGTACACAGATCTGCCTCTATTGCCCAAGCTCGTCCGACCTAGCTACTGTTAAGCCATGTATCTACTATGCCCTATCTGTGCCCACACAGCATACACGACATAACAATGCAGACAACAACAAGTAAATCAGATCTAGTAATGTACAATGTGACTAGTCATTGAAGCAGTCCCCGCAACCTCCAGACAGCACAATATGATAGTGCAGACACGCAACATCTTACAGCAAACAGGAGTTGAAACTTTTGAACATGCACCCAAAGCGCATGATGTGCTGTGCTGTGCTGACTGTGCTGTGCTGTGCCACACATTGAAATGTGCTTGGTTCGCAACAAGAGTACTGCTGTGCCATGCTATGCCAGCCCTGCTGTGCTGTGCTTATGTCAGCTGTGCGGTGCTGTGCTTATCCGTGTGGTTCGCAACAAGAGTAGTGGGCTGTGCTGTGCTCAGACTTGTGACCTGGTACCGTCAACGTCAGCAGTTGTTGTGTAACACAGGCTTTGGTGAAGGAGCTGCAGAGCGGCAAGCTGCCGCTCATCCGGGCCAATGGCCCCTTTGGGTGCGCTGGGGGTCACAAGTGGGGCGGCCACCAAGTCATGGTCATCTTTGCTGGGGGTATTGGGGTAAGCAGTCTGGGTGCCTGATGCATGGCTACAAGGATTGATCATGTCATGTGTGTAAGATGCCTGGTGGAATTCCCGCACATGCACTGGATAGTGTGCAATGGGTTAGGCTGCAGGAATTTCAAGCTGGTTGAAATGTCAAACATGTTGCAGCAACTTTGGCTGTGTGCCTTGTGCCTTGTACTGTTGTGAGCATGTTACATGTTCTGGCCAATCACCAAACCATCAGGCACCTCTGTGCATCTGCATTACCCTATGTATACGTCAAAATCCATGTTGGTCNATTGCAGCTGCACAGTACAGCAGCTGTGAACGACAGCCGTCAACAAAGGCACCATCAACAACCCCAGCAAATGTTGGATGCAGAGTTGACCCTGAAGATAGGGCAAGGCGTGAGCCCTTGCTGTCTGATGACAGGGGCAGACCTGGCCTGCTGCAACAGCGCCGTGGCTCATCTGCTGCTGACGAAGTTTGAGGCAACAGGCTCTGTATACAGCCTGCCACTGTGCATGACCTGTGCAAACACAGTACATGCGCCACAGTTCATCACAACACTCACGTGTTCGGGCCGGCTCTACATCACATGTTGAGTCTTGCATCAGGAAACCAGCAGGGATGCTGTTGTGTGTTGAGACATGTGCATGTACTCTTCAGCCATAGGTTCCAATACTGCAGGTAGGTGCCCAGCTCTGAAACAGCGAGTACTGTGTGTACGATAAGGACAAATGAATCAGTGATGTTTGTAGTACTGTTTTAGGTGTTTTTAGACTTGTGTTTGTCATCAATGCCTAGCTGTTCGTTTGTCGTTCTCAGACACTCAGGGCCAGGCTTTGCATGCTGGTTGCAGTAAGACAGTTCTGCTTGGTTCCAACATTTGTCAACCCGAATGCCTCTGGACTCTCAAAGCCTCGCAAGTTGTACTCATAGTGCTCTGAAGAGTTCTGCTGTCTGAGCGTATGCTGCTGCAAGCTCATAGACCGCCACGGATCTATGTTTGTAGTGTCAACAGTTGAAGACAAAGTCCGCGTGCATCCGCAAGACCTCACCAAGCCAACGCTACAGGCGGTGACTGCAGAAATCGAGCGAACCTATCTTGACAAAGTTTTGCCAGACGTTGGACTGGTCGTGACTATCTTTGACATTCTGGACATCCAAGGAGGGTTTGTGTTTCCCAGCGACGGCGCCGCACACTTCGACACCAAGTTCCGAGTCGTGGTGTTCAAGCCATTTGTTGGGGAAGTGATTGTCGGCAAGCTCGACACCTGTAACAAGTACAACTCTGTGCTCCTATGTATGTGGCAAACGTGACCAAACAAGGCCTAGTAGCTAAGATGTCGATCGTGATGCTAGTAAGGGTCTGAAGGTTACTCTAGGCTTCTTTGACGATATCATTGTCCCAAGCTATCACTTCCCAGAAGANTAGATCGAGTGTGTGCCTGCATCTGATGTAGACATGTCACAAAATATTCTATTGTAACATGCGGAAACCTTGTACGCAAAAATTGTATCACACGGGATTGTCTGACATAGATTTCAATGTCAAAGCATGACAGCAAAGCTTGCTTTCAGCCCTTGCTTTACAGCTTCCAACATGCCACAAACAGACGCCAGGCCAGGGCATACACACAGCAATAAGCTGCAGGCAACCACCGTGTGCTTTGCCAGCTTTGCTCGGTGGCAGTGAAGAACGTCAATGTGACGTTCTCAAGAGGACAGGCTGGTTTGTCAAGTCGATGCATGCGCATGAAACTCTGTTGCCTGTGTTTGCAGCCTAGCGATTTCAAATCAGGTTGTCCTGCGCATTGCAAGAAGGCCACGTCAGCAGTGCATTAACATGGTCTGGGTCATCCCTTAAGGCTGGCAAGTATCACACCATCAGCAAATTGTGTTGGTGGGCATTGACAGAATAGAGCATTCATATATTTCAAGTCAAAGAGTTCTTGCCACAGGGACCTGCTCAACATAGGCCACACATGACTACCACATGAGCACATTGCCATCATGCATTCTATCAACCAGACTGATGTATGGGCACACACGAGTGAGCAGTTGTCTGCTGCAAGTTGCCTCTGAACACACACAAAAGCTTGTCATTATGTTGCAGTTGTGAGGGCACTTTGCATATCGCATATCACAAACCAAGTGGTCAGTCATATGATAGGTCAGTGTTGTCTGTTGGGTGCTCCCGAGGATTATTTGCTTTCATCTGTGACATAACCTCTCGGGGCACATCCCTGACATCCAAAGCTGGCTGCTGATCACCACTACTTACATGAAGTTGAGCGTCCTTTCTAGGTCGCCCTCTTCGCCGCTCTNACAGGCGTCTTCATTTCAGTCCACACCTCAAATCTGGCCAATGCTCAGTTCCTCTGCCCGGGATCTGCAGTGTTTGAGCTCATTCAGCGCAACTGGGTGTGGGAAAATCTAGATAGGTCATTTCAGGCAAGTTTGACTTGTTCTGAAGTTGATGCAATGCCATGGCCGGCACTGTTTGCTTATAGCCTGAACATGTGATGAGCAATTACAGTTGAGGATGGAGGCATTATGCTGTTGCTTTGGCTACAGCTGATGCATCAAAAGCAAATTGCTTGCACCATATGCAGTGTCATGCTGTGCATTCTGACAGAGGTAGCATTTGCTCATTATGGTGCGCAGATTCAAACAGAGATGATGGGTGACATCCATCACTATGCATGGCGAGCCCGGCACAGAAATCAAACCGTGTATATCAACAAGCGAGATAGTGAGCGGTTTGGGGATTGGACAGCAGAGCAATGCGCGGTAAGGGCTGTTCAGCTATTCAGTTATGCTTCATGCCCATCAGTGTAGTGCCTTGCTGAAACAAGCAATCGGCTGTGCCATGCCAGGCAACTCTGCAAACCTGCGCACTGCCTTACACTGCTTGGAGTGTGCACTGCATTGTCACATGGTGGCCTCTGAGCGTGCAGCAATCAAGACGGTGCACAAATGACCACCAGCAAGCGTCTGTGAGTGTTATCACTATGCAGCCTACTCATAAGTGCTGTTTGTTACACAGCATTCATACACTTATTCAACAGTGATAAGCCTGCCCAGCAGTGTCGCAGCCAGCCTGTACTTGGCATACTGATACCTCACGTTTCAAGTAACTGAGCCACTCCTAGCAGGCAGTATGTCCACAGCTTTGCACCCTCACTGGGAACATTTGAGCANTCAGCTCTCAGGGTGTCATATTTGTGTTGGAAAATGCCATCTTGGAAGCTGCAAAAGTTGGCAAGGTACTCAAGACTTGCATCACATCTCGCTGTGTTGCTCTTTACGGCACGTTCATGCACAGATACCATTCGCTTGCAATGTAGCACTGACAAAGCATGTTTGACATGACTGTAGGGCTATCAGTTACTGAACTTTGATGACCACAAGCACTTTCTGCAGAGACATAACAAGGATCCTTCTCTGTATCGACCTGATATTTGTCACCAAGTAGGGCTCTGCTCCACCCTGTATAATGCATCTTGGCAGGTCTGCTGTAAATACTGATGTTGTCATGCTGCTATAGGCGCTTCTGGCTATCTTGGATAGTCCGCTTGCAAAAGCTGGCAAGCTAAAGGTATACTCACAGCCAGATGTGCCGCAAGCACCGAAAAGCAGCCATAAATTTGATGCGGCGACAATGTTGCATATTTCCATATGTCTGTTCCCCTTGCTTACACTGCCATCAGCTAATGCATTGTGAGACAGCACCTGGTGTTGACATTGCAGCACCCTGTGCAATGCATTTGGTGCGGTGCATATCATGAGCAAGTGCTTTTGTGCAACACTTGACATGTGCGCTCACCTTTGCTACACATAGCACATCTTCGCTTGAATATGTCANCGGTGGTCACTGCATGTCAGCACACAGCATAATGCGGTAGTTGCGGCATATTGCAGTATAGCCTCGTGATGCATGACATGCCACAAGATGAGCATTTGCAGATGCTGCCGCACAATGTAGCGCCAGTCCAGTACATCACTCCCAAGCGCGGTGCATGCTAAGTGTGTGTAGTTTACTATAAATGTGACATCTTGCCTACCTAAAGCCAGCCGGATGCCGTATGTTGTGTTGGGCTTGCCCATGAGGTACGACGAGAACAGCAGGAGACCTGCAATGATACTGCTGGCAATGAGCGAGTCTTTACTTCGCTTTTTCTTGTAGCCCATGACCCCACCGACTGCAATAGCCAAGCAGTTCATCACACGGCAATTGTGTCTCGCATGGCCACAGGCATGATGTTGGACATGATAGCACACAGTGGGGACATATGTGATACCAGCGTGTTGTTTTGCTACATGCTGAGACCGCAGGATTGTCGGAACTGTGCACAAGGTTCACTGAGGGATCATAACAAGTGGCTGAGCAGTACCTAAAACAAACAGCCCAAAAACAATTGTTAAAGGCTTCATGCGGCCCCGCCCAGATCCATCAGGAAGATCCCCGCTGTCACCTGGGCCTGAACCGCCAGAGCCACCAGGTGGATGGGGACCCCTGCCGTTTGGACCCCCTGTACCTCCATCACTGCTTAAAGCAACCCCAGCTTGCAGGAAGCCGCTTGTACTCGAGCGAACGGCCCTCCCGGCAGACCCGACTGTGAGCAAGGACTTGAAAATCAGGAAAGTAGCGTGGCTTNGTGGCTGCAAGCCAAGCCAAGCAGGGGCCTCAGGAGCACTATGCTTGTACCTCCAGCCATCAAAACCAATGTCTGATCTCAGCCATCGCAACCAGTCCACCAGATCCTTCCTGACATAGTCTTGCATGTGATCAATGTTTGGGGCAGCTGCAAACTCATCGCCTGTTGCCCTGTGCCCCTTGCCCTTGAACTTGCGATCGTTCAGAACAATGGCTTTGGCATCCCACGCCATTTTGCCACCAAACACATTCCAAATACCGTTTGCATCTTGCTTCTGAGCACAGCGGTGGTTGATAACAATGTCGGCAAGTACCTTCAGGCCACAGCTTTGTAGCTTGGCTANCTGGCACAATTAGTATGGTACAGTACCACAGGGCAGTACTGAAGTGTACCCTGTCCACTTTGCCAGACAAAGCTGGTGTCATGTTGGCAACTTGACATGCTGGTAACGGTAACACACAAACAGCGCCACAAGCTTTCAGCAAAGCTGAGAGGCTGAGAGATTCTGAAGACATGCTGCATGACCCCAACTGGTCATGCATGCGTGAGGGTAGCTGCTGGCACATTTCTGTATGCTGCAAAGGTCTAGGAATCCAAGTGCTGAGCATTGCATGCCATTAGCGAACTTGAAGTCATGCTCTACATTGTAGCAACCAACAGCCAGCACACAACATGAGGTTATTCCTCTCAAGTGCCTGTCCTTGACGAGGATTCCGAACAAGCATATTTTCACAATGCAATATGACGTGCCTGCCTGCTCGTCTCGAATCGTTGTCCAGTTTTGCTGCTGAGTGCACACACAACAAATGTGCCTGGTGCACAACACATATGTGACAGGGGTGCACACATCGATCTGAACAGAATGTCGCACTAAAGACGGTGAGACCATACCTTGTACAGGGCATCCAGGGCTCCTTCCAAAGCATTCAAGTCAGTGCCTTCAAGGCTCTGTACACAAGCTGCAANTTCCTGCATGCTCTGCAACAGCAGCACTTGAGAGTGCATTCTTTAAAGTTGAACTCCAGTTGAGCTTGCAGCGAGGCTTGCTATGGTGTGCATGTCAACAGTGCTGAACTAGCACACACTTCTTCCTCTATTGACAAGTTCAGTTGCATACAGGCAAGGAGGTGTCCAAGCAGTGACATTTCACCATGTCCTGAGCCTGGAGCGGCTGATGACTGGATGCGAATACCACTTGCGCAGCTCAACTCTTCCCGTCTAGGCAGTGTGACCTGATCACTACAAGTGTATATGTATATCTTGAACACTTATACGCCATTCAGCTGCCAATGATAAGTTTGGACCCTAATGTAGCTTGCCTGGATTTGATGAGGTCGAAAGTCACCGAGCCAAGGGTGTCAACAAATGACAGTGCAACTCCTGGCTACAAATGTTGGCACACTTTGATAATTCGTTGTTTTATGTCTGTGTTAGATCTAAGTGTGTTCAAAGTGGGATGCTCACGATCCAATTCGACACAATTGCACATGCTAATCTGAAAACGTCAAATACAAAGACCCCGATTTGACTGGTCTGCACCGTATGAGTGTCACACAACCGTCAAAAACCATTCCAAGTCTACAGTCAGTCATTCATTCATCCATCATCGCAATGTCAGCATCTGAGCCATCCTGTTCCTGTCTTTGGGTTGAGGACTCACATCCTGGGCAGTTGTGCAAGCTTTCGTGTATGTAAACATCACAATCAAAGCAGAACAAATTTCGACACAGTGGACATTGCAGCATCACTCCTGGCTCTTGGTCAGCTTGAGCAGACACCATCAAATTCATCAAGCACCCGTGACATTTGCCTTTGGCAATCTCTTCACTCGAGCTGTCCATGGACGTCTGCACACAGAACGCTGTGCTGTACAGGTGTGTTTGCAAACCTGGGGACACCCTTGTGGAACACCACTTGCACAGACCTCAGCAGTGGTGTGCGGCAATATAAAACACGGTGGGTAGGATGTCCTGACTGACATGCAGTTCGGGCGTTATGACAAAGGTTGGAATTGTTGTGCGCAGAACACACAAACCAGTCAGATGGGCTCACGCAACTGACAACAACCCAATACCGCAGGAGGTGCTGAATTGGTCTGAAAGCACTCACCATNACATCTGGTCTGTACACAATGTTGACAGTGTCAGGGAATGGACTGAATGGTCAGAAATGTGTAAGTCTGGCAGTAGCATGTAGCCAAAGCTGGTGCAGGGCTGATCATGCAAGGGGCTTTGATAGCATGTGACACTGTACCGTCAGAATTGATTCAGGACAGCACTCCGCCACATGAACGCTGGACAAGAAGAGCTTTCCTTCAAGAGAGAAACCTCTTTGATAAAAAGGAAACCGACCTATCATAAAAATATGTAATGCCTCGGAACCCTTCTGCTTCACATTGTGTGCAGAATGTCCCACTGGAGTTGTATAGCCCCTCTAGACTTGTGTTCTCCTTTGGCTTGATCGCTACTTCCACCTCAAGGTCAAAGTGGCCTGGTGGAGGGTGTTTGATGATCAGGTGTTTGTCAGTGACCTCAAACTGGCCTGCTGACAGCTGCTTCCCAGCTAGCTTGATAGACAAAAGCTTGATGTCCTTGCGGCCTGCAGCAGAGCACGTTGATGATCCACAACAGCGATGCATTGATCAGACCGGCAGTTACATATGGCTGTGTCATTGAGCAATGCTGCAGGAGTTTGTGATGTACCATTCAGGATCACATCAGGGGGGGAAGCCTCCTTGCTGTTAGGCACAAAAGACAGTTTGCTCTGTACTCGTGTCTCGTCCCCAAGAAGGAACGTGAGGTGCACATTGCTGATCAGGTATGACGTTGGCTTGTAGTCTGTCCTGAAGATGGCTTTTGGAGCTGAAGGTTGTATCTCCTTGCCGGCTATAATTTCTGGGGGAGACACTGTTACAGTAGAGCTGCCCTGTCCGGTCTCCATTGTTGCGAAAGAACGATGTGCCAGACGGCGAGTACGCTTCCCGCTGATCCGGTCTGGCTTAACCGGTGATGACGCGTGACCTGCACGGAGTGAGGGGTTTAGGTGCCCGGCGGTGCAGCTGTGTGTCTAATGTTGACATCCTCTGCAGCTATTGACGAGACCCAGGCGCACTCCTGGTTTNGCCTGGCAACGCACAACTGCGACACTTGCAGACCGCAATATCACGACTAGAGCATGTGACGCATCCGACACGCTTGTGAGTCAAGTTTCTGAGCAGGTCGGTGTGGTCCGCCTTGATCTTGTGATCAGTCGTTGACTTTGTGCAAAGTCAAGCTCTGTAGCGGGGCGATGACCAAAAAAAGCACAGAAGTGAAGGTAGCCACTAAATTTCTTCGCGGTCGCGGTCACGTAGTTAGCCGGTCGAGAAGGGAATTCTGAGTTGGGCAGAAGCAGGTGACTGAAAGTTTGAGCTTTGGTCTGCCCTTGCTATGCTCATGTTGCAAGCCTTGATGTTGACTTCAGCCCTCCTGAAGCAGCGTGCTGCTCTGCTGATACAGAGAGGAAATCCATTGGCACAGGAAACCAGCCTTTGCCTGATATGGCTGACCCCAGTGTGGGTAGCAAGCACATCTCTCCGACAGTCACAGTCAGTGCTGCAGCAGCAGTTGGCTGAAGCTGGCACGTCACTAGCGACTGCAGAAGCTGCTTGGGCAGCTGAGCGGACTCAGCTGGAAGCTGCCAGCAGGGACACAGCTACAGCCGCAGAAGTGCAGCGGCAGGTTGATGCTGCCATTGCAGGTACAAAATGTGCATTACATAGTAGCAACAGCTGCATAAGTATGTATGCATTCCCATGTAGAAGTCTGTGCCAGGGTCAAGGTCAACGCAGACTGTGTCATAAGCTTCAAAACTGTCACAGGTTGAGGAAAGGGATGTGTAGGCTAGCAGGAGTCATCAAAATTGCTGTGTACGCATCAGTCATGTAGCCTCTCGTATGAAGCGTGTTGCATACATGTGGCAGCACAGCTGAAGACAGACAGAATGATGTATCAGTCTTGCCGCACATGTAATGTGAATTGTGGGGGAAACAGGTGTCTGTGGCTGCCTCATCACAAGTATTGTTGCCTGGCTTGTATGATA
The DNA here is from genome assembly GCA_000818905.1 of Trebouxia gelatinosa. Lineage (NCBI taxonomy): Eukaryota > Viridiplantae > Chlorophyta > Trebouxiophyceae > Trebouxiales > Trebouxiaceae > Trebouxia > Trebouxia gelatinosa. The sequence continues at coordinate 426,440 of KN805369.1, read as the reverse complement.
GTTTGTGATGCCTGCGCTGCTACANTTACACATTATGTCTAAGGCCCAAACATTGGGCTGTGCAACCTGACATTTAGGCATATAGAGTAATCAGGACACAAGCATGGACATCCCCAGAGGAGGCATCTCATCAGCATCCAGCAAGAAGATCAACATTGACAACAGCAGCTCCACGTAAATCATTACATGTGCACGAAGAACGCCCACTCTTGCAGTGCTACAATCAGTCACATACAACAGCAGCACTCAACGGCTAACAATGACCTGTAGACATAGCTTCGTTTCAAAATGCACCAAGAACCTGATACTCATCAAAACGCAGCTTTCTGGGCACGAGAGCATGCACATCCCAGTCCACATTTCACAGCATTCAGCTCTTAAGGTAGGCACGCAAAGACAAGTTGTGGAAACAAAGTCTTGGCCTTGGCACCTCAGATTGCTGGAGCTTNACAAATACCGCGGCTGAACACAATGCAGCCAAACAAACGATCAGCAGAATAGTAGCAGTCGATGAGACAGAAGTCATCCAAGTCCCACGTTTTGGAAAAGCACTAGATTATATGATTGTCAGATTGAAGTTGCAGTCTTCTGCCAGCAGAGATGCCACATGATCGACAGTTCATCATATTTTTCCTAAAGCATTGTGTCTTCTGTCTCACTTTTACAAATGCTTCAGCGTCAATGATGCCTGCTTTAATTCTTGGAGACAGGCTGTACATCTTCCCAAAGCTGTATTCTGAACGTACAACAGCCCACTACAAATTACTCAATACCTCATGACGATGTGCACAGGAAACAATTCTTGTGCATGTTCTTGAAGCGTTATGCCTGTCATCCTTTATCTCTGCACATGTGGTACAGGAGGATTGGCGCGATGCAGAGACATAACAAAGCNGTTTCCAGCTGCATACAGGCCTTGCAACAGCCCTTGAGCGTCTGAACCCAACTTCAGCCAAGTGTGACAGTCCCAGGGATTCAGAATTTCTGGCATTAATTGACCAGACTGGTAGTCTTGCGGACATTCAAGCTGGTTCTCAAGATGCTGGGAGCATGCTGTTGCTGCTGCTGCCGCTGTTGCTGATGCTAGCACAACACTGTTACGCAGTGCGCACCAGCAGCCCTCACACAGCTGTTGTATGATCTTGTCTTACCAGGACATATAGCACATTAGCTAGTCAGTACACACTATGCAATATTATGTGCATGCAGGAAGAATGTGGCTAGGTGAGCTGCACCTTCCAAAATTGTCATGCTGGCAAGCTGGTCCATGCTGTCAGCGCTCTGTGCCTTGATGTCTTCCTTCTTGCTTTGCCATGCTGCTATGATGCGGCGCAGCAAGGTCTTGAAGCCAGGCCNGTATGCTGGTGTACTGCAGGTGGGTAGCATTCTGTACATGCCAAGGGGCACAATCCATCAGGCAGTTGCCCAAGAACACGCATCAACCCACCTGACCATCTCGACCTATCAAGGCTTCTCATATGGTGTCCTAGCACAAGCTGTGCTGCAGACAGCACTGGAGGGGCAGCAAGAGCCTGTATGCATGCCCCATGCCCTCAGGAAGGGCTTGCCTTGGGGCTTCCTATACGACCATGGCTTGCAGGTGGGCTGTTCTGACACACCATGGCCTGTACTGAGACGGCTTCTTACCTTTGCTGAGGTCAGTGTTTCAGTCAGTTCGTTGCAGTGTCTTCCATGCACAAGCGCACTATGATACTTTGTTGCATTGTNGCCTGGGCAGTTGTGGTACAGCACATGCATGATCTGCACTGCTGTATCTGTTTTGCCTGTACCAGGGGGACCAACCACCATTGTAAGTCCTGGTTGTACCCCTGACTTGATTGCCTCTACCTGAAAGACAAATAAGACACATGAGTGTTCCCATGTCTAACTCAGCCTGTCTCAAATAAGCATGCGATCAAAACATGGCTTTTTGAGCTGCACTGTTTTTCATATCTTTACGTGCTCGTCATTCTACTTGGGTTCAAACACAAGAAAGCACCTAGATAGCTTGATGGCCTGTCCAGCAGTGCAAAAATCAGTATCTGAAGCAGTTACAGCTAATGAAGCAACGTATGTCACTGTGAGACAAGTCAAGGGGTGTCAGCTTGTCGATGATGTCAAGCTGTGTTACGTGTATGCAACGTAATATGCAATGATCATGGCTTCTTTATTTTGAAGGTGCTCCTGCAGGATGACCAAGAGCAATAGGGTTGGGGGGGAGGCAGGGGTGGAGGGGGCGTGTGACATACCTGCACTGGAGTAAAGCGCACAGAGTTCTCTGGCGGTTTGTCCTGGGGATAGGGACCGGGATCAGGTGGGGTATAAGACTCTGCTGTGAGCACAACTGGCGCAGGCGCACTTTGTGGNACCCACTGCCAAACTGTCAACATATGTTGAGTCAGCAGTGTCCTAGGCGGTGCATACCTCTGCTGTATAGGCGGGCCAGGCATTGTGGGGATGATGAGAATGCCATTGTTGCTGGACAGGGCGGCATGCATAGCTTTCTGCAGCTCCTTCTGAACCTGCTTGGCGGCAGCTAAGGACTCCTCATCAATGTCTGCCATACCGGCGCTATCCCGTGCAGTCTCATCCAGCTCTGCATGGCGGCTGCGGCCGTGCAGGAACTCACTCTGCTGGATGAGGCTTGCCGCTGTGCCAAAGGCTGACATGAGTTCGTCTGGTGCGTCTGAGTCCTGCAGTAGATCAAATACAGAACTGTGCTTTGCTGCTCTAGACATGTCATGTAATCTCAGGATTTGCTGACGCAGCTTGGCAAATGACTACTGGACATGCAAGTGCGTGGATGATGATTTACATGTAGCTGCAAGCAGTCTGCCAGGGGCGTTTTCACTGTGCTGAAGTGAGCTATACAAGCTCTGTCATTTGACCTTCAAGACCAGTNCCATGGGTGGTGGAGGAAATCTGGTGACAGTTGCTCGGGGGGTTGCCAGACTGGTAGGAGGGGAGGGGCTGACTGTCAATGCTGGGGTAGTCATTGGCGTCGAAGCAGGAACCGTCGCAGTGGGAGATGCTACAGGAGTTGCAGCAACTGTGGATGTAGATGGGGTTGCTGCAGGTGCTGCCTGAGTGGGGCTTGCAGTGGGGACTGGTGGCAAAGGCATTGGAGAAGCACTGGGCACATCAGAAGCAGAGGGTTGCGGCGAAGAGAACACTGGAGAAGATGCAGATCCTACAGGAGTAGTCACAGGAGCTGCTGATGTGCTGGTCGCAGGTGTAGCGGTTGGAGTGCTGCCTGAAGCCCCTGGAGCAGCAACCACATTCAGCATGACTAACCATAAATTCATGCACATGTGTGGCACTAGTGCACCAAGCGTTACTGATGATGTAGATCATGACTGAGCCCATGGCAATGTCAAGGACACCATCAGCTCAGAGCATGACTGCCTAAGCATGGGAACAGTCCTAATTGCAGTCATAGCTGTACAGTATTCAATAACATTGCGCTTGACATCTGAAAAAATCAACAAGTCATGTGCAACCACGAATGCGCAGTGCCTTTGTATCACCATGGGCAAGTGATGCTGTCAATATGCGGCGGGATTGAAAGCTGCAATATTGGAGATATACCTTGAGAGCCAGGCAATACAGGCAAGCCTGGCGATGGCAATTGACGTGTTGGTGCAGGCGTCGACGAGCTGCCAGTAGCAACAGGGGTGGCAGGAGTGGTTATTGGCCTGCTGGTGGTTGGTNCCAGACGCAGACAGCAGAGTTTTGGCAGCAGTAGTGCAGGAAACCATCTTCTCACAGCTGCTGCGCCTGCCTCACAGTGAGCTGGGCGTTCTGGCCTATGCAAAAGTCACAGTGAGTTCTGTTATATTTGTTTGAGCCTCTGCACAACTGCAGTAGACACACCACCTTAACTCTGTATGTGGGATAGATTGGTCAACTGCTGCCCAGGACGATGCAGCACTGCTTGATGTGCGTGTGTGTGTGTGACCAGGGTCATCGCTGCTGGACACAACACAGTTTCAGCCCAAATATATATGGCTGTTGAAAGCTCCTTGACCCCAAACAGGTTGTCTGGACAACAAGCTCATGTGTGGCAGGGGCGCACTGTAATCCTCAATCAGGCTGCAGTGATATCTATCACCACATAAGAGCACCAAAAGCAACTGCAAATGCACAGTGCACAATGAGTCACATGTCACTTACTTGGGTGTTGCATGCCTGTGTTGAAAGGTGCTGACTAAAGCAGTGCCGTGTGTATATGTACTAGTATTGTCAGTTCATAGCTATGCTATGCACCTGCAAAACACTTTCTACACTAATTCTGGCATGACTAAAGCCTGCTAAATCACTAGCTGCTCCCTGCATCAGCCACCCAACTGTCATGGTCCTTTGAGATTTGGCCACGTGTCTACTTCGGCTGTGGTCAGCGTGTCGTGTTTACGTATGCAGACCAACCTATGTAAGCTGAAGACAGAGTTTGCTCAGCCCATTGGGGGCTGTGTGCGTGCTCTCAAGGACAACATGGCCAGCACCGATCCTGAGCTGGCACTGCGACTGGCAGACTGGCTGGCACTGCTGTCTTGTTGTTAGCCTGGCACTGTTGCACGTTAGACAGTGGCTGCTTAATAAGCTGTGCTTGAATGAGTTACACTAAATGAGTTACACCAAATGATATGTCCTTCTCTTACTGTCGATTGCAAAGCAGCTCAACCCCTGTGTGGAGCAAGACAAATGCAATCGAGCAACCTAACAAGTGACAGCTGTGCCATAGTAGTAGCTAGGTCTGAGAGCTGTCTTGCAGATGCACGTATGTTGCGCAAGACTTGCCTGACAGTGTGTGAGTNAGCATGCATGCTGGAACAGCTGTTGCCTGTGAATACAGGTGATGCAAACAGGATGCTTGCAGTTGCAAGCTTTTACATCTTATGGTGATAACATACAGATTCTGCCTGCAGCTGTGCAGCCCAGTATGAGTGCATGTAGATGCGCCAAAGCATATGCTATGGGTGTACCTACCCTTGATTGTAGAGCCCCCAACATTGCTGCTGCAAGGCTTGTGGGTCATGTGTGAGTCTACTGCAATGCAATACCTTGTTCTGTATGCCTGTACGTCTGCAAGCTGTAACAATTACTGCTGAGCGTTTTCCAAATGGCCTTACACTCCTAAGAAATTGGCTTCACTTACCAGACACTCTGTTGTGCAACTTTGCATCTGAACTCTCGGTATTTAGGCCTGTGTGTTACCNACCTGCTGAGGCTCATCAAAAACATCATCAGGGAGTCCGGCAGCAGCATCAAAGTTGGCTGCGTTCTGAGAAGACCCTTGGGACCGGGGGGCTGCTGTGGGAGGCATTCCATTTTGTGGTAGCCGCTGTGCAGATTGACGCAGCCCAGGAGGCGGGGCTGGGGGCCGAGGACCGAAAGCACCCAAGCCAGGNTGATCCTCACATTGCAGACGTTGCAGCAAAAATGTAGGAGCAAGGCTGTTACGAAAAGGCAAAGTCGACTTGTAGTGCTTCAACATACATGCAAGCAATCGCAACCAAAATCCAGGACCAGCGAGCAACACGATAGAAGTTGGTTAGGCTATTGTGAGACGCACAACCTGTCAGTCAAAGTCACACTGTTGCATGATAACAACAGGTTCAGCAGCAGTTCAAGCAGTAGTGGTCTNGATAAGCATCTGTGGCACCGTTCAGGATTCGTGTGTGACTAATGACTTACCTTGACAAGGAAGGGCTGCAGAGTACTGATAGGCACAAACCTCTGGCTGTCATGCAGCAGTGTGTGGCTGGCTGGATCTGTCTCCTGCATGCCACAACAAGATGTAGTTCAAATTCTTGCACACTGAGTCTAACTAGTGTATATGTTGTAACATGGTTTCAATTGTTTACAAGTTGGTGACGTTTGTATGGATGCTTCTGCACTCCCTGCCGATAGTGTGTTCCTATGGACTGGCATGGCTATGTTTTAGGTTGGCTGTGTAGCGTATCAACAGGCCCAGCTGTCTGGTCTGGTGTCAGCATGGTCTGCTGTCTTGTTCAAGTTATGTACTTGTACTGCAACATCAAGTCAAGGGTGCATGCTATTTCGTATGACTGAGTATTACAATATGATACCAACAAAACATGAACAGTAACTGATGCATTGCATGTGCATACAAATATCATCATCAGACTGATAGTNTAGATGACAAATCTGGTAGCTTGGTAGCATCTGATCGAGGTGGCTTGCCAAGCTCCGACAGTGATAAAGCGACTACATTGAAGCATCATTCAACAAGAAAACATGTCAGAGTGCATGGCAGCATGTGCGAACAGACATTCTGGCTGTGCATGCATGCATGCAATGATGGTGCTTGTGGTGACGGATGTAGGCTCAGCAAGAGGTTGATGAAGTGCTTGGAGACAGGCAGCAGCCGACCATGGCAGACTACATTCAGCTAAAATATGTCATGCGATGTGTGAATGAAAGCATGCGGTTGTACCCGCACCCCCCAGTGTTGCTGAGGCGGGCTATGATCCAGGATGAGTTGCCTGGTAAGCATGCCTTGCCATGCCGTGCCATGCTATGCCATGTGCTGCTGTGCTGTGCCATGCCATGCTGTCCCATGCTGTGCTTGCAAATGGCTATGCAGTCAAAGCCTAACTGCATCCTGGTCTGTCCGACACTGCTGATGTTTCAAAGCGGCAATTACAGAAGCAGGCTCAGCAAAGCAGGTCTATCAGTTGCAGCAGCATAAAAGCTTGGCACAAGTCTTGCTGTCAGCTTACCTGCATATTGACTGGTATGTCACTTATCAGCAAGTCAGCTTTGCATATTTGTTGCGGTCAGCAACTGACAAGCAATGCATGTAGGTGGTTACACTGTTCCCCGGGGGCAGGACGTGATGATCTCAGTGTACAACATACACCACAGCCCTGCTGTCTGGGACGACGCAGAGGCCTTCCGGCCCGAAAGATTTAGCTTGGACACCCCAACCCCCAATGAGCAGAACACCGACTATAGGTACACTGCGCTGAGTTCAATCCTTGATGAAATCCGGGCATGGGCAGCTTGATATGATATTGTGTTGTAGAGGCAACTGTTATGTGAGATTGCCTGGAACGTCACAGAATTAGGCATTGCATCTAATCTCTATTGAGCAGGAACTGCTATGCTTCAGTTTGCTGTGACATGTTTTGCTGTGCTCTGCTGAGCTCCATGCTGAGCTGAAAAGTATAAAGCTGTGCTGTGCCATGCCATGCTGGGGTGCGGTGAATCTCATGTGTAAGGTGATGGTAGTCACACATGAGCAGGGTTTGGTGCTTCATACCCACACAGAGAATGCACAGTAACGCCAGAGAGTCTTGTGCAATAATTCGATCAGCACACGNGGACAAACACAAAAGCAGCAGCAAGTGCATATGTGGCAAGACTGGATGCCGTGACTGCAGGGGAAGGTATCTTGTAGCCTCGAAATCCATTCCTGCTGGTCAGGTTAGATCGTACACGGCAGTGTGAGTGAATGCAGTAAAGCATGCCAGCACTCATATAATCATAATGGTCATGCAGGTTGTGCTCCTGTCAGAAGCATATCTGACAGCACTGCTGCCATCGTACAAGAAGCGGGTGTGCCAGTATTGCCTTTGCTTTCACCACAAGCGCCTGAGCTTCAGCTGCTGTAAGCTTGCTTTGCCAAGCTCATGACTGCTGCACCGGGCTTTCAGCATGCTGGCTGACTGTCTCATGATAAGGCATGCACTTACGCAGCTACCCTGTAACCGACATNAGCTCTTACATTGCTGCCTGCATGCTGAGCAATCAGGCAAGGTGATTGTGGTCACAGCGTCAACAGCCACACACCAAATGCCCGACATGAGACTAAGCAGGTTTTCTGTCAGCTGCATATAGTACATGGTAGAGGTACCTCAGCTGGTGAAGCCNAACTAACAGCAACTTTGGCTTGAGCATCATGCATGAAGGCAGGCGCTCAGCATTCTGAAGGCGTCTTAAGGGCTTGCCTTTGCCTTGGCAGAAGCTCTTGAACCACTCCAGTTGCGTGGGCAGGACCTGCTCTACACGTAGATAAAGTTTGCAGCTGTTCACCATGCATGCAAGTTTCTGGTGTGCATTGCAATCAAGGATGCAATTTCTTCAGCTGGTCATCATGTTCAGCACTCAGTCTGATGCCAGATGCTTGTCGTCTTATAGACAATACCTTACCAGTTCATGTAAAGCATGCAGTCCCTACTGCCCCACTTTGAGCCTCGTCCTCTGGTGTTCATGACAAGATCAGTATTGACAAAAAGATGAATGACATGTATGCTTGCCGCTCATTATGGGGAACAAGCTTTACATTACTACTACTAAACCACTCAGTGCCCTGGGGTAGCAGTCGATTGCTGTGGTGAGGTGGACGGACCTGAAGTGCAGATCATACCATACAATCCAACAGCAACTTCTTGAAAGCTGTCATGTACAAACTGGGCATCGGTGTAGACCGTGATCTCACAGTACCACTCCACTAAGGTGCTACTGTGTCATGCTGCGGCTTTGGCGGTTGCATCTGCAGACGCTGCACTGCTGGTCTCTGCCTGGATGTACAGCACTAGTTGGCACGAGAAGAACAACAACACTGACAGCTCTGCTTTCTCTTTGTTGTCAAAAACAGGCAATGAGTGTGCACGGCAGTTGTTCTGCAACACTATGTACAGCATCTCACTGTGCAACCGCGTGGCAGATACAATGTTATCTGAGCAGTGGTAGGGGCCAAGCAGTAACAAGACAGNAGGTCAGATCAGTGTATAAGTTGCGTAGTTGCCGCTCGCGACAGCGCAAGCGACCATTGCATCACGAGAAGCAAAATTGTGAAGTGGCTGACCTGATGAGCGTTTGATAGTGAAATGCTCGTGAAAGTGACACAGGCCTGGGTGGTAAGGCGAAAGTACAACACCTAGAAACGTGCCGGGCAAGAGAGTACACACGACCAGCAACTTGTGATGCGTTCATCGCAGCAACGCTTCCAGCATGAGAGACTTGCGCTTTAGATAATCGCGGTCATCATGAACACCTGCAACTCTTGACAAGCGAGTGTCTGTGAGTTGTGCCGAAGCCTTGGGGAAAGTGCACCGCTAATTTCCCTCAAATCACATCTCTGCACCATGCAGATCCTGCCAGACAGCATACATTTGCTCAATTTGTNCCTCAGCAGGTCCTGTCTGGCTGTATGCTTGTCTGAATGTTGTGACGTCTTCTGTGGTCTGAATAAACTGCAGTTATGGCATGAACAGCTGCATGAACACAAGCATGAAGCCAGGCTGATGAGTAGAGACGTTCTGTGCCTTATGCCATCGGGTCTGTCAGCCAAAGGCAGTCATGAGGTGCCCAAGAATTGCCAAGCAGCGACACAGACTGAAAGCAGTATGCAGACAGTATGCTTGAGAAACATCATCAACTCATGCAACACATGCATTGGTAGATGAGCTTGGCCTTGCCAGCTATTGCCGCCACAAACTTGGCAAGCTGCAATGAGACAAGCCCTGCACACAGCAGCGCGCCAGTATACCCAGGCAGGTCACAACATGGTGCACACGTGTGGCCTGCATGCTCTGTCCGGGTCATCTGCTCTGGTGAGGCCAAGTGTGTCTAGGCAGAAGCCAATCTGGTTGTATATCCGATCCTGCAGAAGCACACAACTGCTTGTCCCCACCTGTGCACACAGTCAAGGCAGGAGTCCTGAAGAGGGCCTGTTTGAGAACACAGGAAGCTATTCCATTTCACATGATTACACAGTGAAGTTGGACTGTGATACACAAATCACACATATCAGTTGCGACGTGGGTCTGCGGGGTGTGGAAATACCCACATCTTTACTCAGTCACCACATGTCTCCCTCACGATTTGCATGTGGACTCTAACATTGAGCCCAGTACCCACTGCATATGNCATGTCCTGCAGTGTACTGGTATGCAGCTTCTTTACATTCAAGACGAAGCCACTCACTCACTTGGGCCTACTTTCTGGGGTATGTTGTGTTGGGAACTTTGCTGCACCCAAACTTCTACCCATGGACCTGAGGAGCTGTGTACGGTAATTCGAAACAAAGGTCTGCCTGCCTTTTGCTGACCCAAGTTTGTCATGGTCATCCAATGGAGACAAGTTCTGTGTCAAAGACCAGAGTGGCACCTCCTGCTTCAGGCAGTAAGACGGTTAGCTGGGATCAGGNGCACTGGCACGCTGAGCCTGCTGCAGCGCGGCTGCCAGCTCTGGCTTTGTCAGCTGAGCAACCTCGGTGCAGTCCCCAGGCATCAAGACTGAATGCAGGCTGCCAAAAGAAGCCTGCAGGCTTGCAGCAATCTGTCTGTGCAAGCCCTCTGCATGCTGCTGGGCTGCGAGTCTGCCATTTCCAACACCCAGACATGACCTCGCAATGAGCGTGTATGCTGGACAAGCGCTGACTTGAAAAGTGTAACCCTGTGGTGCATCAAGTTGACCCGTCAGCAACTCACTCAATGTCTTTAGGGCCAACCCAACATATGTTTGTAATCTGTGGAGTATGTGAGCCTCCACATGGTGTCACATGCAGTAATGACTGTATGTGCAGATTCCTGTCATGCGATGCCACTGCAGAAGCAAGGGCTTGGCAGTGCGACTATTAAGTGACTATTAACTCCGCAGTGGCATCCTAGTATGTGGGAGGGGACGACACTGAGCAGACACGCAAAGTCTCCGGTCTTCCAAGATGCTTCTAAGTATGCATAAGCTCCTCGCATCACATCATGAAGCCGATGCAGAATGAATGCTGCGGCACGCAGGTTCATCAATTAAGCCTGTCATGTGTTGAGCTGATGAGACTATAAGCTGGACTGGNCAGGATGCAACTTGTGGAGACTGCATGTTCAGAAGCTCACCAGCCTCGTCATCTCGAGTGTACTTCACAAAATCCTTTTTGAGGACTCGCATGAGGATGGTGGCCAAGAAGCCCGTCAGCAGCAGCACCGTCACACACGAGNCCACTGCACTTGGCTGCCCATGTATGAGCTTAGCTCAATGATTCTTCGTCCATACTTGAATGCAAATTAGAACTGATGTCATCCCTTTTAGTCTATCCCATCGCGGGGTGCCTTGCAGAAGAAGGTGTTGTGGCTGTGAGACATGGGGCTGGTGAGCTGCATGCTCCTCTAGGCTGCAAACTGTCATTTGTATAGTCGCACACACAAATCACTGCATTAGCTCATGTTTCTGTGATAGGGGACGTNCACACTCCACTGCTGCTGTGCATGCCCTGCATTCTTACTGGTTTGGAGTACAGGCTGACTCAAACTTGGGATGCATGCACATGTGCAACTGTTGCCACTGCATACTTGAGAATAAACCGGGCACACTGAAAGGCAGCAAGTAGTGTGTAGGAAATGTGTACCAGGCATCATACAGAGTGATGTCAGACAACTACTGTGTCTTGTGTTCAAGCTGATGTAAAGACATTGTATGTTGTGACTGCTTGCAGGCAGTACAACAGTCCACTGGGGCCATTGCAATGGGGCCTGTCATGCAAGGCCTCAGAAAGCCCGTCAATGACCTGAGTAGAGGCTGCACAGTGGCTGACATCATCAACACAGTCGCCTGCACTTCTGTACAAGCACTTGGCCTCAAGAATGCGGTCAAAGGCTGATGCTTCTCATGGCATGAGCAGGAACGATCATTCAGCTTGTATCTTGCTTGATCAAGGGTGACTATGTTACATGCCATGCACTGCAGAGTGCCATGGCACAGGTTTTGTTTGGCAGATGTTACGGCTAAGTCTTGCAGCATGCAATATGATGAAGACATGCAGCTAGCCTTGCATGTTCCAGCATGCAGGTAGTTGTTACTGTTTGCAATGCTGCACTGCTATGGTCATGTGTTAAGGCCATATATATACTTGCCCCTACTTGCTATTATGAGCATTCACTCTGGTTGTTTTTGCGGTGTAGTGCAGTGCTGCGTCAGTCATTAAGTTGAGTAGTGTTTGTTTAGCATGCTTCCAGAGCTTTGTTGTGTGCTGGCAGCAGTCTGCTGTAAAGGGTACAAGTGTACGCTTTTGCTGACTGCTGGAGCACAAACTTCCTGTTGAGTTACGCTGGTGAGCTGCAGGTCCTGTCACCACCAGACCGTGAAGTGACTTTGGTAAACAGTAACATCACTGAGCAATACATTGCATCATTGCAAGATATACAGATACACACATGCTAGGCTGATAGCTGGAGCACAGTACTCGAGATTGTAAAATACACTGACAATTCTGTTACATTGTGATTGGCAATGCACGCACAGTGCTAAAAGAGCAAGCATGCCGGGTCAAGAAACTGAAGTATCTCAAGCAAGCAAAACTGTCACAACAAACTCACACTGACATACAGACACTTGTTATTGTACACATGAAAACACAGCCAGACTCGGGTGCTGGGCCAAACCCAGCACGCATCACTCAAGTACAATGACATTGTCCTTCTGCCTCGCAGGAGCATGAGACTGAAGGGAAGACTTGCTCAAGGTTGGAGACTGAATAGGGGTTCTTGACCTGCTGCCAACAGAAAGTGGTGACACTGGGGTTGATGTCAGCCTGCTTGCCTTCCTGAAATCCAGGCAACAAGATTAGTAATGATGCATTGTAGCCTAGGTCTGGCTAAAGTTGCGGGATGTGAACCGTATGTGGGTGATGATCTGGTCTGAAGCTGCACATTGACTGAGTTTTGGTAGGACTTAGTGCTCATTGGGTTTGCGCAGCAGGCTTAACAGATGAATCAGCACACAACGAATTGGTGCGTTGTGTTTGCAGAGCATGTTGTGATGCCTTTTGGTGTAATGCATCCTGCTTGTAGTCAGTAGTGCAATTTACTTTGTATTATATANTCAAACTTCATGCTGTGCCAAGCTGCTGTGCTGACCGCATGACTTGGTGCAGGTCTTCACGCCTTTGGCTGAGAAGTGCAAGCGCCTCAACCGAGCCATGCGCATCGGCACCAACCACGGCAGCCTGTCAGCGCGCATCCTTAGCTACTACGGAGACACTCCCCGGGGCATGGTCGAGAGCGCATTTGAATTTGCAAACATCTGCCGAGACATCGACTACCACAACTTCCTGTTCAGCATGAAGGCCAGCAACCCCTTAGTCATGGTGCAGGCCTACAGGCTGCTTGCAGAGGAAATGTATGCTAATGCATGGGACTACCCCCTGCATTTGGGAGTCACAGAGGTGGGTCCCCCACCCGCTATTATGTTGAGCCTCAATCTGTTGCATGCTAGAGTTGGGACCGGGACCTGTATCTTCATCACGGCAAGGCCTCTATTGTAAAGTCAGCATGTCGCATGTTGCTGAGGCTCATGAAACTGCATGCAGGGGTGACCAGCCATCAACCGCTTTTTAGTGTGATGGATGTCCATAGTGACAATGCCTTGAATGCAGATGCTTACAGGCCATTAGGCAGAGTCTTTGAGCTCGTCGCATGTCTTCTGCTGGTTACAATGTCCTGCTGCGTTGCTGCAGTCCCTGCAGCTCAGCAACTTACCATCAGGCTTACCAGACTGCACATGTGCATAAAGAAGGCATTGCTGCGCATCAGCTGCCTTTTGGCAGTTGTCATGCAAGCGCTTGCGCTCAACCATCTGCAATGCTTCAAACGAGCTTGACTGACCTTTAAATGCATTGTCCTCGTATTCAGGCTGGTGAAGGGGAGGATGGCAGGCTGAAGTCAGCCATTGGCATTGGGTCCTTACTCATGGATGGCTTGGGTGACACCATCCGAGTCTCCCTCACAGAAGACCCAGAGTACGAGTTGGATCCCTGCAGGTATTCACACAATGCCTCGGTACCTGCTAACTTCATGTTTGTTGACGCGGGTTTGAACGGGCTGCTGCGTCGCGATGATATGTAGGGTGCATGTGCTGATACTCATCAGGCACGACACACTGTTTGCTCATATGNCTGGAGGCCTTGCTGAGCAGCATGTGCAGCAGAGTGGCAGTGTTGGGTACCTTGGCAGGAGGAGTTTGGCTGTTTGAGCCGGTGCCGAAGGCTGTGAAGGCCTGGAAAGGCGCCACCAATGGGTTGCCACTGGGCATTGCCGATTCACCCTGCACACCATGCCCTCCCATCAGCTGAATGCCTCAGCACTCAGCACACATCTACTCATGTTCAGCTTGCATGCAACTGTGAAAGATGCATGATGTACTAGCAGCTGTAGCTTCATGAGTCTATACTCACAAGGAGGACAGGGAGCAGCTTGTGCATCCACAGATACGAAGCACCAGGTGCGCTGGGTTGGTTGCTGTGGCTCTAATACGAAACCAGTTGTAACATGCTGATGTTGTGAGGCATAAGACACCACTGAGGATGCCCACGTTTGTGCCAGAGTCTGGCCAGCATGAATACAACAGCTTGCACACTATGTTGGCTTGGGTGGCTTGGCTTTGGTCAGATCTGCATGCTGAATCAGCAGCAAGACAACTGCGCTTCAAGTGAACGCTAGGCTTGGTTTGAGATGGCAGTAGCAACATGAACTGAAGCAGGGATCAGTGCATCAGTATATCCCATGTTGCTGGAGAATGCAGCGTCAGGCCTCAGAAGTGGCAAACCAGCANTGACTTCTGACTGCATTGCAAGCAGCATGATTCATCTGATGGCTGTAGCAGGGTGTGCACAGTGGGCAACACTGGTGCTAGCTGGGAAGTATGCAGGTGAAACCCCATTTTGCTACTGCAGCAGCATGCTTGGTCACCGTTGTTTCCACAGCCACATCACAGCCCACATGCATGATTGCCACAAGCACTGAAACCACAGGCTGCATACTGCTCACACGCTATTGTTGGGGCAACATCAAACGTATGAAAAGCATGGCAGCATATTACATGGACTAGTGCAACCCTTCTGCAGTGTGCTGTACTGCTAAACTTTCAAGCAGACACATGCACGCATGCCTGTCCACAAATGCGCATTGCAACATGTGATTGACAGCGCACAGAGCACATGCAATGTTGGTGCACAGATCAGGTCTTCACGCAGAGAAGCAAATAAGGTCTCAAGAACATGAGCACTTACAGCGATTGATCAGTATCTACAACACGTACATGGCGGAGATGGCCTGAGGTGCAACTTACCAGTCATCAATGTCAGATGCACCTATCAGAGGGAGAAGGAGTTCAAGCTGATGGCGTCTGATGCCGTCCTGCCAGGCTCGCTGTGAAGCACCCAAGGCTTGTTGTGCAACCTGCTCAGCATTTTGCGGGATTGCATAAGTCGGTTGCCTGAACNTGCAACAATAAGTAAGCACAGCTTGCCTGAAGACAATCTGCTGGTGACAGCAGCAGTAATGGCACGAACGGCTCCACGGTGCACCCTGGTGTCCTGTGACACGTTGCAGCACTGCGAGAGTACTTCCACCACGCCTGCTGCATGCACATGGGTGTTCTGCCATACCTGTGGCACCAACACAAAGCTATGAAGCATGAATGCCATGCAAGGGTGCTGCATTGTGTTGTTGCTGTAAATTGATGAGGCATGCGCCATATTCAATGCAGTCTGTTACAGACCACAAGTATNAAGAGCACACACAGAAGCAGCTAAGAGATCTGTGCATCGAAACATCCCAGTGAGAGTGAGAGTAGTGTGCTAACCTTTGCGCCAGACCAAGGGCGCCAGAGTGTACGTCATTGCCAAGCAGAAGTCCATTCCAGTTNCTGGTCGGCCTTGCAGCTGGAATACATTCTGGCGTCACTAACATGCATACCGCTGACCATCCTCGGGTAAAGCAGCTTTTGTTGGGTACTCAATCTAACTTTGAGTCGACATGGTTGCCACGCACTGCCTTTCGACGTGACTGCAGCAACAGCCAAATTACAAACGCCCTTTTGGCCTTACTAAACCGGAATCAACAGAACCCGTGACTGATACAACAAACCAGTCCATGATGGAAAGAGGTGAACAGGACGCCTTCCTGGGCAAGCACCAACTGCGAGATTGGTGTCTCATCCTGGCCACAAGGCTAAAACAGTACAGTGCTGAGTTGCTGTCCACATCTGAACCATATCTGAACGCAATTGCAGACCAAAAACGACTCGAATCTGGACCCGGGGCACCTGCAAATGACTAAGGTAGCTACTGTATAACAGCCATGAGGCTGTTTGCAACTTTCAAGCACACAGTCTAAGCAAGTCAATACTGCAACTGCTGAATGCTGCACTTCAATGAAATGTACTTCAACCAATTCGTCAAGGGAACTGAAACCTATTGTGGAAAAGCACAATCCTCAATGGGTCAAACCACAACACTACCACAATCCGTAAGCCATGTCAATATCATACCAGAAACAAGCTGGTCAGTTGCAAACAGTCATCCTAATACATACCTATTTCCACCCCTTTGCAACTTTTCCCAGCAAACAACCTTCTCAACCTTCTCAACACAGGCAGGCATTTGATGTTGCATCAAACACATTGCAAATACGAGAGGTATACGCAGCCCAGTTGCCAATAAAGCGATGGCATGACTGCTTGCGAAATCACACCTACACAATCAGTATCAAAACAATGGCAAGGCCAAGAGGGTTTGTGGGCAACCTACTAAAGCAGTGTATGGCACAATTTGAAGGAACACAGCGCAAGCAGCTGACTACTTGCACTGCTAGTAATCCACTGGCTTATTGTGACACCTTGCACCAATCACCTTATGTATATGTATACGTAAAAATGGTGAAACATATATAAAGGCAGGCCACCCTGAAGAAAGCCTGCCTTCGTCTGAGCAGAGCCGCTGCTTTTAGTACTGGCCCTGTTGTACATGTCCAATACGGTCTCAAGCCAACTCACACTTTTGCTTNTTGCTTGCAGCGGACCAGATGCTTTCGCGGCGAAGACGCAAACGCTCAGGCAGCAGCTGGTGAGCAACCTCCAAACAAACGGTACGCACTCTTCTTTGCTGTATGAGGCTGATCAGCTGATCAGTTGCGTCCAGAAGACTTTGAAGCTGTTCCATCTTCCGCAAACTGATTCACTGTTGTTTCAGTAAGCTCAACGTGTTTCACGTGGTGAGCAGGCAAAAGCAAGCCACCAACCGTGGCCTTGTCCAAGCCATCAGGCAGCAGGTGGAAAAGGAGACAGTACCTTGGCTACAAGACATGTTGCAGCCTTTCCTGGATGGCACACCTGCTCCGCTTAGCAACACTGTGCCGCCTGAGCAACTAGCAGACGCAGACAGCAGGTTTGTCACGGTTGATGGTGTGCGGCTGCACTACAAAGAGGCAGGCAGGAGCCAACCTGGCAGACCCACTGTTGTATTGCTTCATGGCTTGAATGGGTCAACCTTCAGCTGGTGAGACTCGTGTGGGTTCAGCAATGTGTAGGTGCTTGCTCACAAAGAACACATCCAAACAGGCGCTGCAGGTTGATCTTGTGCATAGCAGGAAAGTAAGAACATGCATAGCAGCGAAGCACAGACTGGGATTGCTGTGTGAGGAACGGCATCAGTGCATGCCACAATACGCGTTGAATGCTGTGCAGACTACTGCTGTTTCATTCCTATCAGCAATAAATTGCCAAGTCACTGATGCTGCAACCCCTCACATGTGGTCCACTGTTACGTCATGGTAGCTTCTGGTGTCTCAGCTGTGCAAGCAGCAAATCAGGAGGCAAGTCAGCCATGCTGATGCCCTACACCGCACACAGTCACCGCATGCATATGCAACCGCTTGCCTCAGGAGCATGACAGCCCACAGCCGTAGACCGCACTACACAAGGCTAGGCTGTAGGACATAAGTCATCATACGCTGCTGCAGGAGGGATGTGGTAGGGCCATTGGCAGAGTATGGGGATGGTTGCAGGGTGATAGCGTTTGACAGACCGCCATATGGCCTCAGCGAGCGCCCCCTGACATGGCCTGAAGGACCCGAGGGCAACCCGTACACATCTGAGGTGGGTCCATGCCGCGCTGAGTGTGCAGATCTGCATCAGTTGCAACTGGATTGCCAGGGTGGTGACGCACCCACTGCACTNTTGCTTGCATCAAAGCGAATAGGCACGTAATGCACATATGGTTGTAGCATGGGGTAGAACCATTCGATCATATCGCTTACCATCCAGNACAGTAGCATAGCTTGCAAACAGCTTTCTAATGTATGAAAGCTGCAATTGTCCACTCAGCGGGACACAAGCATGGGAAGACCAGTTAGAATTGGCACATCTCGCTTGACAACAATTTGTCATCAGGCTCATTGCAGATAAACAGTGCGCTCAGCATCACGCGACCCGCGATCATGCTGCGTATCACAGGGTGTATCCTGTCCATCGTCACTTGCGTTGCTGCAGTGCCTGTTTTGGATTCAAACCGCGGGTCAGCCCTGCTTCTTGCGCAGCACCCAAGCCCTCCAAGATTCGACAGATCGTTTGAGGTTTGTAGTATGCACAAGATCGAACTTGACAGTGACTTGTTTTGACGTGGCTGTGGGTGCAGGTGCATTACACCTTCTCCTTGCCGTACGAAAAGCAANTTGATGACTTTGATGATGAGGCAGCCATGGCGGAGCTGGATGCACTGACATGACCTTAGTTTTTTTGCTGTTTTTGCTGGATGTATCACTAGCCAACACATACACAAACATCTCACTTTATGCAGCTGCAACCACAGTGGCGTTCCATTTTGCAATCAGTGTTGTTCGGTTTTTGGCTTGTTCACAACTTCAGGACTAGGTTCACCTCCAAAATTTCTTCTTGCACTTAACACATCACGATCAGGCATGTTAACTGGCCTAGTGTTGTGTCACTAGGCGGTGTTACTGCCTTCCACATGACGGAGTTTTTTGAATACCTGCCTCAACTACTTTCTTCACCTATACAGCTTCTGAATCAGCACTTTTGCTGTTAATCAGCATTCATTGCATAGACATCCAAGACAGGCAACACAGCACAGAGCTTTACAGTGCTCACAAGTGCTGCCCTACGTAAGCTGCCAGTCACAATCACCGACTGGAGAGTTGCAGCAGACCTAACATTCCAAATTGAGTGTAGTGCTGTCAAAAAAAATATACATATATGAAGTGTCTAACTGCAAACAACCGAAACGCTGTATTGCACCAAAAACAAGATTGCACTGTAGCAGAAACCTATATATGCTAGAGACACAGACCAATATCCAAATAACAGGGAATCATCAATCCAGTCCAGCGCAAAACTCGGCTAGCGGCCTGAGCACACAGGTACAGCACAATTGATCCAGTCAAATCAATGTTTCTTCAGCTACATCAAATAACGCAATTAAAAGGCATACATTCGAGCGCAGATTGACATCTAAGCTGACACAATTCTAGGTACAGAAAGCTGCGACTGTCACTCCTTTGCAATCACTACAACATGATCAGTATTACGATAGACATGTTTGTGACCTGCCTCTGGCGCCAAGAAAAGCTCGCCTTGCATGGTGACATNCCCTATGGTACAGACAGCTCCACTGCTGTCCTAGGACTAAATGCTCACAAGCATTGACTGTTGAAGCCAGCTCAACAGCAAATCTGATGTAGAATGTGCATGTGAATAGAACATAAGATGTTCACCCAGCAAGTCAATGCACAAACACCCACTCCCCTGAGGAGTGATACTCAGGTTCCCTATTTTTCATCGATCCCTTGCCAGCAGCCACCCTAAGCATCTCTGCAATGTCAAACTGCCCCACTGCCTCCTTCAAATGTGCAGTTGTGACAGGCGCCTCCAACACCAAGAANTGATCTGCTGCTGCTGCTGTTGCATCAGGCGTTGTCTGTTCCTTGCCTCGCACAGGAGTTCCAACGACGGGGGAAGCAGCTGCTGCAGTGAACATACAGGTTGTGTCACTCTGTCTGTAGCAGGCAGTGGACTGCAGAGTACGGTGAAGCATGCAGCAGAAAATTGTACCCAGTCCAAGCATCAGGCTGTATGAAGTTGTCGTCAGGGAGAATCAGGCTCATTAAATCAGTTCACAGAACATCCGGTGCTGGACTAAGGTGCAGAAAATACAAGAGTAGGAGTCAGCGCTATGTTGTTCTACCTGCAATGGCTTGTGCAGGCAGACTGGACAAGCGGCACGCGGGCTGTGTCACACCCACAATGACATATGCAAATGTACANGGCCCAGCTGTTGCTGCTGCAACTGTTGTATTGCAACAATACACACAAACATCAATGGTCAGGTAGGTGCAAGTTGCGCACATCCAGCAGAGCGCAGTGCAGGTGTGCAGAGGCAAGGCAGGAAGTAGATTGGCAAGGGCAGGCTGACCTTGGATTTGGCTTTGGTGAAGGCCAGGTCTACAGAGGTGCTGTTGAGCTTGCCTCCCAGCAGGCCAGTCTCCCGACACAGCTTGGCGAAGCTGGTGCCGTCCATCCCAGCCTACATGTGCACTGCATAATCACACTCCAACACAAGGCTCAAAATGGCCGTTGCATTGCAGTACTGGTTGCATCAGAGGACAAGCTATTGGCAATGCTGCCCATACTTGATGAACAGATTGTCATGGCGTCATGGTCATGGTTGCATGCTGTCACAACTGGAGGCCTTNCACCCATTGCTGCAGGGCCTGACTTCCTGAAAAGCTGTCCAGAGCAGTGGTGGTAAAGCCAGACTTTGCAAGATCACAAGATGTCCAGATCAGAATCAAAGTATGAAACCAAGGNTGCTCAAGTATCATGGCACATGTATAGCTGGTCAAACGTATCATATGGTGTACACAGCAGCAGCCATACAACAGCAGGTGGTGATACTAAACTTCTGTTGCTGCAATGCTTGTGATGATAATCTGAAACTAGCACATGTTGCAGCATGCCTGGCTTCTGCACTGCTGACATATGCTTGAGCGCCTGATGCTGATGCTGATGTGTAGCACACCCATTGCTGCAGGGCCTGAGTTCCTGAAAACTTGTCCAGAGCCGTGGTGGTAAAGTCAGACTTCGCAACATCACAAGATGTCCAGGTCAGAACCAAAGCATAAAAGCAAGGCGCAGTTCATACGCGAACTGGTCAATGACACATCACAGACATCATCATGTAGACATCACAGGGGTTTTTTGGCGTTTGTAGGTGTGAGGTCAAGGCATGTAGTTGAGTTGCTGATATCTTGAAGATCCTGATACAGCTTGTACAAGAGAAAGGAAAGTTTTTTCCGCCAGTCAACAGCAGATTGTCTGGACTCATCTTGATCGTTGATGATCAATCATTCAGTGTGAGTTGCAGCTGTACATGTACTCTTCACCCAGTTGGGTTATCACTGTGTCTACTTTATAGTATGTGGGCCATCATGTGTCAGGTGTGTATTTGAACACCTGATTTTTTGTTGATGACACCTGGACTTTGCAATTTATGTATGCTGATTACAAGCTGCAAAGGTGATCTTTGCAACTATTGTCCCTGCAAATGTTGCTGTCCTTTGAAGTGATACCATCGATGAGTAGGCTAATATACTGCCAAGGCAGTGTACAAAACCACATGCAGTACGGTCTACAATTGTTTACGCGCAATGATGCTCACACAGTAAGTAAACAGGTCCCTCGGATGAGTTCATTGCAAAATGCTGAACGGACATACTTGCTTTAGGCGCGGATTAGGCAATTTTGCAGCAGCGACTTTTTTTGCCTGCTCCGAAGCCAGGCCAGGTGCCAGGAGACTGGCAGGAGTAGCGTCGGAATTTTCCTCGGCAGTGACCGTTTNGTAACTGTTGTCAGGAGCATCACTGCATGTGTAACAACACAGACATTTCAACAGCATTGCTTGGTTGCACTGTACCTGAGAACAAGCTAGCTTGCAGTTGAGACAAACACTGCCTGATGGGTGTGTGCAGCACAGGAGTGGGGTGGCAGCAAGTTCCGACTCACCTGAAAAAGGCAAAGCTTCCTTCCTGTCTCAAAATCTTTGCAGCTGCGTCCAGAATGCCGTTGTAGGTGCCCGCAGGACTGACTGCCAGCCGTGTTTGTATCACCTCAAGAGGGTAGATGCTGCCCTGAGCAAATGCACCAGAGATCCCACCTATCGCTAGCCGCTCACCTGAAGCAATGCACATGCAATGATGATGTCAAATACCCGTCACAGGGTGCCCACGCTCAGGATGAAGACTTGAAATGGGCATACAGTGCAGTCAGCAGNGCATAACAGGAGCAGTGGTGGGCCATGCACATTGCTTCATGTTCATCTCACATCACCCCAAACACATCATGCTTGAAGAACAGATGCACCCCCCAGTGCAGCCACTACAGCATAGCGCAAGCTTCAACAGCTCCTGCTCAGATGTCAAATCATGAGGTCACCTTCATTGGTGGAAAGTCTGTCAAGGGCCATCAGGAGCTCACCTTGGTCAGCTGATTCGTGTCCACTGGCAGAGCAGCCTGACCCATCAGCAAACTTTGACTTGTTGTTGACCGCCTGAACCCCCCCCACACCTGCTGATGGGCCGTTAGGTGCCAAGTTGCCAGTTTGTATCTTGCTGCTTTGCTGCTTGAGGCGCTCCAAGATGGGCTGCACAGCCTGGGGAAATTTGTGCCCTGGCTTCTCAGGATTGACATTGCGCACCTGCAAAGGACGATACTGTACAGTGGTTAACTGCAGTACATGTTGGCAGATCGCAGACCAGGCATGTGCTATACCTCATATTCAAACTTGTACCCAAAATGGCAGACACGCCGCCTTGCCAAGGTGTCCCACTCTCCTTCTTCAGCACACTTTANCAAAAGACGGTGTTGTGCAGCACATCGAACTGCACCTTTCCATCGAAAGATGCGTCGTCTCAGGTGCTTGAACTCCTCAAGCCAGGGGTCATCACCGATGGCATCATCCTGTGACTGATGAATGCGGTCAGTGACAGGATAAGTGCCTCGGGTCGTATGACGGTGAGGCAGCAAAAACACACCTTTCCACCGTAACGACTCGGTACCAGCGCCCACTTGGAGCTTTGCCGCATTGCTGTCACGACAGCAGCAATCTCCTGATTTAGCAGCAGGGCAGTTGGGTGGGCCTGTTCCATCGTGCAATCTCCGACTTACTCAACGATCAGTTGGATGGGTGCCTAAGAAGTGCCGTCGCGCGCACCACCATCGCGGCCGAAAATGCAACACAATCGGTGAGGATGTTGGATCCGTTGCAGCCAGTGCACGCGCGCGTCAGTCTGCTGGTGGCCCTTGCAAGTCGGTGCGCTTCCGGGTCATCTGCACGGGTGCTCCTCTTCACCAATGTCACCCACTTTGCCAAAAGACTGAGCACATTGCATGACTGTTCTTGTGCACTTGTGCCCGAGATGTGGAGACATGTGCCTGAGATGCATTGGTCAGGCAGTGCATACAAGCCGATCTGAACGGCAAGCCTAAGTTTGTTCAGACATAGATGGCGCATGCACATGTGTAGTGGACATCCGGAGGCCAAGGTTTCACATGGACTGGCTTGCCAACTTGGTCACAGATACCACAGAGACTTCATGTTGCCTGTAATCAAGCACACTTGCGTTGTATCAAATTGACGGCCATATCTGGGCGCAAAAAGTCCCGCAAAACACACCAGAATGAAGCATTAAATCACTGAATGTCTGCACTGCTTCAGATTTAGAGCCTTTGAAATAGACCCCTTGCAGAACTAGCTTGTAATAGCTAACAGCTTTCAAAATCAAGAGCTTTTGGCAGAACTTTTGTCCTAGTCCAGACTGGACATTGGTCACACCGGAGCTCCAATTGCTGTAAACCATGGCACAATAGTGCCTGTGGTTCTCTCGAACACTCTCAACAACACCAGTAAAGCCAATTTGCACAAGCTGGACAAGTATCTGCTTGTGCTCATCAATAGCAATTGCAACCCAGCCCTGCTAAACGGACCTAAGTATACAACCTCATCAAAACAACTTCACAAGAACCGACCTGCGCTTTGCACCTCTGGTAGACAAATGGTTGCACTGATACAACATCTCAAATCATGACATTTGCCAAAAATGTAGATACAATTACAATACTGACCAACACCTTCCTGTGTTACCCAAGTCACCTTCGCACACCGGTTGGAAAAAGCACTGGGCCTCATCAGGTAGTTTGGCATTGCAAAACCAGTCTGGAGCTCCGATCAAAACTGGTTTGTGACACAGCAGCTAGACTAGCTGCTGAGCTCACAACTTCAGCAGCGCACACTTGCACGCTGTCTGCATGGGTTGCTGCGTGAATCAACCCATGACTTTCTGCACACTGCTTGACAGCTGCATACCAGCCAGATGCTCATGTGCTTTCTCCAGATCAGTCAATGACCCACTGCCCTGACTGTGCTGACTGTGATCCAGCATGTCTGTGTGTGCGTCAATTTGCAGCCATGCTGGTGTGGCAAAAAAGCTTGAGGAACCCCTGGGGATGACTTTGTGGATGGCAGGGGGTGGCACAGCTTCAGGCAAAATTGGTGAGCTGGCAACTCGTTTCACACCTGCAGGATGCAAGGACAGCCGATACACACATGATATGGGTACGCGCAAATGTACATGCAAATACACTGCCCAAGCAGAGCAGCTGTGTTTGCACACAAGCTTTTGTTACCATGAGGACGGGCTGTGGATACACAAAGCATATCCTTTTGTGCAGCTTTGGATGAAGATTTGCAGCACAGCATTATGCAGAGCCAAACTGATCACCAGCATAAGGTGAGAACAAAATGAAACCACAATGCCAAAACACCTCAAGAAAATCATTTCCCAGCTATTGTAATAGCTGCTTATACACCTGCTTGATGCCATCGCTTATGCTAGATGCAATGCTTGTGTTGCAGTCCTTGTCCTGAAAACTGCGCGACCAAGTCTATGCACCATTTGACATGTGTGTTTTGGTTGCAATGAGCTGACAAATGCCACCAACTACATGACAACCACAATGTGCACTGCATGGCAAAGCCCGNAGCCACTTGTCCAGCATGGACAACAGACACGTGCACAAGTATGATGGGTCCTGTAGAAACCATAGTGGTGATCCTGTTTTCCTCGAGCTTTAAGCCATGGTTTAAGTGAGCCATTGCAATCGAGCTAGCTCACACTGAGCTACCATACAAACAATTGAAGCTGGGAAAAGAATGTCTCCAAATCACTGCACAGTGGTCTGGCTTCCAGCTTGTGTCAGTCACATAGATGCGGGCAATGCACCCTGGTTCTTACTGAATCATATACATGCAAACCCCATTGCAGGGCAGAGCTATGGTTGCATTTCCTGCTACAAAGATATGACTGACAAGGGTGGCATGTGGCAGCTTCATCGAGCACATTATCTTGCTCCATTGACATGTTTCAGCTCATATGTGATACTGAAACGATATAGGAGCAGTTCACAGGCAGGACTCATGAGGACAACAGCATTGCAGGACACAGCATGTGTGAGAGCCCACCAAGCTCAACATTGGCTGTATGCGCTGTTTCCTCCATTTCCTGTTGCCTTTCATGTACATCCTCCTTCTTTGCCCGTGCTTCATCCAACAGCCTGTGATATGCAGCACTGTCTTCCAAGCTCTTGATCTTCTTGATCTGACCACGGATGATGTCGAGCTCATTAAGGATGATCTCGAATTCATTGTGGGTGATGTTGAGCTTACCATGAATGTACGTGACCATGTGAAGGAGGACAAGAGTGTAAGCCGCGCATGACTGCATGGCTGTCAAGACAATCGGGGAGTTGTCCGTGATGCCCTGCCCCGGAGGGAAGTACCTATCATGCCCCTCTGCAGTGGTACTTGTTGAGTCAGCAAGTGCAAGAAAGAGTGGNTGCTTCGCACGTGAGTGCAGATGCAGATGGTGCACCCAGTCAGGAAGCTCCAAGCAGCCAAACCTCTGTCCGTGTGGCAGTACGGTATGGCATGATGTTGCATAGTCTACATTGCTTGGCAACAGTTGCCCTTGCACCCGTGAAAGTTACCAGGCTTTGGGATGCATACACTCGATCACTTGCTTGCGCTGCAGTGCTCGCCCCTTGGTAGCTAAGGAACGAGCTGCTGGAGCTAAAGCCTGCATCATCACAGGTGAAGACTTGCACCACATAGGATCAGAGCAGCATTGCTGCTGACTATGCGCATGTGCCTACGCTGCTGTACTTGCACTCTTCATAACGGCTCTTGCACTCATGAGTTATGCACACAGCTCGTAGGTCTGAAGCCTGCAGCCAAGACTGCTATTGCAATGCTGCATACATCAACAGCTTGCTGAATACTTGCTGCATCTTAGCAATGAACCCACAAAGGCTCGTGCTTTTGGGTCACCAAAGCCTCAAAGCATTCTGTTGCTCATTGAANGAGTTTGCTGTGTCTCCGATGCGTTCGATCAAACCGCTGACAGCGGCGCTAAGGTTTCCGCTAGCACGATCGAACAGTTTGAATTTGAGGGAAGAGCTTCCGGCGTTCAAAACCAAGACCTTGCTAGCTACCATCGCAACAATGGCAAGTTGACCGAAGCTACACCGCTACTTCACTTCACTCACGACAGACCCCGCGCGCCATACTGAGAGTGGAAAATGCGCAGCAGTCACAAAATAAAGAGCCGATGCCCCGCGCGCAGATAGCTCTCTCCTCATGTTACGCATGTGCCCCTGCATGCATGCAATGTCTNATTTGAATATGGTCGGCACCGTAATGTACGATTGGTGACTGCACTCTGCTTTGTGTATTGGCATGGAATGAGGGTGGTAATTACGGTTTGCCAAAATAAATTAATAAACTAAAGGACCATATATAAGTCCAGCATTAAGTCCAGTACGAAACGGCATGAAGATGGGATCCATGAATCGCCACNTTGGCTGTCGCAGCAGCTGCAAGGCTGCTCTTTTCTGTTGCGGAAGCAGCTGCATTGTATGGAGAGTTGGTGACTAAATTAGCTCCCTCCTTTGCTGCTGGATCTTGCACATCTGCATTTCTGATGAGCACTTGTACAACGCATGCATCATAACGATTGTTGGGCAGGCTGTGGGTACCCTCAAAACCGTTGCAAGTATCCGGCTTTAGCACCCGCACGATACCCCGACAGCCGGTTGCCCGGACGTTGCGCAGGGGACAACTTCGTCGAACACTGCAGTTCTTCGCTACCGTTGGAGTTGACAACATGTCGACCATGAGTTTCGCTCCCCGGCTAGGGGCTGTTCAGCCGCACGTAAGATCTCACTGCAGATTGCCCTGCCGAGCTTCAGTGCTGCGGTCTACACAGGTGTGACCGGCGTCCTTGTTCAGCACAGCTGTCAAATTGGTGGCTCGCCTTACAGCCTGCGCGAGACATGGCCATCCCTTCTGACACGCTCACTGAACAATCCTGTGCTGTCATGCGCAGGCCAACGACTGTAAGGCCGAATTTCTAGGGCAAAGAAAGCATTTGAGCCCTTCGNCCAACGACAGAGTGCACATCAGCAGAGCATCCCAGCACTACAAGGCTGGCACTTTCATCAGCAACCACAGCTAGCAGCATGGCCNGCAAATCTAGCGCGCCTTGGCTGTTGCATACAGGAACACATGTATGATGTCGAGTCATACTGCCTGTCTTATGTGCTGATGTAGGCAGGCAGCATGGACGTCCAGACTGCATTTGGTGAAACATGAGAATAGCTTTGGGCATGCATGAGCAGCTGAGACCGTTTCAAAACGCGTTACTGTGCAGAATCTGACCATTGCAGTCGAGGAAGCGTTCAGGTGGGCATGACGCCATTAATCAACCAAGTACTACACGCCGATACAAAGACTGAGGGTAAACAAATATGCATGCAGGTTTGACCAAAAGCTGGGGTGATGCCTGTGGAAGGTGGCTCTGTGAAGCTTGCCTCCCTGCTCCTTTTGCGCCTGCATGCTTCCTCTTTGCCGCCAGGTGACGCTGCTTGGGGGCCTGCAAACAGCTAACATGGTACTGCCATGGCATGATAAACAATGACCAATTATAGCTGTCTTTCCTGCCAAGCAAGAGCCTACATATTTGGCATGATGTGAGCACCATGCAGTGCTGTCATGTTGAAATGTTTACAGAAACAGGACATGCATGACCTGTAGACTTCCACAGTCTTGGAAAGATAGGCATTGAACATTTTATCTGTGACTTGTAGAGTGCCTGGATGCATAAAGAATCAAATGTTGCTTGACCCAGGCACAAGTTGGACATGTTCAAAACAAATTTTGCATCATTTGCAAAGTTGCATCTGCATACAATCCTCTGACCATAGTGCAATGGGTCTGGCACCAGATGTACGTTACAATGGAGGTGTAACAAAGCAGACGCACAAATGCGTGAAGCAACATACACCTTGCAAATCTTACCGGTAGACACTTCCTGTCCTCCAGAGTTGTCCAAATCCACGCCAAAGCGCACATTCTGGAGCAGTGCTGAGACAACTCGCTGGCTGGCTGTGAGCTGGACATGCACCCTGGTCTTCAGCGCCAGGACAACAACCCCTTCCCACCAGGCATCCCCTTGCCAGACATCCACCTTGTCATGCTTCTGACGAGGAGTGCCGCGCTCAGCAGTCTGCATAAGACTTACACACAAATGAGATGGGAGTGCTGCACTAGGATGCACGTCTCAATTGCAATGTCCGTGTGAATGATCTAAGCTGCACAGCGATTCTGCACTGCGAGCATCATTCACCTGAATGCTGGACAGCATCCACACAGAACAATGAGGTGTGCCAATGTCAGCACTGCAGACACATGTTTCCCACCATGTCACATGTCACTCACAACACTGGTGTACATCTCATATGCCATTCACAATTCCAATGCACATGGGCACATGCCAATCACAAAACTGTTGCACATGTCTCCATGCCTGTGTGGCTTGGATGTCCAATCCTGATATGGTCAAGACATGTGTAGAATGTACAAGCAGAGAGTCTTGCAGGGATCCTCAGGATGGGCTACTATGAGCTACTATGACAGCTCTGGGCATGTCTCAGCAGATGCACATTGAGTGTAGTTTGCATTTACATGCATGCACAGCACTACTTGAGATGTGTGTGCAAGCATTGCATGCCATGTGAGCATTGAGCTGCACCTGCTTGCAAGGCAGCAGCCTGATTTGAGTCCCAGGGCCGCTGTGCACGCTATATTTGGAGCCCAACTTGANGTGTTCATGGGCACAAGCAAATGGCAGAACGGTGACACATATTTGATGCTGTGGGTACACACTGTGTGATACATAGACTGCACGCAACTGTCTCTTGGTGGAGCGAAAGCATTCCTCACCTGTGTTGCCTTGCTGCTGGACCTGAGCTTCTGTATCATGGATGCCGACATGTAATGCGGGGTCGTCTGCTGACAGGTCAAGCCCGAAAGCACCTTCAAGCAACTCTGCAAGGGCAGTGAGCTGTGCTCAGACATGTGCACTGGCCACTTTCTCGCAACCTTTCAGCGCGGCATAAAATGCGATGCATGGCTGGCGTTCACCTGGCTCCGCAAGGTTATCCAAGTGCGCGTTGAAGTTCTCATCATCGAGCTGGCTAAACATCCGCATCGTAACACAAAGTCACGCGGCAAGCGTCTCAGGGGGCAAAGCTGGAGCAACCGGAGGAAAGCTGCAAGTTTCTTATCAAGATTCGCAGANGCGGCGACACCGTGTAGCAACACACTGTCAGGCACAGGCAACAGCAGGCTCGCAACAGAATGGGACTGGTGGTCAGCACTCACCAGATGTAAGCTTCTCAATCATGTGTTTGATAACAGCTCAGCTATACTCGTACTTGAGTATATGAGTGTCAAGACATGCAGCGTAAGTTTGAATATAACTTTCTTTCAGTGGACAAGGTCTGCACAGCACATGTGAAACAGCCAGCATATTGCCTACATTGCGTGTCAACTGCATTATTAATATTACTGCATGCAGCTCACCTAAAGGCAAGTGAGAAGCAAACTGCAACACAACCTGTAGGAGCGACGCTGCTGCAGGTCAAATTAGACAATGCACAAAGCTCAGATGCCTATGTTGAAATGTATGTGGCCTCAACAGGCAAAACGCCGACCACAAGGAGGGTGCCACCTCGGCCCAAGGCACCAGTCACTGGGCACCAAGCTGCAATTCAGCAACAGCCTCAACAGCAACGCAGCCCTGACCTGGGCCAGCAACGAGCACTCAAGACAGAGCTTGCGTCACTGGCATCACAAATGCAGACCAGAGGGACGCAGCTCAGTCAGGCTGAAGCTGCCCTCAGGCAAGATGTTGGTTGTGTGTGACCATTACTGGTGTGCAAAGCTCTGTTTGGGACCCCATTCATTATTGCAATTGTGATCGTTTATATTCACGGTACTGTTGTAATAGTTGACATCTTTGATGCCAATATAAAACGACTTATACATGAATCGATGTTTGTTTCGGTCAAACTTGAGGATCAAGCAAGACGTGCAGAGCAGGTCATGGACCAAGCGCGAGTTGACCATGCACATTTGGTCCATTGCCAATGTCATTGCTGTCACTTTCAGCTGACCGGACTCCTTCCCTGATACAGTATTAGGGGCTGGACAGCAACCTATTTGAATGGTACATGATCAGGAAGTGGTATCAATCAGTAAGCTCAGTAAGCACTCTGTCAGCCGTGCAACTCCACTGTATATGGCGGAGTGCCATCCACTCACCACCCAGCAGNTGAGCTTTTGCAGAGACAGGCCTTGCATAGGTTCTTGTTGCTGAGCATGCAACACTTGAAAGCCAAAAGCTGGACTGACTGCAAGTATGTCACTGGTTCTGAAGTGCATCACTGTGCATGCAGCTTCTCAGTGACTGCGGATCAGAATTGTCCTGTCACTGGAAGCCTGCAGACCGACCTNAACAGTGCCTAGACTGGAAGCACCAATCACGCAAACCCTGTGCTTAACAGAGTCGGTTGCTTCTGGTTTGCCTCACTGATCCGTTATAAATCACTCAAAATGTTGCAGGGTGTCGCAGATGGGAAGTTACAGCCTGGCATTGCAGCTGCAATATGATCCTGTGGACAGGCAGCATGCTGCAACATTACTTGCAATCGTGACCACTAAAGGTGAGGCTCTGTGTATGGGAGGGCTTGCGCTTGTAATTGCATTGGAGCAGCTGGCCATGGCCTGATGGCTACAGTCAACTTGTCCGAGCAACCCTGTGCATTCTTGCCAGCAAAGTCTAAACGTGTCGATGCCCGCCCGATTTGCAGAAGCCAGTTATACCCCCTGGTGTGCCCATGCCTGGGTCATAACTGTATATCAATGCAGCATTCCTGAAGTATGCTGTACATGGAACTACCATAGGTTACAGGTTGGGAAATGGGAAAGCAACATCGCTAAACCATCAATGGCAAAGTGCAAACATGTCCTACAAAAAGCAGCTGCAATAGTTGAGACGCTTGATGCTACGCCCACTGGGGTGTCAGTATCAGCACCAACTGCACTAGAATTGGCTGTATCTGGCACATGCAGGAGTGCCAGTGAGTGTCAAGCCAGGTGTGCAGTTGCATCCGTGTGCTGCAGCCCATACTGTGATAGTCTTTTAGCATATGACAGCACCAAGGCTTGGGCTGCCCTCGTTTGCTGAAGGGCAACATCATGCTGGTGTGTGATCACTGTCTGATCCATCACGTTCGCTACTATCTATATTGCTGTCGTTCATCAGGTCCTTGGACGTTTTGGCAGGTATGGAATGCATCTGCAGAATGTTTGCTGTAGCTTCTTTCACAGCTGCAGTTTTAAAGGTGATGACCTCCTGCGCCATACACCTCACTTGTCAGCCATCCCCGCATGACTTGGTTTGCTGGCAGTACAAGCTAATTGCTTTTTCAGGAATTGATATCAAAGAAACATATTGAGCGAGGCTCTTGACGGAGGAGTGCACAGAAGGCAGTCTCTTGGTCATATCTGGCAAAGTCACTGGTGCCCCTGCCAGTTTCTTCGATTCTTTTCAATCTACAGTGCATGCGACACGCTTGCACGTTTGCACAGCAACACTGAAGCACGGCCTGCAGCCTTGGTACATCATTCACTTGAGCCAGCGTACGCATGCGAATACTGGGACACACATTGTATTTCATGGAGCAGTGTATGTGCTACTTATGTGTGCAGGCCAGCTTCNGTAGCTTAGCAGTATTGGAGAAGGCTGCAACTTCAGGAAAACCACGGACCAGATATTTTCAGGCCAGTCCAAGACGTGCCCGGGGGCCCAGCTCTGTTTTTGAGCATGCAGCTCGGGTTCTGTGACCTGACACGCACACCCTCAGTAACTTCAGCCGAGATGCGACTGCCTAGCACCGCGCCAGTTTTCAAACCGGTGAACCTGGTGTCTTCAAACATAGCCACTTACCGCGGAGTGCCACAAGCTGCGTTGATGCTGTACTTTGTCCCAGCTCATCCTAACACCTGACTGGCCTACAGAGATGGCAGCCGCGCACATCAGACGTCAATGCAAATGCACATGTTTGAATCAATATCAATCAATCAACATTTTAATCAATCAGTATGTTTGAGAAGCCTGGGTACCAACAGGAGGCCAACAGACAATGGGGCCAACAGACAATCAAAGCTTGGACTTTATGTAAAAGCCTGCTGCGTGAACCGCCAGAGGTGTATGTTGTTTCTTAGTATGGCAGTGTCATGATGCAACATACAAATGTAAAGTGCTCACGGGGGATAAGGTTGCGAACAATACTCAGCTCAGCTAGTTATGTGTCAAGAGGTGGCTGATGCAATCAGCAAGTGATGGGTAACAGTCACATGGGTGACAGTCAGAATACTGNGACAACCAAGCACTTCCTGCCGCTGCTGCGGAAGAAGCAGACACGGGTTGTAGTGAACACATCCTCTCTTCATGCATGCATGCAAGCTGATGTGAACAACCAGGAGGGCCAGCCGCCCACTGCTGGCTGTGTGCTGCTTCCCAGCAAAGCTAGCAAGTCTGCCCTCAACATGCGTAAGCCTCTCACTGACCTGTCTGACTGACCACCATTCATCAAAGTACAGTCAGGCATCAGTGTCTTACACCTACGTCACGTTCAATGCTAGCCAAGCCTTCCACCTTATGGCAACTTCATGGCCTCTGCAGCTTGCTTTTGTGCTTGTCTGTTGCTGAGAGCATGCCAAGCTTTGTATTCTTGAGTTGCTGTAGCTGACAAGCAGGCAGGCAGGCACTGCATGCAACACAAGCAGCACGCAGTGTTGACATTGGCTGGATGTCACAGCCACTCAGACTGCGATGTTTGCAAGGTGTTCAAGTCTTGCTATACTGTACATTGCAGCTATGAGCATGATGCAATACTGACATGACTGGTCATGCATGTCTCAGTGCGATGCACTGTATATGGTGCTCTGTATGCCATGCCAATGCAGCATTGTAGATCATGCTGTGCATCAAATGCGAGGTGCAGCATGGCCAATGAGCATGTGCGTGCCATGACACATGACAAATCAACAAAAGTTGAGCTTGCAGCATTGTCTTTGCTGTTCACATCTCACACAGCTGTGAATGCACACGCTTGGCATGCTGCAGTGCACAAGCAGAGAGATGACGCGCAGCCGAAAGCTGAATGTTTCGTGCCATGGATTGAATTGCGGGGCGGGAATGCTCAGGAAAAGATCGAGACACAGACAAAGAAATAAAGTCAGGTGACACTGATTGACATTCTCAGATGGCTGGATGACATGATCGNTGAGCAAATTGTACTGCACTGTGCTGCATTGTATGACAATTCTGAGGCGATGACCTCTGCACCTAGTATCTTTGTGGCTAGCCACGCATTGGACATGCACAAACGAAGTGAAAAGCAGTGATGTGTTATGGAGGCATTGGTTGACAACAGCTTGCCACATCTGGCTATGTTTGCTTCTGCTTAGCGATTGCGTGCTGATGCCTGGTTACTCAGTACGGTTTAGCATGTCTCCGCAGCGTCAGATTGCCTGCACATGCTGTCTTTGGCACGTCACTGTACAAGTACCTTCAGATACAGCTTCATGACTGAGCGATCCAGCAGGGAAAGATAGGGTGTTCANCGGCAAGCGCTCAGCAGCCAGCGCAGCAGCACACGCAGGCCAGAGCCGAATTAGCCAAATTTCAGGGCAAGGCAACCCCTGCAAGACTCGGCCAAGCTGTTTCTACATCGGGTGATTGGCTGCATGACAACTGCATATTTGCAACTTCGCTGAGTGGGCAATTAGACATGGCTGGGCTTGGCATCCTAGCAAGGCCAATCATGCACAAAGCATGCTTTTCAACACAGCTTTGGGTGGTATGCTGGCTCCACAGCACAATTGCTAGCTTGCATTTTGTCATGATGCGTGCCACAGTCTGGTGGCACAACAGCAAGCGGGGCAATTTTCAGTCACAAATCCATAGGCGGACAATCACACACAAACAGAAGCATGACAAGTGAGGTGTACACTTCTTTCAGGTGAGCAATGTGTTGCGTGCTGGCATACGCTTACTTGGCAATGTCATTTTCACATGCCACAAAACATGAATGTGTGCATTCATGCTCAAGCACGATGGCATTTTGATGGAGGCTGTCATGTAAATGCTAGGGCGTCTTTGGTATCCTTGTACCGCCAGCAGCTTGAGAGCATGGTTGTGCTGCTGAGTTGGANAATCTTGCAACATGCTATGCCTGCTGTGCAGGTCACATGGCAGCAACTAACAGAAGAGCAGCCATCAGGCACCGACACAAAGTCAAGCAATATCACTGCNTGCCAGGTTCAAGCTCAAGCAACCTTAGCCCCGGGCGCGGCGCTTTAGCTGAAGTGAGCAGCCGATGCTCATTGTGAGCAAAACCTAACATGAGCGGTGTTACTGCAGTGTTATTGATCCTGCTGATCTGAGCTGTAGCTGGATTGCGGCGCCAATCCGGCAAAGGGATACACAAGATGCATTATGCAACGCGGTGTTCTGGCAGAGTCTGTTTCTCTCACGAGCACGGTGCCGTTCAGACTTGGACTTGTCTTAGACTGATCACGGCCGGTCACGTAACAAACCGCTCAAACTCCGATTTCCTGTATATGCGTTCACGTCAGGACGCCGCACTCTCCAGCTNCAAGCAAGTCTAGCACTCAACATTGCATTTGTTCATCATGATCTTGGATGAAAGGCAGATGCTTGTATACTCCGCTGCACTCACAGCATATGCCTCATTTTCGTGTTGGACGATGTCCCAATTGTAGGTTTATAGTGTGTGTAATTACAAGGGACTTGTACTATCAGTAAAGATGCAGGCTAAAATGCAAAGGTTTGTCATCAAGCAATTTCATCAAGCTCTTTTCAAATAAGCTGCATGCATTTGCCGTGCAGAAGACATCGCAATCATACATCGCTGCTTGATTGCGTTATACAGGCAATGATCTGGGCAATAATCGAACAGTGCCGCTTAGCCTATAGTCGGCCAACTAACCAGGCGCTGTGTGGCAGGTAGTGTTGCGTTGAGCGTGCACATTACAGTGATTGTTAAAATTGTGGCGCCTGATTGAAGGCACATATACATAGAAGGCACGTCCAACTCTTCATCATTGCAGCAAAGTGTAAAGCGAAGTCATACCGGTGCCGGCAGCGAATCCTACTGCAGCAAAGTTCTGTAGGCGGTGCGTGGTGTATTGACATCAAGTGATCTTGAGTAAAGTTGTCTGTTGCATTTACCGCCTTGAAAGAGGCATAGCAAACATGCCAAGTCTTCCAGATTTGCCTCTGGCGCCGAGAGCAATCGATCGCAGTCTTAAAACTAAGGACTGGAACAGAGAGCACAGGCGCTGGATGCNAGACACACTGTGTACATAGGCAGACTGTTAGTAGTGGTTTGCACACACAACATATGCACTGGAAGACTTGGGGACCCACGCAGACAAGTTCTCACCTGGTGTACCACTGTGCCTGCATACACAGTACAACTGTGGTAAGCATCTGGGTTGTACTGCACACCTTCATCAACAGTGTAGCAGGACTTCCGCACTTGACTTGCCTGCACAACAGGGCAAATGTGCTCAAGGCACTCTCAGCACCATAGCCCAAGCCAAGCTGATTAAGCTAGCAAATCTAGGAACGCATGAGTGAAAGCATGTATCAGTCAAATAGCGCTGCCTCACACATGAGGCACGGGCTCTGACATCCAGCTCTAGCTCTGTCCAAGAGCTTGCTGCATGGCTGTCAGCTCCAAGCTGCATGTCCAGACTGCATGTGTAATTACAGAATAGCAAATATGTGAGCTGCGCTGTGNTTGTGTCAGAAGCCCACTCCACGCCATGTGCACCGGAATGGAAAGCTGAGTCTATTTCTGCTTCTGAGGACACCTGTCCAGATCTTGAGCCCCTGTGCGACGCTGCATGGCTCCCCCCTCTTCCTGCATCAGCACTGCCAACATTCACAAGATGCCAAGCTCTGCAAACATATCTCTGATTGTCTGCTTGCTTTTCACCAGCTGACATCCTTGGTACAACTGGCATGTGTGCTGGGGTACGAACATCACACATCCTTACNAGAAGCCACAGGCTGCTCAACAGCTGGAGCGTATTGCAAACAAATGATTCAAAACGAACTGAGTGTACAGTTGCTGCAGCCAAGGACCCACACATGACTTGTCACCTCATCCCCTATAATTTGCATACTCTCGCTCAGCATGATATGGCGTCCAGACAATTCTGGATGGGTCAACAGCCAGCCCAGCTGAGCCAGCTTCCTTCAAGTTCCTGCAATGCACATATCCACTTCCTTTGCACAGGTTTGTCAGCCTCACTGTCAGCCTTGGCAGAATCAGACACCTGCAAACTCCAAGCAACAGTCCCCAAATTCCCTAGTCTTGCTCCACTGCATCAGCCCTCTTGACTACAGACTGCCTGTTGATTCAGTACACTGATCAGCCTGCTTTGGAGTCTTGCACAGCTTGAATGACTGTTCGGCCATCAAGTGCTGCACTGTCGGAGTTGCCATGAGGGCTGGCAGGATCTTGCAGGACCNCAGACCAACAGAAAAGCACCTGCCCAAGCGTGGATCCCAGCTACCGTAGTGTACTGCAGCTACAGTTCCCTGAAGACTACAGAGATGCTCAAGCAAGATGTCGGCAAATTGCTCATGTGCTAGCTGATCGGCATCAAAGTGAAAACATTTTGCTGGTAAGCTGTCACTCAGAATTGAAATGCAGATGCTGGCTCTTGTGTCATGACTGCTTAGCTCAGGAATCCTCTCTGTTTTCCAGGTAGCACATGGACTGTCAGTGGAGTACCTGGTAAGATTGCTCTGCAGCAGAGTTTACTGTCTATGAGGCGTTGTTGCANCACATGAACACATGTTCTTGTGCATGCAGGCCAAGAGCTCTATGTATCTATGAGTGCCACCTTGGCATGTCTAGTGAGAAGCCAATCGTCAACAACCGTTTCAACTCCTACACATGAACACATATCACTTTGTGNCCTCTAAAGCGATCTGTGTGCCAAGTGCACTTGCAGCCCCACTTGTGTAAGCGTGAATATATTGTGCAGAAGCCATGTTGCTAGNACTTCGGTAGACTCAGAGTCACTAACTGCGTGGGAGATTATGTTGCATGATTGGTTTGAATTGCTATGAATGTAGCGCGTCACATCCCCGGAATCAACAGCAACCTACTCTTTCACGTGCACAACGTTACTGTTACATGCACATAAACATTTCAAAGACGAGGTTGAAAGGGCCGGTCCTGTCTACTGTAGGCATATGCATGGATCTAGAATTGAGGGCTGTACATGCATCGCGTAGCAAGGTTGCAGAGTTGTTGTTTGGCCTACACCAGAACCAGCAGAATGAAGTGGAGGAATGCCACTGAAGAAATCGCTTTGAAGTGTTACAAGGTGGGTCAAGCCCACCCTCACAACTAGACTGCATGTGGAAGAACCCCTGAAAGTAAGAGACACTGTCTCATGTACAATGCCAACCGTCTAGGCTCTNTCTGAGCCCACTGACAAGCGCAAGGTCCTCATCCTGGGTGGTGGGCCTAACCGCATTGGCCAAGGGATCGAATTTGACTACNAACCGTTTTGCTGTGGGTTGATGCGCCATAAAGGGCTTGAACAGGTCACAGTTATGTGATAGATGTGCACAAGATCATGCTGTGCCTGACTCATGTAGCTACTAATGGTAACATGGCTGCTGCTACTGGTGGTACAAGTGCGTCTGGATTTGACAAGACAGTTCAAAAAAGCAAGACTTTGGCAGCATCTGACGTTATCAGTTATGGCAGGCTCCCAAACTGCACAGCTTAATTCTGTCTACCCTGGTGTACCTTGTCGCATGACAGTTACAGATGCCACGCAGCTGTCTGTGCTTGCAAAGATTGTNAGTAAATGGCAGCAAATGGGATGCATCGCTTGTAACATGCGCTCCAGTACACCTAGGATGGCCTGGGCCTAGCGTGCCCATGTGCTGAAACAGGCGATGGCAGCCCTTATTTGTGTCTGCTGCTGCTCTTGTCGAATCAAATAAGACTTCGTCGATTGGTCAACTGGTTGAACCAGTTTGGTTCAGTGCAGGTTCAGAGTCTGGTTTAAGCCGGTCAGCGACGTGACTAAACTCCACGACGAATAAAGCCCTAAATGGCGTTGTTGCACCGAGTCCTTTCGCGCGCTCTGTTTCTCTCGATCTGGCACAGCAATTTTGTACGTACAACTCGATGGTCTGTGTTGCATCACCACGAGAGTCGCCAGGGTTGCTATAGCTAGCGATTGGTCTCACGTTNATTTCAGAGCGCCTGGCATGCAATAAGAAGCAAAAGTGGCTGTGGTTGTGCTTCAAACCTATCCCTGTACATGTGGTCTTATTCTTGACCCCTGCAGGGGAGCCTGCCTGGATGGATGCGTTGGTGGACATCCTCCTGAGTTTGCTGGGGCGTGCTGGGGATGCCCTGCCCTTCCACCCCCTTAGGGAAGCCAGTGAAGCCCTCTTCAGGGCTTTTGCAGACCAGGTCACTGCCCAGGGTCTTGCTGATCTGCTTAGGGTTGTGCAGCAAACGTCACAGGGTCCCAATGAGGACAATGATGATCAGGGGGACGTACTTGAAGAGGAGGNCGTGCTCACCTGCAAGTGCGTTGATGCTCACTGAGACACCTGCCAAGACATCTGTTGCAGTATTGGGATGTACTCCTTCAAGTGCTCGCGTGCAAGCTTGTTGATGCTCAGCAAGCAGCTTGGTGTGGTGCATGTCAAATTCAGCAAATGTAACCTATGTGTGCTCGCAGACATGAGAGCAACAGGTTGTCGCTGGGTGCATGTCAAATCCAATGAATACAAGTGCCTATGTGCGCTTNGACAGAAACACTGCCAGTGCAGCTGCTGCCTATGCTGCCGCATATGCAGATGCAAGCACATTTGCCTTGCCACAAGCCTCAGACAGAAGGACAGACAGACAGTACCAACAAAAGCACAGCATCTGTGCGTTGCCTGTGAGCAACAGCCCCACATCTGCAACACAAGTAAGCTTAAGTCAGCGCTTGTCTGTCTGGGCATAGACTCAACATAAGCTACGCCACACTAAATCCATGTAGTCTTGCTGACTGTGAGGCAAATCTCACACATTCTCTAGCGTGTTTGCTGTCATTGCTGCCACACATGAGTACCCTTCTGCAGCACTGTCATGTGAGAATATACGTGGTGCATGTACAAAAGCACATTCACAGCCTAGGTATGTGGGAGGACTGATTCATNCGTCCCTCTGACCATCACTGCAGTTTGCAGCATGCCTAGCACAGAAGTTGCGGCCCTGGAATACAAAGACTTTGTTGTTCACCACCTGCTGTATGCAGACCATACTCGATATTCCTGAAATCAACACAAATTTGTCTAGCCCATACACCAGAGTCACCAGGTGTTGTGCATACATCCAGTATGGACAAAAACACTCGGTATACAAATGCATATCCAGAAACAACAGTCCAGCCTTCTTCTGAAGAGTGTTTGCAAGTGCACTCCACGGGTGTGACTGACACCTGTGTTGTCCTGAAGGTTGCATATGGCCGCTTGTGCAGTGCTGACTTGATGCTGAGAGGGCCTGAGGGCACCTTGCGGTATCGGCCCCTGCATGCCCAGCTGGTGGGCCGCCGCTGCAGACTGGCTACCCTGCTGGGCACCATCTTCAGGCTGGGCCCCCACACTGGTTAGTCTTACCTGTCACTGCAACCAATTGGATGTTGTCATTCAGGTTTCTGGTAATGCTGGTGCTTGCCACAATTACATGTCATGCCATTGTCAGTCATTCACCCATGCGTGCCGCGTGTATGTATTACTAGTAAGAATACTACCAACTGCTCGCAAGCTGGGTGTTCACTGCTTGACAGGGCATGTTGCGGTGTTTTGACAAGCAAGCTGAGTGCAAAGTACNCTACATGTACTGCTACACATGAGCATCAGCTGATATGACAGGTTTTCCCCATCGCCTAAACAGGAAGGCTTGTGGCACTTGACAAAACAAACTTCTGGCACAAAAGCAAGTGGCGTGTTGTGTGGCATGACTGTGTGGCATGAGTGGTCAATGATGCAATGCCTATTAGAGTTTTGCAGCTGTATGCTAGCTGCATGAAGTTACACCAATTTTGGCACTGCAATCTTGGCTCATAAAGGCGCTGTGCTATTCTTTGCATGTGAGGCAACCAGTCAAGATTGTTGTTGACGATGCCATCAAATTAAGGTGGCCACAGGACCTATATATACTTGCATATACAATGAATTTACCTCACCAATATCATCAATCTGTGTACTATCTGAGCAGTAGCACACATCATGCCACTGACAAAGCTAGCAACAGCTTTCAGCCGCGTAAGCATGAGGCAGGAGAGTCGTCGAGCAGCAACAGCATTACAGGCAGCGGCACCTCAAGCTGGTGTTTCATTCTTTGCTCTGCGTCCGTACTTGCTTCCAGCAGCTGTCCTGCATCCTGCAAAGCCTGAGACTTGGTGTCAAGAAGCTGCTGTGCTTCTTGCAACTCATGTGAGCGTTCAGCGAGCAACTGCTTGGTATCTTCCAGCAGCTGCTGGCTGGCTTCCCAGTGCTGAGCGGATGGCTGCAGCTTGACTTCCCGGTGCTGTGCCTGTGTGCNATTGGCAATGAGGTGATCAGGGGAGTGAGCGGAGGACAGCGCAAAAGGGTCACAACTGGTTAGCTCATCCCATGCAATGATGCTTAGTATTAGATGCCAGGCAGACATGCACAGCTGCTATACTGCTGCTTGACTGCCCTGCTATGTTTACTGGTTATCGCCAGCTGTTGCTCATTGATGTGGGGCATGCAACATTTGCTTGTGTAGCACACCTACAGCACTGCAGGCTCAGTTTGCGTTGTTGCCAATGTGCTTGAGCTCCTTGCAGGAGAGCTCTTAGCTGGCCCAGCAAAAGCATTGTTGCTGGACGAGATCAGTACAGGGCTTGACAGCAACACCACATTCCAGATTGTTCGCTCCTTGCGTCACTTTGCTCACATTCAGCAGGCCACAATCCTGGTTGCGCTGCTGCAGCCAACACCTGAGACTTACCACCTGTTTGATGACATTATACTGTTGTCTGAAGGTGGGCCACTGCTGTTTCCCGTGACTAATGCTGCTGTGTGACACATGGCCTGCGGACTGATGTGCTGCACCTCCTATGCTGCAGCGCTTAAGCCTTGTCTTTGACATTTGCTGTCCTGTGCCCTGCGTTTTGCCCTGTCGCAACTATGTGCCACTAATGTAGGCCATTTGCATATCAAACCCCTGTGCATGCCAGACACTCTGCTGTTGCAATGCTGTGCTTGCACTACCTCAACATATGCCTGTTGCTTTTGGTGCAGGCAATCTGGTCTTCCATGGGCCACGTGAGAGCGTTGTGCCTCACTTCCAGAGCCTGGGCTTCTTTGTGCCAGAGCGCAAAGCAGTGTCCGACTTCCTGCAAGAAGTTACATCCCAGAAGGACCAGAAGGTCTGATGCACTTGTCATGTTTGACTCTCATGCCCTCAACTAATGCCACATCTCTGATGGCGTTGAGCCTCTGTAACACGCCATGTCTTGCTACCAATTAGCCAGTATCCATCTTGGATGCTGCTGCACATCTGATCAATATGCTTCTGCTCGTGATCTGACATCGTAGCAAGCTGCTCATGATGACTGACCGTTTTGCAGCAATACTTCAGAGGGAAACGNACGCCCGATACTGCAGCTGACTTCTGCATCTGACACGGAACAAATGTGGCAGCAGAAGAGTGGGCTGAGCAAGTTCAAGACCCGTCTCATGGCAGCACAGGTAACAACATGGTCCAAGCCCAGCATCACACTAGATTGCAGGAAGCTGCCAGGCATATTCACCAAGCAAACAACAGGATTGAGCATCGTTGCGGGTCAAGCAAACAACAGGATGGAGCATTGCAACGTGATGCAGCCTGTTGCAATCAACACACACAAGCAAGACCATGTGCAGCGAAAATTTCTGAAAGTAGGCTATGTTCAACAATGTCATGCGGTCATGAAGCGTTTGTAGCTCCCAGAGCAAGAAGTGTGACGTGTAGCGCTGCTTGTTACTATGGCCAGCATTCCAGTGCAGCTACAAGTGATAGTGTACTGCCTCCAACCCATGTGACTGAACATGTACGCACATGATGACATGAACATCACACGCATTCTTTGACACTGAAGACCTGTCATGACGCTGCTGCATGGGCTTACAGGCAGCAATTTCATACCTGTTCATTCTGCTCCATCATAGGTTTTAGGATTGCGTTTGCACAGCCAGCAGGGTTGCCAGCCTCTAACAAACCCACCCCAGAGTCCAGCAGAGCTTCTGTGCGCTTGGGGTGGTCAACCGGTAACACCCCATATGCTGTGCGGATCTGCACAAACAGGCACCACTCAGCTGATATACAAGCACAAACACACGCGTTACCTTGATGCCCCAACAAATTCTTCATGCCTGAATGCACTAACAAATGATGTGCTTATGTCATGTGCTTGTGTCATGCTGTACAGATGAAATTCTTGGCTGTGGCATGTGCTCTAGCACCAATACACCAACATTCACTCTCATCAATGACAGGCAGCCCTGCACTGCCAAGCTGAAAACAAAGCGCTGCTGCCAAGGAAAGCTTCTGTACGAGTGAGATCTAGCAACATGCAGCGCCAGTGATGTCACTGAAGATCAGGATTGCAGGAACACACACCACTCAGAACCACTTGCATCTTGACCTGGGCATCTCAAGTGCTCCATGCAGTACGGACTTGTACACAAAGACACACTACTGCTGACTGTAGCTGCATGTGACCCCGCAGTTGCATAAAAGTCCAGATGGGGACGGGCTGTTTCTGCATCAAGACATCAGGGAGGGCAGGAAATCAGCTGGGGGTGCAGGGGGGCACCTCAAGCTGGGGACCCCCCTCACCATTCAGGTGTCAGGCAGCCCTGAGCCCCTCTCCTTCGAGGACCTGGATGATGTAATTGCCAATTATGCTGAGCCTTACTTGGAAAACATCAAGTCACTGGTGAGTGTACCACGCAGTGGTCTGNCAGGAATCCTCTACAATTACACGCTGGCTTGTATCAATGCCACCGCATGCAAAGCCTGCTGTATAACCCAGCGCAAATGTTTTGCACCAGCTCATCGGTGTCCTCGGCAGGCTTCACTTATTGATGCTGTTGACGCACCCATTGCACTCATTAGAACTCACATGGAATGTCAGTGCTGCAGGGGTAATCCTGTACGCTCAGAACCCAGAAACAGTTCACTTTAGACGTAGCAGACTTGCCTATGCTGTGCATGACGACATGCTATGGTACCTTGGCAAACCCTACCATACACTGCTATCCGAGGGCCTGACTCATCCAGACAGTCACCTGGGGCTGCAGCCGCTGAATCAGGTTGACGAGGTCCTGACACATGATCACGTGAGAGCTCTAGCCGTATGTGTGCTGCAATTGCAAAGTTCGGTCTGGACTTGTCATGAATGTGCTTTTGCCCTGATCAGCGTAAGGCCCACATGCAAATGGATACTGTG
Organism: Trebouxia gelatinosa; assembly: GCA_000818905.1. Taxonomy (NCBI): domain Eukaryota; kingdom Viridiplantae; phylum Chlorophyta; class Trebouxiophyceae; order Trebouxiales; family Trebouxiaceae; genus Trebouxia; species Trebouxia gelatinosa. The sequence continues at coordinate 382,582 of KN805369.1, read as the reverse complement.
CACTTCAAGTTCCAATGCATCAAGTGAGTGTTGGCATGCAAAGCATGCCTAGCACAGCCAAAACAGGCAAGCATCGGTTCTGTGTACTTGGAAACGTGATTTTTGAGGCACACTTGAGATGCGTAGCAGCATCTCATAGAAAGCCCAATTCTGCTGTGTTGACCTCATGTGTCGACAAGTGCCAGCCCACATGTTGAGCATGACGTGCTTTGACTAAGGCAGTCAGGTTGTCTGACACTTTCATTGCATCACTCTTGCCCTATGGTGCTGCATACAGTCCAGGTCCAGTCAGAGCTGACACTGCTTTCCATGTGTACGTGTCATTCTGACAGAACNAGCTGCTCAGTTGCCAACGTGTTTGTGTCCAGCTAGTCTGACATGTCCGATACCTTCAGCTGCATGCTATTCAGTGCTTGCTCTTGCTGGGCCAATCGTTGCTGTACAGATGCGAGTTCTGCTTTGCTGGCCGGCTCAGGCTGTGCTAGAGGTGGAGCAGGCGGATAGTCCATGGCGACGGACTGCTTGTAAGTTTTGCCGGGTAACGGCGGGATATAGCGCGGCTTTGACGCACTACTCTAAGATCCGCAGCTGCAAGCTGCGAAGTGAGCTGTTCAACGGCTCTAGATCGCTCCAGGGTTGCAAGCTTAGCAGTACAAGTAGACATAGAACGAGAGGCTCCAGAACCGCTGTAACAACTGATGAGAGCTCTACCCGCGAAGCGGTGGTGTTGAGATAACACCAGAAGTATTTTGCAACAGATGTTACTCTCTGCGTAGCTACGTGCCAGAGTTTAGATTGGCTGCCAGTAAAAGGAACAGTAACGGTCATCCGGCGTTACAAGTCTGCTACTATAAATTTTTAAATGATAGCTTTGTCGTATGCAGCTAGTCTTCTCTGCAAGGTACCTACAAGTGTGAAAGTTCAAAAGAGAAAGCATGACTGGGTAACAGACAGGCACAGCAGGTTTCAGGCATGTAGCAGAGAGGGCAGTAGATACAGCAAGCCAGATTACCTCTCCTTTTCCAGCTGCTGAACATAGACCTGCAGTACATTGTCAGGAGTTGTCTGAGCGACCTGTGCTGTTGTTTGTAAGTCTTTCAATTAAGACAGGACGCCCGGACTCAGTAGAGGTTGCCAGTGCAGGTGCTTTTCCCGCTGTGCTGATAGACCCTGGCAGGGACACCCTGCTGAGTCCTTGTTAGGTTGGCAAAGTTCCTCTTTCAGGGTTGATTCACAAGAGGATGATTGGACTAGGCTGGCCATGCGTTCACTGGCGCGAGTTGGGGCAACAGGCTGCTGTGGTTTAGGAGATGCTCTGGCTTGTGCCTGAGTTGATCTGGGCCCAACATACCCCGACGTAATGCTTGCCGCAACGCTTGCCCGTGTCTGCTGTACTAGCTGTGCGTATTTGCGANGTTCTGCTTTGCTGGCCGGCTCAGGCTGTTGTTGAGGTGGCGCAGGCGGGTTGTCCATTGCTNTGAGATTGATTGATTGATTGATTGAATATGACCTACAGCCTTGCACTTTCGACTGTCGCGCGACCAGTATTGTACAAAGATTGACGCGCTCGACACAAAAGATAAATGCAATTGGCATAGTCGCAGCGTTACAGCCTGATCACCCATCGAGCGTCGTAAGCAGATTCGTTCGGGACAGCTCGACAGCTGCACACTGTGGCATCGATCGATAACTGCAAACGTGAGCGAGAAGTCGAGGAAATAGTCAAGCTTGATACTTCCGAACATACGCGAGAATTTTAGGATGTTGCGCCTGTGCCTTAGCGACGCCCACCAGCCGTCAACGTCGCTAACAACACATGCAGTCGCTGGGCTCTTTTTCACAACACTCCAGGCTAAATTTAGACTGCATCACAGGTGTGCCAACACAACGATACCAAATTGTGTGATGCGCCGAGTTCTATCATATGCTAACAAAGTCTACTGTCCAAGTTGTTAGATACAAACTCTCAAGTCGAAGAACAGTCTTTTGCTTCATAACAGTCACACCCAACGCCAGCACATGATTGGATGAGCATTGGTCTTTGACGTCTTCAATCTTGATCCTGCACGTTGTCAGATGTGAGTGTTGAGGTGAGTGGGCTGCATCACACAGCCCTCTTGTGTCTTTGCTTGCTAGGGATGTGTACATGATANTTGGTTCCAGCCTGTTGCAGATGTGGAAAGGTACAGCAGTAGCAGCAAGTAGCCAGACTGGTCGCAGAGCTGCAACAGTGGCATTAAGGTGGACTTGAATGAGCACAGTGGGCTGTTGGAGNGTTCCAAGGCGATGCTGGCTGCCCTGCAGTGTGCACCTTGTTCTTTCTGTGAATGCACATTGGGACAAGCTGTACCTGAGGCCTATCAAACAGCGAGAAAAGCTGATGCAGCCGATGAGCAATGCCTCGTGCCAGGATGTACCCCACCATATGCTCCCTGACACATGCCAGCTGCTTGTCCTCTGGGAAGGATGTCATCAACAGTGTGACTGCCTGCAATTAGCCGCTGTGATTGCTGATGCAAACTTGTGCAGAAGGCTCAGGGCAGCGCTCACTGGATGTCTCATGTATGGGCTCCTGTTGAACNTTGCACAGAGCACATGCTGCATTTCAACAGTACAGATATGCGACAGGTCCACGTGGTTCATATGTTGAGCATCATCAACAGTGCAGCCCACTTCCAGTGGCTGCTGAACATCCCATGCCGCATGCACACCTACTTGCATCTGGAAGTCTTGCATGCGTTTGCAGTCAGATGCTATACGATGAAATGTATAGATGCATGATCATGCAGCTCATTTATGCTTGCATGCAAGTCCGACTGACACATGGTAAGGCCGTGGTATCACAGGTGCTTAGCAAGGCATGAACATATGCCTGCAAAGTATACCTGAAGTCACAGTTGCATGCTCGCCCTCCTTGGCCGCCACAGTGACACCGGCATTGGTGCCCCNCTGCTGGCACCAGCAACACAAACATGTCACAACTGCTTTCTGGTGCGAGACTTACGATTCGCCAGGGCCAGCTTCCATGCTGGCTTCTGTGATGACTTTGCTGGGCAGGGACTGGATGGTCTCCTTCAGCTGATCATACTCTGAGCCAGCCTTCTTGGCTGTTGTCAGGGGCTGAGTCATGGTGAAGGCACGGGATAGCAACAACAGAGATGAGGGCAGAGCCCTGCACAACAGACAGCACCCTGCAATGTATGGCAACATGGTTTGCAGAGCGCCTAAATGTGTGCACATGTTTGCAGAAGATGGACTGTGGATGCATTTCCGCCATTGTAGCTGCTGGCCAGAGGTGGTCACAGCCAAAGCACGTCAGAGGTGCAATGAGCGTGTGTCCATGGCCAGCAAGTACAGGAGGGCTCCTCCTTGAGTGTGATGCAAGCTGGGACTCGTCACATTCAGGTGTGTGGCAGCTGAGGGAGGCTATAATGCATAGCTTGAGTACACATGCAGGGTCAATGTTGTTGGCTGGCTGTAACCTACGATCTTCTCTTCCTCATGGGACTGCATGCTGGCAGGTGCAAGGGTTATGCTATNAGGCTAGCCAGGGCAGGGCAGAACAGACGACGACAGCAGGGGCTGTTGCATCCAGTAGCCCTCAAGCATTGAGATTCTACCTAGTGATGCAGTTGCAGCATGTGGCGGCGGGCCCAACCTGGACATGCTATCTGCTGAAATGCTCATGCACAGCAAGTAAAGTATGTGGAATGCAGCAGGCACAGTCCACCCCTTGCTCGGTGAAAAGCACAAGGGCAGGAACCATCTTGATGCATGTGCAAAGTCATTGCCATGCAGTGGGCACTGAAAAACCATTTGGTGTCCAGAAAATGCCAACTGCAGCTTGTCATCCAGGACTTACTCACGAGATCGTTTGGAAACCATATATGGTCTGATAGCACATATGGCATATTGTGGTCCAGTGTGCTGAGCAACCGGAGAGCATTGTCAGTGTAGAAGACTGTGTCGTCATCGCCAAAGAGGATCCACTTATAGGAGTCAATGCCTGCTGTTACATTTGCCAAAAAAGGTGCAATTGTGGCCCTGCAGAGACGCATAACAAGGGTGAGTCAAGCACTCAAAGTGTGGTAAGCAGGCTCACAGTGCTGAGCAGCAATTGGCTGCGAGCCCTGTNTGAGTAGGGGTGTCCTGACAGATGTGCAGATGTCCTGCCTGCCGACTGCTGGTGTTCCGTTCCACCTCTGAAGATGACATGCAATGTAAGCAGAGTATGACCTGTGCCCAGCAGTGACTCGGACCTGGCTGCAATATGGAAGATGGATATTGCAGTTGAATTGTTTATTGGCGCTGGGCGCAAGTGGGTCGGCACTCATAGCGGCGTGCTGATCAGAGACAGCACCCGCTCATGTACAGCATTGGAGCGCTCAAATGGGCAAAACACACAATGACTACAAGATGATCTGGGGCAGGCACTTGCTGACCTGCTGCAGCACCATGTTTTGGCAGAACGCTTGCTGCACAAGGGCTGCACCCACTCACCATGGGATATGGTGACCAATGCTAAACACTACACCCTAAAACCTTGAACCCTAAACATAGCTCACCATGAGATATGGTGACTAGTGCTGAAGGGTGCACTTTGCTCTGCAACAGCCCGCCAAACTTCTGAGGCTTCTGCTGCAGCAGGCTGCTTGTCCGCAAGGTCATAGGGGTCTGGCTGGCAGCCGACTGCACTGCCACAGGGCCAGGAACAGCAAGTTTGGGTTGACTGACAGTTGGAGACTGCTCAGACTGGCCCACATGCTCGGCTCGATACTGCAGCATGTGGCAGTTGTTGACTGCCATGCGCGTGCTGGCAGCGTGTGATGGCTGGTTGGCTGGAACCTGCTGGAGCTCTGGTGGGAGGAAGGTGTCTGCATCTGAAGCGCTGCCGGTGTCCTTGGCAGACTGAGCAGGCCTGCGGTAGGCATGATGATGTCACTGCGTAGGCAATGAGTGACAGTTGCAACCGCATTACAACAAGTACATGGGTAAATCCTCTGCAAGCTGTATNCTGCCCTGCCCTGCTGTGCTGTGCCCCACGCAATGACACCCCGCTAGACAGCACTTTGGTGGCTACAGCTCTTGCCACAGGCCACTGACCAAGCATCAATTCTTGACAAGCTCAAGCTGTCTGTGCTGTAACAGGCTGACGCCGCAACTTGCTTCTCGTTCCTGCTGATCTGCGGGATGGCTGGGGATGCCAAGACTNCAGCTTTCTGGGATGCAATCTGTGCTAGCTTGACGTATGCAGAGTTGCCACCACTGAACTGCTGCCCTGTGTTTTGTTGATAGTGACCCATCAAGCTGCTGAGCTGCACATGCACAGAGAAGTTTAGCATAAGTCGAACACACTTCTGTAGATGGTGCACTCCAGCTGCAGCAAATGCAGAACGAGCAATCATGATGTCAGTGCAAGGATTAGACAACAGATGAATGAGCAGTGTTACCTTCAGCTTGCTCTCCTTGGCTGTGACGTTCAGCTGATCCAGCATCCATTTACCTGCCTCTTCGCTTTTGCACAGGCTGGGCAAATCAGCTGACAAGCCTTTTTCTTTTGCCCACTCCTGCAGGGGGCCCTCAGCTGCAAACACAACAGTTGCATCGAACATTGAATGTGGCAAANGGGACCATGCCCAAGCCCAGCAGGTAAACATGCAATGCTAGGGGGCAAGCTTCCGGCCTCCAAAGTACTGCATTGATGCCAGTGAATTTGTATGGCTGCATGGCCTGAATCAACGCAAAGCGGCCCACTGTGACGCTGAGCGCAACAAAGAACTTCATCAACACCATCTGTCTGTGCACCAAAATTTTCAGCGTAAGATGTCAGCTCCAGCACCTACACTTCACTGCCTGTCGTGTAGCATAACAACATCACCTAGGCTCTCAGGCTTGAGTCTGGGTCGACATCCAGACACATGCACGACTAAGGACAGATGCCGACGTGGTCCTGAGCAAGATGCCAACACACTCGCATCAGACCTGACCAGCGAGTCCTTGGCATGTGTCTTGATCTGTGTGCATGCCTTTGACAGGCTGCTGGGGCTAAGGCCATGCAGCCTGTCTGCAGTCACACGGTCTAAACCACTGCAGCTGCCCGAGCATCAATGATGAGGCGTTGATGTGAGAAGCTGAGTCAGCATCACCAGAGACCGCTGACCAGTTGCCTGATGTGAGCCTGCATCTAGGATGGGCTTTGACATCCTTCCTGTGACAGGTCGCCAGTCCAAATGCGATGCAGATTTTGAACAGGATCTACGCCACAAGCATTTGCAAGCTGCCAGGACATGGAGCCCTCAACTGTTGATCCGAGAAGCTGAATAACCGAAGAGCTGAACTACCAAAGCCAAACCATGCGCTGCGCATGGACTAGTTTACTCTTGTTCTGAGAAGCTGAACCAGCGAGAAGATGAATCACCAAAGACAGTTGAGCAGTACCCAACCCAGCAAGTGCCCTGGTGTCTAGTTGCCCTGCCCTAACTTGCCTTCTATTCTGTGGCAGGCTGCTGGGGCGGGTTCTATGCAGCCCTTTGACAAGACCTATGGCACTGTTATAAAAGCCTGCGGCAAGCTGGGCCTCTGGGAGAAGGCCATACAGCTCAAGAATCAGATCACAGAGCGCGTGCCAACCCGCATCGTGTACAACAACCTGCTCATGACGCTCAGCTGGTGTAATCAGCTCGCTCCAGCCTTGGAGCTGAAGGCTGAGATGGAGGAGTTTGGCGTGGGGTTGGATAGCTTCAGCTACTTGACATTGCTTTTCAATGCCTGCAATGTAAGCAGCTGACACATCTTCTGCTCGATAGTCTCAGCTACTTTGCATTGCTTTCTANCTGTGACATAACAGTATATGTGTTTGGCAGGGATGCTGTGGCAGCAGCAATTGCAGCCTGTTCAGCTTCTTCTCCCGGTGGGCAGCTGCCTAGTTGGCAGGAGCTTGCAGCCAAATGGACCAGCCAGCTTCCTACTGCTGCCACCAACTTCTCGCCAGCCAGGAACGCTGTGCTGGCCCAGCTGTTCCTCAGAAGCATGGCGCAGCTGCTGAAGATAGAGTTCAGTGATGCCAACAGGATTGTACATGCTGCAGTTGCAGCGCACACTCGAGCACGCCTGCTGGACTCGCTTGCCATCATCAAGCAGGTGCGGCGCGTGAACACATTGCCAGTACTTTCTATGTTGCTTCTGATCGCACCAGTCACTGCACAGAAGCTACTTCCGTCATCTGATTTAGACAGTAGCACTGTAGCTAGAGGCGTCCTGCGGTGTGTGGCAGAGGTACAGCATGCTGCACAAAGTGTATCGGTCTCAGCAAGCAATTGGTCTTGCTTTCAGATATGCTTGCAATCTCTGTTGCCAACTGGTATAATGCATGATGCATTTCATCGTCACAATCAATGGCTGGAGAGACTTTTGACACTGCAGGCTGAAGGGACTTCCAAGAAGGACATAGCTCGTGGTCAGATGCAGCAACTGGCTGCAGTAGTAGATGCCTTTCCCTTGCCAGAGCATTCACCAGAAATGGAGCTTGTGTACTCAGGACTCAAAGGGTTTCTGGTATATGAAGACCGTCTGTTGCTGTACAAGGCATACAGAAAAGCCACAGACCAGGAGTCGTCCCGACATGCGATGGCGGATGCACTTGGCATGATGTANAAGGTTACGACACCATGTACTGCTTGAAATAAGGAATTGCAGGCTGAACTTGACCCAGTCACTGCACTTGCTAAGCATCTGCTGCACACGTAGAACACCTACAACCAGAAGCAGCTCATTTAGCACACAATCTAAAGCATGCATAGCCCTTCTGTCTAAACCTGACCATGGCCTGCAAACACATTGCAGGCAGTTGTGACGGGCACAGCACTGTCTGGTGTAGCAGTATCCCTGCTGCGAACAATTACAAAGGCAGCGCTGCCCAACACCCCTGCAGGATTGCGAACCAGCGCCAGTAAGCAGTCATGCTACAATCATGCATTGCAACTGTCATCATATCACATAAGGCACGATGGCTTGGGCACATCTACATTCCAGCATGTGCTGTCACCTACACCACAGAACAAAGCCGAGAACTTGACATCACATTGTCACATGTGTTTAGATATTGCCATCCGCTGCTGTCACACTAAACATCCCATTCTCGCACTGCAGATATATACTTCACTGTGTCAGCCCTGGTGTGTGCTACAAGCTTTGTGCTGTATGCTTTCATACTGCCAAGGTTACCCTTTGTTCGCTACCATCGCACCAGAAGCAGGTACCAAACACAGGATGAGCATAGTCCTCATGACTCCACAAGAGACATAGAGCTAGATGACGCACAACATGAAGCAACACACAAGCTGGAACCAAATCAGAATTCTGAAAGCACTCAGCAGCAGGTCAGTGACGGCACCCACACATGATGCAGTCTTGTTGCATCACTACTATTACTTCCTATCTATTATTACCTGGTATCAGATGCTGTCAGTCAGTTCTATGTGCTGTTATGTACATTGTGGTTGGTTACATGGAATTCAAGTCAACATTTGGTGCAGCTTGGTGTGCAGGATGGTGAGGAGCATCTGCTGGCTGAGCGTACCTCATCGCAACTTGAAGTCAGCAACGAGCAGTCTACTGTCATCTGCGAAGAAAGAGGGCAATTTGACTATCTTCTAACAGCTAAAGCTATATGGCAGCTAGCACTATCTGTATTTCTTGTGTACACAATCACCCTGGCCATATTCCCAGGTTTCCTAGCAGAGGATGTCTCTTCTGAACACTTGGGTAGCTGGTATCCTGTTCTGCTGATTACAGCTTTCAACATTGCAGATGCAGTGGGTAAAGTGGTTCCCGTCCTGCCTCGATTAGCAATACATAACAGGCAACTCATACTGTCACTTTGTGTCTTCCGTGTTCTGTTCCTACCAGCATTCTACTTTGCTAGCCAGTACACAGGGCCCCTGTTAGTCAGCCTGCTGACTATGCTTTTGGGCATCACCAATGGATACTTCACTGCTGTGTCCATGATGCTGGCTCCACAAGGACTCAAGGTATATGCTCTTGACATGTGCATGCTTGCTATGTGGCACTTTGCCATCGGCTTCTTTCAAGCTGTTCAGTACGTCAGAGTGAGGTTCCAGCTTGCTGAGCTGTATTTCATATGCTGCAGGTGAAGGCAGCACAAATGTCTGGCAATATCATGGTGTTCTTCCTGGTCAGTGGCTTGTCCGTCGGCGCAGCAGCAGGCTTTATGTGGCTGCTCTGAGTAAATGTAAACAAGACATCGTCGTCGCTTGAATTGCTATGAGCACCTATGCTGCTAGAATGTCGATTACAAAATAATTGCGAGATGGGTCACCACGCTTCCAAATGGTGAAACAGGTGTACATAGCTCATATGAAAAACGCAGCGCTAGAACAAGTCACACAACTCTCCACAAACGCGACTTACATGACCTGCACCTGCTAGCATACTGTTTTGGGACACTGATAGCATGCATGGCACATGTAAACACAACACGGATTGCAACAATACGGTCTTGACAGTCTTCAGACACAGTGGCTCGAGCTCACTGCAAATATCACTGGCCACGCCTCATATCACGGGTCGCATATGGCATCCAAGCAAACCTCGCCCCGCCCACTTGTGTGGGGTCAGTTCTACCTCAATTGTTGAGCCTCTCCTCAAAATCTTTGCAATGAATGCTNCGTAATTGGCAGATCAGCATTGCTGACATGCAAATTGCAAGCACCCGTTTTGGGGTTATCTGATATTTAGGATAGCTTTTGTCCAGCGGCATTTGTTTGGACCATGACATATATTAGAAACATCCTGCTGTGTACCTGCATGTTTTGCTGCATTTGTGTTTGGATGCACATACAGCAGGGCATCTGGAATTAGTCTGGGCAGCTTGGAAGAACTGCGTATGGCCACATTTCATTCACGGATTGAAACTTTCACCTGTCATGGCTGTCATTTTGGACCTCATGGTAATCCTGGACCTGACACCCAAGTAATTGACAGCGTGGGGAACACAATATGGTGCACGTTGTCACACAACAGCTGGTGGCATGCCTGCTTGGCCTGCGCTTTCAAATACATGTCCTGACAACCTCTTGCCGGCACAGTCATGATAGATGCACAACTGCAAGGTCTGTGCTGGCGCAATATGTGGGCCTGCTGATAGCGGCGCTCAAAAGGCTTGCCAGGCTGTGCGACAATGGTTGTCTAAGATACCAACACAAGCGTGATGCCATATAAGCCGTGTGCCTTGTATGCGCAGACAGTGGTATCAAATGCAACTCGGTGGGACACCTTCGAGTATATGCTGGATCAGAACGCCATGCCTCGTTCAGAGCAGCTGTTCAGGAAGCGCTACAAGAAGAGCCCCTCCTTCATTTCCATTCACATGGGGGTCAAGGCTGATGTTCTCCCCAAGGTAGGGCTCCCATTCTGGGCTGCATGTTATGTAATGCCATTGCTGCTACCATGATGCACCAGCTGGTAATCTGTTGCGAGATGATTGCCTACTACACCCACTAGGCTCTAATCAAGGTATGGGTTCAGGTGTTATGCACACCACCCTACTGCAAGACTGGTGAAGCCACATGGCGTGCAGGTGTTGCATAGTGACTTGTCTACATTGTGGGTTCGGATCCAGCTGGAGTTGGCCNACCTGCTCGCACTGCTGCAATGCTTGCTGAGCACCATCAAAGTCATAGTTGGTGAAGAGACATTGAAGGAAGTCTGTGACTGGGTCACTGGTCTGGTAGGACTCCTGCTCAATGAGCCGCATGAGGTCCTTCATCACATTTCGTCGCCTCTTGTTCACAACGACTGCAACTGCCAGGTATCGTACAAGATGCTGAGCATTCGTCTGGATGGCATTCAAGAACCTGCAGCAGATTGTGCGTAATGAGAAGGCGTGAACCCCTTTGCAGCAAAGTGATTGGCATGTACTGACTGTACAGGAAAGCATTGGACAGCATCAGAACAGCAGATACAAGCAGGTGCACGTTTGTCAGATGTCAAACACAAGAAGGTGATGGTTTGTAGACTAATTAGCAAAGCAAAACTGCTGATGAAGGCTTGAGGTCTGGAAGGAAGGTCTCACCTCTCCTGAAAGAACAGATCAATGATGGCATTGCGGCCATTTTCATGATTGAAGAACACAAACAGCGCCCAGTGCATGAGCCATGTTCTTTGCTGAAGCTGGACTAACAAGGGAGCAAAGTTGTTGTCATCAATGACACTCTTGAGCTTAGTCAGCGAATCCATGGCTGTGTCCCAGTCTTGCAACAAGATCTCTGCTGCTAGTTTGCCCCAAAGAGCACTCAGGTTACGCTCTGAGTTTGTGGACAAGGTTCGGTAATGGTAGAGGAACTCTGCAGCTTCTGAGTAGTTGCCACAATCGAACTGAAACTTGGCATACTGGTACAAAGCATCGATCTGTTCACTGCCTATGCCATGTTCCCGCTGTAGCCAGGGCAGGTTCTGAGCCTTTTCCTGCTTAAGTTGTTTGACCAGACTTTCATCACTCAGAAACTGCACTATTGTGTCTGCTTGTGCCTACAGATTCAACCAACAAACCAATAAAACCACTGCAGATTGGAAAGCCGGTGCAGTGAGCTTGAAATTGCACTCTGCCATGACGTGGCAGGCGTTGTGCTGACCTGAAGTTTTCTCAAGTTCTGCACGACTTCNGCCCTAATTTTGCCATGCAATGCATGCACGCATGAAACAACGCAATAGGCCATGCAGCAATAGCTGCAAAGGCCCGTTGTAAGCGTGCCTTGAAGCGGCGCCACAGCCGCCAGGACCTACGGCCCAAGGAAACCCTGCGCCAGTCATAAGGTGAACATTCCACTCAAATCACTAAATTCACGACGGGGCAACAGTCTGAGGATAGTGTTTTTTGCGCACATAATGCACATACAAGACAAAAGCATGTGAGAATGTGCAAGCCCTTAAAGAATCTGCACTTGGGGCTATTCTCAATCATCAGGTGCTTGTACCGCAGGTGCAAGTCAAAACGCATGAGCTGCAAGTAAGTCGTGTGACAAGGCTATGGCCGCATGACGTTGCACCACATGCAGTCCCTGTTTCAGTACTTGCTTTCTGTACAGCTGTCACTCAGCAAATGTGTTACAGCTTGAGCATGCATTGTCATGTCAACACACGTCATGCGCATCACATGAAACAAACAGCTTCACAGCTCACACACATATATACATATCATGCCAGAATGCATGTGTTTGGCCGCTCACGTAGCTTGCTGAGCGGGACTGACATTCTCTACGCCTCATGCAGCTAGTCACGGCACAGCACAGCATGGTGTCAAATGCGCGCACAGCATGCAGGCTCATTGGCATCTTGCAACAGCTGAGAACATGCCCCATGACACAACAGCTGCTGCAGAGGCATCTTGCTAGCTGCGAACAACCAGCTTCATAGCAAAACTGCACTGTGCTTTGCCAAACAGCTGGCATGCCACCGCCACATGCACAGCACGATGTAATGCAAAATGCCTGAGGATTGCAATCCAAACAGTTGCTATATTGCAAAAGTGGGGCAGGTCAGGATAAGGGTGAGTTGAGCTGACCTGTGCTTGTTGACATCAGAGCCCAGCTGAGCACTGAGCTTGCCCAGGGTTTGCAGAGCCCGCAGCACCTTGAGTGCAGAGCTGCGCATCAGCTCCCAGGCATCGCTCGGCATCCATGCCCACCACCACTGCACCTGCCATCACACACATGGCATTGCTGAACAAACATGTACAATGACACATTTGGTGACATGTTCATGGTGCACATGCTGGGGCCAATACTCTGCTCATGCTGGAGACCACCTGACTGTTGTCAGTGCTTGATCCTTGTGAGTGCTGTTAGAGGTTCTGCTGGTACTGCTCAATCTTGGCAGGCAATGAACTTCCTTTGATTGTGGCTTATCAATAGGAGTTATAGTGTTGTTGGCAGCATTGCTGACTAGGCAGGCTGATTGATGTACCTTCAAGCCATCTTACACTTTGTCAGGAGAGGCAATGCCAACAATACATGGCTTGTCTGTNCATCACATGCAGCATTTGCAATTGTTTGATTTGCCTGTGCATCTCTAATGGCAGGTTGACAGTACTGTTTGGCAGCATCTTGGCATATGCTCAGAGCAACACTACACTCACCTTGTCCTTGCCATAGTCGACGCATGTAGCGTTAGTGCCACTAACGGTGGCCGGAATGTACGAGGCATTAGGGCTTATAGCGAAGTTCCAGCCAAATGCCGAAACATTGCTCGACAGGATAGTCTGTTGACTGGAATTCCCAACGTCCAGCAGCTGACGATCTTCTCCGGGAACACTGCAAAGCCCAGAAAGAGGCTGGGAAGCTGCTATGAGGTGCGGTGAAGCACGCCCTGCGGTGGTCGGCTTGTACGAAGAGCCCCTAACTCCATGCTTCGACTGAGAGCTGACGCTGATCTTACCCGTGAGCCGGTTGCCACGATGACACGCGACGGCGGTGCGGCCATGTTTCTGCACGTTGAGCGTTGATTCCAGAGTCAAGGAGACTCAAAACAGCCAGCACAGTGATTACCCCGAGGCGGTCAACAGTAGGAGACCGCATACATGTGCTTCCACGCAGGAGCTGCTCAAGCACAAAATTATTGGCGTCACAACGATGCTGACCGCCAAGGCTCTATCGCGCGTTGCATGTAAGAGGACTGGAAGCGCTGATGTTTGCATGCCAGGGTCAATGCTCTGGTGACCTTGAACAACGGGTTTAGTAGCGAGAAGTAGCTGCTCCGGAACCCGGATCAGTCATGGTGCCTGTTCACTTGTTATCTTCTCCTTCTTCCTGACCTGTAACTNATACCTCCGGGCTCCAGCCACAGATGAGGGTGACATCATTCAGCAGGGCAGTCTTGATGACTTGCCCCAGAGGTTCCACCACATCCTCTACATCAATGTGACACACCAGCAGCCGCAGCCTGAAGCCTCTTTGCAGCTCCTTGATTCGGTGATGCACATACTCTGGCTTCAACAAGTGGAACCTGCAGACATGGCGTACTGGCGAGCGTCACCTAAAGGACAGAAACACTGTACACTGCTGCAAGTTGTTCAGTAGCTGCCCGCCTTCAAATTTTTGATAAGTTTTACTGTACATGCTAGAGCCAAAGCTGCAAGCCTTGAAGCAATCTTGGGAAGCAATGACAGGCAGGTAGGCCTGCCAGGAGGGGCTATGCTTGGGTGAGGTGCACCTGCAGCTGCAGGTCTCGAGCCATGCTGATTGTCACACCCACACCTTGACAAGTAAGGACTAGCGCTGTGCCGAATCAAGTCATCTGACATAACCATGGCAATTTCATGCAAGGTACTGCCAAGGCTGGTGGGTTTGGCATCATACAACTATCAGCATTGGCATCAAGGTACTGTCAAGTTCACCTGAGACTCAAGAAGACTGCGCAGGTATTTTGACCCATCTGGTAATCTGGTACAATGTCAGCAAACTGCCAGCGTACATTGCGTATGTGCTTCAGCACGGGGTTGCCCTCCTGCCGCTTGTGCACAAAGATGGCATTAGGGTTTACCTGCACATCAGGTGCGCCAGGCTGGGGACATATCATGTGAAGCAAGTACGCTATATTACCAGGTCAACAAGGTATGTAACACACCAGGTGCAAAAGCGCGACACCACACCAGGTGTTGTGACGCAATGCCACTGCATATGCATTGGGTCAATAGCACACAAGCTGCATCTATGCAATGACACAGCCCATAGAAGGGGCAGAAATTACATGTGACGCAGATTGAGACAACCACATATGCAGTGCACTGAGTGCAAGACAGGTGCACTGTGTCACTGACTCATCAGCTGCAGCAAGTCCAGGACGCATTACATGCACAGGGACAATGACATGTNATGCATCTGCTTTTGCTGTATGACTTGTCAAAACAACCTTAAGGGCAATCTGCTCCTAGCAGTGAACTAGCTAGCTGTTAATAAGCCACAGGCAGGAGAGCTCACTTTGTTGTCGCCAAGAGGATCACCCTGCCAAGAGCCGAACACAGCATCAAGAGGCTGCTCCTGGCTCTCAAAATCATCTCGGGAGANCAGAGTCGCGGACATTTTGATGCGGTAGTACCTGCATTCATTCAATGGTGTTGTGTGCAGGAAAGCATGCACAAATACAAGCAGTCAGACAAGTCACAACATTAAGATCACATGTGGACATTCTGCTTGTAGAGAGGGTGCTGTTTGGCTGCAGCAACCCTAGGAAGACATGTAACAGCAGTCAAGCTTACCAGTTCTTCCCATGTTTCTGAGCCCAAAACAGATGCCACAATTGCATGGCAAGGGACGGTGTCAAGACAGCCAGGCACAAAGTTGCGACAGCCACATTCCACTGAAACACAGCAGTCTCGCTGAAGTGGTAAGGTGACGAGCCCTGCAAACCAACGATCAATCACTTTACTATGACTGTGCTTTCTAGCAAGCAGCAGCACATGCATGCATAGCAGATAAACATCACTTGCCCACCAGCTGAAGTTTCTTGACAAACTCTGCAAGCAGTATTGCAGCTCCCAGTAGAACAGCACCAACTATGGCCAGGCTTGTGACCTGTGCAGCAAGGATGTCACACACTTCTGTACCCCCTGACATGTAATGTTTTCACAAAGCAAAGCTCACTCTTGAAGCCCCACTGCGCATGAACTCAAGCCTCACAACAACGTCCTTCTCACAGTTCCAAAACTGCGTTTTTGCTGTCACGCGTTGTATTTCAGTTTGTACAGCCTGATCAAAATCTAAACGCTGCGACGTAGATGTCGGGGGTTGGTCAACCTCAGATCGCTGTTGCAAGCTCGGGAGGCTCTGTTGAGAAGCCGTAGGTGCAGATATATAGGAGGGTGCAGTCTCGTGCTGATGCTGCACTTCACCGGTGTTTTCGACAGCAGGTGTGTTGTCCAGAGCATGGCGTAGCGCGTGACGGTGCTCGGTGGCAACAGCTGCAAGAGCTCGCCAAGTCGATTTCGCGTATTGTACAGACTCGCTGCCTTGCTGAGGCGAGACGAGCTCGGTGTCAACTTGCATCACGTGTCGCTCAGAGCTTCGTCCTGCTACGCACAGCTCGAAAACCAGAGACACGACTTCAAGTGGTTCTGGTTTCAGATGCTTCTTGGGTGAAAGTATCCNCCGGAGTTGTACAATGCGGCCTTCACCTCTTTGAGATGGGAAGAGGGGCTTTGCGTGAAGCTCATCCTACAGAACAATATCTGGCTGATGTCCTACACACCATCCTACACAACATCCTTCACAAACAATCAGACAGCGGCTGTGTTCACAGGATGGCCGGCCGCTGTCAGGTGCATGCAGACGTTTGCCTCAAGAGCCTCTGCAGGGTTGTAGTGAATGCAGTTGCTGTGCAGCTGGGCAATTTGTTGTGCCACAGAGGTATTTATGCCTGGCCAGCTGCACATCATGGCATGCATTTCCACAGCACTACCTTGAGAAGGGTTTCGACATGCTTGGCCAGCTGCAGATAACGTCATGCATATGCAGAGCACTTGTGGAGGTCTGGATGAAGGTCAGGGTGAGGGTTAAGGATCAGGACTACCTTCAGAAGGGTCTCGACATGCTTGGCTAGCTGCAGCGCTTCCTGCCGGCCATANCCTGGAGTCGCAACTACTACTGGGCAGCTACCAAATTGGCAGCATGCTGCAATAAGAGCGCTCAGTGTGGGTTTGAGGACACAACATGCATCAAAGACAATACTTGGCCCCCCTCTGAACTCAGACGTCTTCTGACTGCTTCGTGTGCTTTGCGTGCTACAGTAGTCATGCACAGTATGTGTGCAACTGCATGTCACTGTACAGCAATGCTTGCAATGACACCGTCAGTGTGTGCACTACATGGCATTGGGCTTTGGTGATCTGCCTACTACCATATGCACAGGGCNATTTGCCTTGCCTCAAATTGCTGCAAATTACCCGCCCTGGACCCTCAAACAGCGTGCTGGTACGCGCTTGTTGGTCAAAGCCTCTGTGACATNTGTGTTCTGCTGTCCTGTGCAGCAATGTCAGTGCTTGCGGGATGAATGCTGCAGGTTTGGTGACTGGAATGTGAAAGAGACAGACTGGCTGAATTCAAACCCTTGCATCACCTCAAAACCCGTAGTGTACCTCATAAACCTTAATGAGGACAAGTACATCAAGAAGAAGAGCAAATGGCTTCCAAAGGTACCTTGCTGCAAACCTGAGCCTGAGTTGCATCTCAGCTGAGCTGATGCTGTCAATCACTCCTGCCTTGATACACTCCACTGGTTTTCTCCAAGCATCAGCTAGTAGGGTACAGGATTGCGACTTCACCGATGAAGCCCATCACTAACATTGCAACTCATGTTGCATCTGATCAGCTACATACACGTGCTGATGCGGCAGCAGATTCGCTACTGTAGAAGGGACTGGGACAAGAGGGTTTCTGGTGCCATATCAGTAAGTGTATAGCTGAACATAGCATGTATCAGGAACAAGCGTGGGGATTTTTTACCAGCTCAGCAGCCAGTGACAATGTTTGGCTGCCATCTGCAGGTGTTTGAGTGGGTGAAGAACCATGGCGGTGAGCCAATCATTCCTTTCAGCGGTGTGTTTGAGAACAAGCTAGTAGACATGCCTGAGGATGAACGGGATAAACACTGTAAAGAGGTCAGCAGTCTTGCAATCCCCCCTGTAGCTACAAAAAGCAATCTGCTCATGTACTGCGTCAAGCTCTCAAGTTGTGTCTCAGCTCACCACACCATTGCCATTGTGTGAGTTACATTTGGCAGCCTTCTACTGAGGGAGGTAGGCTGTGCTGTCTTGACAGCAGGGCTTTGTCTCTTTTTATCAAAGATGTGGTCATGTAGGTTTGAGTATGCTTGTCGAGACAGTCAAAGTCAGCAGTGCATTTGCCTTGCNTGAGTCATCTAGCTTGTCTTCAGGCTGACTGACTTCTTGGGGACTGTGGTGAGTGGCTTCACGCTGATTTGTTACTGTACTACAGGACAACTTTGGAAGCACTTGGAGGCCACTATGTCCTCAACTCGGGCACCTTCCTGGGACCCAGCCAGAAGCTAGTGGGCTACATAGAGCTGCTGCTGGAAGAGTTCAAGCACCGGTGGCACTGCATGCGCCAACACGGCAGTGACCAAGCCATTCACAATGTACTGGTGTACACCGGGAAGCTCATAGGAACAGGTGAGCAGCAAGAGGCCCATGCAAAAGCCTTCTGAGTTTGCACCATAACTGCTGTACCTTTGGTGTGCTCGACGGCACATTCAGTGTTAGCCCATACTGCCAGCATAACAGCAAGGACCTTGCAACATCACCACAGCCTATCAGATTATTTGCAGCTACTGACATAGCTTCCCGGATGTGTGAGGTCCTGTGGACAGAAAGCCTGCTGTAGGTCACTGCCATGGTGCTGGTTGGACTGGCTGCTAGCAAACCCAGCGCCCACACAATTGTCTGCAAAACATGTTAGCACATACTGAAAGGCCTGATATGATGTGTCAAAGAGTTTCTGGTGGTCATGGCCACCATGGTGCTGGCTGGACCTGCTGCTAGTAACCCCTGCGCCCACACAAATGTCTGCAAAACATACAAAAGCATTCAGCACATACTGGCGTGAGTAGGAAANGCCTGCAGTTCTACAGCAGCGGTGTCATGGAGAAGGGTTGCTGCACAGAGCTGGACCATGGTGTTCTGGCTGTCGGATATGGTGTGGTACGCTACAATCTGTTTCCAATCATGCATCATGTGCTCGTTATGCAACCATGCAGTTTCTGCTTTTGCAATTGTGCATTGTTTTCTCCAAGTTTTGACTCTGCGCAGGTGTGCTCTGCTTGCATGCCTGGTCACTTGGCCTACATCTGGCATGCAGCATTCCTCGTTTGACATTCTGGTGTGGCTGGTGCAGGATGAGGTCAGCAAGACTCCCTACTGGATCGTCAAGAACAGCTGGTGAGTCAGANTCATACAACACTGCAAAGCTTGCTGGCAGGTCAAAATTGTGCGAGCCTCTTTCATAGTGTACATGGTGTGCACTATCTGGTCTGCAAAGTCTGTAAAAGCGGTGTACAGCAGTGCAAACACTGCAAGTCTTGCTGACAAGGAGCGTAAATCACAACAAGGCTACAGACTAATGCACTGGGGTGCCCAGGCCACATGCAGTTTACAGTCAGCCTCTGTGCTTGAGGCAAGGCTAACTTTGCAATAGGCTGCACAGTGAGTGGCATGCCAAGGACTGCACCACTTGAGTCTCCCTGTCTCTCTGGCTTGTGTTGCGTGCATGGTGTCTACACCGTGTAAAGCTGGATGTAGTGTGCCCCGGAGAAGCGTGTTTGATCTTTGCATTTTACAGCATGGTCATGTGCAACAAACTGTAGGCCATGGTGATGGGCGACAAGCTTTAGGGCATAGTGCAAGGAAGGTGTTGAAGCATGCAGTAAAANGCAACGCCACTGCCAGTTCCTCAATGCGTGCCAGCATGTGATTGATTTGGAACAGTCAGCAGCAAACGCAGAGGCCCTCCATGAGAACACTCCAAAGCTTTTCCGCAAGCACAGCACCCTTGGCAAGGCTATGGATGGCAAGTTCACTGTTGAAGAGCAGCTTACCTTGTCGGCGCTGCATGACTGGAAGGACAAGCTGCAACAACTGGAGTCTCAGCTTGATGATGCCAGGGCTGAGAACGCAGGTATCTGCCGTGAGAACGACAACCTGCACGATGAAGTTCTGCGCCAAGAGAAGCATCTGGACACTAAGGTGAAGAAGACTGTCAGGAGGTTACAGAACGAGGTGAACAACCTGAAGGAGAGGAACGCACAGGCAGCGCAGGCTCTGCATTCCGCTCAGCAACAGGCATCCAAATTCAAACGGCAGCATGCACAGCAGGAGGCACAGCACACACAGCAGGCGAAACAGGCTTTGCGCACAGCTCAGCAGCAGCTAGAGCAACACCAGGCCGTCAATGAAGCTGCCATGCTTGAGCAGCAACAGCATTTTGAATCACAGCTGCAGCAGGCACAGCAGGAAGCACAGCATGCACAGCGAGATCTTGCCTTCTCAAAGTGTTTCAGCGAAACGCATGATGAACACCAGGAGAGTCAGATCCAGGATATGTTGAGCACAAATCTGCAGCTGGAGAAAGCACATGCTGCTGCAGTGTCGGTCCTACGGCAGCTGCACAGTCTTGCCAGTCAGAAACAACTTTCACCGGAGACACTGCTGGACATATTTGCAACCCCTCTCCCAGGTCAGTCAAGTGCAACTCAGCGCCGGCGTGATACAGCTTTTGATCTGAATGTAATATCGCCACGTTGATGTGTGAATGGTATCATTGGCAACCACAAAACATGCTCTTGCAAAGACAGCAACTAGAGCCAAATAGCTATTTTGTTGTGCCTGCTCTTGTAACATCTTACCTGCGCACCCCTGTATAAGCTTGTCAGCCTGAACTTATTTTGGCCGTGGCTTCTGCTTTGTGTCACCTTCCCCAAATCTCTTTAATGTTGTTTGCTNCACCAGTTGATGGGATTGAAGGGCTCTGCTGCTAGGTTTTCAGTGGTGCACTTCTTGGCAGCAAACATACCTGCGTCCAGGAGTAAGGGTTGTAGCTGACTGTCACGCTGTCAGGGATAAGAGGCGGAGCGTCAGGGTTCTGAAACAAGCTGTCATACAAAAATGGACCGTTTGAGGCTCCTGCTATGCTGCCCCCCGGACCTCCTGGGATACTGCAAGGCACAGAAATGTAGTGATCAGTGCTACTTCCTACAGATCAGTGAGCATTATATACCGTTTCATGTTAAGCATTGTTGTTAGAAGCAATGGGGTTTGTACCATGTCACAACAAATGTATGTAGATACAGAGTGTTGAAAGCCAGCNTTCAGCAGAAGCAGCACAGCAGGCTACAGTCCATGTGGCCAACATGCACGGTTTCAGCCAAGCAGACATCAAGGGGCGCATCAAGCAGTGCTTTGTAGCAAATGTCGCAGCTGTGGACGCNCAATGCTGTTGGGGCATGAGTGGCAGCAGGTGAGGTTCAACGTGACTGACACCAGGCAGGCTGACACAAAGCAGGCATCTCAAAGCAGACGCAGCAATGGATGCGCCTAAATCTTACAGGGAAGGGCTTGATGCTTGCCTGTGCTAATAGCAATATCGAATAATAATAATAATTTTCAGGTGTGCCAGCCAATGTTACCTACTAGGCGGTACCTACTAGGCGTGTCTTACCTACTAGGCGTGTCCAGTTGAGTCCTGAACGCAAACATACACTCACAGTGGTGACTTAGGGCACGGGTTTCTGAGCAAAATCACAAATCAAGTGCAATATGGGTGGTCCAGCTAACATGGCAAATATGTGTTAGCACATGCGGTGCGATGTGTGAAACAAGACAGTTTACAAGCGTGTGTACATCTTACAACTCATTGTGTTGACTGTGTCCAGGGACTGCCTCAAGCTGAGTGTTAGGCAAGTTACACAGGGATGGCAAGTATAGTGCAATAATGTATACACACTGAGCGGGCTCACGCACAATCATGTGTGTGTTTGCATCTGGTGAACATGCAAGTCGCAGCTCTGTACTCCTGCAAATACACACATAGCTGAACAAGGCACATGAGGTATTTACACTTGCTACAATCGTTTGCTCAATAGCAAACATGAAAAGCAACGTTGATGTGGTTGTGCCAAACAGTATGATGTTGCAGATGATACGCAAAACAAGCTGCTGAGCTCACCTGAGAGTCTCGGTCTCCCCTGCATCATGATAGCGCTGGTTGAATTCAGTGATGTCGCACCTTCTTCCATTGGTGTAATGCTGTGAGGTGGCGAGTGGTGTATCACTCATGCCTGGCAGCAAGTCAGCTGCCTCAAGGGGAACAGGTTCTTCGCTGCCAAGAATNCTCTTGAAGTACAGGCTGCCAGCTGTGGCTTGTCCTCCCCCTCTGGTGCTGCAAGTCACCCCTATCCTTTCAGGCCAATCAGGCGGTCCTCAACAGGCTGTGCTGTTTGTGGTGCAATACCATGTCAACCCACAGCTGCACGGAGTGCTTCGTGGGGTCACATTCACACTGCAGTGTCCTCGCGCACTGGGGGAGCCCAAAAAGGTCAGATAGGCTGCTTGCTNGACCGCATGTGTATTGCACTAGCATCAGCTGGGTCAGCTTGGATGTCATATTGCTGATCTTGTGGAGTCGCAAAATCTGGTGTACTGCAGAGTTCTCGGCTCTCAATACTTGTAATCACAGCAGCAATGCACATCAACTCGTGAGCAGGCACAAGTGAGAAACATACCACAGGAAGCCATCCTGAGTGCAACTCTCCAACAACTGTTGTTGGGATGGGTAGACAGCCTCTTGCTGTGACAGGGGTGGCTCCGCAGAAGTGGCCATAGGTTCCTGGCTCGCCAGCTGACACTTCTCCAATGCATTGGACAGATTTTGTGATGCAGTGGGCTGAGATGACTGTGAAAAATGTAAGTGGCCCCTGACCAGCATCTAGTTTCTTTGATGCTAGTCCTGATGGCCTTTACATACAGGTCAACCGCCTCATCTCCCGCTCAGCAGCTGTGTATCGTTTCAGACGTTCACTCGTGTGACAAATTTTGGCACCGCATGTCAGCAAGAATGCTGGCANAGACAAGTGCAGGGCTTGGCATGTGAGTGTGTGCACAGCAGCGCACAGTCATTGACCAGCACATGAATGCAGTACCACAATCCAGCACTTTGTCAGGTAGTGTGCTATCAACACGAACATTAGTAAGTTGTAGTGGTTGCAGCTCAGCTGTCACGACATTCTGTTAAGTTGGCTGCTGCTGAGCTGAGAGGCACAGGCTGATCTGAACAAGCTGGGCATAGGGCAAGGATNGTACACCTGTACATGTTGCATGTACACAGACACGCAGTACAGTGTGATGCTGTGTAGTGCACGTACCAAAGGCAACAACAGCAGCTTGGCCACCATCTCTGGAGGCACATAAGCACTAGCTGACAGCAGTACCTTGGTCAACTTTGGGAGCCAGCAGCTGCAGGTCATCCAAACAGATGTGGATGTCATCTCGCAAAGCATTGAAGCTCACACCGTATGCGTTGGAGAGCTGTGACAGACAATCCGACTTTTGCAGGTTGCAAGTTCTGGAACAGACTTGTAGTCATAACAAGCCCATTGGGCCCGTCTGTGGCCATCTTGCTGCCCACAGTCATGCTGCATATTGGCTTGTCCTGTATGTCTAGAAGGTGTAGCACCAGGGCATCATTGCTAGGCAAGGTGAAATTGGCTCTCTCACCTGTGAGTTAGTGTGCATGCTGACAAACAATGCAACACTGGCACGCCAGACTAGTGTTGCAATTGAATAGGGCTTGTTATGCCTCATGCCCAACTATTGTAAGGTGAACAACCAGTACATGTGTGCAAAGTGCTGCATTGCACATTCTGGGATGACCTGGTAATGACAACAATCACGCAAAGCTGTCAAGCTCAGTGGCAAGGCAATGCAGCTGCCCTCTGATCCCTCTGTGTCCAGCGCTCAACAGAAGAGAAAGAAGAAGAACACATTGCAGAGTCATCACTAATTTGACTCAAGAGCATTTCAGCAAGCTCCTGTGCATGCGTCCCGTATCAAGTTGTGGCATCAGACAGCTGTCTTACCGTATTCCGTAACGGTTGTGTAAGACATCCCATACTGAAGTCCAGCAGATTGACTCAAAGTGAACGGGGGACTTGCGCATTGTACACAGCTAATGACCAAGAATCCCTGTAGCAAAGCTAAGGCTGAATGTGCAAAAGTTCAAGGCAGGGCTGTTCAAAACTGTCAACGCTGTCAGCATGCAGCATCACATGCAGCATTTGCAATTGTTTGATTTGCCTGTGCATCTCTAATGGCAGGTTGACAGTACTGTTTGGCAGCATCTTGGCATATGCTCAGAGCAACACTACACTCACCTTGTCCTTGCCATAGTCGACGCATGTAGCGTTAGTGCCACTAACGGTGGCCGGAATGTACGAGGCATTAGGGCTTATAGCGAAGTTCCAGCCAAATGCCGAAACATTGCTCGACAGGATAGTCTGTTGACTGGAATTCCCAACGTCCAGCAGCTGACGATCTTCTCCGGGAACACTGCAAAGCCCAGAAAGAGGCTGGGAAGCTGCTATGAGGTGCGGTGAAGCACGCCCTGCGGTGGTCGGCTTGTACGAAGAGCCCCTAACTCCATGCTTCGACTGAGAGCTGACGCTGATCTTACCCGTGA
The DNA here is from genome assembly GCA_000818905.1 of Trebouxia gelatinosa. Lineage (NCBI taxonomy): Eukaryota > Viridiplantae > Chlorophyta > Trebouxiophyceae > Trebouxiales > Trebouxiaceae > Trebouxia > Trebouxia gelatinosa. The sequence continues at coordinate 358,328 of KN805369.1, read as the reverse complement.
GCCGGTTGCCACGATGACACGCGACGGCGGTGCGGCCATGTTTCTGCACGTTGAGCGTTGATTCCAGAGTCAAGGAGACTCAAAACAGCCAGCACAGTGATTACCCCGAGGCGGTCAACAGTAGGAGACCGCATACATGTGCTTCCACGCAGGAGCTGCTCAAGCACAAAATTATTGGCGTCACAACGATGCTGACCGCCAAGGCTCTATCGCGCGTTGCATGTAAGAGGACTGGAAGCGCTGATGTTTGCATGCCAGGGTCAATGCTCTGGTGACCTTGAACAACGGGTTTAGTAGCGAGAAGTAGCTGCTCCGGAACCCGGATCAGTCATGGTGCCTGTTCACTTGTTATCTTCTCCTTCTTCCTGACCTGTAACTCTTTTTGGCTGCAAGCCTATACGGATACACCCGGAATTGCTTAGTCATAAATGTCTATCGCACCCCCACGTGATGCTTTGCTGCAAGGAAGCGCTGTTGGCTTATGGTGCAGGGCTGCTAGTGAGCTCAGCAAAGAAGGCAGTCCATGCTATGAGGCGGCGGTGTGCCCACCTTCACATCACAGACCCAGCTCTGCAGTGCAAGCTCTTCAACAGCCTAGTGCTGCCCATCCTCAGTTATGCCTGCGAAGTCTGGGCTGTTGATCCCAAAGCGAGCTCAGCAGCTGGAATGGTACACAGACAGTTTCTTAAGCAGCTCTTGCACATAAGAAAGAGCTTTGCCAATGAACTGTACTGGCAGAATTTGGCAGATACCCGCTGCAGATACACTTTTGGCAGCAAGTTTTGCACTACCACAATAGGGTCCTCAAGCTGAGTAAGTCAAGATAGCACTTACTGAAGGAGCTGTTTTTGAAGATGGCCGCGTCGTAGAAAAAGGTTGGCGACCTAGTTTTGCTGCCTTGCTTACTGTATACCTGATGCTATGGTGCTGCGGGATCTGGACGTCACAGCTATCAGAGATCGTCGGAAAGATACATATTTGTCTGCCTTTCTCAGCAATGAAACCTTTAGTAGTGGGGCTCATTAGCAGGTTTAGATGTGGGTGCCACGGGTTACATGTTGATGTTGGCCGCTTTGTTGACACACCTCGGGAGGATAGAGTGTGTAAAGTCTGCAAGTCACTTTGTGTTGAGGGTGAGCATCATTTTCTATTTGATTGCCCAGCATATTGTCACATTAGGTACAATCATGCCACCCTTTTTCATCGCTTTCAAACAGTTTCTTCTGTCATCAACAGTAGTGATCCTTATCTATTGGGTCGTTACCTTAGACAATGCTTTGAACAAAGGAAGTCTGTTCTCATGACATTGTGTTGGTGCCGCAGTGTCTGTGTCCTGTCCACCATGATATCCCCAGCTCTACTGTGATGCTGCATTGCGAACACCATAGACATTATTGTTTGAGTTTTCACTGTACGCCTTGATTGTCTGTTGGCCCCCTGTTGGTCCCCAGGACATTAAAAATTGATTGATTGATTGATTGATTGAGTTGCGCAGGGCCGAGCTGCGCTCGGCACTGTGCAATGGCCGTTGCTGTGTGAACGCGGGTCCACGGCCCACAGCTGTGTGAAGTTTGCCGGTTTCTCGCTGCGGATTTGGCCTTGAGTTAGCTTTCAAGATTGCCTCTTACAAACAAGCGCGTCCGATACGACGGCTTGACGCTGCCGGGGTGGGTTTGACATACATCCATGACAAGGTAAAGAAGGTCCCACTCTTTGGACCGAGCACAGGCTGTTTGAGGAGCTGATACGGCAGCCTGGCGAATAGACTCGATCGGCAACACATGCCCCTCACCACCGCTAGCAGAAAGGCAACAGGCACAGCAAGGTCCGCGAGACCGCAAGACAGCTAACCCTCGCTGCTGCACCTTCGAGTTCTTCTGTTTGGCCTTGCTTCCTTGAGGCAGTCATGCAAGAGTCTTTGAACCAGTCACAGAGCACTCAACAGCCTTTAGCCCTGGGCTACCAGATCATGAAGCACAGTTGGGATGGAAGCAAGTCTTGAGTGAGGTCGCAATTTGACAAGCAGTTTGCATCAGTCGGGCGTTTGCCATACCCTTGACCTGCACTTTCTGCTTGCTGTATGCAAGGATGCCCCTGCATCTCAGCTGCACAATTGAGATACAGCTGCGCAGCAAAGACAGGCAATCAGGTAGACATGCAGCTGTGGGTGGACCGGCGATTGGCAGATATGACAGAGAGACATCAGCACACAACAAATCATAAGGCAGCTAGAAATGCAGCCCGTCTTTCAACATGTAGCTGTTGGCCCACGACCTTGGAGCGCTTCTGAGGGCCAGTGTCAGAGCCCATCAGTCAGTTGTCATAACACATACTGCCGCTATATGCCGATCACCGCCCTGGTGTGACAGCACTGACAGGAGGGTGTTACATTGGTTGGTTTGACTAAGGGGTTCCTTCAACAAGAGCAAAAAGCTTGTGCATAGTGACCAATGGCATGAGAGGTTGACCCATTGCCCCAGTGTACTCTGAGACACTTGAGACTGATGTCATCACTTCAAATGTAACTCGGTATGTTGCAGTGACTGCAATGTAAACAAGTTTATACACACGCGAGCTTGCAGCCGTTTTTTTGGGCCCAAAGGGCCGATACTTGTCCAACTCAGAAATAACGCTCAGGCTGGGCATGAGTCTGAACCCCGTCTCTCGATAAGTGAGCTTTGCAGCATGCGCCAGGTGTGTGACACCTGTGGCTTGACCCATTTCACGATATGCTGCATATCTTGCCGCTTCTCGCTACCTGGTCTTTCCATACATTCTTGATTCCTTGATTGACACACGCTCGATCATTATTTTGTGGCAATGTGGAGGCACACAGTTTGACATTGTGCTGCATGCACGTGGTGAATGTTGCAGGTTCACCATGTGAAACGAGTGAATGTTGGAGCATGCAGCCTGCCTCTCTGTCATGACTCGCTAGCTCATTGTACATGAGCCACAGAGCTAAGTAAACCACACAACTTTGACAAAAGAACAAGAAATGGAGCACTGACATGGAAGCAACACCGCTATAATTACAGTCCATGTTGCTGGCTGACATGCAGTGACCGTAGCTGCGAGGCAACTGTCCAGAATGATTCCTCTTTTCTACAGCATATTTGCACAAAAAGCTTGTAGAATGCCTTGATGCTTCAGCATTCAAAGCATGAGACCATCTCAAGATGGTACTGAGTCAGGTTGCGACCACAATTTTGTCAAGTCAAGACAGCATATAGACAGCATACAAGACAGCATATAGGATGTGCTACCCCGTCCAAGCAGTGCAGCAAGCAGCAAACTGGTGCTTGATCTTCATTGCTGAGGAAACAGCTCGCAGTCGCCTGACACATGCACTTCATTCACTTCAACACAAAAGACATCACCGGAGCTTGGCATCATCTAGTCTGGCCACCAGATGCCTACATCCTCAACTATGAACCACAGATTGGAGGTTTGCCTTTCAGCCAGCACCGACACCCTTGATGTCTAGAAAGTCTTCCCATGCCTGTCTGAGCTTGGGCGGCCACCGCCGGTTGACGCGTATCCACTCCCGATCTCTGTACCGGGGGTCATCCAATCGTTGGTAGTTTGATTCTGCATCACCGACCTTGCCAATGCTCCAGTCTGCTGCTGCCAGGGCTGCCCTCATGTCAGGGAAGTCAGGATACCTCCTCAGCAGTGCTCTGCATCACACAGACAGCATGCTTACTCATGCCAGACAAGTCAGGATCTCTTGTCAGCAGAGCCGTGCATCACGCAGACAATATACTCACTCAGGTCAGGAAGACAGAACATCAGCTCAGTAGAGCTCTGCATTATTGAGAAAGCACTCTAACCCATACTGCAATTGACGCAATGTGTGGCAATACACATTTCATGTATTGCTGATGTTGCTTCAGGTTCGATGAGCTTGCATCTTCTACTTGCGCATGCACAAATGACTATTGTGCATCTGCGTACGATTGTTCAGACAGGAACAAGCCAGCCTGCCACCCAAGCCAAGATTGGCAAAGACTGGCCTGATTGCTGCACTTTTGGGCGACATTCAGCACTGCAGATGACTTGATCTGGCTCAGCTCGAGTGTTGCGCAATATGTCAATGCAATAGCTGATCAGTGCAATATCTAGATCACACTCAACACATGATCCTCTATTGTAGCCAGTGAAAGCAGCATTGACACCAGCATAACCACAGTGACCACCTTCAGCCAAATGGGATGTGTGCAGTCTGCAACACGCCTAATTGCTTGATCACATGGAATTGAAGACATGCATCATTGGCTGACAAAGCGGACACATACAGGCAGCAGTAATCCACCTCATTTCTCGCATGGACTCATTGGTCTCGCCAAGCTGGAACATCACAACTGCCTTGTTGGCTGCTGAGAATGCAAACTCGGGTGCCAAGGATGCTGCCTTGCCATAGAAGTTGGCAGCATCGCGCCATCTGGCAAGGCCAGCACTTGCATTCCCCAGGTTGTTCCATGCTGCTGGGTCCTGGGGCTGAACCTCAAGAACTGCCCTGTAATCTGTCAGGGCATCTTCAAACTGCCCCAGGGCTTCAAGGACTACTCCTCTGCAGCATCACTCCAGATAAACGTATCCTGCTGGTCCATCTTGGAATCAGTCATTGTCAGAAGATTGACAGTACGCTATACCAATCTACATGTTCCATCTCAGATATCTCATCAGCATCACAGCTTACCACAAGCATGCCGCTGCAAGTGGTTGATAAGACTGCTAGGCATGCTAATGCCGTGTTAGCTGCTGCCATGGTTACATGCGACCTGCATGCAGAGCATCCAATCAGTTGTAGGTGATGCTACCTATTTAAGACCGGGTCCCCAGACCATGGACATATCTTGATGGCCAGATTGTAGTCTTCAAGCGACTGCTCCAGCTTGCCCTGCCTGGATCTTGCATTTCCCCTGTTGCCATACGCTCTTCCAACAACATCTGGCATCCAGTTTGCATTTGCGTCCTGGTACTTGTCTATCAGCTCTGTCAGCAGTGCCTCTTCTTGCTGCAATGCAAGCAGTCATGCATGTGAGCATGGACATGGCCACAAGCTGATGCTACTTCCGTGTCAGTTCTGAATGCATCATAGCTGCACCTGCACTTCTTCAGCGTTCAGGGCGCGCTGCAGCAAAGCTGCAGCATCTCGCAGGCGTTCATCGGTAGGGTCAAATGTGCCCTGCTTTGGTGCTAGATCTAACTTAATAGACGCTGGAGGAACTTGAACATCTGCACTAGCGCGCGGAGAGGCCTGCGAAAACAGCTGGATCAGCAGCAACGCGCTTGCCCTGCCGAGGATGTCTCGTCTAGAGTGTGTGTGCTCAACTGTTGACCTCGCAGCCCTCGCAGCTGCATGCACATGTACATTCGACAGTCGTTGTAGCTCAAGATTGACTGTCGTGCTGCCGGGGTTTACCGTTGACTTTGAGCTGTGACCTTCTGGCTAAGCGAGTTGGTTTTGCGTGCGGGGCACGCTGGGCTGCTTGAAACACAATGCTCCGAGGAGGCTCGATGCTTACCAAATAGACACACATGTTGCGCGAGAGCTGCGCTGCAACAGACAAGGGGAAGGTGTGTGTGTGTGTGTGGACGCGAAGTTTGAACGCATCGTATTCTAGTTCGTTTTGCTGTATCACACGTCTACACTGAAGCGTAACACTTCCTAGGCGAACCCCTTCGACTAGGCCGGGGGCATTGCTCTGTGCAGGCAGTTCAAGGCTCTATGTGTGGAAGATCAAGGTGCTCTCTGGCACCCCAGCAGGTCACGGCATCAGCAAAGGTGCCAAAGGATCGGTGGAAGAATCGCGATGCATACAAGCCATCGCACAACGTAGCTCCAGGCTACAATACACCGGTTGTCAAGCGAGATCAGGCGCAGGAGCTGGAGGTACACACTATGAAGTACGCTGGTTGCAACACACACCTAACAGGTGGCACAGTGGGTGTCATATTTGTGTTGTTGATCAGGCTACTTCACATATAGGTGGGGCCTGGTCCCAAGCTTTACAAAGAAGGACACAGAAAAGGTTGATCACTTCAGGATGGTAAGTCGTAAGGGCAGCTCGTCGCTGCACGTGCTTCTGATAGCTCTGCAGCTGTCCTACACTGTGTCTCATCCTGCAGTTCAACGCCAGATGTGAGACCGTGGCAGAGAAGTCTGTGTTTGGGCGGCTGTTACAAAGGCAGCGGTGTGTTGTACTGTTTGATGGCTTTTATGAGTGGAAGAAGGTGTGCTCGGCCTTCACTGCTGTAACATCACAGTCCGTATTTGCTGCAATCACTGGTTTTCAAAGCATTTCAAGTACACATGTGTTGCAGAGTCAAGCCTGCATGTCTGCAGGAAGGGTCTCGTAAGCAGCCTTTTTATGTAAACACTGGGGAAGGCAACATCATGCGAATGGCTGGACTCTTCGATGTGTGGTCAGGCAACACAGAAGAAGATGCCTTATACACATACACTATCTTGACAACAGATGCATCCAAAAAATTAGAGTGGTACAGTGCAGTCAAATCCTGCACTGCAAGCTACATGGTCTGCAGTATGCTTTCTCGTCCTGCTGCAGTCTCATGACACTGTGAATGTATGCAAGTATGCATCAGGGGACTGCAGCGGGCTCTGCTGTTATTTGTGGATGCACCTGCCCTGTGGTGCTGCCTGGAGAGCTTCATCACATTTTGCCATCATGTGGTAGTGTAAGCCTCCACAACAGACACCACACATCAACTGCAGATGCTGACTTGTTGTGCAGGCTACATGATAGGATGCCTGTTCTGCTAACTTCTGATGAGCAGGTTGAAGCTTGGCTTGACACCAAGCCTGTCCCTGACAAGTGAGTACCATGATGATCTGCCCACCACCAGCATTTCACAACCTTATAGTGCCGCTAAAGTTTGCCCACGTCAGCTGCAGCTGTTCATTTGCTTGTACTGACACCAGCATGACTAAATTTTGTGCAGGGAAGCAAACACGTACTCGTACATCAAGCATGTTGCACTTCAAGCATGTAGCAGCAATGAGGCATATGATGCAGGTTGTTCAGCACCATCTGCACCCCTTATAACGGTGAGGATCTTGTATGGCACCCTGTCACCCCCAGCATGAGCAGCATGAGCTACCAGTCTGCAGACAGCTCCAAGGAAATGAAGCGTCCCAACATCGCATCCTTCTTCCTTGCAGCAAACAAAGCAGGCACTGCAAACACTCATCCTATTGCCAGCAAGCAATCACCTGTCTCTGGTGGAAAGGCAGACACCAACAAGCCTAAGAATGAGACCATCAGCAAAAAGAACGTCAAGCANGAGCATGTGTGCGTGCGTGGACTTTTGCTGCGAGCTGTAATACCTCTTTTCATGACGAGCAAGCAAGCGAGAATTCCACGGACAGCATAGCTATGTGCTGCATTGCTGCCCCCCTGATGTATGGGGCAATCAAGTCAGCCTGCACGGGTTGGGCATTTCTTGCTGTGCCTTTATGCAGTGATATGCAAAGCAGCCGTGATTCAACGCAGGCAAGATTGCTGCTGCAGTGCTGGCTTCCTGTATGACCTGAAGCAAGCTGACGCCCACTCAGGGCAGCATATATGAGCAACTGGTCTGCAGGCAGCACCGGGCAGCTACAGTCGCAACTGGTCAAGAGTTGTGAAGAAACTTATATGGATTTCCANCACTGGCATCGACATGAGTGGGCTCCTGGGGTTGACCAGCGGTTGATGAGGTCATGCAGTCCCAGACAGAGTCCCCAAACATGGTCCCCAGACAGCCGCAGAGGCAAAGCAAACATGCTGTATGGCAAGAATGCAACATGCAGTAATCAAGTTTGCAGTGTACATGGAGCCTGTCTTTAGTTCACTTTAACACGAGGAGTTCCTTTATGTCCAGCACGCTTGGAAATGGCTCACCTGCCCTTGCTTTGTGCCAGCATGCCGCTGATTGCCTTCCCAAATGTCAGACCTGCTTCCCAAGAGAAGCCCTGATGCTGAGCTACAACTGCCACCCATAATGTTAAGACAGGAGCTCGATTAATCTTGACAACCTCATGCTCTGCTGTTGCCTTGTCTGCAGGCTTGCTGCTTGGTTCAGCTTTGGGAGCAGGTGCTTTACTTGCTGTGGCTGCTGGCTGGCNCCTAGGTTGACTGCTTGCTGCAATGCTCAATCCAGTATCCCCCACCCCCTCCTTGCCCTCCTTCCTTGCTCTCTTTCTCCCACTCCCTTCCTCTTTCCGACCCNCCTCTTGCAACAGCATGGGCAGCAGCCCAAGTCCTGACAAGGATCTCACCACTGCAGAGATGTCTGTTGAAGCCTCAGCCACCACCCGATCCCCATACAAGGTCATCAGCGGCTTGAAAACAGCAGTGGCAGCCAAGTTTGGCCGCCGAAAGCAGTTGCAGAAAACCACCACATCAACAGTAATAGCAGCACCTTCAGCTGTGGTGCCTGTGTCAACTGGCAGGCGCTGTCTGACTCAGGCTGAACCAGCCCCTGCCAGCAGCCCNCACAAGTTTCACAACAACCTGCTCACAGCGTAGCACCCTGCTGGCTGATGCATAGCAGTTTTTAAGACCTGGTGCAGTATCACATNCGTAAGCGCATGGCACCTGCAGCCCTGGCGCAAATCTGCCGGGCGCATGAGAAGGAGTGCCATGGTGTCATGCTGCTGATGCGCGCCATTGCAGCCCACCAAATCCTTAAGCAGCCAGACTTTTACTGGACCTTGATGTCTGGCGAACATGCCCATCTTCGCCCACCGTAAGTCTTAGCCGCAGCCTTGTTTCTTTATACGTCACAGTTTNCTGTGGTTGGCAGTTGTGCATTGTGCCTAGGTTGCACCTGTCTGTCCCTCCCAGCCATTGCAGCTGAGGGCCTTGCTGTAGGTTCCAAGCTGAGGTGGTGTCCAGATGCTCCCAGTACCAGGTGTCATCTGCATAGGATAAACACAGTGTCAGAGCTGCTCGTCGTCAGCTACAGTTTCTTTATATATGCAAGCAGCAATGTCAAACATCCAGATACAATCAACTACAATTTTGGGTGCTTGGAACAGTGTTGACAGCACTGAAGAGTGTGTTGCACCGTATCCACATGCAATTATGAGTACGTGAAAGTAACCGTGTTCCCCAAACATTGCCTGCCAAGGCATGTCTTGAACAATGCCACGTCAAGCATGAGCAAGAAGTACACCATGTATGTGGCTACCTTTTGATGTGTTGGCAACTTTGAGCAGGCCAAGGCCANAACTTGGCATCAGGGACACTGTCAAGCCACCAGATTGCTTCATGTCTCAAGGCATAGTCCTTCACCTCACCATCTTTGTACTTGATGGTGTGCCTGCCTGATTTGGCATCATACTCTTTGACATGGCCAAGATACCACTNCCGTCACGACTGCTTCTGAACCGAAGCACCTCCATCGTTCAAGCCCCTGTAGACACGCCATCATTTTTCGGCGACATGTCCCGAGTCCCGACACCAATAACGGCTTCACAACGTCACACAACAATCACCAAAGCATCATGACCGTCCAGAACTGAAAAATTACTGCAGTTTACCTCTCCAATTCGACGGACACCTCGCTTTGTGTTCTTGAACCAGCCATCGAGCCAGGGTACAAAGCCCATTATCAGCGATGTTTTTGGTGTAGTCGTTGGGGCCGGGGCTCGATACGCAGGTGCTCCAGAAGGCAAGTTTGCTTGTGAGGCTGGGCTCTCAATGTTGTCCCAGCGCTTGCCACCCTCTGGCTGGTTTGCGCTTAGGGTGGGGTCCATTCCCCAGACAGACTGACGGATAGCCGTCAGGATGTACGTCAGCTTCCACATCATCGTGCGCGACCGAAGCAAAGTCGCCAGTGTACGATGCAGGCGTCTTTGTCCGTGGTGCTGTTGCCGCTGCTTGTTCTGGTCAAGTTGCGCGTTACGCAGGGCATGGATACTCATGCGCAACTGAGCATGAATGAGGTACATGCGGTGATCCCGTGATACGTGTCTTCGATAAGAATAGTCTANAACACACATTGCAAGCAGGCAGGAGTTTGATAGATTTGGTGTCGCAAGTCTGTCTGCGAGACTGTGCAGGGTGGCAAAGTGGATCTCAGCCAGCTTTGGGGGTGAAGAGGGGATTCAACAAGGGCCTGATGGGGTGTACGCCCATTTCGTCTCCCTGAGGACTGGCCTACCGTTGACTATCTCCATGCAGGCTGCAGAGGTGATGTGTGCTTGCTGCAGGAGCAATCTGGCTTGATTGCAACACAGCAGACGTGATTTTGCTGTGTGACCTGCAGTGCTGTATTCTGAGAATGCCAGTGCATGTTGACTACAAAAAGTCTGNCCTGCTCATCTGTGCACATGTGTTTGACCATGCCCACCTGTGCTGTGATGGCAGGCTTGACCGTGGGCTGTGCTTGCAGCAGATCTTGCGCAGTGATGATGCCACCCGCTGCCTGAATCTCCTCNTGTATGAAGCAACACACATTGCATGCTGCCACAATACACGTTTGTGCTACTGCATCTGAAGTTCTGGTGGTACAGCTCATGGCTGCTCTCAAAACCTCCCTTTCCTTATCCATCTTGAACACTCACAGCACCCACGAGAGCACTACACCGCAACCNATGCTTGAATAATGCCTCAACTGAAAGGGCACTGCACTTGGGTTTGGAAATGTATCATTTGGGCATGCAAAGGCTCTAGTTACTAGCTAGTCTGCTTTGCTATCTTGCCATGTCTGTCTCGTTGAATCACCTACTGTAGCATCTTTACGCCACAACAGCTTATCTTACTGGAAACACAGTGAGCTGGCATGTCTTGTGAAAGTGAATACTACCCCTACACTATGCTTGGTTTCGGAGCCTTTTGCCCTAGGGGGCTTCTGGGGTTCCCGTTGCTNCGTGCAACCTTGAGCACGGAGTGTTCGTTTTTATTTCACCAGAGCGTGAAAGGGCTACACACTTGCCATGATGCCCATGCAATGCAGCCTGTCCCAGATTCAGGGTCGGTTTCAATGCACATGACAGCTTGCATTGGGGATAGGGAGACTAACTTGTGAGTGTCACAAGTGGCTGTATCATTGGGCTTGCCAAGAGGATACAAATGCTTGCATTGTAAGGCTTACCAATGAGGAGCGCAAGAGGTGAAAGTGCAAGGCCTACCAACTCCAAANGTCTTTGAAGCATGCGGACGACACAGACGAGGATGGTCACATTCGCAGAACAGGTACGCAGTCTCATATCACGACTCGCAACACCGGCGCCTGCTTACGCGTACTGCCGTACTGGTGTAACCGTCACCGTTTTTGGTGCCAACAAACTCGTGTNGTGCTACCTGTCTCCAGGCACACTAGCGGTGCACCGTCACTGCGCGTATTCTGGGCCTGTTCTCGACTATCGGATCGGACTGGTGAAGTTTCGTAGCCTCCTCTTCGGAACACATACGATCCCGAAGAACAACCTTTGACAGCTTGGACACCTTGCGAAGCCATGCCGCCCAACCTCAAGNGAGTGGTGAGTCAAGTGTGACGCTGCAATGAGCTTGTGGACACCCACTGGCAAGCTGAACCTTGGTAAAACTTATCATGAACCTTGGGTATGTTCGTCAGGCTGTGTGCACAAGATTGAAGTCAGCCAGCAGAGTTTGCAATCTTGCCAACCATGCTATCCCGCTGTGACAGACACTTCTACATGATGCATACTGATACTTCCACATCTTGCAGGTTGAAAGTCAGCTTGCCTGCAGTGGGATGCACATGCAGACAGTGCTGTTTATGTCACACAATTTCCTTCTGTCTGGACAACACAGGAAATTGTGCTTTGTAGGACACTCATATGGGGTGGCATCTCAATGGTGGCTGTGCTGCTCCCGACGCTGCGACACTTCCGCATTGTGAATGTGATTGCCCTCATTGGTACCAGCTACACGACCTGGTTCATTGTGGCTACAGCTGCTGAGCATGGCATGACTCCTGGGACTGCTTCCAGGTCAGCATGTTTGTCCTCAACACAGCATTGGATGCATGTATTGTTAGCCGCGTTGAGTCACAATGTTCTGCCCAGCTCTTCCGAAATGCGAGATGGTTCTTTGTTGTAATGCTGTGTCAGCTGCCCTTAGTCATGCTTCTCACTACAAGAACTTGCCTGTGCTGTGCTACTGCCTACAGCTTTGGAGTAGGTGACACCTCCTCATCTCTTCTGTGCCATCTGCATGTGTGTCACCACAAGGAGGCAGCGCGCTACACACTGCTGTCTGCTTGTGAGAGATGTAGGCAAGGTCCGCAGTGGAAGTGATTCGCTTCTGCTGTGCCATATAGACTTGTGCCGCCTCACAGTAGTGCATGCTGACATCCTGGTTTATGTGACATGTGAAACTGGTGTGCTCGTATGACAACTGCAACAACATGACTGCGTTATTTTGTATGCAGGGGGCCACTGAGCTTGAAGAACTTCTATGTTGGGGCATCTGTGCTGTTNGTGTAATTGTGGATTCAGGACAGGGCATGTTCCACAACCTCAATGCACTAGACCGCTTCTGACAAGCTGATTTGCACTCGTGATGCAAAGCTGCAGATGCGTACGTGCAGCAGACGCGACTTCGCTGACGGTAGTTGAACGCAGAGCATGCGAGCAGCGGCTGTTGACAACGTTGAGCACACTACGGCCAACTCGCCTGCCAGCCGGCTGGTCTGGATGAGAGCCCGACTCGCCTGTCAGCCGGCTGGTCTTGTTGAGANCAAGCAACACAGGCAGCATGCAGCAAAGCAACTTTGCACCGCTGACTGTACTGTGTGGAGTACCTGCATGTTGTAGTAGTTGGGGTTCTGTGACAAGCGCCTGTAGAAGAAGGTCCACGTGAGATAGTCCACAGCCTCCTGCTTGCTGGTGATGGTCTTGTTCACGATCTCTGCCACAATATGGTCATGCAGGAAGTGATCTAAATGGCTCTCCACTGGGAAAGGCTCAAACAGAAACTTCTTGTAGTACTCCTTGCGTGGCGTGTGACACATCAGCACACACCTGCATTGCAGCAGTCATGTGATGTTCAATTATCGCTTTGGCACTGAAACAGGTCATTGTCCACGCAACACACCAGCTGTCACACTGCTAATGCACTGCTACATGCTAGTCTGCAGGTCCAGGTATGACAACAAATTGCAGTCAGACTTGCTGAGTGTTGTGGCAACTGAAGATACTCACAACAGCCTAAAGCGCAAAACACTATGTAGGTGCAGCTGAGACACAGAGAGCTGAGATACGGCAGAGCCAAAGCTCGAAAGGCAAACTCTAGCAGAACCACGCTGTCACCTGCTGCTTGATCACCCTGCAGCCGGCACATTGCTGCACTCTGCTAACACACAATGCGGTGATGACTGTACAGGCAACTACTTACTTGCCGGAGTCATCAATGTCAGGCCTGCTGGCTCGGCCCATCATTTGCAGCAGATCTGTCACAGGGTAGTCATTGGCGCCNATGTCCTCTCTGACAGCAAGCCACCTTTGGTGTCCATCTTGCTGTATTGCTTAGCAACTGATGTTGAGGGCATTGTAGCGCAACAGCCAGTACCTGGTACTAGACACGGCAGACTATATCAGCAAGATTGGTTGCAGCAACTGAACTGGATGTGATGCAGCAGGGGTCCAGCCTGCTTTGCCTGATCAACTTCTTCAGTCCCAGGGATTAGTAACGAAGTCCCAGGCAAGGGAGATTGTTTGACTTGCGGGTTGACCCCTGCACACTTCCCTCGCCTGCGCTCAAGGCTAATAGGCACACGGCGACCTTTTGGCTTATACGTCCGTTGAACGTACACTCCGGCTCCCTGTACAGTCAAGCGCTCCTGTCGCGCATTCCTTGACCTTACGCCTCAGGGTAGGAGCNGCTCGCACTGGCTGCAGCTTGTGCAGGTGTTTCAGCAGGGGTGCTGGGTACGGTGGGCGGTGGGGTTGCAGCATCATCCAATGTTGCAGGTGCAGATGGGGGTTCTGTTGTGTCTGGCACAGAAGGAGTGACTGGTTCGGAAGCAGGCGAATCTGGAACAGCTGCAGGAGCTGCTTCTTGCTCAGGTGCCTGTTGGGCAGGGGTGCTTGGTGCAGACTCTGCTGGTGTTGAAGGTGTAACAGGAGTGTCTGCAGTGCACCATTTTGGTCTACTTCACGTCAAACTCAGTTGTCTCATTTCCGGACTTGTCCTCTATGCAGTTGCAGTCCTGACGGATGCAGTGCGACATTTGGAACGGCGAGCCAACGAACAAGATCAGATGCAATGAATTGCGCTATATACTGCTCAATACGCAATGAGACGCGACCGTCAGCAGCACAACGTAACGCACAGGCGACAATTGCACCAAGTAACATACTAGAATCTCCTCCGCCACCGGAAACGCCAGAGCCGAATTGCAGCAGCCTTCTATACGCGTTGTACAGATTGGACGGCTGCACATCGCGGTGGAACCAGGGCTTATCGCTCCAGGCAGCAACTGCAGAATAAGAGCAATATTCAAACTTGTCTGGGTCTCAGAGCAGCATGCACATCAGGCTGGCGAAAACAAATTTGCGATGCCAAACGGCAGCTGCTCATGAGCATTCTCATGTGCACGATGAGATGATGCGTTGCTGGCGGTGCTTAGCCGGCCAGTTGCAGATATAGGCAAACTTGGTAGGCGCTGGACTCAGCTGCATAGCTGACGCGCAGAATGCAGTTACATGTGCGTCACACTGTGCCTCCACAAGCAATTAGAAATGCTAGCTGTACAAAGATGCAGCTGGCGAGGTGCGTACCTGAACCGACCGTTGCGCCGCAGACGGTAGATAACAACAGAACAGCTACAACGGCTCGCATAGTAGCGCTGGGAACTGTTCCACCGCCGCACAGCAAGCAACAAGCAGCTGCAATACTGGACTATAGTCTAGCTAGGATATGCAGCACAATATTGTGCCTGCTCNGCATTTTTTACAAAGCACTGCAAGCGGCAGGTAGGACATCACGTTGCAACACAACAGCAAGATCGCGTGAAAGGGTTAGGAGGATAAGGAGTGCTGACCTGGACACAAGCATGTAAGAAGTTGCGTGGAGGGCAGCATGACATGATAAAGATGAGCAACATCACAAGGGGCACAAAGCTGACCTGGACAAAGGCATGGAAGAAGCAGAGGCCAAACAGCAGCTTCTTGAAGGCTTGGGGCTGCTGGCACCCCTCAAAGAAGGCGGGATCACTCACAGGGTCATTCAGATAGCTCTGCAGCAAGTTGGCTCTCAGACCCTGCAGCACAGCGTGCAGTTCAGTACATGAGAGTCTGTAAGCACTGCTTTGGCTGAAGCTGCTAGTGGGGTGCTAAGCAGGTTGGCTAGAGACTGATTGCAGGGGGTCCCTTGCTCGTGCGCTTACTTGTACATGCAGTTGGCTAGTCTAGGACATCATACGTGCATCTGGGGAAGTATAAGCTGTCAATGCGTATACTGATAAGCTGTCTGAGTCACTCCTAACACAATCTCCGTATGCTGCTATTCAGGGTGAGTGGACCCTGTGTCTTACCTTAGGAGGTTCATTAGTCATCTTGATGCCATTTTGCAGTACAGAGACAGGGAAGTGGGGGGAGGGGTAGGAGGTGAGCCACAGCCTGAAGCTGGGGTGGGTGGTGTCGGGGGTGAGGGCTGCACACAGCCTCTCCAGGGAGGGCATCCAGCTCACTGCCAGGTGGCAGTTCTGCAGCACCACCCAGCCCCCCTGTATGCCTGCTGCCTGTATCAGCTTCTCTGCCTGCAGCAACAAACACATGGTTCATTTGCAGCATGCACCATAGCCTGCTGCCCAACAGCAGCATTGAAGTAACGATTAAAGCACAAATCTTTGACCTGGGTAGCAGCAGCATGCACTTGATCAGTGCATTGTTGTTGCCATAGACAACAGGCAGACGGTGAGCTGAGGTCAACTGCAGCTCTGCGCTGTGCAGTTGCAAGCGTTGGTGACCTTGCAATGATGTTATCTATGGTGTTGTCTATGTGGGAGGTGCATACCTTGGGCCCCTGTCCTTGCCCCAAAGAGATGGAGTCTACTTTAACCTTCAAGCTGTCAGCATATTTCAGTAAGCCTGACATGGGGTCTGAACCCGGGGACAACACAAAGATCNGCCCCACACTAGCCGCACACAGTCCCAGGGCTGGCCTGCCCTGCCCCAGGGCTCCTCCATGCAGCTCAAGGGCAGTTCCCTGCATTTGCCAGGCCCTGCTACACAGTCATTGAGCACCNCGTGTATTGGCTGCATCTGCAGGAAGCACAGCTGCCTCTGTGGGTACGGCCATATGAGGTGCTGGTGACTAGCAACCGCACAGCACTCATAGAGCTCATACCGGACAGCTTGTCCATTCACACCATCAAAGCCAAATCCCCTCCTGGCACCTCCCTGCGAGACCATTTCATGGCACGATATGGACAGGTATGCCTGTTTGCACCAGCAACCGCCATGACATGGTGCCATCAGTGATGAGCTTCGACACACTAAACTTCTTCTGCTGCAGAGGCTCAACCTGTTCCGCTCGGCAACGATTCTTTCAGTCACGGCGGTCTTGTATCGTCGTGGCATGCGTTGCTTGCGGAGCCGTACACAAGAGAACATGCACATGTACAGCGCTTCTTAGCAATCAAGCAGTTGTTGAGCCCTTTGAAGTCTGCTGCACATTGTGCTGAGACCAGTATTTGGAGAGGCACAGTGCATTGCATCAGTGTGACAGGACACAGCATGACAGTGCAGTGTTGGCAGGCACCATGCAAGCACAGACTGATCAGAAATATCACAGCATCAAGATGGCGTGTATGCTGACTGTGCATGCTGGCATGCTGAGCAAGTCTGACAGGATACAGCACAATATCAGAGTTGGCAGGCATAAGACCAGCACAACCTGATCAGCAACATCACAGCATGCATGATGGTTGTGCCCACTGGCATGCAGGGCACAGCAGAGTGCTTGGAAGCGCAGCGGCACTTTGCAGAGAGCATGGCAGGCTACAGCCTGGTCTGCTACTTCCTGCAAATCAAGGACCGCCATAATGGCAACATCATGCTGGATGAGCAGGGCCATATCATCCACATTGATTTCGGCTTCATGCTGAGTAATTCTCCTGGGGGAGTCAACTTTGAAGCTGCCCCCTTCAAGCTGACTCGCGAGCTGCTAGAGGTGTTGGAGTCCAACTCTGAGGGCAGAGCCTCTGAGCTGTTTGACTACTACAAGGTAAGTTGCAGGGTCTGATTCTGCTTTGTGAGATTACAACTTGGCTTCCTTACAGTGCAGCATGTGTACTGTGGATTCTGGCAAGTCATCAGCTTGCTGCTCTCATGCTCGCTGCTGGCTGTGGAGATCTGATGCATCAGGAGTAATTTGGTTGATGCACGCTGCAACAATGCTCATGGGAAGCATGCTATATAATTGGGAAGGTCAAGCTAGCCGCAGACTTTTCCACTGGAACTCGAGCTCAGTACGTATCACATGCAGCGGTCTACACTACATGCTGACACTCACTAGGCCAGCGCGCCCCAACTGGGCTATGTCGTGCTGAGGCAGCTGTAAAACACCCCTACTGCTGCTCAGCTGGCTCATGCATCTGACATATGCTGTGTGATGTGCAGGTTCTTTGCATACAAGGTTNAAATAATGAATGCCAGCCATGAGCGCTGACAGCAGATGCCCACTGACACTCCAAGTGGTAAGACAAATGCGCTCCCTGACAGAAGTCCACAGGCGGCCTTGAGTGATATGACTTCGTCCTCAAAACGTGCCACAACCTTCAAGCACAAGCAAGCATGCTCCACATCCAGAAGCTATGCCTCATTTCTTGAGGATTGCTGTGTATTGTACCTGACACAATCCAGCAGGACAGGAAAAGGACAGCGGCGCCTGTGAAGAAGACTGCCAGCACGGTGCCGAACGGAATAACTGGTGGGGCATAATCAGGCAGCTGGAGACTGGTTGGATAGTATGGATGTTGATGACCCAGCAGAGCGTCCGCCACTTTGGACATGCTTGTTTAAGCGATGCTACTTCACCACGCCAGCTGTAAAGTGAGCCAGATGGACTCAACTCAGTCCCGACAGCCTCCTTGTAGTCGCGATCACAGACTCAAAACGAACGATCCTGAGACACCGTCGAACCTGGCCGTGCAGGACAAACCTGAGCCAGCAACATATAACGACAGGGGCAGCGGTCGCTATTTCATGTCTGCCCCTCCCGCTTGATCAATGCCTGGACCATTGCAAATGCAACTCCGCAACAGTTTTCAGTTTGGAGTTTGACCGGCTGTCGTGCTTAAACGAGAGTCAAGACCGCGTCATTGACGGGTCATCCGGCCGTTCGGGGGTGATTGCGATCAGCACGGTCCGCTTTGCCTCAAGGTGCATGTACCGCTGCGCCTTCAGATTTCTCTTCAGAGAACCTCTAAAAGCGAGCTGCCTGGCGTCAGTGCGCTTCTATAGCCACACCTTAAGTCGCGCAGGGGGAGNCTCTCAATGCCGTATGGTGCAGTCAGGCATCTGCACAATGCAACATGCTCATGAGCCTGTTGAGCCGATGCAGCATAGGTTGCAGAAGGCGCGATACAACCCGTCCTTGCATTCACAGCTGCATGTCACACAGAGCCTCATACTCTCTTCTCGACCTTGAGACTTTGACATCTGTACAGCCTGGCCAGTNCTGGACATTCTGCAGCAAGACAGTCACATCAAAATCCGCCCTGGGCTACACAGCAGGTAGTCTTTGCCAGCTTCAGCAGAGCTAAACGTGCTAGAAGAATGCAGCAGAGCAAAGGCTCCTGGTTCAATGTGGGCTCAAGGGCTTGCAGATATTCCCCCTGCAGAAACACTAGCCTCAATGTGCATGACAGCAGATGTTGGCAACAAAAATGTTCCCAGAGCATGTGAACCACATTTCAAAACTGTAGTCAAAGCACACACCAACTGTACTGTTGTGATCGACAGCTGACCTAAACAGTGACAACAGCGCCATTTCAGAGGCCTGTGTTGAGCTCGCCATACCACTCGACGCTGTAGTTTCAGCACCNGCACACCTGTAAATTATTATTATTATCTGTTGGCAAGTAAAAGGCATGACTGAAACAGCGCACACTTGTATAGTAAGTCTTGCACCACAACAATATTCTACGTCTGTAGACACAGCAACACCAAAGTCACACTTCAATAGCAGGGTCAGATGTGTCAGCAAATGATTGTATACATGCATGTGGACAGCAAGCTACTAGTACTTGTACAATGACACACACTGACGTTGTACCTCAAAATGACAAAAGCAAACAGCTGTTAGGCAAGTGCTGTCAGCCCGACACTCAGCAAAACTGGCAAGGCATTGCTACCGCACCATTTATTGTTATCATCAGAGGTGTGGCAGTCAAGAATGCATCATTCATGGCATCAAGTGCAAAGGAGCACAATCCAGAATTTTGAGCATACCATGATCATACATATGGCACATGACAATGCCCGCTGTCAGACACATGCTGCGCCAATTGTTATATATCTCTATCTGTCATGCATGACTGTATAGTCACAACTGAAATGTATTGCGTAAGTGGTGTGCAATGTCATCAATAGCCTGTAAGCCAACATCTGTTCTGGTGTCTGTGACTGCAAACCCAATGAAGCTGTGGATCTGACCAGGATAGTGTTTGTAGTGCACTGGCACACCTGCTTTCTCCAGTCTATCTGCATAGCTGCGCCCTTGATCCCTCAGTATGTCATACTCTGCCGTGATAACTACAGCTGGAGGCAAATTACTCAAGTCCTTTGTGAGCAGCACTGACACCAGAGGATTTTTACCATCTTCTGATGGGTTCACTAAATACTGCTCCCAATACCAAGCTAATTTGTCCACATCCAGATAGTACCCATGACTGTTCTGTTTTGCTGACTGACTAGTTCCTGTCTGCTCATCTTCATACTGCACCACTGGNAGATTGTGCATGCAGTGTTGCCTGTCCCTACATCAATGCACGCCTGTATCCCGTATCTACACGCTGTCATGCAGACTCCTGCTCAATGCTGACTTCTTCAGCTGGCATGTTGTAGAGATGACCTGATGGGACACACTCACTGCTCTCTGAAGAATCATGCCGTGTTTGCTGCTCATTTTGAAGCCCCCGTCAAGATTGCCAGTGTCTGGCACAGTGTCTTGCATGCAGCATTTGATCTCTCACTCTTCTGTGGCACTCAGACCTTGCACTGTATATGTTGCATGCAGTCAGGTCCCCATGCTTCAGCATCTTCAGCTTGGCACTGACAGAGTCTGCATAGGTGTGTGGTGAAGCTAATGTAGTGGTCATCAAGGAGGCAGCACAAGCTGGAGTTCCTAGATGCGCCTTCATTTCAATACATAACTACAGCCTGCCAAGTAAGCGCAGACTTGATCTGTCGCTTTGGCCTTACCAGGGTTGGCTTCTGTGTCTGCATGCAAGCTAGTGTACCCTTGCATGCATTGAGAAGTTTTCAAGTTTTTGTACAGTTGCATGCTTCTGCTCCTGATTTGTGATAAGCTGCCACCAAGCAAAACATGCGTCAAGCCATGGAGAGGTGAATAGTAGGACCCATACAACACCTTGTGCACGTCTTTTTCTCAAGCTTTGCCACCCTTCAGATCAAGCTTGTGAGCAATCATCGAACATCTGGACTGCTGCACTGTGATGACCTGTTCACACTGCAAACCATCATGCGGAATGTGGTGGTGTTTGCTAGGATGCAATCGCACCAGAAAGGGCAGGTGATGGACTTGCTTACAATCAGAGGGCTGTATCAGATGCACAAGGGGCAGATACGACATATTGAGGTGAGTCACACTGTTGGAAAAGACGAAAAAGGCAAACACCATGACTGTGATCCATTGCTTAGCAAGCGTCTACAGTGCTTCATGCATATGCGCTTGTGTGTAGCATACCTTAAACACTGTGTTGCAGCGTGAAGCTGTAGCGCAGGGTCACTAGTAGCGTCTGTCACAGGTTCTTTCACACCGCTGCATTAGGTGTAACCAGCAGTCGTCAAGTACACACAAGGTGATGCAAGAGCTGTCCCATCATGACCNCTCTTTGGGTACTTGCATAGCGTGCTGCCTGCAACTGACCAGGACCAACAGCAGCGCAAAGCGTGCTCTGTTGTGCAGCTTGACGTGGCCCAGCGTCAGTCTAACTTGTAACTGGTTGCTTATGTTCAGCTTCTGCTCCTCCATTTTCTTTGGAATTTCCCTTTAGGGATTCTAGGTTCTAAAAGGCCAAGGACCATAAGCAACTTAGCAGCAAAAGCAAGGTACATCAAGAACTAAAATCTCTTCTTTGACATGTCAGTCATTTGAATCTGCATATCAGTGCACTTGGCCAGTAGTATGCCTTTATGTCCATGCGTGCTGTCAGAATTGGGTAATGCAACCAGGTATACAGGACTCTTGAGCATTGGTGGATCGGTGTCACCTATNCAGGGCACAGCACAGCCCAGCACAGCCCAACCCAGCCCAGCACTCTGTGACACAACTATGACACATCAGAAACCCAATTATATTTCTACCTGATAGCTTCCAAACACATGGATGACAACCAGGATGTTGGCCACACCCACAAGCCAACTTGGTCGTGCCACAGACAGCATGATGTTACTCGCCACACCATTTCCAAAGGCCCAGTAGCCGGCAAAGGCCACACAGTAGTAGCAGTAGGCAATGGCTGCATAGGCCAGAGCCACACCCCACATGTAGGGCTTGAAAGTGCTGTTGGGCACCCCAGGCTTGGAGGGGAGGGTGGCCTGTAACAGCATACAATGTTGACATATATATTTTTATGATCTTATTTTAATTTACATTTATGTTTATTACCTTAACTGCTCATCTGTAGGCAAATTTGCATGTTGACATGCAACTTTACTGCTCAAGGTCCACAGTGTCATTGCATGCTGATGCTGAAACCTAAGTGAGGTACACCTTGGTGATCTCTACATACTGCATTGGCTNTGGCAGAAATAGTACGGCAGGACTTTACTGCACCTATTATTGCCGCCAGACGTGACCCTGACAGTGAATGAAATTATCGACACCCCTGCAAACGGGACTATATCCTAAATGTCTGCTGTAAAGGTGAACCACCTCCCCAATTACTGCACAAGCAACATCTGAATGTTTCAACAGCTGTCAGCAACTGGAGTTCACATAATTCAAGCTGAGGCACTAACTTTAGCACGCATGGTTGAGGCTGCTTTGACCATGTTCTCCAGAGAAGGAATGACTTCCTTCCAGTCCCTTGTCTTCAAACCACAGTCTGGGTTAACCCAGATGTGCTCGCTCTTGCCATTCAAGATCTTGCTGTCCATGTAGCTTTGCAACTTCTCCACCATGAACTCCACACTGCAAACAACAGAATGACTTCGAACCAGTGCCTGAAAGACCTAGCAGTCGCAGATGTATTCCACACAGCAGTGGGTAATGACACAGCCAGGGCTGTACATTACCCAGTTGTAGTGCATACAGATGCCAAGCATGCACACTAACGTAACAGCAAACACACAGTTTCAGTGCATACAAATGACAAGCATGCACACCAACATGACAGAAGACATACAGCACCCCTACTTAGCATTTGCACTGGTGATTTGCACTGGTGCAGGACAAGCTTGACTTGTCTCTGGAATGCTTTCACGGACACTTTTTGATCCAGCTGCTCTTGGTATTGAAGTAGCCGAGCAATCATACTACCAGCCAGAAACGTGAGCAGGTGGCTGAACACCAGAATGCAGCTGTAAGACAATGTATGCAGTGCTGGTAATGCAGCTGGTCAGCCAACCCCATAATGGCTGCACTGACAGGGATTTGGCCATGCATAGTCAGGACAAGAGCGGTACCTGGGGACAACTGGTGAGTGGACATCATACACTCCTGGGCCGACATCCTTCTTGTAGCCATACTGGGCGAGTGCAACAATCATCTCATTGCCACTCCTGCTGTTCTCGATGGTCAACACATCAGCATCAAGCCCATCAATTGCCTGCAACACAACAGCCTTGAGTGAATCAACAGGCTGAATCAAAGCAGTTGCTCATCNCAGGTAAGGACCCGTACAGGCGTCAACCTATCAAACATGCCATTTTAGGGAAACATAAAGACCAAGAACAGCAAGATGTCATTACATTGGGCCCTTCATCGACCGTGTCAGTCACTCTCGCGCGTAGTTAGGCCGCAATGGAGCGNCATATGGTTGCTGCATGTTGCCAACACAGACTGCTACTGTACCTACAGAGAGTGCGTGAATGCTTGTGCAAGGACCAGGCTGTATGTACATAGTGGTCCACTCTTGTGCCCATGCCTATGTGACTGCATGCACATGTCTTGATGTTGAGGAAGTGTGGGTGATGCTTTGCATGCATGTACCTATTGCGGTTGGACTGGTCATCTCGGCCCATAACATAGGGACAGAAGTAACAAAGCAGAATGTGAAAAAAAGTTGCTGCAATGCACACTAGAATGGCAAGCAAGCTAGCTGATAAGTTGCATTACCTGCTGCAGTTGGACTAGTGATGTTGAGCANCCACAAACTGGCGAGACAGCATATCCAGCCCCACCAAAAGAAGTTTGAGACAGACAAATCAACAGCGGCTTACCTCTTTGCTGTCTGGGGAGGTGCTGAATGAAGATCAGCACCAGGGCACGGCACAAGCAGCTGAAGAGAACCATGAGGCCTTGCTAGGTGTGGCTGCACCTGCTGACTCATTGCAAGTTGTGTACCTTGCAGCAGAGCTGAGCTCTTAGACAAACCTGGAAATATGGCAAGGCATTGCATCAACATTACTCCTGGAATGTCACCGTCACCTGCACCAAGCATATGTCTGTGCACCAGGTATATGTTGGTGCAACAAGCCAATGTCTGTGCAGCAGGCAGAAAAAGAACTACATATTTACCCTGGCACTGAAATGTGGCACTTCACTTGAAATCACAGTGGCACAACACTGAAAATGGTCAGACTGTGCCGCTTGATGTGTTCTTAAGACTGATACCGAGTGCATCTCAAAGCATGAGGTTGACCTTGTGCTGCTGCTGCTCATGCTTGCCATCTGAGGCGCGGTCACAAATCTGTAGCATCACCCTGCCACTGCACANGTTTTGATGAGCAACATTGCTGTGACATGTAGTGCTTGTGTATGTGCCTGGACAATGGGGTTGGTATTGGATCTGAGTTAACCTGTACTCTGTGCAGCTGTGCTCTGGGCAGCTAAGGCTACTGTCGCTGTACCGGCACCTGGCAATTCCTTTGGCATCAATGCTGCAACTTGCTGCGTGTTATTGGGCAGCAGTAGCCTCATGCCTGTTTTTCTCATCACAATGGAGCCAGCCTTGTTTGCTAGCTGAACTCTGTGATCTGTTGCTATTGCCCAAGTTTTGGCTATTCTTGTGTGCTCAGCATTGTTGCAACAGTGAACAATGGCAAGTGTGCGACTGCTTGTCAACGCAGGTCTCTTGGCCATGGCATTTGGCCCAGGCTACAGCTATGTGTTGTTAAGGCTAGTGTATGGACAAAGGTGGAGCAATACAGAGGCCCCCACTGCGCTGTCTTACTACTGCACCTACATTACCCTGCTGGCTCTGAATGGCTGCACAGAAGCATATGTCAATGCGACTGCTGACGCAAGGTGACGCATTGCTGCACTCAGGATATATTGTTGCACATATATACTGACGTATAAACCTTCATGGGTATGAAACACAGGGAATCATGGTGGCTGCGCAGATTCTGTGTCAATGCCACTGCTGATGCAATGCAGTGCATTGCAGAGCAACACTAAATATGGTATATTATTGTGTACCAACACTTTTGGGTTCATAAGATGCACAATTTCATCATGGCTGTACACAAGCATGTTTGACCACCACTGCTGACGCGTGTCAGACACTCTGCTGTGATTCCTGATCATTGGCTGAAACTGGATTTGTTTCAGCAGTCCTGACTGTATATAGTTGCCACGATGTGCAAGCAGCTCAGTAGATCCATATAGTGGCAGACAGTGCTGCCCAGCAGCCAAGGTAGCTTGTAACATCTATATGTGTCGCATCTCCGATGACAAACTTGTCTTGGGCTGTACAGGCAGCTCAGCAAGTCTATACAAGACCTCATACAGACATTTGCTGCAAAGCAAAAAGCTGAAAGACCAAAGCGCTGGACAGCAATGGAGTACAAGTACAAAAGTGAGAGAACAGCGGTTGTTTCAACATGGCATGTACACATGTGTGGCTCAGACTACCTTTCTGGCCTTGCATGCTAAGCTGTATCATGCTGTGACATCTGCTGCAGATGATGATGGCTCAGCAGATGGCTTAGAGTATCTGGAGGTGTTCTGCAATCCAAACCAATATGCGACTGCATTTGATGCCAAAGTCCTGATCACAATGCGTAGCAGTCAGGGGCTCAAGGTTTTGACAGAGGGCCGCCTCAGTAACCTCAAAGGGGATGTTGACACGTTTCTCGAACAAGCCTAGAACACGTATGTGCCTGGCAAACAAAACTTCAGGTCAATCAATCCATGCAGGATCTGAACTTGTTGCCTCGTGTAGCAAGGCAGCTGAGCACAAGCGCAACACAACCAGATCACAGTACAGCGTCACCTCCGAAAGCCTTGGTGAGAGGTGTCCCATACTTGATGTTGTCTGCAGTTTTGCTGATCTTGTGCTGAGTTTTTGGCATCAACAGGCTGGTACAGCCCAGGCATGGCAAACCTGTCAGTAGTGACAAGTTTATGCTTAGCCTAGTAGCTCTGGCAGTGCTGTCCAGTAAGAGCTTAGGCTTTGAAAAGACTGGTTTGTGTAACTGCAGTGGCAGCGACAGTATCTAGTCACACTGGCCTTCATCAAGTGAAGGTGGTGTTGGGTCAATGTTACGTCTTGTATGCTTACTGTATGAGCTGTGCGTGTCTATGTGCCACTATGTTGAGGCTGCATGATGCTGACACAATGGCACGGTCGCGTGAGTCTGCGCAATACAAGACTATGGGCCAACAGGGTGTAGTTACATGTCTAATTCATTTCGGCAAAAGATACACTGACGATCAGTGTAAGGCAACATCATCACTACACCAGCACACAGCTACTGTGTTTGTCCTGTTGTTGTCTTCAACAAAAGTGCAAGCCTGTGTGTTCCAAACGCAGGATGTGTACATTGATGGTCATGATAATGCTTGCTNTGGGCATCATGATGCTGTCTGTGCAAGTGACCTGTGTCTGTGTGCCGCTCACTGCACTGGGCCATGTGGGCACGCATAATATGTTTGCCATAAGCAGTGCTCAATGGCATGCTGTATGCACTACTCCAACAAGTAACAGGATTCTGGTGTGGCAAGCTGTGCAACCTTGCCACCCTATTTATGCTTTTGATTTGCCACTGACACAGCACCTGTTGAGTCTGCCAACTTCCAACCTGTGTGTTCTCATCAAACAATTGTGGCTCTGTACATGACTTGAGCTACCGGTGCAACGTCCTGTCCCCTGAGCCTTGCAGTACTGTCAGTGTTGCGCTGTCAAGCAACAGCGCATTGCAGCACTGGACTCGCAATATACAAAGTCCTGCTGCAGTACCTGGCAGTGGTCACAATCATCAGTCAGACAATGGCGTCACTAGCCAAGGGCTGCTAACCTCACCACAGTCCTGATCAGAATGGCTCAAGGAGGTGGCATGAGGCCCCTTCATGCTGCCTCTGGCCTGCTGGCAAGCANGTGTGACCACTGACATCTCAGACTGGAAGCTGGGCTACTTTGCCTCCCTCGCCAAGCAGGTACATGACACATATCTGTGCTGTTACTTTTGCAGGCATCACCATGGGCATCATNTACTCCATGCCTGCACAGACAGCTGCACTGTGAGACCAACCACAAGGCAGATAACAAGAGTTGGACAGCAGCTTCCCTTAGGACGTATCTGGCAAGACAGATGAGTGTCCGGTCATGATTGCCATGATGATATTGGGGTCACATGGATCAACTGTTTGGTACTGATGGGCCCTGTCTGTTGGGCATGCACCTTTTGTGCTTTTGGTATCATTGGAGGCTTCATCCCCTGTGCTCTTCTGGGCCACCATGGTATGTGTTGTCCGCACAGAAGAGACAGCCTGAATTGATGTTGCAGCACGTGCTGTGTGTCATGGGAATGTGGCTTACCTCGGGCTGCTTGAAGAGCTATGGCTGCCCTGACTCGCTTGTCATTGGGGATCTTGTACTGCTTCAACTTCTGTAGGCCGCTCCTCAGCGATGAGCCCCGCACATACTCTAGAACGCTTGCTGGGCTTTCCTGTAGACACACAGCCAGCTTGCCGCATGTGTGAGGTCACCAGGAGCAATGAGTGTCCTGTCAAGTCTGTATCTCAAAGCTCTGATGGTGTATGTGCAGTCCAGGTGTCTCATGCTGTGACCTAAGGCTGGTTTGATTCAGTCAAGGTGGGTGAGGAGGTGTGTGACATCTTGAGCTTGTCCTGTTTGAACTTGTTCATGCAGCAGAAAGAGACAAAGAGCCCTGAGTCATGACGCCTCCCAGCAATGCCACGCTTCCTTGACTGCATAGACATGTGTTTTGCACACATTCATTTGAGAAAGAGTTGGCAGGCATGACTTAAACACATGTGTGATGAGGAGGTATGCAGTGCAACACGCTGTCACTAGCACCTGAACACAAATTGTGCATGCGATCGGAGCAGTGGGTAGTCACCACATCTGCTTGGCAGCATCTGTCAAAACTTGTCTAGTGTGCTAAACCCAACAGTCTTGCTGTCTTGCTCACATGAAGCTACAGTCTAGGGCAAGTATTGCTCCGCTCACCTGATTGACTACCACGCCATAGAACGCTATGATGCAGGGATGTCGCAATGAATTGAGCGTCTCTGCCTCGCCAAACATCTCAGCATTGTTCTGCACGCTATTGGTGCCATGCAGCTCCTTGACAGCTACTTCAACACCCAGCCACCTGGACGCCACTTCAACTGTGATGCATGGAATATGGCTGTGAGTAGTCGCATGCAAGCCATCAATTCGCTTTGTGTCTGCCTTGGTCACTCAGCTCAAAGCTGAATCTATGTCTCTGATCCTTCCGTGAGTAATGCAAATTGAGATGCTCCTGTAAACAGCAGATTCATCACAAGCATTGCAGCTGAGAGCTTAAGCCCATAAGCCATGTTGTGCATGTGGCTGAGCACACATGGACAATACTCAAGGGGGTGTGCTTTGGTGATCACTGACACGCAACATCATGTACACACTGATCGCTCATTTCATACAGCAAAGAGAACTGTGTTTCTGTCTGAGAAGCAGGCAGCCTGCTTGTGCTTGTGGACCCGTGTGGCTGTGTGAAGCAGCCCAACATACAATGAGTACTCAAGCTGCTTGTTTGCTCCTGCAGTGCAAGGACTGTTTGCGACCCCGCACCCCTCCTTCTTGCCTATGACACTGTGTGACAGCCTACCTAGCAAGCCATACACTGCCAAACTGACCACGCCCCAGCTCCTTGATCTTGGTCAGGTCATGAGACTCTATCTGCTGCAGGGAGCTGGGGATCTCCATGGCAGCTTCTGTCACTTCCTGCCACTTGCCGGAGCCTGTCCACTCCCCTGTTGCCATGCCACTGNTATGGTATGGCAACAACAGCAGCAGCAAAAGTGGCCTCACTTCTTTGCTGTGCCAATCATCTGGAAGGCTACATCCATGAAGTCCATCTTGGGGGTTGGGGACCGGGAGTTGGAAATGTTTCCTGTCCACCCCAGGCTGGGGGCTGACCCCAGCTGGGCCCCTGCTGCAACCTCCCGCCGCACAGTGCCCCAACCTGAAAGCATCACACCATACTGTACATGACTATGAGTGATTGTGGGCTGACCTCAACTGGTTCCCTGCTGGTACCTCATGCTGTTCAGCATGCCAACCTGGAAGCAGTACAACAGAATGTACAGTATTGTAAGAGATGTGCAGGTGACTTATACCAACCATGCACAGCAGTATGCTGTGAAGGCTGTGAGCATGCAGGACGGCATGTAGTTGCAGCTAGCATGCGTCCGGATCTCATGTGGGCTGAACATCTTGCTACAGCTGCAAATTTGTGTTGCTCAACCTGCTATCAGGAACAATGACTACATGCCTTTGGGCTGATACAGCAAGCAAGCTCATCAACCTGCCTCAGTTGTTAGCGGAGTTGCATGCAACACTAACTTTACAACAAAACAGGTGCTTCCTCGTAGCATGCAAGCTTGCCTCATGCTAGAACATGACAGACTTTGCAGCTCTGACCAGGTTGCATGTACGCCTAAGATCAGCAGCATGTGATCGTATTTATACATATTGAGGCATGCTGAAAGCATTGCTAAGCCAAGACAAGCCCTTCTCAGGTGCAGCCTCAGCTCTGGCTGACTGATCCCAGACAGAAATTCCTTGTATGTGCGCAGTTCTGCGCAGACATCAGCTTCCTCTTTGCATGCAGTCTTGACGTAGGAGTTGCCCAATTGGATACCTCCTAAGGGGCTGTGCAGACATGGCTTCCTGTGCTGTTCTGCTTGACCCCATGCCAGCTGAGAGGCTCTGGGCTGACATGCTTTGATGAACAAGAGCGTACACAGGTGTTTTGTTGCTATTCTTTTCTCCTTCTTTTCTTTGTTTTGATAGGTTTTGTTCTTTCCTTTTATTTCCTGTTTTTCCCTTTCTTTCTGATTTGCTTGTACAGCACTTGTATGACAGCCTGAAGTATGACAGCCTCACACATATCACTCCAGGGGAGTTGTTTGCACCTGGCGCATCAGCCTTTGCTTAATTTGGACTACAGTGTGACCATCTTATCTCTGACTGTTGCAGCTTGATTGTCATATGCAGCAGTCAGCAATTGTCTCATTGCAAGTTTGCACTTACACAGCTACTAGTGCAACCTTTTTGTGACTCATCCAGCACTCTGGCATTGAAATCATTGAAACTCATTCAAGACTTGTAAAACTGTTTACGGGTGTCACTGACTGGTAGCACAATGACAATCCTGTATCTCATGCTGATCAGCAGAAGCACCAAGACAATGTGTTAAGCTTTTTCACAACATCGCGGCTTTTGCGCTAACTTGAGTCCTTGTTTGTGCCTGTATGTTAATCCATGAAAGCTCAACTCACCTTCACTGCATCGAACACCATACAATGACAAGCTTTCCAACACCAATGACCAAGACTTGGACTAGGCCTAAGCAACAACTACATTCTGGAATCAAGGGAGTCAGCGAATCCCATATCCCAAAATCCACCTGGTGTTCCTGGTGGTGCATGCCTGTAGCGGTGCCGAGACACATCTTGATGTAGCTGCTGTTGAGCATTGGGCACAACAGCCTGTCGTGGTCCGGCCTCTGCATACAGTCATAGAGTCAGACACTCATCCGCTGCTACAAGACTATACTTAGGTCAGATCCTTGGCCTGACAGTCAGTACAGGTTGGTAATGCAATGCAGTTGCGCATCACGCTGACATTACACAAGTCACTGATTGTAGCAATGTTGCATGCTTGACTGGTCAAGCAGAATACAGCATTGCTGAGGATCTTGAATGCTGATTCTTGCACAAGCTTGCTTCGCCATGATTTTACGCAAAGTCTGAAGAGCAGAGTTATGCAAGGGCTACCAACCTTGCTGAATGTGTCCACATGCTGGCAAGGGACCAGCATGTCCCCAAGTGTTGACCGCCTCATAAAAGTGCCTACAGTCCAAACACTGAATGCCCTGCACAGCGGACCGCGTTTCATAGCAAGTTGACAAGCAAATGCAGCCAAGCATTGTGATTGCAAGTCACCCACGTGCAGACGCAGGTGCACGTGCTTGCATCAAGTCATGAACTCAGAACAGTAGAGCCAGCAGCATTGGCAATGCAATGCAGTATTGGCACAACAGCTTCATACAAACCTGCAGGGCCTCCCGGTCAGCCTTCTTCCGCACTACTTCCTGATACTTATAGCCGCCATCAGAATCGCGGGGCNACGGTGAAGTCATAGCTTGCACTGTATGCAGGACTGCTTGTGTCCTTTGAGTCGTTGCTTGCACTGAGCGCAGGGACTGCTTGTGTCCAGCTATCCTGACAAGAGGGGGAGACCAGATGCCTGTCAGCACCAAATTTGACATGCGAGACGACCCTGCAGTGGTGCGCAACTACGGCCGCATGCTGGTGGATTTGGCATCAGTCATCCCGGATGGCATTGTGGCCTTCTTCGTCAGTTACTCCTACATGGACACCATTGTGTCCAAATGGGATCAAATGGGTGTTCTGCAGGTACAATGCACCCACATGCAGTAGCATGGTGTGCAGCTTGTTCTAATGCCACATGCATATTGACAGCTTACAATGCAGCTGCACCTGATANGGGAACACGTTGTAGTAGAATGATGTCTACGGAGTTGTCACTGAAGGCAGTGGTGTCCAAACATTTCCCAGCTTCTACAAAGATATGACTGGCACTCACGATAGCCCTTCACGTGTGATCCTTGCAACAGAGTCAATGCAGTCACCCTTGTAGACGACACTACTGACGCACTTGTAGGCATCTTGAATGGACGAGTGGAATTGTGTAGGAAAGGATCAGAAGTAGGTGTGACACCTGCGCACACACACGCTTGCAGCGAGGTTGCACAAAACGCTCATTCCGCAGCCTGCACATGCAACCAGCAAAAAGAAATGCATGACATTGTTGCAATTTGCAATCATGTGCCATCTGGCCCTGGCCTAGAAAAGCTGTGCACACAACATAATCTTGATTGAGATGTGGGCAAGCTGGCCAGGAACCTGACTCGTCTAGATTGTGTGCACTTATGCTAGGTATTCACGTTATTATTAGCAGACCCTCAAGCCAGTTATATGCTTTGTGACCAACAGGCAAGCTAGGTATAGTCCAGCCAAAGAGGCTATGTAGACTCCGGTGTGGACTCTGCATACCTTGCTGCTTTGGGACAGCTGGCTGNAAAAAAAAAAAATCCCTGCGCCCTCAATCATATGTCTGCAATGTATTGTGCCATATGGCTGCTAGCTTCCATCCATTGATGATGGCTGCCTTAGCAGCTTGTGCATGCAAACTGAGATCAAATCAATGCATGCCTCTTGCCTTAACCCCCTTGCACAGCGCCCAATCTTCATCTGCGTCGCACAAGACCTTTCTAGTTGTACCTCTTGCGTCCCTTCTGTACACTGTGTGTGCCAAGTCAAGCAGTGTTGTGGCTGTACAGAGACCCTGATCTTGAGCGGAGGGAGTCTCATGCTGGAGCCTCCCCTTCCGCCTCCTCCCCCAGGGGTCCTATTAACCTGCGCAGGATGAGTCACCAGGTCAACCAAGACATTCAGGCAGAAGAGGAGGAGCGGGCCAGGTTGAGACAAGCACGGCTGCAGCGCGCAGACAGAGCCGCTGCAGCTGCAAATGCAGCTGTCAAGGTTGGCAACCTGAGCTCTTGACGTTTGTGAAGCTTGAGACCAAGTAGTCATCTCTGCTGGTAAACCTGGTGGCATCCTTAGATGGAAGCATTTGCAGCTCTTCACAAAAGCTTGCAGCGCAGTCAAGAGAGAGTGCATGGTGTCAAAAGCTGTCAAAAGCATAAGACAATACTGCAGAGGACGCCCGGCTGTCAGGGCGATCAAGGTCTGAGGTTACCCAGTACACATGTGACAGTACTCTCACAGGAATCTCAAAAACAGTTTAGGGTTTAGGATTTTGACGGGGTTTTTGGCAGCAGAGGCAACAGTGGCAGCACCATTGGGAACTACTGTGCATGATGCAGCTGTTGGTTGCATGCTATACCTGATCCAGGGCTAACTGCTTCTGCAGGTTGGTGGCTTCCTGGCGGTGGTGTGTGGCTTGCTCCATGGCTGCTGTAATGCTTTGCAATGCTTGCTCAGCTTGTGCCTGCATGCAGTGCACATGTTGTGTTACCGGTTGGCGACTAGTCACAGCTGAGACAGTCAGCATCTGCAGTGCACTGGTTGTAATGCATCCTACCACTAGTCAGAGCCAACACAGTTGGCATTTGCAATGCAGTCTTATCATGGACGTCTATGCTAGTCAGAGCTAAGAAAGTGAGCATGCAGCATAGACTGCATAGCGCTCAACGCCCCACATGTACAAGGCAGCCTCCACATTGCACATACCTGGCTTGCCCTGAGTTGTATGCGCTGCTCGTGAGCGTCCTGGGACAACGCATCGACAGTTGCAGCAGCACCTGCCAGCTTGTCAAGTCCACCCTGCATACCAATGGTCATACTGTGTGAGCTATGTTATAGTTGCATGGTATGTCTGCGACAGCCCATTCATGTGCGCATGTAACAGACAATCACTCATGCTTGTGTAGCATGGCGCTGACAGAACCAATCAGCAGTGTCATCAGCCTGCCTCACTATCCAAGCCAGATATGTGATCTAGACAGGATGCTCTGGCAGGTGCATCTGCTGTGGCAATAACAAATGCTGACAATGACTAATGCATCAGAACGTGTACAAAACAAGTGGCATGTTTTGTTTATGTTCATTAAACACGAAGGAAAAGTTTACACATTTATGAATTAATTACAATCAATTAACTACAATTAAATTAGTTACTTGTAGTCAAGTCACAGACTTGTGACTCGGCAGCGCCAGTGCTGAGAGCCAAGCCTGATAGAGTTTACCACAACCATATTGAATCTGAGCTTTATTTTGCCAAGTGAAATAGGCTGGCAATCAGCAATGCTAGCAACACCGGAAGCGCTACAGACCAGTGTGACCCAACCAAGTCATACACAAAAGTGCTGTGTGTGATGGCAACATTGCTGTGGCTCTTCTGATCATAATATCTGACTGCTACACTATTACTGCAGAGACTGCTTTGCTTCCCCAGGGTTGAGTAAATCCAAACTTCAGCTTGTTGTCCTACAGACAATAAACAATGAAGACGATTTAACACAACAACATGCAAGCAAGGTGTAAAAAGACACGTGGCCATCTCAGCCGGTTACAGTCAGTGGCCAAGGCACACCAACTGCAGCCGTTANGACAAAGACACAGTCATCAATGCTCATACACAACTGCAACTACAGCAGTAGTGGGTCAGCAAGCAAGTGGGACAAGCTCACCTGGGGCTGTTGGGCAGCTGCAGCACCTGGCCTGGGTACAAGATGCATGCATCGGCGGCATTGGGAGGGTTGGGCTGTAGCCCATTCATGGCAGCCACAGCCCTGGTGCTACATCCATGGCGCCTGGCAAACTGGTGCAGCGTCTCAGCAGCCCGCACAATGCCTACTATGCTGCTACTCGCCCACTTGTTGCTGACATCAGACATGTCAGTATCTGCGGCATCTGGTCCAGTTGCATTGACAGGCTTGGATGCAGCTGCGCCTTGACCTCGAGGACTGTCTTCTTCATCTGTAAGCGTGCATTGTGTTACTGGTCCATGGAGTGCACGTGGTCTTGCTGGTATTGGCAGCAATGGCAGGATGGTGATGAATGCTTTCAGAGGCTTGGGGAAACTAATGAATTTTGCATATGCTCAGAAACAAGACATGTCCCCTGGTGAATACAAGTGAGAGTTACTGAATGGGGAATGCTGCACTGTATCGCTCCTGGCATCACAGATTCCTTCAGACACTGGCGTTACCTGCTGCACTTTGTGCCAACGGTGTAGAGGGTCTACCCAATGCACCCAATCAATACTGCAGAGGCCAGTATCGACTTTCACAGGCACTGAGCTGCTCATGAACTCCGCACAGCATGCACATATTTCTGGCATGTGTTACAACAACACTCTTTGGCATGGTGGCATGGTTACTTCAGCTGTTGACATATCAGCTGGCAAACTCACTCTGCCAGACAACAGTGCCATCATCCATGCGGATTGGCAAGCTCTCGGCCGTCCTGCGCTGCAAGGGATGAAATGTCTGATGGACGGGCAGCACAATGTCTGCATCCACCGCCATGCCATGCTGCTCCTTATATTCCCTTGCAGACGCTTCCAATGCCTGTTGCAANTAAACCCTCAAGTCAGCGCAGCAATGCAGCCTTCACAAAGAAGAAACCCACAGCTACCCAGCGTCAAGCTTATGTGCTTTGCTTGCTGTAGGAGCAGACTGCTCACATGTAGCTCATGGATCAATGAGCTTATAACCGCACCTCATATGGCCCTGTTACACTGCAGGTCTGCAGCAGACGATGCCTTGGTTGACCAGATCATGGCTTCTACTCAGCATCCACAAGCTCTGGATGCCTTTGTGTCTATCTTGTTTGCTCCGATGAGCCAGCTGTCCTTTGAGCAAATGATTCAAGCTATGCAGTGCCCTGTGTGCATGGTGTATGGGCGGGAGGACCCCTGGGTGGTTCCCCTGTGGGGCCAAAGACTGAAGCGGCTGCTGGATGATGCTGTATATCTGGAGGTGAGCTGCAGTCGGGGATGCCTACATCAAGGCTTGTATGTCACAGTCTGACACTTGCACTTGTGTTTCACGATTTCAAGGCTGGGCAAGCTTACATCATGCCTGACTGGCCTGAGTCCAATGCTATCCGTATCCACGAGTTTAGCTGTGCCACACGACTGAGCGACGTACGGGGACAATCACGTGCACAACGCCACTGCCTTGCCACATACAGGGCAGGCATTGTGTGTTACACCGTCAAGCACGACTTGTTGTATCTGTTGCTAAATGGTGAAGACAGGTGACAAGCACTTACGCAGCAGTACATGAAGGACCAGTGCTTATTTGACTGTCAAGCACGACTTGCGGTGTATGCTTCAACATGCACATGTTGTAACATAGTTCATGCAATGCGCAGATCCTGGGGAAAGGCAAGATGGAGAAGAAGAGGTCCAAAGGCGACTTGCATCGCATATCTTTCACCAAGTATGGTACGGAGGCCTCTGATCTGGTGCGCAGGTCAGCTTCAGCGCTGAATGCTGGAATGCAGCAGCCTTATCTCTGGCCAGTCTGCTGATGTATCAGAGTAGATCATTCATCTGCATTTTTCACAGAAACTTCTCATGTTCTTCTGCCTGCACGCATGGTTATCTGCGTGCAGNTGGATAGCATGCATGAACAGCACTGCTGATTCTGGCGTCTAGTCACCTTCAGTGGCTCTCCCTTTCCTTTTTGGCAGGCAGTCTTCACAGCATGACTGCACTGCTCTCAACCTGTAGCAGACAATGCTGGCGTGACCATGGCCAGAGTGCTGTGTGAAGCACCTAGCTTTCCTGGTGCTTCTTCCTATAGCAAGAGTCCATGATCATAAGTCAAATGCTTGAGCAGGCATTGTCATCTTGTGCTATCACATACACATGAGCCTCAGTCATAGTGCTGACCTAGGGCTTGTAGGTGTGTTGATGGCTTGCTGAAGATGTGGTATTATGCAGATCTGTGCTGACGCCTGCATAAGTGTTAGTTGATCGCTCTTGAGCTGCATAACTGCTACAGAAGCTGTGCAGCTGTGATGGTATGTGTCCTGTGATGTTTCAGATCATGGTAGGGAGGCCTGGTTTATCTCCCTGAACTCCAGAGACGGACCCTGCCAGGATGTAGTGGTAGGCAGCAGGCAAAGCAGAGAATAATTGGTCCCGAAGCAAAAACATGCTTTCGCTGCCTGAAGGGTTCGAACCTTCGCGCGTTTCCGCATACACTTAGCAGGCATACTCCTTAACCACTCGGACAAAGCAGCTTGATTTCATGGCGTGAGTGCCGAAACAAATGTCTACATAATTAGCTAAGAACTCTGTTATCACACCGCAGGGACTGACCTCTGTCTACGAAGTTTGCATTTGCGGATCGCACCGCCATACGCAGTGCATTCTCGCCCAAACGTTATGCCCTACACACCACCTGTTGTGACCCTTGCCCATTTTATCTTGCAAGCACATTGTCACCAAATACGGCAGGCAGACAGCTACATTCCACAAGTCTTTTCACAAATTCACACAGATGTCATGTCAAGTGAGCAATCGAAAAGTGCTGCTGTGCTAATAATGTGCTCTGCATGGAGCCTCATTGGCAGTGTGCATGGCCCATGCTACTGTGGGTTCGCCATATCTGACCGGCTTGTGATTGGTTTTACCTAGTTTACCTAGTAATACGTTGCCACACTGGCAGGATTCAGAGACAATGCTATACTGCACTGCATACGTATGGCAGGCGGGCAGCATGTGGCAGTAGCAGAAGTTACCATCTGCAGCTTGCTGAAGTTCCTGCATACCAGGCTGCTTGCGGAGTTGGTCTAAGACTGCCCATACATGGCAGTATGCTTGGCCATTGGTCCAGTGTACATGCTGATGCAGTGGTTCAACCTTGACAAAATAGTCAGTACACTCAGTCTGCCATACCCAATGCAGGCATGTACTGTTGATGTGATTCGCTTTGGGCCATGTTGCTGCTGCTCAAAAGGCAGTGCATGTACTCTTTTCTTCCAGTGTGTTGGCAGCCCTGATGAAGGTCGCACTTACAGTGCAAAGATCAACAAGGACGTTGTTGTTGCCATGAGCAGCAAAGAAAAGCCCAAAAGCGCAGACCTGACTGTCAGGCCAGTCAGGCCTGTACCTGATCTGGGCTACAGCTGTCTTAGGTGAAGCTGTAGCTATCTGGACAGTACGCATGCAAGCAAGCAGTTCGCTTGGTGTGAGTGCCTTTGCCTGCAGAGCTCTGCGTCTCAAATTTTCCGCTGATTAGGAGATTGCACGGGTGTCTTTTAGCAGCTGTTAGTGTGCGTGTGCTGCATGATCTGTCGTTCTCTTTCTGTCAGCATTTGAAGTAATTTCATCTTTACCAAGGTTGCTAGGTCTACCTAGACCTGCTTGACCTCCTTTGGAAGAAGACAGTCAAAAAAGCAGCGTAGGCAAAAAATGGAGCAGCAGTTGCTTGAACTGCGCAGACGGCTTGAAGGTGTCCTGCCAGCACTGGAGCTGAACATGAAAANTGTATGGTCCTGTGCAAGCCATCACACATGGTGTCAGAGAATGCTGTCACAGGTGCAAAACACTCCTGTCATGTTGTGAGATACAATACTGCAATGGCAATGTAAGTTTTGCCTGATCAAACATAGCATTGCAACGTGGGCATGCTGCCTGGCGCAGCAGCAGCAGCATGAGCTCTGTCCGCAGCAGCAGCAGCTTGAACTCTACATCAGCAGCAGCAAACATTTTGCCAGCAGCAAGTGCAGCAGTCCTGTTCTACGTCATACACATGTCGTGCTGCAGGACCTTGTGCATCACATATTGTGCTGTTATTTGGAGCATACTGTTGCTGAGCATGCTGTAACTCTGAGCATGCAAGAGCCTACACACTCACCCTGCTGAACCAGTCGAGCTCCAGCCTTGAAGNTTGGGTACTGTTGCTGCAGGCAGACCTGAAAGCCATGGAGGATGCTCAGAAGGAGAGCCAGATTGATCCCAAGCATGCCTTGATCACCCTGGCAGCTGGCCTGGCTGTGCGGTACTACCTCATGGACATCATCAAGCTGCTGGTCATTCTGGGCATCCTGCTGGGCGACGCATCCTTTGTGGCAGTACTGTATATCAGGTAGGGATGTACCGTCCATCATGCTGCGACGGCAAATCATGTCACCAGAAAGTATGTCATGAGCCATAGTGGGTGGACCCAGCACATAGATCGAGACATACATGTGTCTCTGTGCGGGGAGCTTATACACAGGTTGATCTTAGTTGGAGTGTTCAGTATGCATANAGCAACCCTCACAACACGCTCAAAGGTGAGAAATCCTTAGTGTAAGAGCCCAATGCACAGTAGCGCAGCCATGTTGCATGAATCTGCATGTTGTTCAGTACCAGCAAACCCCCATCATATGTTTCAGAGTAAAGTATATTTTCATGAGGATTCTTAGGCGTATGATCACAGCCATCTTGCATGTGTGTTTAAGCACATAGCTGACTACCAGTATTCTAGTAACATAACAGGTGAGTTACTTGTGACTTAAGAGCCCAGAATTTGTGAATTTAGCTACCTTGCACACATTGTGCATATTACTAAGCAGCTTACATATGTAACAAGACTTGGCGCAACTTGAACAATTTCAGATTTGCAACACTTATCCAAGGGTAGTTGTCGCAGCTGAGATAATTTGTTGAACAACAGCGTGCCAGCAACGTGCAGCATACCTGACCATATGCTGGTACCACAGCAAGCTACACGGGCATGACAAGAACCAACAATTTGAGGGTGCCTCACCTACATCTGTTACACTTACGTGACTCAACCGGGTTCAACAAGCTTGTCTGAAGCTCCATTAGACTCAGCTCAAGCAGCAGACTCACTACAAACCCAGTGCAGATACAATGCTGCAAACACATACAAAAGCTGCTGTACAGTGTACGGCAAGCTGTCTGTATGCGTTTCACATGCCAAGTGTAACATTCTAGCTGGCTTGCATGAGCAAGTAGGACAAATCCAGATTGTTCATGCAGGTCTAGCTCTAAGACCTTCGGCTTGCACCTGCCATAGCATGCTTAGGTAGTCTAGGAAGCTGGACAGGGTTGGCCCAGGGATGTGTTGTGGGGATTGTATCCATGTGCCCAGCGCACAGATGCTGGGACCATGCCGCACAGCCTGGGATTGTCGGATGTTGACACCACACCCAGGTTCGCTGCGCTGACCACTGACAGGTCTCCCTCAAAATTGTTGTTGTATAGCAGCAGGTAGAACAAGGTGTCTGTCAGATTGCTGCACCACACAGCCCATATTAGTCTACTCTCTTGTTTATGAGATGTGCAACTGACATGTACATGTCCACACTCACAACACCTCACAGGCATGTTCACAGCACAGGACAAGACTGTGAGGTAAGTGTAACTGAGAGATTGACTCCAAGACAAGTAGAGGTATAGCAATGTATGCCTTTGGATGCAAGGCTGAAAGCCAGCTTAGTGCAGCTATAGAGGTGAAGCAACATGTGATCAATGATGCAGAGTCAAAAGTCAGCATGTGGCAGTTGTAGACATACAGCAACATGTGATGCAAGGTGCAAGGCTGAAAGATAGATAGTGCAGGTGTACAGCAACATGTGGTCCAAAACGCAAGGCTAAATGCCAGCATAATGCCGATGTAGAGGTACCACAAACTATGGTCTGGGATGCAAGGGTAGAAGATGCATGGCGCAGCTGGAGAGGTATGGNGTCGAGCTGATGGGTTGGCAAGCCCATTTTGCTGAAATCTACCTCCGCCAGTAGTGAGCGTTCCGATTGCTGCGCTTTCAACCAGCTATCGAAGTCGGGGGTTGCTTCGCTTTCGCTTGAACTTGTGCCTGCCTCTTCTTTTGGTATGTCTTCGACAACTGGGTCGGGCGGGTGCGGAAAGCGATTGACGCAGAACACGCAGCTGCTGCTGTCACAAGTTGATTCTGAGATACGTCGCTTCCTGCCACGCTGAGGCATACTGCACAACCATAACAAACGGTTGACGACTTCCGACGAGGACACCTTGCAACAGCGCCTTGTCAATGGGATGAGCTTAGTAAATGCGGACATGGTTCGCACCTATCGCGGGACCTGCACGAGGCAGGTAGTGCAAGGGCGTATACGCAACGGACTCCAAAACATCACTCTATCAAACTTGACTTGACAACGGGCTATCTGTTTGATACACGCGCGGCAAGCCAACAAGAGGCACCTCGATCACGCAGCAAATTTGCTACTACTGTTGCGTAGATTGCGATCGTTAAGTGGTGCGGTAATGCGTACCGTCTCTCGCTCTTGCTCTTCAGCTTGCACCGGAATGTACCACGCCATGTTGACGTGGATTCATAACGAGCTATCATAGGGATTTGACGCGTAGCGTCAGAAACCACATGGACCCATATGTATCCACAAACTGTTACGGCCTACTTTCCATGACGCCACGGTCACCTGATCACAACTGTTGACAAGTTTCAGCCCCTACTTGAAGCCCTCAGCCCTTCACCTTTGTCATCAGGAGGTGTCCTTTTCAAGCGTGTCAATTTGATATGAGCAACCGTGTTTGATTTGAAGTAGCCAGTAGATGTACAAGCCAGAGACATGTAGTAAGAGTTCTGAGAGCGGTACAGCCTACTATGGACTTAAACCCATGATGAGTAAGCAATGGCTACCTTAGAGTATGAAATGGACAGCAAAATGCCAAAACTGAGCCGACCCACACTTGTACGGTCCACAGACTTGAGCAGCGCTGTTGGCATAGGCTTNCTCAGCACTCCATCGGTAGACTTGTCAATACCAAGCAGCATGGGCGGGGCCAAGCATGAGCCAAGCTACTCCCTCATCGCTTCAGCCCAGATTCAGGGGTTATTTTGCTGGCAAGCAGACAAGTTTGGATGGCTTTGTTACTCGCATGCGCTCTTCATCATAAACTCCTTTTGCGTTTCAATGAGAGACTGTACTGGCGCTGTCATAGCCTGCTGCGTTGCAACTGTATCATCAAGCACTACATGTTGAATGTTGACTGTCGGTATTTGTGAGTGCACTTCAACGAGCTTGCTGTGGCAATGAGCCATCAGCTTCAAAAGTGACTGTCCGAGGGCGCTGTGATACTTGTTTCTGAAAGGTGATCAGCAGAGTCTATGTGAGGAGCATGCAGTATGGCTGCTGTGGCTCCAGTGTCGTTTAGTACTGTTATTCTCATGATAATGAGCGCTGTTGCACTTCCACTTGTAAAAAGGGTTTTACAGGAGTAGGGTCCAAAACGGATTGGGTCATAACATGGCCATACTGGAAAGTCTCGTTGGTTAAGGTACAGATGGTGCGTCTTCTTGCAGCAGTGATGCTCTTCAAACGTGTAGTGTAAGAAGTCTTCGAACTATGTGCCAAAAAAAGTGGTACCCCACGACAGAACAATTTTGCCTTACCCAGACCAGCAGAAGGCAGAACCTTGGGAGAGGAAATATGCACTGTGAGATTTCATGTGATATGGATGTTGGCAAAACCGCTGTTAACGGTCGACCACAGTGGACACGACAATGCTGAAGCTGTGTACATTGAGCGTATACCTTGAGCACTGCTCTACAGTCCACCATGAAACGTGCTTGCTGTACTTTAGCGCGACCACCCACAAAGGTACACATGTGCTGTGTTGCCTGAGGCATGCGGCTCAATACACAAAAGGAGATGACACAAGAGCTCTCAACGGCGGCAAGCTGTTAGGAAGCTACCATCCAACTACGACAAGGCTTGCAGAGTCTGAGCACTTAGTCTCATGACTGCTTGTGCCTCGACAAGTGAGAGACTTCCTTGGCTGTCAGTTGGATCAGCCACTTATAGAGGACTGCCAAGCCAGGTTGATAGCCACGTTACTCTAGCAAGTCTTCCTGTGCGATGTGGCTGTGTTGATTGTTATCCTTTGTGATCCGCCACAGATGCTCTGCATGCTCTCGTGTGCCAATCATCTGTGCAAACCTGTGCCAAGATGCTAGATCAGTAACACTGTTGTCAATCAATTACATGCAGCCTTGAACAGCATCCCCACCATTGGCATGTTGCATGTGCTAATGTCTGAAAGACCACGGTGCATCAAGATCCTGGTCCAATCTCACCTCAGTGAGTCACAATTGCAGCTGGACTAGCTGTGAGCACGGTGACTGTCATGTACAGCTCACAGCACCAAAGTCACTGCTAAGCAGGGTATGGGGGGTCAAGTGTTGCTCATGCACTCAATGACTGCTGCATGCACAGCAGCAAACATGACATGTTCATGCACAATGTTGGCATGTAGGTATGTACCTTTCATCGTGTGTGATGATGACCAGCTGGAAGTTCTCCTGCTCTCGTCTGGTCAGCATGATGTTGCGCAGCGCTTCTGCCAGGCTGCCACTGTTGTCCGCATCCAGGTTGGTANTCATTCTTTCCAGGGCTAACTTGACATTCAAGCGCGATGGCCAGATTGTGAGGGCACGCAACTCCATGCTGCCAGTCTTGTCTTCAAAGGTATGCTGAGGCTTCCCTGGATAGTAGCGGTATGCATGCACCAGTGCACACCTTGATCGCATCCAGTGTAACAAGGTCCCGCTGGAAAAGTGTGCGTGGCATTGCCCCATCACACCCAACAACATTGCTTTGCAAGCCATTCTTTGCATGCAAAGTTGTNTGCCACTGTGAGTGCACAACCTGCCACAGAGATTGTGGAGCTTTGCAGGGCGTGCACATGGCATGACTTTNAAGCAAGCCTGCTGCACAGCACCTGTCCCATGGTGCAAGCCGCAAGAGCAGGAAGCCAGCACCAGGCGCAGCAGCTGCCACCGGGCATGGGCTGCAGACAGGCTT
This sequence comes from Trebouxia gelatinosa, assembly GCA_000818905.1. Taxonomy (NCBI): domain Eukaryota; kingdom Viridiplantae; phylum Chlorophyta; class Trebouxiophyceae; order Trebouxiales; family Trebouxiaceae; genus Trebouxia; species Trebouxia gelatinosa. The sequence continues at coordinate 315,104 of KN805369.1, read as the reverse complement.
CAAGCAGGCACATGCCTCTGCGCCAGCCAGCCAACCTAAGCCTACTGCAGATGCTGCACAAGCTGACAAGCACAGCATCAAGCTTGCTGTGGGTGAGGCACACGCCCCAGTGGCAGCTGTTGAAGAGCTGGCGAGCAGCACTGGGCAGTCCTGGCAAGGCAGGCAGAACCAAGAAGGTGAATGCGCAACACTTGCATTCCCCGTAGCATCACAATATGCATTTCAGCTAGACTGATGTGCACTGGATCAAGCTGATGTGACGTGACGTTTAGCAGCTGTGTCTGTGTGCAGACTTGGACCTGCAGCGTGCCATAGACCTCAGTCTGGCAGAGGCTGACTGGAAGGAGGTGAGCAGACAGGGTGCTGTGAAGGCCATGCCTGCCTTCCAGCCACACCTACGGCAGCCCCCAGCCTCAGGTCTGCCTCAACCCTACCTGCAATGCTCACCAGGTTTCAGCACTGCTGGTTGTGACTGAGCATGCTGCAAGGTCTATTTAGGGTTGTGACTGAGCATGCTGCAAGGTCTATTTAGGGTTGTGGCTGAGCATGCTGCAAGGTCTATTTAGGGTTGTGANCCCCCCCCCCCCCCTTCCTTCTTGTGATGATGCATTGTCTACATACCTCCACGCAAAGCAAGCAGCAATACGTTCGTTTTGCACAACTGGAATTACATGCTGTTGTTTAGGCCCCAGCGTGGTAGGTCAATGGGAATTTATCATGCCTGGGCAAGATTCACACAGAAGCAGACCCTTAATACTTTGCTGAAGCCTGATACAACTTTAGCAGACACAGTCCACAGTCCCCCAGCATTCGTTGCTGTGCAGGACCAAATGCAGAAGCCTGACACAGACTTTGTGCCCAACCTGGTGAACACAGTCTGTTTTGTGGTCAACTTCATCATTCAGCTCAGCACGTTTGCAGTAAACTACCAGGGGGCGCCCTTCAACACCCCCATCATGCAGACTAAAGGCTTCTCCGCAATGCTGAAGTGGTCCTACGTCTTCTGCCTGGCAATCACCTGGGATGCGTTTGGCATTGGCACAGCCTTCTCACTGGTAACTCTTTCAACATTCTTGCCTCATTCGCCTCGCGTTGCATTTGCCTCAGTGTGATCACCATGTGTCACGAAATTGTATGCATATTGTGACCGTATGCCCCAATGTGTGCCATAGTGTCAAATGTCTTCCAGAAGATGAGCTGCATGTCTGTATGACTGCCTGCACATGTGCGCCTGTGCGCAGAGCGTATGTCATGGCTGTTGCTGTGAATGAACACATTTAGTGCCAGAAGCAGGTGGGCAGTCACACCACCACTGCTGTTGAGGGCATTTCTTCACAAGGATGTCAGCTGTGTCGTATCACATACGTCTTAGCCATCTGCACTTGTCACAATCAAACCCTGCCACATGCTGCAGCTGCCTGGATGCCAAATTAGGTACTCATGGCATGTGCTCAAACAACATCACTGTGGTACGCAGGTGCCAATCCCTGAGCCGCTGCGGACTGGTATAGTTGTGCTTAGTGTGATCGACTTCATTGTCTGCTTTGCATGGGAGAGATGGCTCAGACAAGCCTTCCCTGCCAAAATCCCCCCACAGAAGGGCTACATGGCATTTGTCAGTGCTGACAATGCACACAGTAAAAAGCTGCAATAATATACCAGATTTCTGACCCTTCTTACCTGGTATATGGAGGTGTAAATTGACACACCAACATGGCGTATGACAGCTGTGCTTCTTGCCTGGCATATGGAGGTGTAAATTGACACACCAACATGGCGTATGACAGCTGTGCTTGACCGCTACACTGATGCGCTGTTAGTGATGTCTGCTGCCGCTGTTGCCTTGCTTGGAGTGAGGGCGCAAAATTTCTTGTGCAGCAAGAATTGCGCAAAGCTCGAGCACGCAAGTTGCACAAGGTCAGAAGCTTGTATGTGGTGCTATGCTGAGGGTCTGACGAGGTTCATCAACCGCTCTTCAGCATATTCGAGCTCTACTACTTGGGCATGCACCTGCAGATCTCGCTGCGCAACCGCCCAGCACACTAAAGCAACCGCCTGCTGCCACGTATGCAGCTGCTGCTAAGTGTACGCTCCTGTGCACTGATCATTGAATTCTTAGCTGGCGGTGTTTCAGCCTTACAACTGCGGTCAGTCTCTGCTGAGGAGCACTATCTGGCTCATGTGAATGCACACAGTAATGTCATTCAAAATATCCCTCCATCTCAACCCCATGAAATGAAACTTTTTATTTGTCAAATGTTGATATCGCTCAACAGTATTCAGCAAACACCAAATGCATGAGCAAAGCAGTAGTTGTACACGCACATGCAATCTCACACCTCAATCCACACTGAACAGAAATGAAGTTGTGATGACATACATGCAAGAAGCCTGCATCCTGCAGAAGCCTGTCCTGTCTAAGGTACAAGTATACACATACACCCATTTATGGTTGCACAGTTTAGCAAAAATGGCAGTCTGAGTCTGAGTCAGCGAGGAGGTGAGCTGAACGCCGGCTGCTGTGTCCTTATTTGTCATTCAGTAACGCTTGGCGGCACTGTTTTCCATGCCCTCAGATTTCGTTTTGGTGAGTGTGTGACATTTGCAAGCTCTGCCAGCTGCTTGAGCCTCTCTTCCCGGCCTGCCATCAAGAAGTTTGGCATGAATGCATCCACCATGTTGGGCACTGCTGCAGCTGAATGTTGCAGCTGGCAGCCAACCCTCAAGGGTGCATCCTTGTCCCTGGTAGACCCATGCACTGCATCTAGAAGGCCTTGTATTTGGCTTTGTGTCCCAAATTCTGCTTTGTTCTGTGTGCTGGCTGGCATCTGGTGATCTGCCTGCTGCATTTGGAGTCCTGAAAACACATTCCTTTTGTTCATTTTGTACAAAACAATTGGGTTGGAGTCTGTGGCACTCGCCCTGTCAGCACAGACCCCTAGGGTGCAACTTAGTGTCTAAAATGTGAGTGCATGTTGGCATTCAAATCTAGAATAGGGCATGCGTAGTAGGTACCTAGCATTGGCTAGGGCATCTATGAATTATCAGTATTGCTGCTATCAACTGGTAAGCACTCCTGGCCAGATGCCACAGGCAGACATGCTACAGCAACAAGAAACTGCAGTCAGACAAGGAGCAAAAAGATAGGCAGACCCACCAGGTTGACCCCTGTGCTTCGTCCCACCCTCAGCTGTGGCTTGTGGCAAGGGTGGGCCTGGAGACTGGGAGCCCATGCCCTGCAACTGTGCCTGCTGATTG